>CM068385.1:47751011-48460630 GCA_034770075.1 Aralia elata
GGCCTCGTCTTGACAAGGCATGACTCTTTTCAGCACCAAATCATTTTCCTTGAACTTCCGAGGTCTTATCCTCTTGTCATATGATCGAGAGATCCTTTGTTGATATAACTGACCGTGCCAAACCGCAACCACCCTTCTCTCATCAATTAGGGCCAATTGGTTGTATCGACTTTGCATCCAATCCTCCTCGCTTATCTGAGCATCGATCACTATTCTGAGGGACGCCATTTCAACCTCAATTGGCAGAACGGCCTCCATTCCATACACCAAAACGTAAGGGGTTGCCCCTGTAGAAGTACGCGTCGATGTTCGGTACGCCAGCAGGGTGAGGGGTAACAAATCCGGCCATCCCCGATGATTAGCAGACATTTTGGCCATGATCTTCTTGATATTTTTATTTGCAGTCTCCACTGCCCCATTCATCCTAGGACGGTAAATGACGGAATTGAGGTGCTTGATCTTAAACTGGTCACACAGTCCCTTCATGAGGGCGTTGTTTAAATTCTTGGCATTGTCGGAGACCAAAACCTCAGGTTGTCCGTATCGACAAATGACATTATTCCTGATGAAACCGACGATGACCTCCTGAGTTACCTTGGGGAAAGAAGCTGCCTCTACCCATTTGGTGAAATAATCGATCATGACGAAAATGAATCGGTGTTCGTTGCTCGCTTTGGGCTCTATTGGTTCGATTACATCCATTCCCCACATTGAAAATGGCCACGGGGAGGTCATACAGTGCAGTTCATTGGGAGGCGTATGGATCACATTACCGTGCGCCTGACACTGGTAACACCGTTTGACATGATCATCGCAATCGGCTTTCAGCGTTAACCAATAATGCCCTGTCCTCAAGATCTTTTTGGCCAGCATCGGTCCACTCATATGTGGCCCACACACCCCACCATGTATTTCATTCATAATCCTTCGGGCCTGTGTTTCTTCTACGCATTGCAACAGTCCCAACCCAGCATCCCTTTTGTAGAGTGAATCCCCACTCAGGTAAAATTTCATCGCCATCTTTTGAATTCTCATCCTCTCAGTTCGACTCGCCTGGTCGGGAATGGATCTATCTCTCAGATATTCCCTTATGTCGTGATACCAGGGCTGCCTGGTCAACACCACCTCGTCTGATAACACTGCCACACGTTCCTCATATGCCGGGGCATTCTGTACGGCGATCTCAATCTGTGGACTGTCCCTATTCCTGATTACGTGGATTAAGGAAGCCAGAGTGGCCAATGCATCAGCAAAATCATTCCGTCCCCAGGGAATATGGCGGAAAGCGATATCTTCGAACTCTTGCATCAGCTGGGTAACACAACGATGGTATGGAAGTAACCGAAGCTCCTTAGTGTTGTACACCCCGATCGCTTGTCTGATTACCAGTTCTGAATCCCCAAACACCGCTAGCCTCTTCATTCCCATGTCGCGGGCCAAGCGGAGTCCCAAGATACATCCCTCGTATTCAGCGGTGTTGTTCGAATTGCTGAAACGCAGTTTAGTGGCCACGGGGTATTGTTCTCCGGTGATAGAGACTAAGACCGCTCCGGCTCCTGCCCCCTCGGCATTCATGGCACCATCCAAATACAGCTTCCAGAACTGTCCCTCGTCATCACATTTCTCGCGTGATACCCAAAATACATCTTCGCCCGGAAGAAGAGTTTCCAAGGGCTTCATCCCTCCTGACGGGGTTTCTGCCAACTGATCTGCAATTCCCTGCCCTTTTATGGCCTTCTGAGTCACGTACACCATGTCGAACTGTTGTAAGATCAATTGCCATCTTGACAACCGACAATTCAGCATGGGCCTTTCAAAAATATATTTCAGGGGATCCATTCTTGATATCAGGTACGTCGTATGCCCATGGAGGTAGTGCTGTAATCTCCCTGTGGCCCAGGCCAGAGCACAACAGGTCTTTTCGATGGGAGTGTAATTTTGTTCACATTGGCTAAATCTTTTACTGAGGTAATAGATGGCCTGCTCCTTACCTGCCTCATTCTTTTGTCCCAGCATACATCCCATCGCGATGGCATTGACCGATATATACATAAACAGAGGGATCCCATCCTTCGGGGGTACCAGCACTGGGGCCTCCGTCAGCTGTTTTTTAATGGTCTGAAAAGCCTTCTGACATTGCTCATTCCATTCTTGGGAAGCCCCCCTTCTTAACAGTTTGAAAATGGGCTCACATGTAGTCGTCAAGTGGGATATAAAACGGCTGATGAAGTTTATCCTCCCGAGGAATCCTCTTATCTCATTCTCTGTGTGAGGCGCCGGCATATCCACAATGGCCTTAATTTTTGCTGGGTCCAACTCAATGCCTCGATCACTAACCAGGAATCCCAAGAGCTTACCCGACTGCACTCCGAAAGCACACTTGGCTGGATTGAGTTTCAAATTATATTTTCTGAGCCGATCGAATAGCTTTTTGAGATGGGTTACATGATCAGATTCTACCCTCGATTTCACAATAATGTCATCCACATAGACCTCTATCTCCTTATGCATCATATCGTGGAATAAGGCCATCATGGCTCTCTGATAAGTAGCCCCCGCGTTTGTGAGGCCAAAAGCCAATCGCCTATAGCAAAAAGTGCCCCAGGGGGTGATGAATGCGGTCTTTTCCCGATCTTCTTCCGCCACCATTATCTGATGATATCCTGCGAAACAATCCACAAAAGAGTATATTTCGTATTGGGCTGTGTTATCTACCAGGATGTGTATGAAAGGCACCGGGAAGTTATCCTTGAGACTGGCCTTGTTTAGATCTCTGTAGTCTACACATACCCTCACCTTTCCTCCAGGCTTAGCCACTGGGACTACATTGGACAGCCATTCCGGATAAGTGGACACCATAATGATTCCCGCCCTGAACTGCTTGATGATCTCTTCCTTTACTTTTAAGCTCCACTTCGGTTTCAACTTTCTTAATTTTTGCTTGATAGGCCTGAAACCCTCCTTGATGGGTAATCGGTGTACCACAATGTCGGTGGACAATCCGATCATATCCTCATGAGACCAGGCAAAGACATCCTCATATTGTTTTAGCAACTTAGTCATTTCGGCTTTTTGGTTGGGGGTAAGGTCCGTCCCTATCTTGAGTTCTTTTGGCTTGTCAGGGGTTCCAATATCAATGGTGACGGTTTGGTCCAAGTTGGTTTTGGGTTTATCCTCGACCCATCCTTTGATCTCGTCAGGCGCGTCGTCGTAATCTGTCTCGTCTTGTTCAATGCCCATTAAATCGAAGTCCAGCTCAATGTCAAAATCATAATCATCATTCAAATTTGAAAGACCATTTGTTAGGCAAGGATTACTCAAATTGGTACACCTGACATGAAACAAAATACTTGTCATATATAAATCATTTTTCACGACGATCGCATTTTCAAATAACATGAAGAAACGACATAATTATGCAGAAATAAAACAATCAACAAAAATAAAACTTCTTCATTCCCCCATCCTCGGGGGTCTACCCACCCTGACATCGGGTTTTAAAACCCTTGTTTGGATATTACTGGTTTCATGGTCCAGTTGTCGACGGTCAGGTCAGATGAAATGCGCTGGATAAAAGGGGGCCTCACATCGGACACTTCCCCGATGATTACGGATACGTCGCCTGAGTCCTCCTTCCTATCCTCTCCAGGAATAATTAGCCCTGCCCAATCGATGACAGGCACCACCTTTTGGGCTCCTGGTGGTGTGATAATATTCGTCCCCTCCCTACTGCTTGTTGATTGTCCGGGGATATAGCATTTCGTTTCAAACTCTTTTGCGACCTCTTGCAGGAAAATCTCCCTCCTGGCCGATTCATCACTTGCGGAGATCAATTCTTTATCCCCAGACTTAATTATGGTTTTATTGATCCCTTGCTTATTGTTAACCCCGGTCACCAGATTGCCAGCCAGCCGAACCGGTGTCGCACCCTGACGGTGTCTCTGTGCTACGCCTCCACGATACCCCAATCCCGCTTTGCCTATCTGCTGTGGTAGTTGGATGGGCTCGGTGATTCCTTGACTGCTCCTCCCCAGTCCTTGTCCAGGCTGGAAGTTCATTTTTATCATTTCTTTTGCCACGAAGGTAAGTTCTGGAGAGATCCTAGGTTTCACAGCTGGAGCTCCCAGGCTTCTATAGTGGGGAGTGCTAATCTCCAGCGCTTGAAAGCTGGCAGGTGCCGCCGACTCATCCACATTGATCACGGGTAGGCCACTCCTGGGAGGAGAAGGGTCATCACATTCGGCCGAGATTGTTACCAGATTCCCATCGATGATTAGCTTGATTTGTTGGTGGAGCGTAGAAGGAACTGCCCCGGCCATGTGTATCCATGGCCTCCCCAATAACATGTTATAACTGGCTGCAATATCTAGGACCTGGAAAGATATATCAAAAGTACAGGGTCCTATCTCCACTGGCAACTCGATTTCTCCCATTGTATCCCTCCGGGAACCATCGAAAGCTCGCACCACCACATGACTGGCCCGTAGGCGCTTGGGATTGACGTTCATCTTCTGCAAGGTACTGAGGGGACAGATATTCAATGCCGATCCTCCATCAATTAGCACCCCATTCATGATATATCCCGAGGAGATTACCGTAATATGTAGCGGTTTCCGGTGCCCCCTTCCCTCTTTGGGGATGTCCTCATCTGCGAAGGATATTACATCGTTCTCCAATAGGTGGCCCACCAGTTGGCCGAAACCTTCCTCACTAATTTCCTTGGGCACGTATGCTTCTTCCAGAACCTTCGCCAGGCTTTTGCAATGCTCACTGGATGACAACACCAAGTCTATGACTGATGTTAGGGTTGACTCCTCATTTAAAATCTGGATCCCCCTTGTTTCCGGATGATCCATCCTTCTCAAGAATTCTATGGCCCTTTCCTCGAAAATCTCTTCATTTTTCCTCTTTTGGCTCTCAAGGACTCGCTCGGGAAGATATAAGGGGTTCCCCTTTGTCGTCACAGAAGCACAACTGGCCGCTTCCTCTGGCATTCCCCCATAATTCCAGGGTACAGTCTTTAGACTACTGATAGGGATTTGCGGCCTTGCCGCAAGGATGATGGGCTACTGATAGTCTCTTCATTTTATAGTTTGTGTGTTTTGCTTGAGGACAAGCAAAGGTTTAAGTTTGGGGGTATTTGATGAGTGTGTTTTATATACACAAATTGGGTACTTTTAGCCTTAATAATTTGTAAGTCTTTAGCTATTTCGTTTGGTTTTATGTGTTTTCATCTTATTGTTGTGTAATGTAGTTTCGTATTACTTTTATATGTATTTGTGTGCTTTTATGTGTTTTAACGTTGTTTTGTAGGTATTGAAACAAAGGCCCTTTGGATCGATGCGTTTTTGGCTTGAATCTAGCATTGCCGCTGCTTGTTTCTCCATTTGACCCATGATGCAATCCGAATCTCTCAAAACGCAAAGAATGAAAGTTGTAGATTTTGATCTTAGCTTTCCAGAGCATCCGAAATCATCCAATTTGAAGTTAGTATGAGAGAGTTATGGTCATTTTACCATCGGATTTTGCATGACTTTTACACAGCAGTTGCTTCGGGCTCAATTTGAACCTTTCTCCGGCCATTTACTCGTCAAACTCCAGTTATGAAAGTTGTAGAGCTACTTCTTAGCTTTCCATAGCCTATTTAATCGCCTTAATCCGAGTTCGGACGAAGAAGTTATGGTCATTTTACTGGAGCTCGCCGGGGCGGGAATTTCCTACGCAAATTCCTCGCCGCGGCGAGAGCTCGCCGGGGCGAGAAAACTTAGGCCAAAAAGCTCGCCGGGGCGAGCTCGTCGCGGACAGCAGCAGATTTTTTGGGGTTTTTGGTCATTTTTGATGGCTAAGCTAGGTTAGGGCATCCAGGGGGTTTACATACTGTTGAGGGGCTCGAAATTAAGAGTTCCATACATTCATAGGAGCACTCTAGGTATTGAAGAAACACATTCAAAGGGAGCAAAACCTAGATTTAGTTAGGGTTAGAAAGTGAGTTCTAGAGAGGGGGAGCTACAAATTTCATCACCAAGAAGAGCTTGAGCTTTGCAATTCAAGGACTTTCCAGCAACAAGTTAAGGAGCAATTGAAGAAAGGAGTGCTAAAGGAAGAGGAGAAGCTAGAGATTGACAACAACCAAGCAAGCAATTGATGAACATCTTAAAAGGGGGTTTATTCATTTTTAGCTTTCCTTTGAATTTGTATCTCTATTTCATGATGAATACCTTGTGTTTGATGTTATTTGTAGCTATCATGAACTAGAGCTAATTTTCTAAGATTTCAATGGAACCCAATATGTAGTTTGAATTGAATTCTCTCTCTTGGATATTGGTTATTCATTTGTGAATTGGGTATCATAATTTATGCTTTATGGATTAATTGCCTAGCTAGTAATTACCTTGGGAACTTATATGGAATTGAGAGAGGAAGTATAGGTTGAGACCTTGTTATGATATCATGTGAAAATTAGATATTCCTATGGGTAATTTATGAAATTAAGTGACGTGTGTTTTATTTAATACCTTCATGAATGGATAATTTGATTGTATTTAGGATAGACATATACCTAAATACCACATGTATCCATTTGAGAATCATGCTTAATGATTTCTATTGCGAAAGTTGATAATTGATAGGGTGATTAATGAGATTTGGTGACACGTGTCTTGTTGATTATTCTTGATATTGGATTCTTGCTAGTGTGTAGAATAGAGATATTTATACACCGCATTGGGAAATACGTATTTGACCATCGAGAGAGGCTTGTATATACTTGTAAATTCTCGGATAACAATCCTTGTGATTTAACTAGTTGAAAAGAGAGAGTTAGGATATTCAAGTGAAGTGTTGGGGGAAATTGCAATCTTAGACTTGTTAATATTTGATTTCATTATCTTAATGCTTTCCATAGTTGTTTAATTATTTGTTATCTTCATTAATACAAAACAACAAAAACAACTATCATTTGTTTGAATAAGATTGAGATGATAAAAGGTTAGTACTTGGAAAACACTAGTAATAATTCCTCGTGGGATCGATACTTTACTTACTCTTTATTACTTGTTGACCGCGTATACTTGCGCGTTAATTATCGTTATATTAATCGGACAACAATATTCCATGCGCCGCTACGCCTATAAGGACCGTGCCTAATAACATGGATGCGCCTCAGCACATAAGGAAGGAGTTGCAACGCCTAAAAATCACTTGCTCTCGGATGTTGTTACGTCGCAGTGCCTCAATCATGTGCTGCAGCATATGAATACGAGACCATGCACCTCAGTGCATTAACCCTTACGTCGCAGCGCATTAAGACGATCCGGTCAGCCTTTAGAATATTATAATCCAAATCCTTTCAAAACTCAAGTTCAAGCAAATCAAGGAAACTCCTATTCCTCTTATGATTCAATTTTGGACGTCCACTATAACTATCTAAATCCAAATTTAAGAACCCTGATGTAATTATAAATAAAGTCGCCAATAGTTAGCAAATAGTATTAATACATCACAAGAGAGTTAAGATTGGTATAAGTGTTTGGGATCTATAGTGCACAAATTCAAATTTTCTCGATCAACCATGGCATCCAAGTGACAACGGATTGATGTTTCTCGTTCACAACCCTTAAAATATTATGACAAAAAGAGATTCGTCAGCATTGCTACCTCGGATTATTATTATTCATTGTTGGTTGACATGGTACTGATTCCTGAACGGGGTATCAAGCCACATGAAAAGCATGACAGTGGGGTGGCAGATATCATCAAGGAACGAGGATGGGAAAATTTCACGCAACAACCAGAGGACGCTGTAGTGGTTATCGTAAGGGAAATTTATGCGAATGCTTTGGAGGATGAAGGACATATGGTACAAGTGTGAGGATAATTAGTGTCGTTCGATAAATCAAGTATTAATGCTTACTTTCACATACACGACATAGAGGATGAAGATGAGTTCTTGAACTACAGGGATGTTAATTTTCATTGGAATCAAGTACTCAAGTGCTTGTGTAGACTGGGGGCAATTTGGACACTCAAGGGAAACGATGTGTTACATTTGTATACTTCATCTGTCTAGATTTTTGTTGTCTATACAGGTTACAAAAGTCAATAGAGATAAAGCAGCCTTGCTCTATGCCATTATGACAGGAAAAAGAATAAGTGTGGGATAAGTTATTTATGAATTTATTCGACACGCTATACGGGGAAATTTGGCTGACAGATTACCATACCCATCTGTAATTTATGGATTGTGCCAGGAAGCTAGTGTCATAAGGGCCGATAATGAAGTTCTTCAATCTCCAAAGGAACCAATTGATGGTGATATGATGCGTTGTTTCAAGATTTGGGCTGGTGGTGTTTCTCATCCCCCAGGAGCTGGATTTATTATTCGAACCATATCACAAGACAATACATCATCATCGTTAGTGGTAGATCATCTGGTTGCTAAGATAGGCGAGCTTCACAAGGAGTCTCAGGCATTTCATAGGGAAAATTGGCGTCAAACTCGATGAGTGGATCAAGTAGTCCATTAAGTAGATTCTTATCTAAAGTACTCGACAAGGTTTAATGTTGTAGTGTGTAGTTTGCATGTTAGTATACTTCAAGCAATGAATTAGTTATATTTAATAATGGCCAATGAAAAAAAGAAGAAGAAAACTCTTGAGAATTTAAAAGCATACACGCAAGTTATATGTGGATCTATTAGTTGGTTGACATTATTTGTGATCCTATATATCTTAAAGCACTATTATCCATTTGTTAACTAATTGGGACCTAGACAAGAGTTTATGGTTAGAGGCTAGCGGAAGATTCGATTGAAACTCTAGAAATTTAGTTGAACATCATCTAAAATTAAGGGTAGATATTAATATAAGTTTGGGGGGAATCTAAGATTTTACAATGAAAAAAAAGTTATATTTACTTCTCAAGGTTAATGAAACGAGATGGAGTGTAAAACACACCCGTTCAAAAGATAGTGAGATGGAGTATAAAATGCACTCACTACAATAGAGAAAAATAAATGAAATAATAATAAATACCTGGGAAGGATGTAATGGTTATAATATGGTTAACTGTGGTATAATTCATTTAATTCCCCTGCTTATATAGTGTTTTCCTTAGTTGAGGATGGCATAAGATATGGATGCCTAAAGTGAAATTGATATTTTCCGTGATGCATTTTACTGTTTACACTTACTTGGATTTTGATTGGTCGAACGGGATAGGTAACATAGTAATTACTGCATATTTTTTAAATTTTGCTTGAGTTATCGTGAGAAGGAAACTTGAGGCCAACATTTAATGCAATTTGATTCGTTGTTATGAGTAGTAGTAGTTAGAGTTAGTTATGTTTTTAGTGTTTTGCTTGAGGGCAAACAAAGATTTAAGTTTTTGGGCTATTTGATGAGTAGATTTTATACCACGATTTTAGTACTCCTATCTTAATGAAATTGCATGTTTTTGAGTATTTTCGATTTATTTTTATGGTTTCTTGTTATGTCTTGCAGAAATAGAAGTTAGAAGAGGAATAAGTGAAAATGACGCTAATCTAAACAGATTATGGTTCGTAGCGTGATAAAATGGAAAAGAAGTGGTTCAAGCATGTCCGGTACGTGATCATGTGTAAGCAAAAGAGGCAACGTGGGACATTTTGGGCATGCTATGGACTAGAGGATTGAAGTATTGTAAGAATCGGGCGAGCAAAGGTAAAACAGGAATGCTGGCATTACAAGAGCCACAACTCATGATGAGGTTGCGCCGCGACGCTTAAGTAAGACATAAAGCGCAACAGCGTTTAAAGACGATACGCCGCAGCACTGGGACGAAATGAGTTGAGCGCGTGCGCGCGTGCGTGCGGGGCTAGATTGGCTGTTAGGTTTCCTGATATAAATGGGTTGTTACCATACGAGGTCGAAGGAAGATATAAGTCTATAAATGTTGGGAATATTGAGGATATAGGAGAGATATAACATTATTATCGACAACTTTTCATTCTTTGAGTTTTTCAGCAAATAGAAAAAGAGGAACAAAAGTTGAAGACAGAGTGTGGGATTGAAGTTGTTTACAGATTCCTTCTTTACTCTTTCTTTCTAATTTTTATACTTCAAGGATGTTCATAGATATTATATTGATGTTTTATTTCTACCCTAAGAACTAAATTCCTTTTAGGATTACAATGGAACCCAAGAGTAGCTTAAATTAAATTACTCTCAATTTGATTGTGGTTGATTAAATACAAGTTGTTTATCATATTTTGTGTATTATATTATAATTATTTGGCTAACAAGTGACTTGATAATTCGGATAATATTAGAAAATAGAATCTAGGGTTTATATCTAAATATGATAACATGTGTTATGATTATTGTTCCTAGGAGTGGATGTCATGAATTGCATATAGGATATGAATATACCTATATGTCACATGTAACTTGTATGAGAATTGATGTTTAATGGATTCATTCTTAATTGTTCACATAGGAATATAGTGAATTAATTAAAGTGAATATTATTATCAAACCCTTGGAAGGGGATTGGTAATTAATTCTAAATTCTCAGTTAGCAACTTGTTATAATTGATTAATTGAATAGAGAGTAAGGGAATTTAGGCGAGACATTAGGGGACATTGTAATCTTAGCTTTCTAATTTGATATTTATCTTCATTAATTCCTGTTGGCTTATGTTAGTTAAATTAATTCAATCATTTATTCATCTTGAATCATTTGTTTAAATAAAATCAAATTGATATAAAATTAGTAGTTGGTTTATATTATTAGTTTATTCTTCATAGGAACGATACTCTTCTTGCCACTATATTACTAGTTGATCGCGTATACTTGCGTGAATCTCCTAAATAGTAAAATAGGTAACAAGTTTTTGGTGCCGTTGCTAGGGAATAATTCTAGTAATTTTTCCAATATTAGTTACAATAAATTTGATCTTAGTTTAAACGTAATTTTTGTTTTATTTCTTTTGCAGGTGCTCTTGAAGGGTGCATGATAATGCAAGACTTACAGAACATGGTTGTAGAAGAACAGAAAGTATTGCGAGATTATGCTATACCTCTCATAACAGAAATCTAATCAAGCATTCGACGACCGATGATTCAAGCAAATAGTTTTGAGATACAATCGGGAATGATACAGATGATTTAGAGTTTGGTACAGTTTGGGGGTTCACCTAATGATGATCCGAATGAGCATTTGATAAACTTCCTGGAGATCTGTGATACATTTAAATACGATGGAGTTACTGAGGACGCAATCAGACCGTGACTTTTCCCTTTCACACATCGTGATCAGGCCAAAAGTTGGTTAGATTCACTTCGGCAGGTTCGATTACTACATGGAATGTTTTGGCAAAAATTTTTTTAGCCAAATTCTTTTCGCCAGCTAAAACTGCATAGTTGAGTAATGTTATTACATCGTTTGCCCATTACGATTCTGAATCTCTATACGAAGCTTGGGAAAGATTTAAGGAACTACTCCGAAGGTGTCCACTGTTAGGTTTGTATAACGCGAACATGCAATCAAATTACATTAATAAAGCGGAAGCGCGATAAAATCAGATTTTAAAATTTTATACAAACCATCACCATGATCTTTCTTTATGCACAATTATTAATTAAACGAAAGAGATGGAGAATAAGAATTATACCCTTGTAGAATTCTAGCTTCCTCAGGTACAAGTTCACCTCCAATTCCTTCGCGTTCTCCTTGAATTCCACCGATTAAATTCCTCCATTTGATCAACGTTAGCCACCCAAGTGTTTGGCCTCTAGAGGTGATCCACCAAGGAATAATACTTATTCAAGAAGATGGGTGTTGGCAAAACCCTAGTTTCTATCTCTATAGAAATTGTAGATATGCAGCCGTTTCTAGGGTTTGACCCCAGATGGATACTAGAATGTCGGTAAAAATCATTATGGA
Source organism: Aralia elata (assembly GCA_034770075.1). Taxonomy (NCBI): domain Eukaryota; kingdom Viridiplantae; phylum Streptophyta; class Magnoliopsida; order Apiales; family Araliaceae; genus Aralia; species Aralia elata. The sequence continues at coordinate 47,762,934 of CM068385.1, forward strand.
CTGCACCATGTCCAACAAGGTACAATTTCTCCTTTTAGATACACCAATCAATTATTGTGTATCAGGAAGTGTCCATTATGAGAAAATACCATTTTGAGATGATCTAGAAACTCATTGTACAAGTATTCTTTCCTCGATCTGATCAAAGAATCTTAATACTCTGTCAATATGTTTCACTTCTGAATTCTTTGAACATTTCAAATGATTCAGACTTGTATTTCATCAAATACACACATTCAACTCTTTGAATGACCACCCCCTTTTCTTTTACTAGTTTGTTCAATTTGCAAAATAATTTTCATGTAAGTCAAGTATACAAAGTCTATCAAGTAATCTTCCAGTTTCAAACAAAACATTATCATTATAAATAGAACAACAATTGTTCTTAAATATAATACCAGAACCTTCCTTGTCCAACAACGGAAGTAATAATGTTTCTAAAGAGAACTGGAACATAATAACAACTTATTAACTTAATAGACTTGCCCGTAGGCAATGCTAAACTATAAGTTCCTACGGTTAATGCAGCAACCATTGCTTCATTCTCCACGCGTAAGATTACTTATTCTTTGTTTAGCTTTCTACTTCTGCTTAGTCTCTCCATTGGATTGCATACGTGAGAACTACAGCTGGTATCCAATACCCAAGTAGAACCTTGACTTATAGAAAAATTTATTTCAATCATGAACAAACCCATATTTGTAACCGAAGCTTCACTAAGCTTCTTCTGGTTACCCTCTAGTTTTAATTCTAGTATCTAGGCTTATTGTAGTGGAAGCAAACTCCTTTGCTATCTGCATCAGTCTTGTTCTTATTGTCCTTATTTTTTGCCCTTCCATTTACCTTCTTTGAATTGTTCTTCTTTTAAGAAGATCCTTTGGCCCTCTTCCGCTTCCTGGAAGAATCATCTACCAGTAAGACTTGGTCTTTCTTGGTTGGAAAGTGACTTTTTTTACAGTTTTCAACATATTTAAGCAACTCAGGCAGGCTGACATATAACTTGTTCATGTGGAAATTCACAACAATTTGTGAGAAAGAGTCCGAAAGTGATTGCAAGATCAAATCTTGGATCAACTCTCCATCCATTAAAACCCAGTTGTCCCAATTGTTCAATCATATTGATCATTTTAGAACATTTGTCTATACTGTAGTGCCATCGGTCATTCTAGATCGGAAGAGCTCCTTAGATATCTGATATCTAATAGTCCTACTTTCCTCACCCTTCAACTCCTTGAAGGTGCAATAGTATAGTAGGAGCATCCATAGTTTCATGCTGACGCTGAAGCTCGTTACTCATGGATGCGAGCATGATGCATTGAGCCAACTTTGCATCATCTTGCCACTTTCTAAAAGTAGCAATTTCTTCCTCAGAGGCATTGTCTGCAACCATTGCAGGGATAGGCATATTAAGGATATAAGATAGCTTTTCAGTCTTGAGAATTATTCTCAAATTTCTTAACTATTCCGTGTTATTTGGTCCAGTTAATTAGCATCTAATATGCTCCGCAATGATAGTAAATTAGACATTGTAAAATTCTATAAATGAATTTATAATTTAACAACATTTCAGCATACATTCATTTTTAATTAATTACCAAAATAAATTAGGTCTTTATTTTAAATTGGTATCTCCCACTATTTTCATCAAACTATATTACCCTCAATATACAGTTTGGCAAATCTAATTAAAGATTTGCTAGTGAGAATAAGGATCCCATTTCAAATGTATATAGCCTTGTGTGTGCACAACAAACTATATATAAATAAATAGGTAGACAACTATTGTCAATTACATCACTATGTAACTCCTTGTATTTTGCCTCTTAGATTATAATGGTCAAGTGTGTGCACATCCGAACTAAAATAATCTAAGTTAAGTCCAACCTAGCACTTCCATATATTCGAAAGAAAAACACTGTCCTTGTGTGTGCACAACAAAACAGCATCGTTCAGTCTATTTATAAGCATCAAATGTGATAAAACAACATCTTAAATATTTAATACTCGCCTTGTGTGTGCACAACAAACTCATATTAAATATTTAATACTCTATCGTTTTACCATGCTAGAAGGCGACGTTTGATATTTCAAATATTTTTGAACGCTTAGGACTTAATATAATTCCTTTGAGGGGTTTGTTATTATTTGTCTCGTCTTGTTTAGCGCGCATGCACATATATATATAAGATTCGCGTCATATTATTTAGCATGCGAAGCATGTTGTATAATACATAATATATACATAGTAAGCATGCACATATAGAATACTATATTCTACCCGGATTGATTATGGACTTTTATTCTAGTTTGGTTCACTAGAACCACCAAGTGAACCAAAAGGTCAAACCTAGGGTGCAAGAATTAAATTTAAATATAACTATTACATTTAAACCCGGGCTCAATTACAAACGGGTCTTCAAGCGCTCCTTGCTCCTTTGTCTTCAATTCTTCAAAATTAATTCTAACTAGTCCTATTACAAAAACTATTTACAATAAATAGAAACCTTGATCAGCAGTCAAGGGGAAGTACATAGGAGGGAGATAGAATTTACATTAAGAAAAAATTAGAGAAGACGAGATACGCAGACCCCATTTATAAAAACCCATACATTCAAGCATCCACTAAAATAAATCCAATCACACATTGGTCAATAGTCCATAATCAATCCCTATTTATTACCATACATATCTCTATATGTATCAATAAATAACATTCATCCCATGAATAATAAAACCATTCCATATATGCATTGATATCATTTAATGGGCAATATTAGTTAGTATAAAATTCAATTTCAACTCCAATTAGTTATCATGGAATCCAATTTCAATTAAAATAAATTTCTTTATTTTAATCATATTTCAAATCAAAATAAACTCTTTTATTTTAATTTATCCAATTTTTTGAATAAAAATAAACTCCTTTATTTTTAATCAAATTCCAAATCAAAATAAACTCCTTTATTTTAATTAATATGGAAACCAATTTCAAGTTTAAAATAAACACCTTTATTTTTAACTTAAAATTGTTGGAAAATAAAATATGTTGAATCCTATTCCTTATCAAAATAAACATCTTTATTTTTTAAGGAAACATGGAATCTTATTCCATATGTGAATAAACTCCTTTATTCTAGGAAACATGGAATCCTATTCCATATGTGAATAAACTCCTTTATTCTAGGAAATATGGAATCCTATTCCATATGTGAATAAACTCCTTTATTCTAGGAAACATAGAATCATATTCCATATATGAATAAACTCCTTTATTATAGTTAACGTAGAATCCAATTCCAAGTTCAAATAAAACTTTTAATTTTAATTATATTCCAATTCAAAATAAACTTTTTATCTTAATTGAAAATAAATAAAATCAAAATAAATAAAATAAATAAAATAATTTTACACAAACAATTATGCCCAATTAAATTGTTCTTAACACATCAATGTATATACAGAATCAAAACAATTAATAATTCGCATAAAGTTTGGCTCTTGATACCACTGTTAGGTTTGTATAACGCGAACATGCAATCAAATTACATTAATAAAGCGGAAGCGCGATAAAATCAGATTTTAAAATTTTTATACAAACCATCACCATGATCTTTCTTTATGCACAATTATTAATTAAACGAAAGAGATGGAGAATAAGAATTATACCCTTGTAGAATTATAGCTTCCTTAGGTACAAGTTCACCTCCAATTCCTTCGCGTTCTCCTTGAATTCCACCGATTAAATTCCTTCATTTGATCAACGTTAGCCACCCAAGTGTTTGGCCTCTAGAGGTGATCCACCAAGGAATAATACTTGTTCAAGAAGATGGGTGTTGGCAAAACCCTAGTTTCTATCTCTATAGAAATTGTAAGTACTCTTATGTAAGAGTGTGTAACCCCAATCTATGATAAGACTTCTCTTATTTATAGATGTAGGAAAACCCTTCCCTAAACTATTTAGGATTAGGGTTTCTATTCTAATTAAACTCCTTTAATTAAATTAAACTCCTAATCCAATTAGGAATTCATGTGAGAGTACTTCTATTAATTAATTCCCAATCCCTATTAGGAATTAAATAATAGTAATAGTAATAATAATAATAAGACTCCTCTTATTAATTTATATTTAATATTTCTAAAATATTAAATAATAAATATTAAGCTATTTAATTTATTCTATCTCCATAGACTAAATTAAATATACTTAACTTATTATTACAATTATGCCATTTACTTCTTAAATAAATATTTTCCTTTTGCGGTGTGACCCTTTAGGTTCTCCATATTAAACCGGTTGTGAATAAATTAATTAGAACAATTCTAATCTTATTTAAATAAATAAATTAAACTATTTAATTCATTTAAATAAATAATATTTATTCTACAATAAGGGTAAGCCCCCTTAACGATCAACGACTTTCCAGATAATATAGATTTCAACATTAATCATAAAAGAACCTTGCAGTGCATAGTTACCGTACAATTCAATCCTTCTACCATACAATGTCCCAATTAAATATAAGACATTGAATTACTGTCAAGTCTTATTTTATTTAATTATATGTATTTCGATTCTCAAATGCACAATTCTAATTAATGCAAATTAGAAACTCCTTTCTAATTTCATTCTGCTTTGGCCAAAGACTTCTGAGTCGTCATTTATCGAATCACATAGGACATTCTCTCCTTTTACTAGAAGTGGTAGATTCTTTATTGATCATTCACCTATCTCCATGTATAACTTATTATACCCAATCATACCCTTTGATATACCCTAAAGGTCTTAAGGGACATGTCAAAGTATAACTCATCATACACAAGATACTATGATGATCTCAAGTCCAAGGATCACTTGTACTACTATCACTAGAGGAATTCCTATTGACAGGCGAGTAAAACTCCATTAGGTATTCCTTAGCGAGCCACGTTCAGTGAACTTATTCTCTAATAAGCACCTACATACTTGCTTTAGTGTCTCCACACAAATGATTATGAGATCAATCATTCTCTTCATAAGAGCAAGCAACATATGTACTAATCTATCCGGATTCACTAATCCCCTTTTAGTAATCCATCGATTAGGAACAATTTAAGTTTGTGAGATATCTAGAATTTAGATCTCATTAGCATGATCCCCATCATGATTCTAAAAGCATTGCTCAAAACTATGGGTTTATCACATTTAATATAACAGCACCATGTAGATAATATAAAATGCCTTTAATAACCGAATAAGATTACAAAGTATATGCTACATCATATCAAATATGATTGGCTTGTGTGCATACTACTTTCATCCACATCATGGTATCCCAAAGTGGTTGCAAATTTAAACATTTTACAACGGATTGTGTAGTACAATGCGAACCAATATTGATACAACTGCGGGTGGAGCCTTAATTGGGAAGAATTGCGATGAAGCTTATGAGTTATTAGAGACAATGGCGACAAACAATTACCAGTGGCTGATGAGTGGATTTTATACCACAATTTTAGTACTTTTGCCTTGATGAAACTGGGTGTTTTTGAGTATTTTCTATTCATTTTTATGTGTTGTTGTTTGTTTTTATGTTTTATGCAGGAAAAAGGAAAAAAATATGAAAATGGAAGCAAATTGGATGAATTTGTGTCAAAGATGTAGCAAAAAGAGACCTACGTCTGTGTAAGGCAGAATTGTGGGGCAATTTGGCACGCATGAAGTAGGCATGGCATAGGCAAACAATAAAAATGAGTTAAAATGGGCTGCTGATGGTCTAAGAAAAGCCACAACAAGCAAATCATCACTATCAAGTTAGTTGATAAGAAGAAGGAAGGAAATATAATTCGGCCATCTTTCGGAGTAAAATATACAAGCAAATGCAAGAATGGAAGACGTAAGGATTGTTAATGCCATGTTTAATATGTGTTCTTTGATTGGAACTTGAATTTTATTGTAGAGCTCGTCGAGAGCTTTGATTTGATAGGTGACACGTCCCGTAACTCCTCCCGGATAAGAAGTTATGACATTTTTACCAACAGACGCCGAATCAGCAAAGTGGATGCGCCACAACGCATCCTGTCATGAGCTGCAACGCATGGCAGGTAGCAGGAGCGCCTCAGCACCTCACATAAAGCGTCGTAGCACTTAAGGATGCCCCAACTTTTGTATATGATGCGCTGCAGCGCCTATTTGATGAGATGTTGCGCCTGTGTCGGGCCAGACCAAGTTTTGACGCGTTTTTGCATGCTTTTTGACTTCCAATTAGATTATTTTTCCTCCTAAGCTAGGATTTAAACTTGTAACCTATAAATACATGATGTGAGACATATAATTGGAGATAGATTACAATAGTTAGGAGTAGATATACAAATAGAAGCAAGACTTTCATCAGATCTGAAGTAGAATTCAAAGGTAGGATTGCAAGGATTAACGACCAAAGTGAAGATTGCGTATAAACACAGATTTTTATCTCTTCCCTTTCCTTTAATTTTTGTATTATGAACCTAATGGATTATCTTATTAATTTGATTTATTTTCCAATTATGAATTAATTTCCAATTAAGATTGCAATGGAACCAAATGTTTAGTTTTAATTAATTTGCTCTCGTTTTGATTATTGTTGATCATATATATGAATCGTTTATCATATTTGACACTTATTGATGATTGCCTAGCTAATAATTATTGTTATATATTCTAGATGAAATTGGAAGATGGATTCTAGGGATAGATCTGAATATGATAACATGTGATCTTGTTTATTCTTTTTGGAATTGAATAATATGATTTGTGCATAGGATAGGAATATACCTATATGCCACATGTAACTCGTATGAGAATCTGTTGTTAATGAATTTATTCTTAATTATTTTACATAGGAATATAATGATTTAATTGGAATGGATATTTTTATAAAACTTCTTGAAAAAAGGTTTTATGAATACTTATGAATTCTCGGTTAATGATTTATTATGATTAATTAATTAAAAAGTGAGTAAAGAAATTGAGGCGAGACATTGGGAGAAATTATAATTTTAGCTTTATAAATCTGATATTCATCCTAGCTTAGTAGTTTAGTTAATTTAGTTAATTAATTTAATTTCTTAAACTTAATTCCACTTGTTTAAATAAGATTGAATTGATATAAAATTAGTACTTGGTTAATATTATTAGCATATTTCTCGTGGGATCGATACTCTACTTATCACTTTATTACTTGTTGAGCACGTATACTTGCGTGTAATTGTCAATACCAATTTTGGACAACAAGTTTTTAGCGCCATTGACAAGGAATATTACTAATAATGTTTTCCAATATTAATTTTGTGACGCCCCCAAATCCGGGTCAACCTTCAAACCCGAGTTCGGTGCTCCACGATACTACCCATTCCATACATCTATCTATACATGAATATAAATACTCTATTATTACAACAAATCTCATCTAATCCCAAGTTCTAAGACCTTTACAACATCAATACATACTACTAATGAATATTACATCATTGAATAATACAATTAGAACACATTATATACACCTATACAATTAAATCTTCTTCCTTAACGAAATTCTTTCACTTAACATCATCTGACCATTCAAGTCCTTTTGCTTCAGCTGCAAAATTTTTAGAATTTGCAAGAGTGAGTATTTAATTGCTTAACAAGTCATAGCAGTTGAATAAACAACAAAATCAAGAATTATATCATCTTTCTTCATCAACTGAATAATAGTTGTGAAGCATCTCAAATAAATATGAATAATAATTTTCCTTCACCTTTAAACACCTTTTAACATTCATACCTTTTTCTCTCCATTCTTTTTGTTAGGTTTGTATATAGCGCGAGTATGCAATCAAATTACATAAATAGAGCGGAAGCGCGATAAAACGGATTTTAAAATTTTATACAAACCATCACCATGATCGATCAATGTGCTCAATTAACGATATAAACGAAAGAGAAAGAGAATAAGAAATTATACCCTCGTAGAACAAAGCTTCTTCGGGCACAAGTTCAACTCCTAGTCCTTCGTGTTCTCCTCGAATGCTACGGTGTGATTCCTTCCTTTGATCAACGTTAGCCACCCAAGTGTTTGGCCTCTAGAGGTGATCCACCAAGGAAGAACAAGTATTCAAGAAGTTGGGTATTTGGCAAAACCCTAGTTTCTATCTCTATAGAAATTGTAAGTACTCTCCACAATCTAATGCAAGAGTGTGTAACCCTAATCTATGATAAGACCCCTCTTATTTATAGATGTAGGAATAACCCTTCCCTAAACTATTTAGGATTAGGGTTTCAATTATAATTAAACTCTTTTAATTAATTATGCTCCTAATCCAATTAGGAATTTGTGAGAGAGTACTTCTATTAATTAATTCCCAATCCCTATTAGGAAATAAATAATAGTTCTATTAATTAATTCCCAATCCCTATTAGGAATTAAATAATATTAATAGTAATAATAATAATAAGACTCCTCTTATTAATTTATATTTAATATTTCTAAAATATTAAATAATAAATATTAAGCTATTTAATTTATTCTATCTCCATAGATTAAATTAAATACACTTAACTTATTATTACAATTATGCCATTTACTTCTTAAATAAATATTTTTCTTTTGCGGTGTGACCCTCTAGGTTCTCCATATTAAACCGGTTGTGAATAAATCAATTAGAACAATTTTAATCTTATTTAAATAAATAAATTAAACTATTTAATTCATTTAAATAAATAATATTTATTCTACGATAAGGGTAAGCCCCCTTAACGATCAACGACTTTCCAAATAATATAGATTTCAACATCAATCACAAAAGAACCTTTGAGTAAATAGTTACCGTACAATTCAATCCTTCTACCATACAATGTCCCAATTAAATATAAGATATGGATTTACGGTCAAGTCTTATTTTATTTAATTATATGCATTTCGATTCCCAAATGCACAACTCTAAATAATGCAAATTAGAAACTCCTTTCTAATTTCATTCTGCCTTGGCCAAGGACTACTGAGTTATCATTTATCAAATCACATAGGACATTCACAGCTTTTACTAGACGTGGTAGATTCTTTGTTGATCATTCACCTATCTCCATGTACAACTTATTATACCCAATCATACCCTTTGATATACCCCAAAGGTCTTAAGGGACATGTCAAAGTATAATTCATCATACACAAGATACTATGATGATCTCAAGTCCAAGGATCACTTGTACTACTATCACTAGAGGAATTCCTATTGATAGGCGAGTAAAACTCCATTAGGTATTCCTTAGCGAGTCACGTTCAGTGAACTTATTCTCTAATAAGCACCTACATACTTGCTTTAGTGTCTCCACACAAATGATTATGAGATCAATCATCCTCTTCCTAAGAGCAAGCAACGTATGTACTAATCTATCCGGATTCACTAATCCCCAATTTAGTAATCCAACGATTAGGAACAATTTTAGTTTGTGAGCTATCTAGAATTTAGATCTCATTAGCATGATCACCATCATGATTCTAAAAGCATTGCTCAAAACTATGGGTTTATCACAGTTAATATAACAACACCATGTAGATAATATAAAATGCCTTTTTAAGGAAATCAATTCTTTTATTAATAAATGAATAAGATTACAAAGTATATGCTACATCATATCAAATATGATTGGCTTGTGTGCATACTACTATCACTTTTTGCGTACTTTAGGGATTCAACCAAATGTACTCTACATCTTAAACGACTAACTTCGTTTTGGGCTGACACCAACTTGTGTCTAGCTATTGAATCAACACCAACCTGTGTTTTGTGTTTTAACTTACATCATCTTGTGTCTTACACTAAGGTTGACACCAAACTCATTCTAGTTTGGATTAGCTCTACTCATTGTTACTGAATTTTCAACATCTCAATTTCATCTCTCACTCATCTGTCTAGCCGAAACAATTGACATAGACATAATCTTAACACCATTCAAGATATAATAGAATCTTTAAAACATCAACAGTTCAATATTGGAACAAGCATCGATAGCACATAAGTGCGAATAAGTTATATAGCTTTATTCAGACAATTGATATTATCATCGCTAAAAATACTTGCACAATATAATAACTTGTACAAGTTAAGAAACTTGCATTCAATACATAAATTGAATGAAGTTAATAAATTTGCAATCATAAGAAAACTTGTACACAATAATAACTTGCACAATATTCAATACATAAAATGAATGAAGTTAGGGAACTTGCCTTATGCACTCATTAATAATTACAGTAACTTGCTCTTCCAATAGCCTACATAATTGATTCATGATAACACACCAATTAGTCACATATAGACTCTCATATATTGGTTTATGTTAGTTTAGCTTTGTAATATTCCGAACCCTAATAAGATTTGTATATGTAAATTATGTGTTTATTAAATGAAATTTCTTGTTCCGACTTTGTATTATGTGATTTTATATTTTATTAAAGAATTAGGTTAAATAAAAATATTTTCGATGCTGCTTAGTTGTGCTTACATGGACAAAATAATTTGTCGTGCTTCCGACGATTTCATCGAGAAGCGTCTCGGCAAATTATTTTGGTAAGCTACTGTGTCGTGCTTGGAAATGACGAACTGATTTGTCGTGCTTCGGAGTTAATATAATATTATATTAACTGATAAAAATCTAAATAAGTTAACTAGGGTTAAAAATGATAAATTGAATTATAAAACCCTAATCAGAAAACCCTAATTGATAAAAGTTATCCAAATTGATGAATCAAAACCCTAATTGTTACACAAGAATCTTAATTGATATAATTAGATTCTAAGTAATGAATCATAACATTAATTATGAATCATTAAACTTAGATTAAAACCCTAATTGAAAGATTTAAACCTTAATTCATGAATTAGGAAACCCTAACCCTAATTATGAAACCCTAATTCTAATTAAGTTATCTTAAACTATAAATTATGAAATGTTAAACCTTAATTATGATATATAAACTTAATTAAGGTATTACTAAACATAATTAAACATCCTAAACATGATTAACAAAAATCTAAGTTTAATTAGTAAGGAAATAAATCAAAAATAAAACTTTAAACCAATTAGAAAGGGATAAGAATGTAGGATTAGATATTTTGGCAACTCTCCGGCACAAGTAGATGACTAATATCAGATCAAAAGCAGCACAGTAGCAAGGCAAGATATTTTTGAAGGCAAAAATGTGAGAAAAAACTAAAGAAACCCTAATTTGCAAGTTCTATAAATAGGACAGCCATCTGATCTTCTAAGCCACGAATATCTTTAACCTATACACTTATTTATCAAGCCAAAACAAGCCTCTGCAAACACAAGATCAGGATCAAAGATCAAAAATCAAAAGTTGAGCAAAAAGGTGCAAAAACCCTAAATTTTTACTAGATCTTTAAGCCTTCAATAATTTTATGTTTTAGATGTTTAGGGATGTGTAATAACTTGTTAATAAGTGATCTGGATTATTAAATCATGCTTCCATAACATCTAGATATCAAAACTATGCAAAAATAGTGAACTGTTAGGAACAGTCAAGAACAGTCTGACAAGGACTTTTGTCAGACCTTTTGATCGTCTTAAGTTGTTTGTTTGGTATGTTTTAAGGTTGTTAGTTGTAGTATGCCATGAGGTAAACACATAGAAACAAACCACATAACCATTGGATTAATATCCAAAGAGTTATGATCCTATCAAAGTGCTCGTTCGATCATGAAACCTAGAAATTCTGGGTTACCCAGAATTTTAAAGAACAGGTCATTGACAAGGTTTGACCGGATCGAATCTTTCATATGTGATATAGTTAATGTTATTTAGATAAATGTCGTTGTACTTTGCCATATATACTACAACTAGAAACTAATTAAACAATAAAACAATACACAGATTGAGAATTAAATGAAGCCAAAAGTGCCTTCTCGACCATGACTGCATGTTCTTCAGCGGATGAAGAGCATCTATAGCGACAGACCAATCCGTCGCTATAGGGGCGTTCAGGCGACAGTCGCCATCCGGCCTCAAGAACACTCAAGAACACTATAAGCGACAGTCAACCGTCGCTAAAGCTCTTTAGCGACGGAAATAAATAAAAAAATTAATAATAAATTCTAATAATTAAATAAATTATAAATAAATATTAAATAATTCATAATAATTAATAATTAAATATTAAATTTTATTTTTAATTATATTTAATAAATTTTAATATTCTCACATAAATTTTAATAATTATTTAATTTAATTAAATATTAATAATAATAAAATTATTTAATAAATATATTAAATAAATGATTTAAAAAGGATATTAATGTATTTAAATTATTTTAAATGATAATTAAATCATTTAAAAATTTTACTAACTTTCTAAAATTATTATAAATGATAAATAAATTATTTTAAATAATATACTAAATATTTAAAAATATTATAAATAATAATTACATCACTTAAATAATAAAATAAATTCTAAAAATATTATTAATGATAAAATAAATCATTTAAATAATATTCTATCTTTCTAAAAATATTATAAATGATAACTAAATTATTTAAATAATATTTTAATTATCTAAAATTATTCTAAATGATAAATAAATCATTTAAATAACATAATAATGTTTTAAAAATATTATAAATGATAATTGAATCATTTAAAAATATTTCCAATCTTGTAAAAATTATTTAAAAATAATATTAAGCTTCTAAAAATATTATAATCGATAATTAAATTATCTAGATTAATATTTAAACTTCCAAATGAAGTTTTATTGATAAACCTATGTGTTTCGCTATCTAATGACGCGACCGAGATACCGAATCGACGTCGAACCTTAATGAAACTTGTCTAGTTCAACTTGTTACATGTTCTAACGCTTACTATTGGTGATCAGAATGATACCTGACACCACATAGCAAGACTGCACGGCATCTTGCACGGTCATGTTGAAAGTTCTGGCGGTAGGTCGGTTTGTTGGTGCTGATCCGGTTATAGTTAATGTACTGCCACCACTGTTCCCCTTATTTCCTCCTGATCCTGGTCCTCCTGCTGCCTTTTTGGGATAATCTCTGGCTAGATGATCTTTTAATCTCTAGCACCCTTTAGGCAAATCCCCACGTGATTCTTCCCACATGTAACACACGCTTCTACCTTCTTCTTCTGACCTCTTTGCTGATTTCCAGTAGATCCATTATCATTCCCCTTCCTCTTCTGGTTGTGACCTCCATTGTTACTACCACTAGCTTTGTTATTATCATTTTCGCCTTTTTTTCTTCTTCTGTTCCTGGTTATACTTAGTCAGAGCATCACTCCCACCTTCTACGATGATTGCCTTTTCCAACACTCCGGCAAAAGTGTTCAATTTGAACATCGACACCTTGCTATACAACCACGGCTTCAACCCTTGTTCAAACCTCCTCGCCTTCCTCTCATCCGTATTCACTTGGTAAGTTGCGAACCTAGCCAACTCATTAAACTTCGCTGGGTACTCTGGTACAGTCATGGTTCCCTGTTTCAGCTCTAGAAATTGAATCTCCATCTGGTTACGCGAGCTCGTCGAAAAATACATCTCAATGAACATCTCCTTAAACCTCTCCCACGCGATCACACCCTGACCTCCTCGCACCTTATTCGCCTGCCACCAATAACTGGCCTCCGATTTAAGCATGAACGTTGCAAAGGCAGTCTTTTGGTCCTCACTAACCCTAGCAACGTCAAATACTTTCTCCATTTCCATCACCTAAGTTTAGGCTTCGATCGGGTTAAGGGAACCCCTAAACTCTGGCGGTCCTACCGCCTTGAAATCCTTAAATGACGTTACTGGTGGAGCTTGCGGCTGATTCGCAAGTGCTCCAGCCAAAAGGTTCACCAACTGCTGAACAGGATTAGCATTGGCGTCGTTATTGTTAGTAGAGCTCTCCTGAGCTTGTTGACGTGGTTGGCATCTCGGCGGCATTTTCTGTTCAAGAATATGCGCTTATTAGACTAACAATCAATTTTCTTAAGTGTTCAACATTTAACTCAAACAATTCATGTTAAACATTTAACATATAACATCTTCAAATAAAACTGATATTTCATTAATTCAAAGGTCTTAAACATAGAAAGATAACATCACTGCTATTTACATCAACTATCCCAAGATCAAACAATATTTAGGATTAAATAGTAATATTCCATTGTGTATAATCACGCTAGAATTTACATCATAAAATATCATAAATATTTACTCATAATTCAAAACGTCTTCTATCATGGCCTACTAAGGTCGAACCGCCCTCCTACGTTCTTCCTCCATGATACGAAGCATCGTCCTGCGATCCAACATGTACCATGGTAAGTCCTCAAACTGAACTGGATAGTGGAAAACTCGATCCTGGGCCCTATCAATCGCTGTCTAGAATGTGTGGTCTGTCTCCTCAATCTTAGCCTTCTTTGCCCATTCGCCTTCTTCGAAAATTTCTGCACGTTGAGCGTTATTCATCCAAGCATCCTCTGCTCTAGCACGTTCCACTGTCTCCTCACTCAGATCATTCTTCAATTTCTCGATTGCAAGTTTCATCTTCTCATTCTCAGCTAATAGAACTTCCTTTTGACTTTCTGCCTGAACTAACTTCCACTCCACGACTCTAAGACGTATATCAAGATCCTCAATTTTCTCGTTCTTCTGGTCTATAAGAGTCTGGCGTCTATTTGTCAGTCCCTCTAATTCTCTGACTCTATCTTGCAACTCAACAATGCGATCGTATAATGCATCGTACATCTCAGCATCAATAGAGGTAAGGGGTACCTCCTCAGAATCCTCTTCATCCTCCTCAGTCTCTACCTCCTCAGGATCATCCCCTGGATCAGACTCAGGCCCATACTCCTGACCCACAACCGTGATCAATGGAGATGGTTCTCTGTGTATCAACTGCTCCTAGATAACATGGATATAACGAGGCTCCTCCTCTCCAGCCACTCGAGGCTCAACATCCCTAGGCTGACTGAATCCTCCAACATCCGACATCCTGACTGTCGACGCCGGGTTTTCGCTTTCTAGTCTTTTCCAATTTTAGCCTTTTGATTTAGATGACGTTTGGAAAAGGTCGGCATTGATGTCGACGGGGTTTTGAAAGATCGTTTTTATGATGAGCCAATTAACCAGAGTCGCCAGTTGGTATATTTGAAATGGATGTACCAACTCATCCGAGTTTTCGTTTTTTTTATAAATCGCTGGCTCATGTGTGACTCCGAATTAATTGGTCTGCGAATCGAGATTCATAGAGTTCGGGGGCTTGCTTAAGTGAGGGGAAGGTGTTAGGCACCCCTCGACTTCCGTGAAACACGGTTACCGCAATCTTGATGCTTTCCTATCCTTTAATTCATGAATGTGTATGTGTGTGTTTGTGTGTGTGTGTGCCTATGTGAATGTTTGTGGGGAATGTGTATGAAAGAATCATTTGGATTTTAGGGAAAACCGTGTTTTAATTTGAGAACGCTTCGGAATGTCTTTTCGGTGTACACGAGAAAGCTTTATTCTTTATGAGAAAGGTTTGATTTTAATTGTCCAAAACTATGAGATTTTCATTAAGTGTCGTTTTGGCAAAATAAGAGTTTTAAACCTTCGTCTAAATAGGAATCGAGATCTATACGTTGCTTTCATAAAATGATGGGCAATTTCTAGAATCTCTTTCACCCTATGCACAAAGATTTAATAAAGCGTTACTTATTTCTAAAGTCAAATTTTGTGATGTTTGAAAACGATTTTCTTTGGCTCTCTCGTTAGATAGGAATCGACATTCATTAACATTTCTCAAATTTTAACCTCATGATTCTAATATCCTACTTTGATTGATTTTATGAAAATCTTATCATTTAGCTTTGAAATCAATTTCGTGTCGTAAATCAAATCAAGCATTAAAATGCGTTGGGGCTATTCATGGGCATGTAAGCCATCAAAATAATCCCAAACGCCTACAATCACAAGTTCCACTAATATGGGGCCTTAAACCCGATTCTCGCTTTGGCGTCGTTTTAAGGCCCGACGGTTACATGTTACAAGGAGGCTACATCCTACCCGCTACATACATCAAGACATGTCCATCATCGGATTTGGACCACGGGGTCGTTTTCCTAGGCTCACAATCAAATTTACACACACACCCGCAATCGAATATTACAAGAATTAACCAATACGGATAATCTAACAATACCAAGACATCCTAAAATAACGATTTAAAGGAATTGATACCAAAATATAACACCTTTAAAACAACCAAAGAAATTAATGAACGAATATCATCGGGTTATTAGGAAGAGTCTTATTCCGATGGAAACTTCACTCATAATCCCTAATTCATTGTTCAATCAATAAATTACATGAAAAATTGCATCTAATTTGATCAAATGTTATGATAGAAATTGATATCACAAAAGAGATTTCACCTTGCAATTGATATCCAAATGGATGTGAACTTGATGTATTTGAGTAGAAGGAAACAATCTATTTGATTACAATTAAATCAAAAGAAAATTATTCCTCTCTTTTTTCTCTCTTTTCTTCCTATTTGATTGCAAAATTTCTCTCTTTTCCCCTCTATTTTCGTGCTTATGTTGCTGCTTGGGAATCTCCTTCTTCTCCACAATTGCTCAACCTCCTGTATGCTGCTGCCTGAAGCTGGCTTAAATAGGCTGGCCAGAGCCAGCCGCAGATCTATCTGCGGCTGGGCCGCAGATGGATCTGCGGCTGGCCAGCTGGCACGCCTCCCATCGCACTCAGCTGGTAGTGCTGATTTCCCGGTTTCCGTGCTGGCGCACCCACTTGGCCGCAGATCTATCCGCGGCTGGCGGGCTTGACTTTTTCGATTTTCGTGCCACGCCTCGATTTTCGTGCCGCAACGTCGGTTTTCGCTGATAGGCTCGTGTTCTGCAGTCCGGGAATTTCCGGGAGACGTGCCACCTCATTCGGAAATGCCTGCCTCGGACGGCTTTATTGTCACGTAAACTTGGGTTGCCCAAAACATTGCGGCGGTGCCGGGCGCTTGCCCTTGTGCCCGCTCCTTTGCTCCCGCAAGCCGGTTCAATTGACGATTTCGCCCTCCTGTCATGGTTAGTAGAAGGAAACGCAAAATTTGGGTGTCTACAGCTGCCCCTCTTTATCATGTTTATGAAATGATAAATGAAATGAACAGGATAAAGAATAGACACTCGATGCATGAATGACAGTGCGTAAGAATGACAATACATACATGATGCCACACATATAGCTTATGATGCAACATAAGATGTAATGCATGCAAGACATTCGTAAGAGTGTCAATGTATCAATCCCTAACCTGTCGCTCGGTCTCGTAATCGCCGGGTCTCGTATCCGGTCGATTGTCCTGTGTGAGTGCCGGGTCTCGTATCCGGTCACCCCTCTCGTAATCACCTTATTCCATCCCATTGCCATCAAAGGAAGTTATTCTCCTGACTAGCCTTGAAGGGCATCCTTGGAGTTCGTTCTCGTACATCGTTCTTGGGCAACCATCGCTTTTGACTCTGATAGGCTAGGACCTTGACACCTAACCCCTGTACAGTCTTTTGATATGGTTCCACAGGTGTCACCGTTTGTCGGGGCCGGGCTTCGTCGCCGGTCACCCATCTCGTAACCGCCGGGTATCGTCGCCGATTGGTTATCTTGTCGGAGCCGGTTATCGTCGCCGGACATCCATCTCATGATCGCCGGTTATCGTCGCCGGTCGATCGTCTCGTCGGGGCCGGGTATCGTCGCCGGTCGCTCGTCTCGCGATCACCTTATCCCATCGCATTGTCATCAAAGGACGTTATTCTCCTGACTAGTTTGAGAGGCATCCTTGGAGTTCATCCTTGTACATCGTTCTTGGCCGCCATCGCTTTTGACTCTGATAGGCTAGGACCTTGACACCTAACCTGCTCGATTCATTTCATGGATCACATACAGAATTATCATCTATTCATGCATGTGACACAACATGTAAATTGAGAAAAATTGACCCCTGTACAGTCTTTTGATACTGTTCTACAGATGTCATCACTTGTAGTGGTTCGCTTGGATGCCTTCCCAGGTTGCTCACCAACTTGTCGTGGTGGTTTGTTTGGATCTCAGCCATTCCAAGGGTGCTCACCATCTTGTCGTGGTTTGCTTGGATGCCTTCCCAGGTTGCTCACTAACTTGTCGTGGTTTGCTTGGATATCAGCCCTTCCCAGGGTGCTCACCATCTTGTCGTGGTTTGCTTGGATGCCTTCCCAGTTTGCTCACCAACTTGTCGTGGTTTGCTTGGATATCAGCCCTTCCCAGGGTGCTCACCATCTTGTCGTGGTTTGCTTAGATGCCTTCCCAGTATGATAACCAACTTGTCGTGGTTTGCTTGGATATCAGCCCTTCCCAGGGTGCTCACCATCTTGTCGTGGTTTGCTTGGATGCCTTCCCAGGTTGCTCACCAACTTGTCGTGGTTTGCTTGGATATCAGCCCTTCCCAGGGCGCTCACCATCTTGTCGTGGTTTGCTTCGATAAGTTCCCCCGTTGCTCACCAACTTGTCGTGGTTTGCTTGGATATCAGCCCTTCCCAGGGTGCTCACCATCTTGTCGTGGTTTGCTTGGATGCCTTCCCAGGTTGCTCACCAACTTGTCGTGGTTTGCTTGGATATCAGCCCTTCCCAGGGTGCTCACCATCTTGTCGTGGTTTGCTTGGATGCCTTCCCAGGTTGCTCACCAACTTGTCGTGGTTTGCTTGGATATTAGCCCTTCCCAGGGTGCTCACCATCTTGTCGTGGTTTGCTTGGATGCCTTCCCAGGTTGCTCACCAACTTGTCGTGGTTTGCTTGGATATCAGCCCTTCCCAGGGCGCTCACCATCTTGTCGTGGTTTGCTTGGATGCCTTCCCAGGTTGCTCACCAACTTGTCGTGGTTTGCTTGGATATCAGCCCTTCCCAGGGTGCTCACCATCTTGTCGTGGTTTGCTTGGATGGCTTCCCAGGTTGCTCACCAACCTGTCGTGGTTTGCTTGGATATCAGCCCTTCCCAGGGTGCTCACCATCTTGTCGTGGTTTGCTTGGATATCAGCCCTTCCCAGGGTGCTCACCATCTTGTCGTGGTTTGCTTAGATGCCTTCCCATGTTGCTTACCAACTTGTCGTGGTTTGTTTGAGTCAGTTTGGAGTATTTGATGGCTCTCGAGTGCTTTTCACAAATGACACCGCCCCAGAGGTATTTATTCCCCCCTGATTCTACGGGGATGACCTC
This sequence comes from Aralia elata, assembly GCA_034770075.1. Lineage (NCBI taxonomy): Eukaryota > Viridiplantae > Streptophyta > Magnoliopsida > Apiales > Araliaceae > Aralia > Aralia elata. Next base: position 47,782,179 of record CM068385.1, read on the forward strand.
CATATATGACTCCATCTCAGCTGATTCTGCCCCTAGTCGGGTTACTCAGGATAGCCGGATCCGACTGGCCTTGATTACTACCGTTAGCCGAGCCATTTCTTTATTGGATCGTATCGACATGATGGGGCAGTAGATTGCAGGGGACGCCGATGCTTCAGATCTATCCACCCCTTTATCCATCCTGCTTCAGTTAGTTTCAGATCTGTAGATCATTTTATTTCCTGCATAGATTATGTCAGTTTCATCTGTTATCGAAAAAAGGAAATCTTGTAACGAAATGACTTATATATATAGACCTGCATTTAAATTCAGTCATTTTCCCCTTTTTCGTATCGTTGCCTTTCATCGGATCCTCATTTTATCCAGTCAACCACGATTTTGATATCTTGCCTTCTTTCTCTTCTCAAGTCTTGATGGAGATTTGACAGATACTGCCGCACACCCTGTTGATTTCATCGGACTGAGTCTTAGATTTTTTTGACTAAGTGTTTGGTTGGGTCCGGGTTATGTCACTTGAGATGAAGCTGATCAGGTGGCTGACTTCGGGGAGGTCATGAGGGTATAGGAAGGCTTTTCTGGTTGTTGGGAATTGGTTTTGATAGAAGAAAGTATTATTTTGTAAGGAATGGGACCGTGCCACGATGGCTGCCTACGTCCCCACAAGTCGGGAGATCAGGTCTTACATAGTTCGTTCTTTCAAAGAACAACGAGAAAACGATGATGATGATTGTTGGTTTTTTTTTTTTTTTTTTTTTTTTTTTTTTTTTTTCATGGAACCGCTTCACCGAGTCGGAATTGAGGGGTTATGGAAACACCTCTCCATCCCTCTTTTGCAATATGAGGGCTCCTCCGGACATCACCTTCTTAATCACGAAAGGCCCCTCTCAGTTCGGGGCAAGCTTCCTTTGGCTTCGCTTTTTTTTTTTTTTTTTTTTTTTTTTTTTTTTGAGAAGGCATGCCTTTCTTTAGCACTAGGTCATTTTCTTTGAACTTCTGAGGTTACCATACGAGGTCGAAGGAAGATATAAGTCTATAAATGTTGGGAATATTGAGGATATAGGAGAGATATAACATTATTATCGACAACTTTTCATTCTTTGAGTTTTTCAGCAAATAGAAAAAGAGGAACAAAAGTTGAAGACAGAGTGTGGGATTGAAGTTGTTTACAGATTCCTTCTTTACTCTTTCTTTCTAATTTTTATACTTCAAGGATGTTCATAGATATTATATTGATGTTTTATTTCTACCCTAAGAACTAAATTCCTTTTAGGATTACAATGGAACCCAAGAGTAGCTTAAATTAAATTACTCTCAATTTGATTGTGGTTGATTAAATACAAGTTGTTTATCATATTTTGTGTATTATATTATAATTATTTGGCTAACAAGTGACTTGATAATTCGGATAATATTAGAAAATAGAATCTAGGGTTTATATCTAAATATGATAACATGTGTTATGATTATTGTTCCTAGGAGTGGATGTCATGAATTGCATATAGGATAAAAATATATCACTATGTCGCATGTAACTTGTATGAGAATTGATACTTAATGAATTTACTCTTAATTGATCATATAGGGATATAGTGAAATAATTAAAATGAATATTATTATCAAACCCCCTTGGAAGGGGATTGGTAATTAATTCTTAAAATTCTCAGTTAGCAACTTGTTATAATTGATTAATTGAATAGAGAGTAAGGAAATTTAGGCGAGGCATTAGGGGAAATTGTAATCTTAGTTGTTTAATTTGATATTTATCTTTGTTAATTCCTGTTGGCTTATGTTAGTTAAATTAATTCAATCATTTATTCATCTTGAATCATTTGTTTTAAAATAAAATCAAAATTGATATAAAATTAGTAGTTGGTTTTGTATATTATTAGTTTATTCTTCATAGGAACGATACTCTTCTTGCCACTATATTACTAGTTGATCGCGTATACTTGCGTGAATCTCCTAAATAGTAAAATAGGTAACAAGTTTTTGGTGCCGTTGCTAGGGAATAATTCTAGTAATTTTTCCAATATTAGTTACAATAAATTTGATCTTAGTTTAAACGTAATTTTTGTTTTATTTCTTTTGCAGGTGCTCTTGAAGGGTGCATGATAATGCAAGACTTACAGAACATGGTTGTAGAAGAACAGAAAGTATTGCGAGATTATGCTATACCTCTCATAACAGAAATCTAATCAAGCATTCGACGACCGATGATTCAAGCAAATAGTTTTGAGATACAATCGGGAATGATACAGATGATTTAGAGTTTGGTACAGTTTGGGGGTTCACCTAATGATGATCCGAATGAGCATTTGATAAACTTCCTGGAGATCTGTGATACATTTAAATACGATGGAGTTACTGAGGACGCAATCAGACCGTGACTTTTCCCTTTCACACATCGTGATCAGGCCAAAAGTTGGTTAGATTCACTTCGGCAGGTTCGATTACTACATGGAATGTTTTGGCAAAAATTTTTTTAGCCAAATTCTTTTCGCCAGCTAAAACTGCATAGTTGAGTAATGTTATTACATCGTTTGCCCATTACGATTCTGAATCTCTATACGAAGCTTGGGAAAGATTTAAGGAAACTACTCCGAAGGTGTCCACTGTTAGGTTTGTATAACGCGAACATGCAATCAAATTACATTAATAAAGCGGAAGCGCGATAAAATCAGATTTTAAAATTTTATTACAAACCATCACCATGGATCTTTCTTTATGCACAATTATTAATTAAACGAAAGAGATGGAGAATAAGAATTATACCCTTGTTAGAATTCTAGCTTCCTCAGGTACAAGTTCACCTCCAATTCCTTCGCGTTCTCCTTGAATTCCACCGATTAAATTCCTCCATTTGATCAACGTTAGCCACCCAAGTGTTTGGCCTCTAGAGGTGATCCCACCAAGGAATAATACTTATTCAAGAAGATGGGTGTTGGGCCAAAACCCTAGTTTCTATCTCTATAGAAATTGTAGATATGCAGCCGTTTCTAGGGTTTGACCCCAGATGGATACTAGAATGTCGGGGTAAAAATCATTATGGGACTGCACCATGTCCAACAAGGTACAATTTCTCTTTTTAGATACACCAATCAATTATTGTGTATCAGGAAGTGTCCATTATGAGAAAATACCATTTTGAGATGATCTAGAAACTCATTGTACAAGTATTCTTTCCTCGATCTGATCAAAGAATCTTAATACTCTGTCAATATGTTTCACTTCTGAATTCTTTGAACATTTCAAATGATTCAGACTTGTATTTCATCAAATTACACACATTCAACTCTTTGAATGACCACCCCCTTTTCTTTTACTAGTTTGTTCAATTTGCAAAATAATTTTCATGTAAGTCAAAGTATACAAAGTCTATCAAGTAATCTTCCAGTTTCAAACAACACACAACTTATCATTATAAATAGAACAACAATTGTTCTTAAATATAATACCAGAACCTTCCTTGTCCAACAACGGGAAGTAATAATGTTTCTAAAGATGAACTGGAAACATAATAACAACTTATTAACTTAATAGACTTGCCCGTAGGCAATGCTAAACTATAAGTTCCTACGGTTAATGCAGCAACCATTGCTTCATTCTCCACGCGTAAGATTACTTATTCTTTGTTTAGCTTTCTACTTCTGCTTAGTCTCTCCATTGGATTGCATACGTGAGAACTACAGCTGGTATCCAATACCCAAGTAGAACCTTGACTTATAGAAAAATTTATTTCAATCATGAACAAACCCATATTTGTAACCGAAGCTTCACTAAGCTTCTTCTGGTTACCCTCTAGTTTTAATTCTAGTATCTAGGCTTATTGTAGTGGAAGCAAACTCCTTTGCTATCTGCATCAGTCTTGTTCTTATTGTCCTTTATTTTTGCCCTTCCATTTACCTTCTTTGAATTGTTCTTCTTTTAAGAAGATCCTTTGGCCCTCTTCCGCTTCCTGGAAGAATCATCTACCAGTAAGACTTGGTCTTTCTTGGTTGGAAAGTGACTTTTTTTACAGTTTTCAACATATTTAAGCAACTCAGGCAGGCTGACATATAACTTGTTCATGTGGAAATTCACAACAATTTGTGAGAAAGAGTCCGAAAGTGATTGCAAGATCAAATCTTGGATCAACTCTCCATCCATTAAAACCCAGTTGTCCCAATTGTTCAATCATATTGATCATTTTAGAACATTTGTCTATACTGTAGTGCCATCGGTCATTCTAGATCGGAAGAGCTCCTTAGATATCTGATATCTAATAGTCCTACTTTCCTCACCCTTCAACTCCTTGAAGGTGCAATAGTATAGTAGGAGCATCCATAGTTTCATGCTGATGCTGAAGCTCGTTACTCATGGATGCGAGCATGATGCATTGAGCCAACTTTGCATCATCTTGCCACTTTCTAAAAGTAGCAATTTCTTCCTCAGAGGCATTGTCTGCAACCATTGCAGGGATAGGCATATTAAGGATATAAGATAGCTTTTCAGTCTTGAGAATTATTCTCAAATTTCTTAACTATTCCGTGTTATTTGGTCCAGTTAATTAGCATCTAATATGCTCCGCCAATGATAGTAAATTAGACATTGTAAAAATTCTATAAATGAATTTTATAATTTTAAACAACATTTCAGCATACATTCATTTTTAATTTAATTACCAAAATAAATTAGGTCTTTATTTTAAATTGGTTATCTCCCACTATTTTTCATCAAACTATATTACCCTCAATATACAGTTTGGCAAATCTAATTAAAGATTTGCTAGTGAGAATAAGGATCCCATTTCAAATGTATATAGCCTTGTGTGGTGGCACAACAAAACTATATATAAATAAATAGGTAGACAACTATTGTCAATTACATCACTATGTAACTCCTTGTATTTTGCCTCTTAGATTATAATGGTCCAAGTGTGTGCACATCCGAACTAAAATAATCTAAGTTAAGTCCAACCTAGCACTTCCATATATTCGAAAGAAAAACACTGTCCTTGTGTGTGCACAACAAAACAGCATCGTTCAGTCTATTTATAAGCATCAAATGTGATAAAACAACATCTTAAATATTTAATACTCGCCTTGTGTGTGCACAACAAACTCATATTAAATATTTAATACTCTATCGTTTTACCATGCTAGAAGGCGACGTTTGATATTTCAAATATTTTTGAACGCTTAGGACTTAATATAATTCCTTTGAGGGGTTTGTTATTATTTGTCTCGTCTTGTTTAGCGCGCATGCACATATATATATAAGATTCGCGTCATATTATTTAGCATGCGAAGCATGTTGTATAATACATAATATATACATAGTAAGCATGCACATATAGAATACTATATTCTACCCGGATTGATTATGGACTTTTATTCTAGTTTGGTTCACTAGAACCACCAAGTGAACCAAAAGGTCAAAACCTATGGTTCATGAATTTAATTTAAATATTACTATTACTTTTAAACCCGGGCTCAATTACAAACCGGGTCTTCAAGCGCTCCTTGCTCCTTTGTCTTCAATTCTTCAAAATTAATTCTAACTAGTCCTATTACAAAAACTATTTACAATAAATAGAAACCTTGATCAGCAGTCAAGGGGAAGTACATAGGAGGGAGATAGAATTTACATTAAGAAAAAATTAGAGAAGACGAGATACGCAGACCCCATTTATAAAAACCCATACATTCAAGCATCCACTAAAATAAATCCAATCACACATTGGTCAATAGTCCATAATCAATCCCTATTTATTACCATACATATCTCTATATGTATCAATAAATAACATTCATCCCATGAATAATAAAACCATTCCATATATGCATTGATATCATTTAATGGGCAATATTAGTTAGTATAAAATTCAATTTCAACTCCAATTAGTTATCATGGAATCCAATTTCAATTAAAATAAATTTCTTTATTTTAATCATATTTCAAATCAAAATAAACTCTTTTATTTTAATTTATCCAATTTTTTGAATAAAAATAAACTCCTTTATTTTTAATCAAATTCCAAATCAAAATAAACTCCTTTATTTTAATTAATATGGAAACCAATTTCAAGTTTAAAATAAACACCTTTATTTTTAACTTAAAATTGTTGGAAAATAAAATATGTTGAATCCTATTCCTTATCAAAATAAACATCTTTATTTTTTAAGGAAACATGGAATCTTATTCCATATGTGAATAAACTCCTTTATTCTAGGAAACATGGAATCCTATTCCATATGTGAATAAACTCCTTTATTCTAGGAAATATGGAATCCTATTCCATATGTGAATAAACTCCTTTATTCTAGGAAACATAGAATCATATTCCATATATGAATAAACTCCTTTATTATAGTTAACGTAGAATCCAATTCCAAGTTCAAATAAAACTTTTAATTTTAATTATATTCCAATTCAAAATAAACTTTTTATCTTAATTGAAAATAAATAAAATCAAAATAAATAAAATAAATAAAATAATTTTACACAAACAATTATGCCCAATTAAATTGTTCTTAACACATCAATGTATATACAGAATCAAAACAATTAATAATTCGCATAAAGTTTGGCTCTTGATACCACTGTTAGGTTTGTATAACGCGAACATGCAATCAAATTACATTAATAAAGCGGAAGCGCGATAAAATCAGATTTTAAAATTTTATACAAACCATCACCATGATCTTTCTTTATGCACAATTATTAATTAAACGAAAGAGATGGAGAATAAGAATTATACCCTTGTAGAATTATAGCTTCCTTAGGTACAAGTTCACCTCCAATTCCTTCGCGTTCTCCTTGAATTCCACCGATTAAATTCCTTCATTTGATCAACGTTAGCCACCCAAGTGTTTGGCCTCTAGAGGTGATCCACCAAGGAATAATACTTGTTCAAGAAGATGGGTGTTGGCAAAACCCTAGTTTCTATCTCTATAGAAATTGTAAGTACTCTTATGTAAGAGTGTGTAACCCCAATCTATGATAAGACTTCTCTTATTTATAGATGTAGGAAAACCCTTCCCTAAACTATTTAGGATTAGGGTTTCTATTCTAATTAAACTCCTTTAATTAAATTAAACTCCTAATCCAATTAGGAATTCATTGTGAGAGTACTTCTATTAATTAATTCCCAATCCCTATTAGGAATTAAATAATAGTAATAGTAATAATAATAATAAGACTCCTCTTATTAATTTATATTTAATATTTCTAAAATATTAAATAATAAATATTAAGCTATTTAATTTTATTCTATCTCCATAGACTAAATTAAATATACTTAACTTATTATTACAATTATGCCATTTACTTCTTAAATAAATATTTTCCTTTTGCGGTGTGACCCTTTAGGTTCTCCATATTAAACCGGTTGTGAATAAATTAATTAGAACAATTCTAATCTTATTTAAATAAATAAATTAAACTATTTAATTCATTTAAATAAAATAATATTTATTCTACAATAAGGGTAAGCCCCCTTAACGATCAACGACTTTCCAGATAATATAGATTTCAACATTAATCATAAAAGAACCTTGCAGTGCATAGTTACCGTACAATTCAATCCTTCTACCATAACAATGTCCCCAATTAAATATAAGACATTGAATTACTGTCAAGTCTTATTTTATTTAATTATATGTATTTCGATTCTCAAATGCACAATTCTAATTAATGCAAATTAGAAAACTCCTTTCTAATTTCATTCTGCTTTGGCCAAAGACTTCTGAGTCGTCATTTTATCGAATCACATAAGGACATTCTCTCCTTTTACTAGAAGTGGTAGATTCTTTATTGATCATTCACCTATCTCCATGTATAACTTATTATACCCAATCATACCCTTTGAATATACCCTAAAGGTCTTAAGGGGACATGTCAAAGTATAACTCATCATACACAAGATACTATGATGATCTCAAGTCCAAGGATCACTTGTACTACTATCACTAGAGGAATTCCTATTGACAGGCGAGTAAAACTCCATTAGGTATTCCTTAGCGAGCCACGTTCAGTGAACTTATTCCTCTAATAAGCACCTACATACTTGCTTTAGTGTCTCCACACACAAATGATTATGAGATCAATCATTTCTCTTCATAAGAGCAAGCAACATATGTACTAATCTATCCGGATTCACTAATCCCCTTTTAGTAATCCATCGATTAGGAACAATTTAAGTTTGTGAGATATCTAGAATTTAGATCTCATTAGCATGATCCCCATCATGATTCTAAAAGCATTGCTCAAAACTATGGGTTTATCACATTTAATATAACAGCACCATGTAGATAATATAAAATGCCTTTAATAACCGAATAAGATTACAAAGTATATGCTACATCATATCAAATATGATTGGCTTGTGTGCATACTACTTTCATCCACATCATGGTATCCCAAAGTGGTTGCAAATTTAAACATTTTACAACGGATTGTGTAGTACAATGCGAACCAATATTGATACAACTGCGGGTGGAGCCTTAATTGGGAAGAATTGCGATGAAGCTTATGAGTTATTAGAGACAATGGCGACAAACAATTACCAGTGGCTGATGAGTGGATTTTATACCACAATTTTAGTACTTTTGCCTTGATGAAACTGGGTGTTTTTGAGTATTTTCTATTCATTTTTATGTGTTGTTGTTTGTTTTTATGTTTTATGCAGGAAAAAGGAAAAAAATATGAAAATGGAAGCAAATTGGATGAATTTGTGTCAAAGATGTAGCAAAAAGAGACCTACGTCTGTGTAAGGCAGAATTGTGGGGTAATTTGGCACGCATGAAGTAGGCATGGCATAGGCAAACAATAAAAATGAGTTAAAATGGGCTGCTGATGGTCTAAGAAAAGCCACAACAAGCAAATCATCACTATCAAGTTAGTTGATAAGAAGAAGGAAGGAAATATAATTCGGCCATCTTTCGGAGTAAAATATACAAGCAAATGCAAGAATGGAAGACGTAAGGATTGTTAATGCCATGTTTAATATGTGTTCTTTGATTGGAACTTGAATTTTATTGTAGAGCTCGTCGAGAGCTTTGATTTGATAGGTGACACGTCCCGTAACTCCTCCCGGATAAGAAGTTATGACATTTTTACCAACAGACGCCGAATCAGCAAAGTGGATGCGCCACAACGCATCCTGTCATGAGCTGCAACGCATGGCAGGTAGCAGGTAGGAGCGCCTCAGCACCTCACATAAAGCGTCGTAGCACTTAAGGATGCCCCAACTTTTGTATATGATGCGCTGCAGCGCCTATTTGATGAGATGTTGCGCCTGTGTCGGGCCAGACCAAGTTTTGACGCGTTTTTGCATGCTTTTTGACTTCCAATTAGATTATTTTTCCTCCTAAGCTAGGATTTAAACTTGTAACCTATAAATACATGATGTGAGACATATAATTGGAGATAGATTACAATAGTTAGGAGTAGATATACAAATAGAAGCAAGACTTTCATCAGATCTGAAGTAGAATTCAAAGGTAGGATTGCAAGGATTAACGACCAAAGTGAAGATTGCGTATAAACACAGATTTTTATCTCTTCCCTTTCCTTTAATTTTTGTATTATGAACCTAATGGATTATCTTATTAATTTGATTTATTTTCCAATTATGAATTAATTTCCAATTAAGATTGCAATGGAACCAAATGTTTAGTTTTAATTAATTTGCTCTCGTTTTGATTATTGTTGATCATATATGAATCGTTTATCATATTTGACACTTATTGATGATTGCCTAGCTAATAATTATTGTTATATATTCTAGATGAAATTGGAAGATGGATTCTAGGGATAGATCTGAATATGATAACATGTGATCTTGTTTATTCTTTTTGGAATTGAATAATATGATTTGTGCATAGGATAGGAATATACCTATATGCCACATGTAACTCGTATGAGAATCTGTTGTTAATGAATTTATTCTTAATTATTTTACATAGGAATATAATGATTTAATTGGAATGGATATTTTTATAAAACTTCTTGAAAAAAGGTTTTATGAATACTTATGAATTCTCGGTTAATGATTTATTATGATTAATTAATTAAAAAGTGAGTAAAGAAATTGAGGCGAGACATTGGGAGAAATTATAATTTTAGCTTTATAAATCTGATATTCATCCTAGCTTAGTAGTTTAGTTAATTTAGTTAATTAATTTAATTTCTTAAACTTAATTCCACTTGTTTAAATAAGATTGAATTGATATAAAATTAGTACTTGGTTAATATTTATTAGCATATTTCTCGTGGGATCGATACTCTACTTATCACTTTATTACTTGTTGAGCACGTATACTTGCGTGTAATTGTTCAATACCAATTTTGGACAACAAGTTTTTAGCGCCATTGACAAGGAATATTACTAATAATGTTTTCCAATATTAATTTTGTGACGCCCCCAAATCCGGGTCAACCTTCAAACCCGAGTTCGGTGCTCCACGATACTACCCATTCCATACATCTATCTATACATGAATATAAATACTCTATTATTACAACAAATCTCATCTAATCCCAAGTTCTAAGACCTTTACAACATCAATACATACTACTAATGAATATTACATCATTGAATAATACAATTAGAACACATTATATACACCTATACAATTAAATCTTCTTCCTTAACGAAATTCTTTCACTTAACATCATCTGACCATTCAAGTCCTTTTGCTTCAGCTGCAAAATTTTTAGAATTTGCAAGAGTGAGTATTTAATTGCTTAACAAGTCATAGCAGTTGAATAAACAACAAAATCAAGAATTATATCATCTTTCTTCATCAACTGAATAATAGTTGTGAAGCATCTCAAATAAATATGAATAATAATTTTCCTTCACCTTTAAACACCTTTTAACATTCATACCTTTTTCTCTCCATTCTTTTTGTTAGGTTTGTATATAGCGCGAGTATGCAATCAAATTACATAAATAGAGCGGAAGCGCGATAAAACGGATTTTAAAATTTTATACAAACCATCACCATGATCGATCAATGTGCTCAATTAACGATATAAACGAAAGAGAAAGAGAATAAGAAATTATACCCTCGTAGAACAAAGCTTCTTCGGGCACAAGTTCAACTCCTAGTCCTTCGTGTTCTCCTCGAATGCTACGGTGTGATTCCTTCCTTTGATCAACGTTAGCCACCCAAGTGTTTGGCCTCTAGAGGTGATCCACCAAGGAAGAACAAGTATTCAAGAAGTTGGGTATTTGGCAAAACCCTAGTTTTCTATCTCTATAGAAATTGTAAGTACTCTCCACAATCTAATGCAAGAGTGTGTAACCCTAATCTATGATAAGACTCCTCTTATTTATAGATGTAGGAATAACCCTTCCCTAAACTATTTAGGATTAGGGTTTCAATTATAATTAAACTCTTTTAATTAATTATGCTCCTAATCCAATTAGGAATTTGTGAGAGAGTACTTCTATTAATTAATTCCCAATCCCTATTAGGAAATAAATAATAGTTCTATTAATTAATTCCCAATCCCTATTAGGAATTAAATAATATTAATAGTAATAATAATAATAAGACTCCTCTTATTAATTTATATTTAATATTTCTAAAATAATTAAATAATAAATATTAAGCTATTTAATTTATTCTATCTCCATAGATTAAATTAAATACACTTAACTTATTATTACAATTATGCCATTTACTTCTTAAATAAATATTTTTCTTTTGCGGTGTGACCCTCTAGGTTCTCCATATTAAACCGGTTGTGAATAAATCAATTAGAACAATTTTAATCTTATTTAAATAAATAAATTAAACTATTTAATTCATTTAAATAAATAATATTTTATTCTACGATAAGGGTAAGCCCCCTTAACGATCAACGACTTTCCAAATAATATAGATTTCAACATCAATCACAAAAGAACCTTTGAGTAAATAGTTACCGTACAATTCAATCCTTCTACCATACAATGTCCCAATTAAATATAAGATATGGATTTACGGTCAAGTCTTATTTTATTTAATTATATGCATTTCGATTCCCAAATGCACAACTCTAAATAATGCAAATTAGAAACTCCTTTCTAATTTCATTCTGCCTTGGCCAAGGACTACTGAGTTATCATTTATCAAATCACATAGGACATTCACAGCTTTTACTAGACGTGGTAGATTCTTTGTTGATCATTCACCTATCTCCATGTACAACTTATTATACCCAATCATACCCTTTGATATACCCCAAAGGTCTTAAGGGACATGTCAAAGTATAATTCATCATACACAAGATACTATGATGATCTCAAGTCCAAGGATCACTTGTACTACTATCACTAGAGGAATTCCTATTGATAGGCGAGTAAAAACTCCATTAGGTATTCCTTAGCGAGTCACGTTCAGTGAACTTATTCTCTAATAAAGCACCTACATACTTGCTTTAGTGTCTCCACACAAATGATTATGAGATCAATCATCCTCTTCCTAAGAAGCAAGCAACGTATGTACTAATCTATCCGGATTCACTAATCCCCAATTTAGTAATCCAACGATTAGGAACAATTTTAGTTTGTGAGCTATCTAGAATTTAGATCTCATTAGCATGATCACCATCATGATTCTAAAAGCATTGCTCAAAACTATGGGTTTATCACAGTTAATATAACAACACCATGTAGATAATATAAAATGCCTTTTTAAGGAAATCAATTCTTTTATTAATAAATGAATAAGATTACAAAGTATATGCTACATCATATCAAATATGATTGGCTTGTGTGCATACTACTATCACTTTTTGCGTACTTTAGGGATTCAACCAAATGTACTCTACATCTTAAACGACTAACTTCGTTTTGGGCTGACACCAACTTGTGTCTAGCTATTGAATCAACACCAACCTGTGTTTTGTGTTTTAACTTACATCATCTTGTGTCTTACACTAAGGTTGACACCAACTCATTCTAGTTTGGATTAGCTCTACTCATTGTTACTGAATTTTCAACATCTCAATTTCATCTCTCACTCATCTGTCTAGCCGAAACAATTGACATAGACATAATCTTAACACCATTCAAGATATAATAGAATCTTTAAAACATCAACAGTTCAATATTGGAACAAGCATCGATAGCACATAAGTGCGAATAAGTTATATAGCTTTATTCAGACAATTGATATTATCATCGCTAAAAATACTTGCACAATATAATAACTTGTACAAGTTAAGAAACTTGCATTCAATACATAAATTGAATGAAGTTAATAAATTTGCAATCATAAGAAACTTGTACACAATAATAACTTGCACAATATTCAATACATAAAATGAATGAAGTTAGGGAACTTGCCTTATGCACTCATTAATAATTACAGTAACTTGCTCTTCCAATAGCCTACATAATTGATTCATGATAACACACCAATTAGTCACATATAGACTCTCATATATTGGTTTATGTTAGTTTAGCTTTGTAATATTCCGAACCCTAATAAGATTTGTATATGTAAATTATGTGTTTATTAAATGAAATTTCTTGTTCCGACTTTGTATTATGTGATTTTATATTTTATTAAAGAATTAGGTTAAATAAAAATATTTTCGATGCTGCTTAGTTGTGCTTACATGGACAAAATAATTTGTCGTGCTTCCGACGATTTCATCGAGAAGCGTCTCGGCAAATTATTTTGGTAAGCTACTGTGTCGTGCTTGGAAATGACGAACTGATTTGTCGTGCTTCGGAGTTAATATAATATTATATTAACTGATAAAAATCTAAATAAGTTAACTAGGGTTAAAAATGATAAATTGAATTATAAAACCCTAATCAGAAAACCCTAATTGATAAAAGTTATCCAAATTGATGAATCAAAACCCTAATTGTTACACAAGAATCTTAATTGATATAATTAGATTCTAAGTAATGAATCATAACATTAATTATGAATCATTAAACTTAGATTAAAACCCTAATTGAAAGATTTAAACCTTAATTCATGAATTAGGAAACCCTAACCCTAATTATGAAACCCTAATTCTAATTAAGTTATCTTAAACTATAAATTATGAAATGTTAAACCTTAATTATGATATATAAACTTAATTAAGGTATTACTAAACATAATTAAACATCCTAAACATGATTAACAAAAATCTAAGTTTAATTAGTAAGGAAATAAATCAAAAATAAAACTTTAAACCAATTAGAAAGGGATAAAGAATGTAGGATTAGATATTTTGGCAACTCTCCGGCACAAGTAGATGACTAATATCAGATCAAAAGCAGCACAGTAGCAAGGCAAGATATTTTTGAAGGCAAAAATGTGAGAAAAAACTAAAGAAACCCTAATTTGCAAGTTCTATAAATAGGACAGCCATCTGATCTTCTAAGCCACGAATATCTTTAACCTATACACTTATTTATCAAGCCAAAACAAGCCTCTGCAAACACAAGATCAGGATCAAAGATCAAAAATCAAAAGTTGAGCAAAAAGGTGCAAAAACCCTAAATTTTTACTAGATCTTTAAGCCTTCAATAATTTTATGTTTTAGATGTTTAGGGATGTGTAATAACTTGTTAATAAGTGATCTGGATTATTAAATCATGCTTCCATAACATCTAGATATCAAAACTATGCAAAAATAGTGAACTGTTAGGAACAGTCAAGAACAGTCTGACAAGGACTTTTGTCAGACCTTTTGATCGTCTTAAGTTGTTTGTTTGGTATGTTTTAAGGTTGTTAGTTGTAGTATGCCATGAGGTAAACACATAGAAACAAACCACATAACCATTGGATTAATATCCAAAGAGTTATGATCCTATCAAAGTGCTCGTTCGATCATGAAACCTAGAAATTCTGGGTTACCCAGAATTTTAAAGAACAGGTCATTGACAAGGTTTGACCGGATCGAATCTTTCATATGTGATATAGTTAATGTTATTTAGATAAATGTCGTTGTACTTTGCCATATATACTACAACTAGAAACTAATTAAACAATAAAACAATACACAGATTGAGAATTAAATGAAGCCAAAAGTGCCTTCTCGACCATGACTGCATGTTCTTCAGCGGATGAAGAGCATCTATAGCGACAGACCAATCCGTCGCTATAGGGGCGTTCAGGCGACAGTCGCCATCCGGCCTCAAGAACACTCAAGAACACTATAAGCGACAGTCAACCGTCGCTAAAGCTCTTTAGCGACGGAAATAAATAAAAAAATTAATAATAAATTCTAATAATTAAATAAATTATAAATAAATATTAAATAATTCATAATAATTAATAATTAAATATTAAATTTTATTTTTAATTATATTTAATAAATTTTAATATTCTCACATAAATTTTAATAATTATTTAATTTAATTAAATATTAATAATAATTAATTATTTAATAAATATATTAAATAAATGATTTAAAAAGGATATTAATGTATTTAAATTATTTTAAATGATAATTAAATCATTTAAAAATTTTACTAACTTTCTAAAAATTATTATAAATGATAAATAAATTATTTTAAATAATATACTAAATATTTAAAAATATTATAAATAATAATTACATCACTTAAATAATAAAATAAATTCTAAAAATATTATTAATGATAAAATAAATCATTTAAATAATATTCTATCTTTCTAAAAATATTATAAATGATAACTAAATTATTTAAATAATATTTTAAATATCTAAAATTATTCTAAATGGATAAAATAAATCATTTAAATAACATAATAATGTTTTTAAAAATATTATAAATGATAATTGAATCATTTAAAAATATTTCCAATCTTGTAAAAATTATTTAAAAAATAATATTAAGCTTCTAAAAATATTATAATCGATAATTAAATTATCTAGATTAATATTTAAACTTCCAAATGAAGTTTTATTGATAAACCTATGTGTTTCGCTATCTAATGACGCGACCGAGATACCGAATCGACGTTCGAACCTTAATGAAACTTGTCTAGTTCAACTTGTTACATGTTCTAACGCTTACTATTGGTGATCAGAATGATACCTGACACCACATAGCAAGACTGCACGGCATCTTGCACGGTCATGTTGAAAGTTCTGGCGGTAGGTCGGTTTGTTGGTGCTGATCCGGTTATAGTTAATGTACTGCCACCACTGTTCCCCTTATTTCCTCCTGATCCTGGTCCTCCTGCTGCCTTTTTGGGATAATCTCTGGCTAGATGATCTTTTAATCTCTAGCACCCTTTAGGCAAATCCCCACGTGATTCTTCCCACATGTAACACACGCTTCTACCTTCTTCTTCTGACCTCTTTGCTGATTTCCAGTAGATCCATTATCATTCCCCTTCCTCTTCTGGTTGTGACCTCCATTGTTACTACCACTAGCTTTGTTATTATCATTTTCGCCTTTTTTTCTTCTTCTGTTCCTGGTTATACTTAGTCAGAGCATCACTCCCACCTTCTACGATGATTGCCTTTTCCAACACTCCGGCAAAAGTGTTCAATTTGAACATCGACACCTTGCTATACAACCACGGCTTCAACCCTTGTTCAAACGTCCTCGCCTTCCTCTCATCCGTATTCACTTGGTAAGTTGCGAACCTAGCCAACTCATTAAACTTCGCTGGGTACTCTGGTACAGTCATGGTTCCCTGTTTCAGCTCTAGAAATTGAATCTCCATCTGGTTACGCGAGCTCGTCGAAAAATACATCTCAATGAACATCTCCTTAAACCTCTCCCACGCGATCACACCCTGACCTCCTCGCACCTTATTCGCCTGCCACCAATAACTGGCCTCCGATTTAAGCATGAACGTTGCAAAGGCAGTCTTTTGGTCCTCACTAACCCTAGCAACGTCAAATACTTTCTCCATTTCCATCACCTAAGTTTAGGCTTCGATCGGGTTAAGGGAACCCCTAAACTCTGGCGGTCCTACCGCCTTGAAATCCTTAAATGACGTTACTGGTGGAGCTTGCGGCTGATTCGCAAGTGCTCCAGCCAAAAGGTTCACCAACTGCTGAACAGGATTAGCATTGGCGTCGTTATTGTTAGTAGAGCTCTCCTGAGCTTGTTGACGTGGTTGGCATCTCGGCGGCATTTTCTGTTCAAGAATATGCGCTTATTAGACTAACAATCAATTTTCTTAAGTGTTCAACATTTAACTCAAACAATTCATGTTAAACATTTAACATATAACATCTTCAAATAAAACTGATATTTCATTAATTCAAAGGTCTTAAACATAGAAAGATAACATCACTGCTATTTACATCAACTATCCCAAGATCAAAACAATATTTAGGATTAAATAGTAATATTCCATTGTGTATAATCACGCTAGAATTTTACATCATAAAATATCATAAATATTTACTCATAATTCAAAACGTCGTCTTCTATCATGGCCTACTAAGGTCGAACCGCCCTCCTACGTTCTTCCTCCATGATACGAAGCATCGTCCTGCGATCCAACATGTACCATGGTAAGTCCTCAAACTGAACTGGATAGTGGAAAACTCGATCCTGGGCCCTATCAATCGCTGTCTAGAATGTGTGGTCTGTCTCCTCAATCTTAGCCTTCTTTGCCCATTCGCCTTCTTCGAAAATTTCTGCACGTTGAGCGTTATTCATCCAAGCATCCTCTGCTCTAGCACGTTCCACTGTCTCCTCACTCAGATCATTCTTCAATTTCTCGATTGCAAGTTTCATCTTCTCATTCTCAGCTAATAGAACTTCCTTTTGACTTTCTGCCTGAACTAACTTCCACTCCACGACTCTAAGACGTATATCAAGATCCTCAATTTTCTCGTTCTTCTGGTCTATAAGAGTCTGGCGTCTATTTGTCAGTCCCTCTAATTCTCTGACTCTATCTTGCAACTCAACAATGCGATCGTATAATGCATCGTACATCTCAGCATCAATAGAGGTAAGGGGTACCTCCTCAGAATCCTCTTCATCCTCCTCAGTCTCTACCTCCTCAGGATCATCCCCTGGATCAGACTCAGGCCCATACTCCTGACCCACAACCGTGATCAATGGAGATGGTTCTCTGTGTATCAACTGCTCCTAGATAACATGGATATAACGAGGCTCCTCCTCTCCAGCCACTCGAGGCTCAACATCCCTAGGCTGACTGAATCCTCCAACATCCGACATCCTGACTGTCGACGCCGGGTTTTCGCTTTCTAGTCTTTTCCAATTTTAGCCTTTTGATTTAGATGACGTTTGGAAAAGGTCGGCATTGATGTCGACGGGGTTTTGAAAGATCGTTTTTATGATGAGCCAATTAACCAGAGTCGCCAGTTGGTATATTTGAAATGGATGTACCAACTCATCCGAGTTTTCGTTTTTTTATAAATCGCTGGCTCATGTGTGACTCCGAATTAATTGGTCTGCGAATCGAGATTCATAGAGTTCGGGGGCTTGCTTAAGTGAGGGGAAGGTGTTAGGCACCCCTCGACTTCCGTGAAACACGGTTACCGCAATCTTGATGCTTTCCTATCCTTTAATTCATGAATGTGTATGTGTGTGTTTGTGTGTGTGTGTGCCTATGTGAATGTTGTGGGGAATTTGTATGAAAGAATCATTTGGATTTTAGGGAAAAACCGTGTTTTAATTTGAGAACGCTTCGGAATGTTCTTTTCGGTGTACACGAGAAAGCTTTATTCTTTATGAGAAAGGTTTGATTTTAATTGTCCAAAACTATGAGATTTTCATTAAGTGTCGTTTTGGCAAAATAAGAGTTTTAAACCTTCGTCTAAATAGGAATCGAGATCTATACGTTGCTTTCATAAAATGATGGGCAATTTCTAGAATCTCTTTCACCCTAATGCACAAAGATTTAATAAAGCGTTACTTTATTTCTAAAGTCAAATTTTGTGATGTTTGAAAACGATTTTCTTTGGCTCTCTTCGTTAGATAGGAATCGACATTCATTAACATTTCTCAAATTTTAACCTCATGATTCTAATATCCTACTTTGCTTGATTTTTATGAAAATCTTATCATTTAGCTTTGAAATCAATTTCGTGTCGTAAATCAAATCAAGCATTAAAATGCGTTGGGGCTATTCATGGGCATGTAAGCCATCAAAATAATCCCAAACGCCTACAATCACAAGTTCCACTAATATGGGGCCTTAAACCCGATTCTCGCTTTGGCGTCGTTTTAAGGCCCGACGGTTACATGTTACAAGGAGGCTACATCCTACCCGCTACATACATCAAGACATGTCCATCATCGGATTTGGACCACGGGGTCGTTTTCCTAGGCTCACAATCAAATTTACACACACCCGCAATCGAATATTACAAGAATTAACCAATACGGATAATCTAACAATACCAAGACATCCTAAAATAACGATTTAAAGGAATTGATACCAAAATATAACACCTTTAAAACAACCAAAGAAATTAATGAACGAATATCATCGGGTTATTAGGAAGAGTCTTATTCCGATGGAAACTTCACTCATAATCCCTAATTCATTGTTCAATCAATAAATTACATGAAAAATTGCATCTAATTTGATCAAATGTTATGATAGAAATTGATATCACAAAAGAGATTTCACCTTGCAATTGATATCCAAATGGATGTGAACTTGATGTATTTGAGTAGAAGGAAACAATCTATTTGATACAATTAAATCAAAAGAAAATTATTCCTCTCTTTTTTCTCTCTTTTCTTCCTATTTGATTGCAAAATTTCTCTCTTTTCCCCTCTATTTTCGTGCTTATGTTGCTGCTGGAATCTCCTTCTTCTCCACAATTGCTCAACCTCCTGTATGCTGCCTGAAGCTGGCTTAAATAGGCTGGCCAGAGCCAGCCGCAGATCTATCTGCGGCTGGC
This sequence comes from Aralia elata, assembly GCA_034770075.1. Lineage (NCBI taxonomy): Eukaryota > Viridiplantae > Streptophyta > Magnoliopsida > Apiales > Araliaceae > Aralia > Aralia elata. Next base: position 47,801,991 of record CM068385.1, read on the forward strand.
CGCAGATCTATCTGCGGCTGGCCGCAGATGGATCTGCGGCTGGCCAGCTGGCACGCCTCCCATCGCACTCAGCTGGTAGTGCTGATTTCCCGGTTTCCGTGCTGGCGCACCCACTTGGCCGCAGATCTATCCGCGGCTGGCGGGCTTGACTTTTTCGATTTTCGTGCCACGCCTCGATTTTCGTGCCGCAACGTCGGTTTTCGCTGATAGGCTCGTGTTCTGCAGTCCGGGAATTTCCGGGAGACGTGCCACCTCATTCGGAAATGCCTGCCTCGGACGGCTTTATTGTCACGTAAACTTGGGTTGCCCAAAACATTGCGGCGGTGCCGGGCGCTTGCCCTTGTGCCCGCTCCTTTGCTCCCGCAAGCCGGTTCAATTGACGATTTCGCCCTCCTGTCATGGTTAGTAGAAGGAAACGCAAAATTTGGGTGTCTACAGCTGCCCCTCTTTATCATGTTTATGAAATGATAAATGAAATGAACAGGATAAAGAATAGACACTCGATGCATGAATGACAGTGCGTAAGAATGACAATACATACATGATGCCACACATATAGCTTATGATGCAACATAAGATGTAATGCATGCAAGACATTCGTAAGAGTGTCAATGTATCAATCCCTAACCTGTCGCTCGTCTCGTAATCGCCGGGTCTCGTATCCGGTCGATTGTCCTGTGAGTGCCGGGTCTCGTATCCGGTCACCCCTCTCGTAATCACCTTATTCCATCCCATTGCCATCAAAGGAAGTTATTCTCCTGACTAGCCTTGAAGGGCATCCTTGGAGTTCGTTCTCGTACATCGTTCTTGGGCAACCATCGCTTTTGACTCTGATAGGCTAGGACCTTGACACCTAACCCCTGTACAGTCTTTTGATATGGTTCCACAGGTGTCACCGTTTGTCGGGGCCGGGCTTCGTCGCCGGTCACCCATCTCGTAACCGCCGGGTATCGTCGCCGATTGGTTATCTTGTCGGAGGACCGGTTATCGTCGCCGGACATCCATCTCATGATCGCCGGTTATCGTCGCCGGTCGATCGTCTCGTCGGGGCCGGGTATCGTCGCCGGTCGCTCGTCTCGAGATCACCTAATCACATCGCATTTTCATCAAAGGACGTTAATCTCCGGACTAGTTTTAGAGGCATCCTTGGTGTTCTTCCTTGTACATCGTTCTTGGCCGCCATCGCTTTTGACTCTGATAGGCTAGGACCTTGACACCTAACCTGCTCGAGTCATTTCATGGATCACATACAGAATTATCATCTATTCATGCATGTGACACAACATGTAAATTGAGAAAAAATTGACCCCTGTACAGTCTTTTGATACTGTTCTACAGATGTCATCACTTGTAGTGGTTCGCTTGGATGCCTTCCCAGGTTTGCTCACCATCTTGTGGTGGTTTGTTTGGATCTCAGCCATTCCAAGGGTGCTCACCATCTTGTCGTGGTTTGCTTGGATGCCTTCCCAGGTTGCTCACCAACTTGTCGTGGTTTGCTTGGATATCAGCCCTTCCCAGGGTGCTCACCATCTTGTCGTGGTTTGCTTGGATGCCTTCCCAGTTTGCTCACCAACTTGTCGTGGTTTGCTTGGATATCAGCCCTTCCCAGGGTGCTCACCATCTTGTCGTGGTTTGCTTAGATGCCTTCCCAGGTTGCTCACCAACTTGTCGTGGTTTGCTTGGATATCAGCCCTTCCCAGGGTGCTCACCATCTTGTCGTGGTTTGCTTGGATGCCTTCCCAGGTTGCTCACCAACTTATCGTGGTTTGCTTGGATATCAGCCCTTCCCAGGGCGCTCACCATCTTGTCGTGGTTTGCTTAGATATCTTCCCAGGTTGCTCACCAACTTGTCGTGGTTTGCTTGGATATCAGCCCTTCCCAGGGTGCTCACCATCTTGTCGTGGTTTGCTTGGATGCCTTCCCAGGTTGCTCACCAACTTGTCGTGGTTTGCTTGGATATCAGCCCTTCCCAGGGTGCTCACCATCTTGTCGTGGTTTGCTTGGATGCCTTCCCAGGTTGCTCACCAACTTGTCGTGGTTTGCTTGGATATTAGCCCTTCCCAGGGTGCTCACCATCTTGTCGTGGTTTGCTTGGATGCCTTCCCAGGTTGCTCACCAACTTGTCGTGGTTTGCTTGGATATCAGCCCTTCCCAGGGCGCTCACCATCTTGTCGTGGTTTGCTTGGATGCCTTCCCAGGTTGCTCACCAACTTGTCGTGGTTTGCTTGGATATCAGCCCTTCCCAGGGTGCTCACCATCTTGTCGTGGTTTGCTTGGATGGCTTCCCAGGTTGCTCACCAACCTGTCGTGGTTTGCTTGGATATCAGCCCTTCCCAGGGTGCTCACCATCTTGTCGTGGTTTGCTTGGATATCTGCCCTTCCCAGTGTGCTCACCATCTTGTCGTGGTTTGCTTAGATGCCTTCCCATGTTGCTTACCAACTTGTCGTGGTTTGTTTGAGTCAGTTTGGAGTATTTGATGGCTCTCGAGTGCTTTTCACAAATGACACCGCCCCAGAGGTATTTATTCCCCCCTGATTCTACGGGGATGACCTCCATATATGACTCCATCTCAGCTGATTCTGCCCCTAGTCGGGTTACTCAGGATAGCCGGATCCGACTGGCCTTGATTACTACCGTTAGCCGAGCCATTTCTTTATTGGATCGTATCGACATGATGGGGCAGTAGATTGCAGGGGACGCCGATGCTTCAGATCTATCCACCCCTTTATCCATCCTGCTTCAGTTAGTTCAGATCTGTAGATCATTTTATTTCCTGCATAGATTATGTCAGTTTCATCTGTTATCGAAAAAGGAAATCTTGTAACGAAATGACTTATATATATAGACCTGCATTTAAATTCAGTCATTTTCCCCTTTTTCGTATCGTTGCCTTTCATCGGATCCTCATTTTATCCAGTCAACCACGATTTTGATATCTTGCCTTCTTTCTCTTCTCAAGTCTTGATGGAGATTTGACAGATACTGCCGCACACCCTGTTGATTTCATCGGACTGAGTCTTAGATTTTTTTGACTAAGTGTTTGGTTGGGTCCGGGTTATGTCACTTGAGATGAAGCTGATCAGGTGGCTGACACCGGGGAGGTCATGAGGGTATAGGAAGGCTTTTCTGGTTGTTGGGAATTGGTTTTGATAGAAGAAAGTATTATTTTGTAAGGAATGGGACCGTGCCACGATGGCTGCCTACGTCCCCACAAGTCGGGAGATCAGGTCTTACATAGTTTGTTATTTCAAATAAAAACGAGAAAACGATGATGATGATTGTTGGTTTTTTTTTTTTTTTTTTTTGTTTTTTTTTTCATGGAACCGCTTCACCGAGTCGGAATTGAGGGGTTATGGAAACACCTCTCCATCCCTCTTTTGCAATATGAGGGCTCCTCCGGACATCACCTTCTTAATCACGAAAGGCCCCTCTCAGTTCGGGGCAAGCTTCCTTTGGCTTCGCTTTTTTTTTTTTTTTTTTTTTTTTTTTTTTTTGAGAAGGCATGCCTTTCTTTAGCACTAGGTCATTTTCTTTGAACTTCTGAGGTTTTATCTTTTGTCGTAAGATCGAGAGATTCTTTGCTGATACAACTGTTCGCGTGAAATAGCAGCCACCCTCTTCTCATCAATTAGGGCCAATTGGTCGTATCGACCTTGCATTCAACCCTCCTCGTTTATCTGAGCATCTCAACCTCAAATGGCAGAACTACCTCTATTCCGTATACCAGAGTGTAAGGGGTTGCCCCTGTAGAAAATACGCACCGATTTTCGGTACGCCAGCAGGGTGAAAGGTAGCGGATCCGGCCATCCCCGATGTTTAGCAGACATTCTCGCCATGATCTTCTTGATATTTTTATTCGCAGCCTCCACTGCCCCATTCATCTTAGGATGGCAAATGATAGCATTGAGGTGTTTGATCTTGAACTGGTCATATAATTCCTTCATAAGGGTATTGCTCAAATTTTTGGCATTGTCGGAGACTAAGGCCTCAGGTTGCCCATTCGGCAAATGAATATCTCCATACTGGCTTAACAGCTCTGTTTTCTGGCTAGGGGTCAGATCTGTTACTATTTTGAGCTCTCTGGGTTTGTCAGGGGTTCCAATTTTTTATGGTGATGGTTTGGTTTGAGTTGGGTTTGGGGTTTGTCTTCGACCCATCCTTTGATCTCGTCAGGCGTGCCGTCATTATCTGTCTCATCCTGCTCAATGCCCATTTAAATCGAAATCCAGCCCAATATCAAAATCGTAGTCAACTTTCGAATTTGAAAAATCGTTTGTTAGGCAAGAGACACTCAAATTGGTACACCTGGCATGAAACAAAATATTTGTCATATATATAAGGCATTTTCCTGCAATGATCATCTTTAAGACAACATGACAAAATAACATAATCATGCAAAATTTTAAAATAAGGGACAACAACTGGCATCTACTCATGGTCCTTCTTCATAACCTCTGGCTGCTCTACCACGATCTTCCCGCTATCGATCATATTCTGAATTTTGTGCTTCAGAGCCCAGCATTCCTGAGTATCATGACCAGGAGAACCCGAATGGTACGCACACTTCTTACTCGGATCAAATTCTCCTCCTTTCGGATCAATTGGGGGTGCCAAATCGCCTATCCTTCTCTGTGCTATCAATACCGCCAAAATCTGTTCAAGAGGCTCCCCAAGCGGGGTGAATACCCGATCTCTTGCTGTCTCAAATCTTCTTCGTTCGCCCCGACCTTTGATAATTGAAATTATGTTGTCGGGGTGGCACAATTCTCTGTATTTGCACTGGAGGATTGTTCTCTGCCTTTCTAGATGATCCCTGCAGGATGAGGGAAACATCTTCCTCCTTTTTCTGTTGAATCCTACGGGAAGTGCTGCCATAGTTTCCACACTGGATTTGCTCCGCAACCACTCTTCCAGAGCTGTGAGGTCCCGGATCTTACCAGATTTTAACCCCATGTCCACCATTTCTCCGTGTTTTATCATCTCGGCAAAAGGTCTCCCAATCCCCGATATCACCCGCTCATAATAGGGCGCCTCCTGAATGTCCACAAAGGTCATTACCATTTCCGCCTCGCTCATCGGGGGATTCACCTGTGCAGCCATACCCCTCCATCGTTGTGCATAGTCCCTGAAAGATTCTTTTGGTTGCTTCTTGATTTTTGTCATTTGATATCTATCAGGGGCCATCTGGGCCTGAAAGCTGTATTGGGTTAAGAAGGTATGGGCCAACTCCTCCCAGTTGTGGATTCGGGCATTGTCAAGGCGGGCATACCAGATCCTTGCCTCCCCTGTTAAGCTTTTCTGGAATAGCTGCATCCTCAGCCCCTCGTCCTCGGCATAAGACCCGAGTTCTCCAATGTATATTTTCAAGTGCGTATAGGGGTCTCCCTTTCCATTGTATTTTTCAAACTCGGGAACTTTGAACTTTTCTGGATATCTGGCTCCGGGGAAAACACATAGATCCGAATAATTAACCCTGCCCAGGGAGCCTATGCCCCTTAGAGATTGGATGGTCTCCTCCATGTGTTTCATTTTTCTCCGAAGGTCGTCATTGTCCCCTTCTCCTGGGATAGTAATCACTGTCCTGCTAGGTATGGGAACGGGCCTTGGGATGACTGGCTCGTCCCTGAGTCGGGGTTGGTCCTCTTTAAGCAAGTTTGCACCATTTTTAGGAGGATTCTGATCATCCCCTGGTGGTGGAACATTATGCGATCCCTGGTTTGCCAAATCCTGTCTGATTAAGAACTGTTCCTTCAGCATTGTGGCCATTTCCATCATCTGTCTTTTAAAATCATCAAACTCCTCCCGAGATATGGAACTATGATTGGGAAAATCAGCCATTTCAGAGGTAGAGACCTGGGCTTTCTTAGACTGCGAACGGGTTTGAGGAGCAATCCTGCGTTGGGTTAATCTGGGGCTGACCTATCCTAGGGTTACTCTCACGGGCTTTTCGGCATGAAGGTTCCCAAATCTTCGCAATCTACTCGTTTGAGCCCTTTCGATTGGAGCGGATTTGATTGGTGCGTTTCCTGAGCCATCTCCGGGGAGCAGCCCCTTCGAGTCCAGTAATAAGCAACCGACGGGTTCGCCTCAGGAGGAGGTACAATCTCAACATACATTCACATTCATCGTCCTCACCGTATGCCAATGATTACTTTAAGTAAAGCAATACCATTCAACCATTCATTCATTGGTAAACACATTCACACAACAACAGGTCAAATATCGCACGCATACACATTCATAAATTTTAAAGGATAGGATAGCATCAAGACTTAAATGCGGCTTAAGCCCTCTAATATCCCCAGCAGAGTCGCCAGCTGTCGACGCCGGGTTTTCGCTTTCTAGTCTTTTCCAATTTTAGCCTTTTGATTTAGATGACGTTTGGAAAAGGTCGGCATTGATGTCGACGGGGTTTTGAAAGATCGTTTTTATGATGAGCCAATTAACCAGAGTCGCCAGTTGGTATATTTGAAATGGATGTACCAACTCATCCGAGTTTTCGTTTTTTTATAAATCGCTGGCTCATGTGTGACTCCGAATTAATTGGTCTGCGAATCGAGATTCATAGAGTTCGGGGGCTTGCTTAAGTGAGGGGAAGGTGTTAGGCACCCCTCGACTTCCGTGAAACACGGTTACCGCAATCTTGATGCTTTCCTATCCTTTAATTCATGAATGTGTATGTGTGTGTTTGTGTGTGTGTGTGCCTATGTGAATGTTGTGGGGAATTTGTATGAAAGAATCATTTGGATTTTAGGGAAAACCGTGTTTTAATTTGAGAACGCTTCGGAATGTCTTTTCGGTGTACACGAGAAAGCTTTATTCTTTATGAGAAAGGTTTGATTTTAATTGTCCAAAACTATGAGATTTTCATTAAGTGTCGTTTTGGCAAAATAAGAGTTTTAAACCTTCGTCTAAATAGGAATCGAGATCTATACGTTGCTTTCATAAAATGATGGGCAATTTCTAGAATCTCTTTCACCCTATGCACAAAGATTTAATAAAGCGTTACTTATTTCTAAAGTCAAATTTTTGTGATGTTTGAAAACGATTTTCTTTGGCTCTCTCGTTAGATAGGAATCGACATTCATTAACATTTCTCAAATTTTAACCTCATGATTCTAATATCCTACTTTGATTGATTTTATGAAAATCTTATCATTTAGCTTTGAAATCAATTTCGTGTCGTAAATCAAATCAAGCATTAAAATGCGTTGGGGGCTATTCATGGGCATGTAAGCCATCAAAATAATCCCAAACGCCCTACAATCACAAGTTCCACTAATATGGGGCCTTAAACCCGATTCTCGCTTTGGCGTCGTTTTTAAGGCCCGACGGTTACATGTTACAAGGAGGCTACATCCTACCCGCTACATACATCAAGACATGTCCATCATCGGATTTGGACCACGGGGTCGTTTTCCTAGGCTCACAATCAAATTTACACACACCCGCAATCGAATATTACAAGAATTAACCAATACGGATAATCTAACAATACCAAGACATCCTAAAATAACGATTTAAAGGAATTGATACCAAAATATAACACCTTTAAAACAACCAAAGAAATTAATGAACGAATATCATCGGGTTATTAGGAAGAGTCTTATTCCGATGGAAACTTCACTCATAATCCCTAATTCATTGTTCAATCAATAAATTACATGAAAAATTGCATCTAATTTGATCAAATGTTATGATAGAAATTGATATCACAAAAGAGATTTCACCTTGCAATTGATATCCAAATGGATGTGAACTTGATGTATTTGAGTAGAAGGAAACAATCTATTTGATACAATTAAATCAAAAGAAAATTATTCCTCTCTTTTTTCTCTATTTTCTTCCTATTTGATTGCAAAATTTCTCTCTTTTCCCCTCTATTTTCGTGCTTATGTTGCTGCTGGAATCTCCTTCTTCTCCACAATTGCTCAACCTCCTGTATGCTGCCTGAAGCTGGCTTAAATAGGCTGGCCAGAGCCAGCCGCAGATCTATCTGCGGCTGGCCAGCTGGCACGCCTCCCATCGCACTCAGCTGGTAGTGCTGATTTCCCGGTTTCCGTGCTGGCACTTGGCCGCAGATCTATCCGCGGCTGGCGGGCTTGACTTTTTCGATTTTCGTGCCACGCCTCGATTTTCGTGCCGCAACGTCGGTTTTCGCTGATAGGCTCGTGTTCTGCAGTCCGGGAATTTCCGGGAGACGTGCCACCTCATTCGGAAATGCCTGCCTCGGACGGCTTTATTGTCACGTAAACTTGGGTTGCCCAAAACATTGCGGCGGTGCCGGGCGCTTGCCCTTGTGCCCGCTCCTTTGCTCCCGCAAGCCGGTTCAATTGACGATTTCGCCCTCCTGTCATGGTTAGTAGAAGGAAACGCAAAATTTGGGTGTCTACACTGACAACAAAGTTTATGTTTTAATTAATACTCGGTACTAGTCACAACACATAGGTTGTTAACACATAAGCATATAGCACATAAAGTCTTTTATTATCTTTAATGAATTTTCTTAATTCATTCCTTAGAACTCGATAAGAGTTTATCACCACTATATTTTCTGATTCTTAAAAGGCTACTACCCTAAGGTTTCCCCAACCAAAGGTTCATAACCTGGCTCTGATACCAACCTGTGATACCCCAAAATCCTGGTACTTCGTTTCCTCAGGATTTGGTGTTCACTATCCATATACATCACATCACATCTAACTACCCATTCAATCATAATGGAAATTCTTAATAAAAATAGGAATCTCCCATTAAGGGTTACAACATCATTAATAAACAAATCCCAGGTCATTTAACCTTAACATAACATCAATGCAGAAAACATACCTAAGTCTATTACATAAACATCATTTAAACAATACAACAAGTCTTCATCACTTGTTTGCTTTGCCTTTGCGACTAGTGGACGGCTCAGCAAGTACAACAATAACAATAATAATAACATGCAAAATAATTAACGGATATTAAATAATCTAAGATTCAGCTTTTGAGTCAAGAATATAAGACAACGAACTATGTCCCAAGTTATCAAGTATTTCTACTTTAAACCTTTAACAGTCATAAGACTATATGGACCTTACTTCTCGTACTTAGGGGGATCAGCCCTTTGTACCATGTATGTGCACAACATCTTAACGCTAACGCGTAAATAAAATCCCCTGTATAAGGGTTGACATCAGAGTCCGCACCAAAGGAAGTTTGGTTTGGATTTACTTCAATAACGTTTTTAGAACGCTCATCAACTATGGACTAGTCGAATCAATAAGGGTTCACTAGTCGATCAAGGTTCAAAAGGTGTAATTCGAGAATCAAAACTAAATCTCACAAAAGGTACAATTGAATAAGTTCTATATAACTGAAGCATTACAAAGAGGAAATTAAACCGTCTCGTTAAATCCATGAAACTGAATGGAATAGAAATAATAACTTGCTCGAGTAAGTAATGGCATTATGAAACATATATGATAAGAGAATTAAGTTCAGGAATTTGCGTGATTGAAATCAAGGTAGAAAACTTGCGTAAACGTAAAAGTAAGGATAAGATACTTGCCTCGTGCGTAGACTATAAATTTAAGACTCACGTTCTCTAATCAACCTATACATTCCATTTATAAAACAGTAACAATAATTAGTTACAGTATTATAAACATTTCAGGACTCATTCTCATCCAATTTCATTTAATACTTCAATTAATATGTTAGCCTAAGCTTTAGATATGTTTACGATAACATAACATGATCGCAAAGAAAGAATAAAATTTTTACTCTCTTCTTTTTACTTTTTTTTTTGCTCTACTGCCGGGGCGTTGGATTTCTTCACAAAATCCTCGTCGGGGCGAGCTGACCGCCGGGGCGGGAAATGTAATACATTTCTACCGCCGGGGCGAGACTACCGCCGGGGCGGGAAATGTAGTTCATTTCTACCACCGGGGCGGTGGACCTGAAACTCACTTCCTGCAGTTCGCGAAGAACACAGAAAAATGCCAAATTTGGCCAAAGTTTTCACAATTAACCGATTAAATTACTACCCATTCATCATATATGTTATGAGATCAAAATCCATAACAAACACAGTGATTTTAACATTACAGACAACCTAAACAAACCAATTAAAGGCTAAAAATCCATTGTTCATACTTTATTATCAAGTTTTGATACATTTAACAAAATTAATCACTGTAAATTCGTTTGTCAACCAAATATAACCGTTTAACTCTTGTTTTCTTATTTTTACGTGCATAAACATAATTAATCATTAATTTAACCAATTAACATGCAAAACCAGTATCAATTTCATACATTTAAACCATGCTCGTAACTACTACTTTGTAACTTTTCAGAACTTCAATTAAAACATGATTTCATGGATTTAATTACTCTAAATCACATATACATCATATAAAAGACGCTTATACATGCTTCCTAACATCTAATCATCATTTTATAAAGATTTAGCCATGGAACTTAGTTTACAGAGAACTCAAAACATGCATTCATGGAGAAAATTGAGAAAACATGATTTAAAGGTTAAATTTAAGAATTACCTTTGGTTTGGTGCTAGATTATGCAACTAGATTAAAAGATTTCCTTCTTCACTTCTTTAATTCCTCTCAATTCTCTCTTTTTCTCTCTGACTAATCTCTCTGGCTTAGTTATTAGAACTGAGGCAATAAAACACGTACTAGAGAACAGACGCAATATGGATGTCAGTTAATCCCAAAATGGGTTAACTGACTTCAACTCCCCTTAAGGCCTCGTTTGGCTAACCACATAAATCCTTCCTTCTAGTTTATTTTAATAAATAGCTTATACTATAGTTCATGTCACATATTTAAATTAATTAAATAATCTCATTTAAATCAATTAAATAAAATAGAATAATTTTACATTAAATCACATAGTCACATAAATAAAGTTCTCCTTTATTAATAATGACAAATTATTAAATCTCTAATTAATAATAAATTAATTAGAAATATCATTATGCTTATTTAAATAATGTATTTAATCAAATAAACTTAATTAAATACATACTTTAAATATAAAAATTCTCTATATTAATTTAACTAATATAACACATATAATTAAATTAATCAATTAATTCAATAATCAAATCGTTGAAAAATATTTATTTAATCAATAAATATTTAAATTAAGTTACAAAATTCTCGTTTGTCACAGAGAAGACGAGGTACACAGACCTCATTTATAAAAACTCATACATTCAAGCATCCTGTAAAATAATTCCAATCACACATTGGTCAATAGTCCATAATCAATCCCTATTTATTATCATACATATCTCTATATGTATCAATAAATAACATTCAACTCATGAATAATAAAACCAATCCATATATGCATTGATATCAATTAATGGGCAAAAGTTTTGCTAATATTTAGTTTTGAAACAAAATAAACTATTTTATTTTAATCAAAAACCAAATCCAAATTAAACTCCTTTAATTTTAGCAATCTGAAATCCTATTCCAGATAAAATAAACATCTTTATTTTAAACTTTTATAAATTAAATAAACCATTTATGTTAATTGAGAAAAACAAAAAAATTTCAAACTCTTCATATATACCGGCGCGACTGCGCTCCAAATTGAACTAGGAGCGGCGCGGCCGCGCTGCACCCCCAGAAACATTTTCTAGATTCGGGCGCGGCCGCGCTCCAGAATGAACTGGAAGCGGCACGGCCGCGACGCGACGCAGAATCAGAAAATAAATTTCAGCCCAAAAATCCGATCGTATCGCATATCAATTCATACATGGAATCATCACAATCAATAATTAACACAAGGATTAGGCTCTGATACCACTGTTAGGTTTGTATATGACGTAAGCATGCAATCAAATTACATAAATAGAGTGGAAGCGTGATAAAATGGATTTTAAAATTTTAATACAAACTATCACCATGATCTATCCTTGTGTTCAATTATCAATTAAACGAAGGAGAAAGAGAATAAGAATTATACCCTCGTAGATCAAAGCTTCCTCGAGTATAAGTTCAACTCCTACTCCTTCGTGTTCTCCTCAAATTCCACCGATGAGATTTCTTCCTTTAATCAACGTTAGCCACCCAAGTGTTTGGCCTCTAGAGGTGATCCACCAAGGAAGAATAAGTTTTTAAGAAGTTGGGTATTGGCAAAACCCAAGTACTCTCCACAATCTAATGCAAGAGTGTGTAACTCTAATCTATGATAAGATTCCTCTTATTTATAGATGTAGGAATAACCCTTCCCTAAACTATTTAGGATTAGAGTTTCTATTATAATTAAACTCCTTTAATTAATTATGCTCCTAATCCAATTAGGAATTCATGTGAGTGTACTTTTATTAATTAATTCCCAATCCCTATTAGGAATTAAATAATAGTAATAGTAATAATAATAATAAGACTCCTCTTATTAATTTATATTTAATATTTTCAAAATATTAAATAATAAATATTAAGCTATTTAATTTATTCTATCTCCATAGACTAAATTAAATACACTTAACTTATTATTACAATTATGCCATTTACTTCTTAAATAAATATTTTTCTTTTGCGATGTGACCCTTTAGGTTCTTCATATTAAACCGGTTGTGAATAAATCAATTAGAACAATTATAATCTTATTTAAATAAATAAATTAAACTATTTAATTCATTTAAATAAATAATATTTATTCTACATTAAGGGTAAGCCCCCTTAGCGATCAACGACTTTCCAAATAATATAGATTTCAACATTAATCACAAAAGAACCTTTTAGTGAATAGTTTCCGTACCATACAATGTCCCAATTAAATATAAGATATGAAATTACTGTCAAGTCTTATTTTATTTAATTATATGTATTTCGATTCCCAAATGCACAACTCTAAATAATGCAAATTAGAAACTCCTTTCTAATTTCATTCTGCCTTGGCCAAGAACTACTGAGTTGTCATTTATGAATCACATAGGACATTCACATCTTTTACTAGATGAGGTAGATTCTTTGTTGATAATTCACCTATCTCCATGTACAACTTATTATACCCAATCATACCTTTTGATATACCCTAAAGGTCTTAAGGGACATGTCAAAGTATAACTCATCATACACAAGATACTATGATGATCTCAAGTCCAACGATCACTTGTACTACTATCACTAGAGGAATTCCTATTGACAGACGAGTAAAACTCCATTAGGTATTCTTTAGCGAGCTACGTTCAGTGTACTTATTCTCCAATAAGCACCTACATACTTGCTTTAGTGTCTCCACACAAATGATTATGAGATCAATCATCCTCTTCCTAAGAGCAAGCAACGTATGTACTAATCTATCCGGATTCACTAATCCCCTTTTTAGTAATCCAACGATTAGGAACAATTTTAGTTTGTGAGCTATCTAGAATTTAGATCTCATTAGCATGATCACCATCATGATTCTAAAAGCATTGCTCAAAACTATGGGTTTATCATATTTAATATAACAGCACTATGTAGATAATGTAAAATGTCTTTTAAGAAAATCAATTCTTTTATTAAAAATGAATAAGATTACAAAGTATATGCTACATCATATCAAATATGATTGGCTTGTGTGCATACTACTTTCATATATCTCCTCATGGAATGCATAATCACATTCCCCACATCTATATCGAAGTCTCCGACAATTGCATATAATAACGGCGCCTTTTCTCTTGTAACATCACTCACGTGTTGAGAGGGCATGAGCTTCGCACATAGGAATGCGTACCAAATCTTTCTATATCTACTTAGATCCTTGCTATGAAAATAGGCAACACCCCGTGGACCTTTGGACGTCCAAGCCGACCCAAGCCTGCATAACTCAGCTATCATCGTATCATAGTTCAGATTGTTTTTAAGGAACTAGACATACGGGCACTATACGGGTGGTCTCAGGTTATAGTATTTGTTGATTGTAGACGCACTGAAAGATACTAGTTTACCCCGCACCATGACTACATATGGTTTCCTTATCTTCATCGTTCGCATAAAACTCCTTGACAATTGATACTACAGCTGGTTCCGGTTGATCTGTAAACGTGTCTCAGCTCCGCCTAATAATCTGATGGGCCATTTCGCCATCTAACATTTTATCTGGACGAAGGCCCCACTCAGGAGTTAAAGCTTTATGTTAGGTTTGTATAATACGCAATCATGCAATCAAATTACATAAATAGAGCGGAAGCACAATAAAATCATATTTTAAAATTGTATACAAACCATCACCATGATCTTTCTTTATGTACAATTATTAATAAAACGAAAGAGATAGAGAATAAGAAATTATACCCTCGTAGAACCGTCCTTCCTCGGGTACAAGTTCAACTCCAATTCCTTCGTGTTCTTCTTGAATTCCACCGATTAAATTCCTTCCTTTGATAAACGTTAGCCACCCAAGTGTTTGGCCTCTAGAGGTGATCCATCAAGGAATAATACTTGTTCAAGAAGATGGGTGTTGGCAAAACCCTAGTTTCTATCTCTATAGAAATTGTAAGTACTCTCCATAATTCTAATGCAAGAGTGTGTAACCCTAATCTGTGATAAGACTCCTCTTATTTATAGATGTAGAAAAATCATTCCCTAAACTTCTTTAATTAATTATACTCCTAATCCAATTAGAAATTCATGAGAGAGTATTTCTATTAATTAATTCTCAATCCCTATTAGGAATTAAATAATAATAATAGTAATAATAATAATAATAAGACTCCTCTTATTAATTTATATTTAATTATTTCAAAATGTTAAATAATAAATATTAAGCTATTTAATTTATTCTATCTCCATAGATTAAATTAAACACACTTAACTTATTATTACAATTATGTCATTTACTTCCTAAACAAATATTTTTCTTTTGCGGTGTGACCCTTTAGGTTCTCCATATTAAACCGGTTGTGAATAAATCAATTAGAACAATTCTAATCTTATTAAAATAAATAAATTAAACTATTTAATTTATTTAAATAAATAACATTTATTCTGCAATAAGGGGTAAGCCCCTTAACCATCAACGACTTTTCAGATAATATAAATTTTAACATTAATCACAAAAGAACCTTTTAGTAAATAGTTACCGTACAATTCAATCCTTCTACCATACAATATCCTAATTAAATATAAGACATGGAATTACTCTCAAGTCTTATTTTATTTAATTATATGTATTTCGATTCCCAAATGCACAACTCTAATTAATGCAAATTAGAAACTCCTTTCTAATTTCATTATGTCTTGGCCAAGGACTACTGAGTTGTCATTTATCGAATCACATAGGACATTCGTATCTTTTACTAGATGTGGTAGATTCTTTGTTGATCATTCACCTATCTCCATGAACAACTTATTATACCCAATCATACCCTTTGATATACCTTAAAGGTCTTAAGGAATATGTCAAAGTATAACTCATCATACACAAGATACTATGAGGACCTCAAGTCCAAGGATCACTTGTACTACTATCACTAGATGAATTCTTATTGACAGGCGAGTAAAACTCCATTAGGTATTCGTTATCGAGTCACGTTCAGTGAACTTATTCTCCAATAAGCACCTACATACTTGTTTTAGTGTCTCCACACAAATGATAATGAGATCAATCATCCTCTTTATAAGAGCAAGCAACGTATGTACTAATCTATCCGGATTCACTAATCCCCTTTTATTAATGCAATGATTAGGAACAATTTTAGTTTTAAGCT
The DNA here is from genome assembly GCA_034770075.1 of Aralia elata. Lineage (NCBI taxonomy): Eukaryota > Viridiplantae > Streptophyta > Magnoliopsida > Apiales > Araliaceae > Aralia > Aralia elata. The sequence goes on from CM068385.1 coordinate 47,817,716, forward strand.
TTCTAAGAATTTAGATCTCATTAGCATGATCGTCATCATGATTCCAAAAGTATTGCTTAAAACTATGGGTTTATCACATATTAAATAACAACACCATGCAGATAAAGTAAAATGCATTTAATACTTTTATTAATAAACGAATAAGATTACAAAGTATATGCTACATCATATCAAATATGATTGGCTTGTGTGCATACTACTTTCATTCTCCCACTTGCACTAAAGCCAATCGCCATGGTATCTAATACCCTTCTTCTCTAAGTGATGATCATCTTGCTGTTGGATAAAGCTTCAGTAAATGGATATGCAATGTTGTTCTTGAGAGTCCACTATCTCTATAATTTCTCTAATCAAATGAAAGTGTTGCAACACATGTTTGAATCCAAGATGAGACTTAGGAACTATTCCTAGTTCTGTAATAAACTTTTTATCCAAACAATCAACTTGCAGCTGAATTTATAGCTATATACTTTGTCTTTGTCACTAAACCTGCAACTCTTTGCTGTTTGGAACTTTTTCAATTCACTGCACCACCATTCAAGGTAACGATTTACCCTAAAAGTAGATTTGTTATCGTCTCGGTCAGTCTAAAAAACTTGAGTCTGTTTAGCCTTCTAGTTTTAATTCAGACCCACCATGTATCATGAATCACATCCCCAATATTGGTTAGGTACGTAAAGATGTTTTTCACTGTGTTACAGTGATCTTCTCTAGAATATGATTGATCAACATCAGGCCTTTTATATTCATTACATACATGATAGTAACTCATGCGATCTCTCTTTCAATTGGAGACAATTTTAGAGAGATACACTCCATGACTCATCATCATGAGATCTCTCTTGGAGTTTACCATGCTAAACTACTTTAGCATCGAATGAATATACGTTCCTTGGGTTAAGCCGAGCATCTTTTTAAATCTATCTTTATAGATTTATATCCCCAATTTATAGGATGTTCCTCCCAAGTCATTCATGGAGGAATATTTAGACAATTTTATCTTTACTTATGTAGCATTAGTGTGTCATTCCTTATCAGTAGTATATCATCATATAATACTAGGAATGTCACAGCGCTCCCACTGACCCTTTTGTACACACTATGTTCATTCTCGTTTTTGATAAAATTAAACTCTTTTTATTGTCTCATCATAACAAATGTTCCATCTTTGAGAAGCTTGCTTCAATCCATAAATGGATTATTGTAACTCATATACCTGATTTGGTTCAACCATTGAAACAAATTCATCTGGCTATATCATACATACATTCTCCTCGAGTCTTCATTGAGGAAGGACGTCTCCACATCCATTTGCCAGATTTCTTAATAATAAGCTGCAATCACAAACAAAATCTGAATGGACTTGAACATAGCTACTGGTGGCAAGGTTTCATCATAGTCAACACCTTATCTTTGTTTCACACCTTTTGCAACCAATCGGGTCTTATAGGTCTCTACCTTGCCGTCCGCTCCAGTCTTTCTCTTAAAGACCCATTTGCACCCAATAGGTTTAATGCCCTCAGGTGGTGAAACTAAAGTCCATACTTGGTTTTCATACATAGAGTTCATCTCAGATTTAATGGTCATTTATCATTTCTGTAAGTGTCTACTACTCATAGCCTCATCGTATATAACTGAATCATCATCGTCTATGATGTGTACCTAATCATCATCCTCTATGATGAATTCAAACCTCCTAGGTATCGTCTGTACTCTTTCAGATTTACGATTCAGTTGTGGTACAATAGGTCTATCTATAGGTTCCTCGGTTTGACTTATAGTGCTTTGTGGTTCTTGAACTCCTTCAAGATCTATTACCCTCCTACTAGCTCCTTCAATGATAAACATCTTTATCCAAGAAGGCAGCGTGTAGGATTATAATAATAATACCCTAAACGTTCTTTAGGATATCCCACAAATTTGCACTTGTCAGATTTTGTCCCAAACTTATCTTTTGAAATCTTTTCACATAAGTTGGACAACCCCTTATCTTAACATATTTAAGATTAGGAATTCTCCTTATCCATATCTTTTACGGAGTCTTGGGGCCAGATTTTGAGGTTACCTTATTTTGTAGATATGCAGCCGTTTCTAGGGCATAACCGTAGATGGATACTGGAATGTCGGTAAAAATCATTATAGACCGCACCATGTCCTACATGGTACGATTTTTCTTTTAAATACACCAATTAATTATTGTATATCAGGAAGCGTCCATTATGAGAAAATACCATTTTGAGATTATCTAGAAACTCATTGTACAAGTATTCCTTCCTCGATCTGATCGAAGAATCTTAATACTTTATCAATCTGTTTCAATTTTGAATTCTTTGAACCTTTTTGATTCAGACATGTATTTCATCAAATACACACATTCAACTCTTTGAATGATCATCTCTTTTTCTTTTACTAGTTTATTCAATTTGCAAAATTATTTTTTTTATGTAAGTCAAGTATACAAAGTCCATTAAGTAATCTTCAAGTTTCAAACAAAATATTATTATTATAAATAGAATAACAATTGTTCTTAAATATAATACCAGAACTTTCCTTGTCCAACAACGGAAAGAAATAATGTTTCTAATGAGAACTGGAACATAATAACAACTTATTAACTTAATAGACTTGCCCTAGGCAACACTAAACCATAAGTTCCTACGGCTAATGCAACAACCTTTGCTCCATTCCCCACATGTAAGATTACTTCTCTTTGTTTAGCCTTCTACTTCTGCTTGTTCTCTGCATTAAATTGCATATGTGAGAACTACAGTCGGTATCCAATACCCAAGTAGAACCTTGACTTACAGAAAGATTTATTTCAATCATGAACAAACTTATATCTATAACCAAAGCTTCACTAAGCTTCTTCTAGTTAGCCTCTGCAAGATGCTCCTTATAGTTTCATTTCCAGTGTCCAGGCTTATTGCAGTGGAAGCAAACTCCTTTGCTATACACATCAGTTTTGTTCTTATTATCCTTTGCTTTTGCGTTTCCATATACCTTCTTTAAATTATTCTTCTTTTTAAGAAGATCCTTTGACCCTCTTCCGCTTCATGGAAGAATCATCTACCAGTAAGACTTGGTCTTTCTTGGTTAGAAAATTACTCTTTGTAGTTTTTAACATGTTAAGCAGCTCAGGAGGCTGACATATAGCTTATTCATGTGAAAATTCACAACAAATTGTGAGAAAGAGTCTGGAAGTGATTGCAAGATCAAATCTTAGATCAACTCTCCATCCAATGCAAAACCCAGTTGCCTCAACTTTTCAATCAGATTGATCATTTTTGAGAACAATTGTCCATACTATAATGCCATCGGTTATTCTAGCTTGGAAGAGCTCCTTAGATATCTGATATCTAATAGTCCTACTTTCCTCACCATTCAACTCCTTAAAGGTGCAAGAGTATAGTAGGAACATCCATAGTTAAGAAATCTTTTCAGCAGTGAGAACAATTCCTTAATAAGCATCAAATGTGATAATACAACATCTTAAATATTTAATACTTACCTTGTGGTGATACAACAAACTCACATTAAATATTTAATATTCAATGGCGACGTTCGATATCTAAATATCTTTGAACGCTTAGGACTTAATATGATTTCTTTGAGGGGTTTGTTATTATTTATCTCATTTTGTTTAGCGCGCATACACACACACACACACACACACACACACACATATATATATATATATATAATACGTGTCATATTATTTAACTTGCGAAGCATGTTGGATAATATAATATAGATATATATAGTAAGCATGCACATATAGAATACTATATTCTACCCGGATTGATTATGGACTTTTATTCAAATTTGGTTCACTAGAGCCACCAAGTGAACCAAGGGATCAAACCTAGGGTGCAAGAACTGAATTTAAATATAACTATTATATTTAAACTCGGGCTCCATTACAAATAGGTCTTCAAGCGCTCCTTGCTCCTTTGTCTTCAATTCTTTAAAATAATTCTAACTACTCCTATTACATAAACTATTTACAATGAATAGAAACCTTGATCAGCAGTCAAGGGGAAGTACATAGGAGGGAGATAGAATTTACATCAAGAAAAACTAGAGAAGACGAGGTACACAGACCCCATTTATAAAAACTCATTCATTCAAGCATCCTTTAAAATAAATCCAATCACACATTGGTCAATAGTCCATAATCAATCCCTATTTATTATCATACATATCTTCATATGCGTCAATAAATAATATTCATCTCATGAATAATAAAATCATTCCATATATGCATTGATATCATTTAATGGGAAATTTAAAGTTGCATGAAATCTAATTTCATGTATAAAATAACTTTTTGTTTTAATTATAAAACCATGTAAAATAACTCTTTATTTTAATTCTTGAAAAATTACAAAAAATAATCAAAATCGGACAATCTGCCAGCCGGCGCAGATGATCCAGGTTTGTGAAGAAAAACGGCGCTGCTGTGCCAAGCGCTGTTGCGCCAGATTTATGAAGGGATACGGCGCTGCTGCGCCGAGTCCTATCCAGGCAAGGATACGGCGCTGCTGCGCCACATCCAATAAAAGGACACGGCGCAGTTGCGCCAGGTCGTCAGAACTGTTTTCTAAATTTTCTTGCAGTCGCGAATTTGATCAGTTTTTCATCCAAAACTTGATTTTCTGCAATTGTTTTCAAAACCCATGATTTTATACAACATATTATGCCCAATAAATTGTTCCAAACGCATACGCATACCCATACATATACGGAATCAAAATAATTAATAATTCGCATAAAGTTTGGCTCTTGATACCACTGTTAGGTTTGTATAAATAGAGCGGAAGCGCGATAAAATCATATTTTAAAATTTTATACAAACCATCACCATGATCTTTCTTTATGCACAATTATTAATCAAACAAAAAAGATAGAGAATAAGAAATTATACACTCGTAGAACCGTGCTTCTTCGGGTAAAAATTCAACTCCAAATCCTTCGTGTTCTCCTTGAATTCCACCGATTAAATTCCTTCCTTTGATCAACGTTAGCCACCCAAGTGTTTGGCCTCTAGAGGTGATCCACCATGGAATAATACTTGTTCAAGAAGATGGGTGTTGGCAAAACCCTAGTTTTTATCTCTATAAAAATTGTAAGTACTCTCTACAATTCTAATGCAAGAGTATGTAACCCTAATTTGTGATAAGACTCCTCTTATTTATAGATGTAGGGAAATCCTTCCTTAAACTATTTAGGATTAAGGTTTCTATTCTAATTAAACTTCTTTAATTAATTATACTCCTAATCCAATTAGGAATTCATGAGAGAGTAATTCTATCAATTAATTCCCAATCCCTATTACGAATTATTAGGAATTAAATAATAGTAATAGTAATAATAAGACTCCTCTTATTAATTTATATTTAATATTTTCAAAATATTAAATAATAAATATTAAGCTATTTAATTTATTCTATCTCCATAGATTAAATTAAATACACTTAACTTATTATTACAATTATGTCATTTACTTCCTAAACAAATATTTTCCTTTTGCGGTGTGACCCTTTAGGTTCTCCATATTAAACCAGTTGTGAATAAATCAATTAGAACAATTCTAATCTTATTTAAATAAATAAATTAAACTATTTAATTCATTTGAATAAATAGCATTTATTCTATAATAAGGGTAAGCCCCCTTAGCAATCAACGACTTTCCAAATAATATAGACTTCAACATTAATCACAAAAGAACCTTTCAGTGAATAGTTACCGTACAATTCAATCCTTCTACCATACAATATCCCAATTAAATATAAGATATAAAATTACTGTCAAGTCTTATTTTATTTAATTATATGTATTTCGATTCCCAAATGCACAACTCTAATTAATGCAAATTAGAAACTCCTTTCTAATTTCATTCTACCTTGGCCAAGGACTACTGAGTTGTCATTTATCGAATCACATAGGACATTCACATCTTTTACTAGATGTGGTAGATTCTTTGTTGATCATTCACCTATCTCCATGTACAACTTATTATACTCAATCATACCCTTTGATATACCCTAAAGGTCTTAAGGGACATGTCAAAGTATAACTCGTCAGACACAGGATACTATAACGATCTCAAGTCCAAGGATCACTTGTACTACTATCACTAGAAGAATTCCTATTAACAGGGGGTTGAATAGATTCTTTTAAAAACTTTTTAACTCGTTTTCAAAAGACTGACCTATAGGATTAGTTATTAAATAAATTAATTAAGCACAACAGAATATGCGATTGATTTTAATCTCCCTTAAAGATAGGACAACTATAACGGATATGATAAAGCAGTGATATAACAGTTATAGCAGTTATGACAGTTATAAAGTGCAAAGAGAGAGAGAGTCACATGACTTTAAGTGGTTCGGAGCACACAAGACTCCTACTCTGCTGTTCTACTCCTCGAGTAGCAAATCCACTAAGGATATCTTTACAACTTGAATCACTAAGATTCCTTCAAGGCCAATAGCCTCGGAACTCCAGTACACTAAGTACTCTTCAAAGCCAGTAGCCTTGGAACTCTAGTTCACTATTAAATTTCGTCAAGTCCAACAAACTTGGAACACTATAGACTAAGACCTGCAGCCTTAGAATCACCTAGTACACTAAGTACTCTTCAAGTCCAGCAGACTTGGAACTCATTGGTCACCTGTTGACCCTTTCACTTGATTGAGAGTGTTTGGTTTTGTTGCTACTAAGTTTCTTGAAGCATATGGTCTGATGAACTTAGTAGCGAAGCAAGATGTTTTACTTTGATCATAGAGTGAGGTTTTGACAGATTTGTTTCTTTGTTTTATACTTGCTTAATTGATTCTCAATCTGTTTGCCTTATATAGATGCCTCTGAATTCTTCCGTTGAAATGAGACCATTGCATCTAATATTCCAGTTGAGATTTGATGTTGAGCTTAGGAATAATTTATTCCTTGTTATGCGCGGTAGTGGGGTGAGTCAGCATCCATTAGCTTGCTCCAAGATAGTGGCAGGGACAGTGCTCAGAATGTCTGCAGACTATGGCTGTTTGTCCCCCACTGTCTTTGGTTCTTCGTTCAGATCAATTAAGTATTCAGCAACTGTCTTGGGCAGGTCACTCTACTGATATGGATATGGGCAATATAGAATATTTAATTCAGTTCTTAGTTGCTTCGTCTGATGAGGCTCGTAGAGTGTTTGGCAGACTGTACGATCCTTTTGATAAAACTTGATTCTTGTAAACGTTAACTGTGATCTTGCATTTTGATCACTGATGAGTGGGTTTTATACTTACGAATTGGATCTTTTAGGCTCAATTCTTTACTATCTTTAAGTATTTTTAGTATTAATTTACTTGTTATTTCATTGGTGTTGTAGGAAGCGGCTTTGGATGGGCTTTTGCGGAAATATTGGACTTTAGTGGCATTTTGGTAATTCTACAGGAAATGGGCCCGCACTGGGGCGAGCTCCCAGGCCATTTCTGGCGCCGGGGCGAGCTCAGCGCCGGGGCGCGCTCCCCAGGCCATTTCTGGCACCGAGGCGATGTGACGACCCGAGAATTTATAAGATTTATTAATAAAATCTTGGATGATGATTAAAGGTTAAAGAATAAAACCTCGATAAGAATTTGTGGATTTATTGAAAATTTCTAAAAAAAAAAAAACCTATATGGTTTACTATTTGAAAGAGAATTGAGAGAATAAGGGTTACAAAATTCAAAACCCCGAATGGAACTATACTTGAATGTAGTTAAGAACAAGGTATTATGTTACCTTTAACTTTACGTGAATTAAGGAAAGAGATTATGTAAAGATACATATGGAAAAAGAAACGGTTGGCTGAATTAGTGTATTCTGTTTGCTGAATTAGTGTATTCGGTTTGCTGAATTAGTGTATTCGGTTTGCTGAATTAGTGTATTCAGTTTGCTAAATTAGAAAAGCAGTTTGCTGTATTAGCGATGTTAGCTTGTTATAATAAGGAACAAGAGAATGAGTATATGTATAATTAAATATATACCTATACTTAGAAAGTTTAATTAAATTGATCATATAGATTAATAGAAACTGAGCCTGATTGGTAGTTGTAGAGAACCCAAAGATATTAAATTGGGAAGAGATGTACTATGTGCAGTAGTATTAATTAAATGCGCCTAACCTATTAGTCAAGTATTAGAAGTTTAATAAAAGTCCAAGAAGGGATTAAGATCATGGTAAGTGAATTGTATATGGCAAGCCATGTAATAAAAGCTTGTGGAGCTTAGCAAATAGTAAAAAGAGATATTTGATAAGACATGAGGTTAAATGTCAAGCCTATTATATAGGAAATATTAATTATTGAATGATAAAGTGAATATATATATATATATATATATATATATATATATTGTGAATATGTATATTTATCGACGGTGTAGAATGTAATAAAAGAACTATATAACCTAATATATTATATATTAGGAATGAAAAATTGAATAACCTAAGAGTTATAGCTATTGGAAAAGCATAGTGTTTGATCCATGTGGTTTATATGGTATGTCTCAACATATTAAATTATGTTGAGGTATATATATAGAATGAATATGAGAGATAAATGAATAGCAATCTTATGAGATTGTATATATAATTGTTTATTATATAATAAACAAACAACAAGAAGTACTGTAAATTAATCTTTATATGTTATTTATGAGGATTAATGATGGCGATTGAAGTGTACTAGCAAAAGTAATGTGATAGAGACTTATTTTAATATATATCTCAGTTATTATTTATTTTAACTTAATTAAGGAAGAATTTAATTGAGTTATATAAATAAATGTAAGTGAATAATTATTTTAAATTCCAAATCTTGTGGAAAAGAAATCCTAATTAAATATTAGGATAAAGTGATTATGTGGGTTGAATTATTTTATTTCATGACCCAAAGGATTTAATTAATTATGTAACAAATAGAATTTATATATATATATATATATATATATATATATATAAGGATAAGGAAGGATAAAAAGGAAAGTAATATATATATATACATATATATATATATATATATATATATATCTCATTCACTCCCCATTTTCTCATTCTCGGCAACAAAAGGAAAGGAGAGAGAGAGAGAGAGAAAACCGACCGAAAGAAAGAGGGAGGAAGAGAGAGAAGAAGAAAGAGAGAAGGCTTGGCTACCATGAAGGAAGAAGAAAGCATAGGAAGCCATGGAAGATCCATGGAAGGAAAGAGAAAGAAAGGAAATGAAATCCAAAAAGGTAAAACTCAAAACTCTATCCATTTTTCTTGTGATTAAGCTTGGATCTAGCTTTGGGTTAGTGTTATTATACTTTATATTGATAGATCTACATGGTTTATGATGATTCATGGTTAGATCTAGCGATTTTATTGGTTATTAAGCTTGGATCTAAGAAATAATTTCTTAAAACTCCAAACCGTCACTTTCCTCTTTGATCCTTAGATCCGCTTAGTGGGTATGGATGAAAAATTGTATAGATTTAATATGTTGTAATATTATGAGTTACGAGTTCATAAAACTTGAAATCATTTGATTTGGTTGTGTAAAACTCAAAATATGAAAATCAAACGGAGAGGAGAGAATGAACTAGTGAGCTGCTGTCCAAAATAGGAAAATTCGGGCCTATCTAGATTGCTCTAAAAATTCTGGGCTTTTGGTATGTTATTGTACACTGAATAAGCTTTCCATAGACTCCGAAACGGACCAATTTCGACTTCGGAGCAAAACGTTATGGCCAATCTAAGTAATAGGCAAAACTGTCCAGCGAAATTCGGGGTCAGCCCCCTTTACGTGCGATGTTTTTCGTAAATCGCTGGCTCATGTGTGACTCCGAATTAATTGGTCTGCGAACCGAGATTCATAGAGTTCGGGGGCTTGCTTAAGCGAGGGGAAGGTGTTAGGCACCCCTCGACTTCCATGAAACACAGTTACCGCAATCTTGATGCTTTCCTATCCTTTAATTCATGAAATATGTATGTGTGCGTGTGTGTGTGTGTGCCTATGTGAATGTGGTGGTGATTTTGCCTGAAGAAACCAATTGGGTTTTTTGGAAAAGTCGTGTTTTTCTTTTGGGAATGCTTTAGAATATCCTTCGGTTTATACGAGAAAGCTTTATGAGAAAATGTTTGATTTTAATTGTCAAAACTGTGAGATTGCATTAGGTGTTGTTTTGGCGAAACAAGAGTTTTTCTAAATCTTTGTCAAAATAGGAATCGAGGTCTATACGTTGCTTTCATAACTTAAATGATGGGCAACCTCTAGGTTCTCTTTAACCCTATGCACAAGGATTTAATAAAACATTATTTATTTTTATAAAACCATTTTTTGTGATGTTTGAAAACGATTTCCTTCTTTTGCCTTCTCGTTGAATAGAAATCGACATTCATTAGCACTCCCAATTTCTTATCCTCGTGAGCTAATAACCTAGTTTTGATTGATTTTATGAAACTCTTTATCGTTTTAGCTTTGAAATCAATTTCGTGTCATAAATCAAATCAAGCATTGAAATGCGTTGGGGCTATTCATGGGCATGTGAGCCATCAAAATAACCCCAAACGCCCACAATCACGTATTTCACTATTACGGGGGCCTTAAACACGATTTTTGCCTTGGCGTCGTTTTAAGGCCCGACGGTTACATATTTTCAAGGAAGATTACATCGCTCCTACTAATTATATCAAAAGATGTCCATCATCGGATTTGGACCACGGGGTCGCTTTCCTAGGCTCAGACCCCCAATTTTCCACACACCCACAACCGGATATTACAAGAAATAACCAACACTGATAAACTAACAATACCAAGACATCCTAAAATAGCGATCTAAAGGAACCACGCCCAATATAACGTCGTAAAATAACCAAAAATTCAACAAACGAATATCATCGGGTTATTAGGAAGAATTTTGTTCCGATGGAACCCTTTCTAATAATCCCTAATTCATTGTCCACCATAAATTATATGAAAATTACATTTAATTTAACCAAAGTACATGAAAATTACATTTAATTTAACCAAAGTACATGATAGAAATTGCTATAATAAGGGAATTTTCACCTTGCAAATGATTTCAAAGTGGATGTAAACTTGTGTATTTTGAATAGAAGAAGAAGTATATGTGATACAATCAAATCAAAATAAAATAAATTCTCTCTTTTTTCTTCTTTTCTCTCTTATTTTGTTACAAAATTATGCTATTTTTCCTCAATTCCTGAGTTGTTGTTGCTGTTATTTCTTCCTCTCTCCGCCTACTAACCTCTCAACCTCCTCTATGCTGAATGAAGGAAATGATCTGAAATAGGCTGGCCAGAGCCAACCGCAGATCCATCTGCGGCTGGCCGCAGATTGATCTGCGGCTGGCTGGCTGCAGATTGATCTGCGGCTGGTTGGCCGCCGCCCCTCCACTCAGCTGAATTTCGGTTTCCGTGTTTCGAGTTCCGTGTTTTCAAAAGGCGCACTCATTGGCCGCAGATCAATCCGCGGCTGGTTGGCTTGACTTTCTCGATTTTCGTGCTACGTCTCGATTCTCGTGTCGTGACATAGGTTTTCGCCGATAGGCTCGTGTTTTGTAGTCTGGGAATTACTGGGAGACGTGCCACATCATTCGGGCATGCTCATTTCGGATAGCCTTGTTGTCACGTCGGTTTCGGTTGTAAATCATCGCGATGGCGTCGAGTGTTCGTACTTGTCCACCCTTTGCTCTTGCAGGCCGGTTCATTTGCTGAATTTGCCCTCCTATCAGGGTTAGTATACGAAGTGCAAAATTTGGGTGTCTACACATGTCTTCTAATGTCTGAATCGTTCTTTCGCTCTGCCCATCGGTCTGTGGATGATACGCGGTACTCAACCTTAGTTGTGTCCCCATTCTTTCTTGAAGGCTTCTCTAAAAGTTTGACGTGAAGCGTGGATCCCTGTCATATACAATTGATATTGGCACTCCATGTCTTGAAACTATTTCTTTGATATACATCTTGGCTAGTTGATCCAAATGGTACCTAATCTTGATCGGTAAAAAGTGCGCTGACTTTGTAAGACGATCCACAATCACCCATATGGCGTCGTAACCTTTCTGTGTTGTTGGAAGTCCCACCACAAAATCCATTTTGACATGCTCCCATTTCTATTCAGGAATCTCTAACAGTTGCAACAATCCATTGGGTTGTTGATGCTCTGCCTTGACTCGTTGACAAGTTAAACATTTGTTGACATATTCTGCAACCTCTCTTTTCATGTTCAGCCACCAAAAATGTTGACGCAGATCTTGATACATCTTTGTGCTTCCTTGGTGTACAAGTATCTTGTACTGTGCGTTTCTTGTAAAATCTCTTCTCTTAACTCCGGTACTGAAGGTACCCAAAATCGGTTTTCAAATCTCAGTAATCCGATGCTATCGATTTTATACCTCAACTCCTCACATTTAGCTAGCCGCTTCTTGATGTTACCACATTCTTCATCATTTTCTTAAGCCTCTTTCACCTTATCTAATAAGGTCGGACTTGCTTCCATTACTATTACTTTCTCTGAATCCTTCGAATTTTTCACCTCCAACTCCATTTTCTCCATCTCTTTTACTAACTCTTCTTTCTCTATCAATACAAACAACTTCTCTCTGTTCTTTCTGCTTAAAGCATCTGCCACTACATTTGCCTTTCCTGGATGGTATAAAATATCACAATCATAGTCCTTGATCAATTATATCCACCTTCTATGCCTCATGTTCAACTCCTTTTGTGTAAAGATATACTTCAGACTTTTGTGATCTGTGCATATCTCACACTTTTCTCCATAGAGATAATGTCTCCAAATCTTAAGGGTAAACCTACCACTGCCAATTTCAAGTCATGCGTAGGGTATCCCTTCTCATAGTCCTTCAGTTGTCATCATGCGTACACAATGACTTTACCATTCTACATCAACACGCAACCTAGTCCCTTGTGTGACGCATCACTGTACACTATAAAACTTCCCGTATTATCTGGTAAGGATAACACAGGTGCTTCGCTTAGTTTCTTCTTTAACTCCTGAAAACTTTGCTCACATTTCTCAGTCCATATATACTTAACCGTCTTTCTTGTCAGATTCGTTAATGGCGCCGCTATCTTTGAGAAATCTTGAATAAACTTTCGGTAATATCCTGCCAATCCCAAGAAATTTTTGACTTCTGTAGGCGTCTTCGGTTGTCCCCAAATTTTCACCGCTTCAACCTTTGCTGGATCCACAGAAATTCCCTCATGGTCTATAACATGTCCCAAAAACTGAACTCTCTTCAACCAAAATTTACTTCGAAAACTTTGCATATAGTTTCTCCTTCCTTAATGTCTCAAACACTATCCTTAAATGTTTGACATGCTCCTGTTCAGTCTTCGAATACACCAATATGTCATCAATGAACACCACCACAAATTTATCCAAGTACTTTTTAAATACTCTATTCATCAAGTCCATAAATGCAGCTGGCGCATTCGTCAGTCCAAACGACATCACTAGAAACTCATAATGGCCGTAGCGAGTTCTAAATGCTGTCTTTGGTACATCCTCTGGCCTCACCTTCAACTGATGATAACCAGTCCTCAAATCAATCTTTGAAAAATACTTCGCTCATTTAAGTTGATCAAACAGATCGTCTATTCTCAGTAATGGATACTTGTTCTTAATTGTCACCTTATTCAATTCCCTATAATCCATGCATAACCTCATCGATCCATCCTTCTTCTTTACAAACAACACCGGTGCAACCCACGGAGATACGCTAGGTTGAATGTACTTCTTGTCCAACAAATCCTACAGTTGAACCATTAACTCTTTCATTTCTACTGGAGCCATCCTATACGGTGCTTTCGATATTGGTGTTATCCCCGGTACTAAATCAATTACAAACTCTATCTCTCGGTCTTGTGGAAGTCCTGACAATTCCTCTAGAAAGACATCCCCAAAGTCGTTAACTATAGGTATCTATCCCATGTCAGAATTCACCATCCTTGTATCCGCTACATGAGCCAAATAACCTTCACATCCTTTTTGTAACATCTTCCTGGCCTGCACCATTGTCAGACAACTCGTTTGTCTTGGCGACTTGCTACCATAAAATACAACCTTAGACTTATTTGGTGTCTTAAGGCGTATACTCTTCTACAGACAGTCTATAACTGCCTCATGGTTAAATAACCAATCCATTCCTAGGATCACATCAAATTCTCCTAAGCGTATCGGAACTAAATTCACGCTTAACTTATGTCCCCTTATTTCCACAAAACAATTTCTATGGATAAACTCTACAGGGATCACTTCTTTGTTTACAACCTCTATATTCATTGGGTTTTCTAACTTTTCACGAGATAAGTTTAACCTTATAGCAAATTCATCAGATATAAAAGAACAAGTAGCTCCCAAATCAAATAATACATACGCATTCATATTATTGATCAGAATGTTACCTGACACCACCTCCTTGGATGCCACTGCATCATGCACAGTCATGTTAAAGGTTCTAGCTGTTGGCTTGCTCTACTGTGCTGGCCCTCTAATGGTTAGTTTGGTGTTACTACCCTTATTGCCACTTCCTCCATCAGTATTCTTCTTCAAAGGACAATCCTTGAATCTATGTCCTGTTCCTCCACATGAAAAACAACCACCTTTCTTTGGCTTAGGATAATTGGGCGAAATATGCCCTTCCTGTCCACAACTGTAACATACATTCTTACCCCTCATACACTCTCCCGAGTGATATTTTCCACATTTCCTACATGTTGGCTTCTTCTGTTATACACTTCCTTGCTGACTCTCTGAATTATTACCCCCACTGTTCCACTTACGCTTCTTACTGTTGCTACCACCGTTACTGGCATTCGAATTTCCTCCTTCAACCTTCTTCTTATTCTTCTCGCGATTATACTTTGATACTGCTTCGCTCCCACCTTCTGCAATGAGAGCTTTCTCCAATAGAGTCGAAAAGGTAGTAATTTGCAACACTGCCACTTTGCTATAAATCCATGGTTTTAAGCCATTCTCAAATCTACACGCCTTTCTTGCCTTTGTGTCCACCTGATGTGGAGCGAATCTGGCTAACTCATTAAACTTGGCGGCGTATTTTGACACTGATATATTTTCCTGCTTCAGTTCTAGAAACTTCACCTCCATTCTTGCTTGCGTACTTTTTGAAAAATAGTTTTCGAAAAATAAAGTTTTAAACCTTTCCCATGCTACTACTCCTGCACCAGCTCTAGCTTGGTTAGATTTCCACCAGAAGTTTGCTTCTCCCTTCATTAGATAAGTCACAAATGTTGTCTTCTGTTCTTCGACAACTCTCGCAATGACAAAGGTTTTCTCTATCTTTTTTATCCATGTTTGTGCTTCAATGGGGTCAGTTGTCCCCTTAAACTCTGGCGGACCTACTACCTTAAAGTCTTTAAAATTCGCTAATTGATTCCCTGGCGGATTTCCTGCAGCTAGTGCTCGATTATGTATAGCCTCTACTAGCATGTTAACAAAGTCTTGCATTGGGGTTGCTTGACCTCCTTCGTCATTATTGAATTCATCTATCATTCGACGTCGTTGTTCTCTTTTTGGCGGCATTGTCTAAATAAACAAAACCTTAAGTTACTCTTTGAGTTTTATGTTATGCCATGGCTTATTAGTGTTAGCTTTTAAAATGTAATACGTACTTTAAACTTATATAATCATAATGTTGGACTTTGAAAATAGACAACATACTAACTTGATTCTCAAATGTGACACCCCCAAATTCAGGTACCAAATACTCCGAACTTGGTGCTCACGATCTACAACATCCAAACACCTTCAAGCAATATATGATAACTAAATGCGGAATAAATAATCATATATTGATCATTTAGAAATGTTTATATATGGGTCCGAAGGTCTACAACCTTAAATAGCTACAACGCGAAATACAAAGAAACAATTAACGTAGCTTGAAATACGAAAGGGCCGAAGCTTAGACAAAACATAATAATGGACGGCGCGCCCATCCGAAGCCTAGTACTTCACCTTCTCCTTGCCCTTATCTCTGCTCGAGCACTCGGGCTGAACTGAAATGTTTCATGATATAGCAAGGGTGAGCAACGAGTTTGCTCAGCAAGTTTTCAATAAATGAGAGGGATATATCATGAATGAATATGAATAACATCAGCATAGGTTAACAATTTCCACAAGTAACTGATGAATTAAGCGAACAATATAATCGAAGTTCAAATAAAGAAATGAAGATTGGTTATGTACTGCCAACAGTCCAAGATACACTATGAACATACGCTAAGGCATCAACCACATTGTCTGACCTTTATTAGGTTGCCAACTAGAGAGTAAGTACTCAAGGGATCAACCTCTTGTGCCCATGAATATGCATACCATTTAACTCTGCCGCATACCGTCTTTCAGATACTTAGGTTACATCCCCATCATGGGGTCGTTCATCTCAATCTAAGAATTCATCCCAACAATGGGTTTGGACAGCTTTTCAAGTAATTATTATGCACATGCCTAGCCGAACAAGTAGCTTAGGCTTCTCTTTGAACAGTGCATGAATAGTCGAAGCTTTATGTTAGTACAGTTCAACCACGAAATCTGAGAACAAATGCACAGTGTGCGAATGCCAACGATATCGGGGTGGAATAATTCTTAAAGCAATTAGACCACTTAACACGTACTGGGAAATAGAGTTCAAACTTAATTTGAAGAACTTGCAACATAATATCAGAACCGTCATATAATACGAAGGGTATGAGGGTTCAGAATTTCAAAGCGGTGTAAGTTAGGAAGCATAGATATGCACAGCAGTATAACAAACTGTGTGGAAGAATACTAGCAAAGATATACACAATAGTATAACAATTGATCCAAAAGTTCAAAGTGAGGGAACTTGCTCAATAATACTTGCACAACAACAATATATCTACACAAGTTGCTAGAAGTCAAGGGATCTTGCACAATTAAAGAGTGAAGTTCAGAAACTTGCCTGAATCGCTGCTCAACAATTTACTTTACGTTTCTGTTCGGTAAGCACCCTACATCATATGATTCATTCTCTGATTAGACATAGCTATGCAGAAATAACATACCTAATAAATAAATATGAGCGACTCGCACTATCTATCCCATGGACCATTCCAACACTCTACTGTCCGTTAGGACAACTCCACGATTGGTGATGTGACACCCCCAAATTCAGGTATCAAATACCCAAACTTGGTGCTCACGATCTACAACATCCAAACACCTTCAAGCAATATATGATAACTAAATGCGGAATAAATAATCATATATTGATCATTTAGAAAGGTTTACATATGGGTCCCAAGGTCTACAACCTTAAATAGCTACAACGCGAAATACAAAGAAAAAACTAACATAGCTTCAAATACAAAAGGGCCGAAGCTTAGACAAAACATAATAATGGACGGCGCGCCCATCCGAAGCCTAGTACTTCACCTTCTCCTTGCCCTTATCTCTGCTCGAGCACTCGGGCTGAACTGAAATGTTTCATGATATAGCAAAGGTGAGCAACGAGTTTGCTCAGCAAGTTTTCACTAAATGAGAGGGATATATCATGAATGAATATGAATAACATCAGCATAGGTTAACAATTTCCACAAGTAACTGATGAATTAAGCGAACAATATAATCGAAGTTCAAATAAAGAAATGAAGATTGGTTATGTACTGCCAACAGTCCAAGATACACTATGAACATACGCTAAGGCATTAGCCACATTGTCTGACCCTTATTAGGTTGCTAACTAGAGAGTAATTACTCAAGGGGATCAGCCTCTTGTACCCATGAATATGCATACCATTTAGCTCTGCTGTGTACCGTCTTTCAGATACTTAGGTTACATCCCCATCATGGGGTCATTCATCTCAGTCTAAGAATCCATCCCAACAACGGGTTTGGATAGCTTTTCAAAGTAATTATCATGCATATGCCTAGCCGAACAAGTGGCTTAGGTTTCTCTTTGAACAGTGCATGAACAGCCAAAACTTTGTCTTAGTATAGTTCAATAACTGAACCGAGGACAAATGCACAGTGTGCGAATGCCAACGATATCAGGGTGGAATAATACTTAAAGCAATTAGACCACTTAACACGTACTGGGAAATAGAGTTCAAACATAATTTGAAGAACTTGCAACATAATATCAGAACCGTCATATAATACGAAGGGTATGAGGGTTCAGAATTTCAAAGTGGTGTAAGTTAGGAAGCATAGATATGCACAGCAGTATAACAAACTGTGTGGAAGAATACTAGCAAGGATATATACAATAGTATAACAATTGTTCCAAAAGCTCAAAGCAAGGGAACTTACTCCATAATACTTGCACAACAATAATATATTTACACAAGTTGGTAGAAGTCAAGGGAACTTGCCCAATTAAAGAGTGAAGTTCAAAAACTTGCCTGAATCACTGCTTAACAATTTTCTCTACGTTTTTGTTCGGTAAGCACCCTACAACATATGATTCATTCTCTGATTAGACATTTCTATGCAAAAATAACATACATAATAAATAAATATGAGCGACTCGCACTATCAATCCCATGGACCATTCCAACACTCTACTGTCCGATAGGACAGCTCCACGATCGGTGAGGGTTCGGCTATCTTAGTCTACGGATGCCGAACGGCTTTAGGGTCCCATCGGGATTCAGAAACAGTTCAAGGTACACTTGTTAGTCGATTCGGGATAGTATTGGGTCTTACCGACTTTCTACCGACCAGACTTTGGCTTCGAGTTATGACTTTGGAAGTCGGGTCCGAGCCATATAGATATCAGGGGTTCGGCTTCGGGTTTAGTATTAAACTAAACCCATAGCAAAGGCTACGACCTTCTGGTTTGACTACAGATTCCTCTGTAGAAATTATCTTATAGTCTGGTAGTATACTTCGGGTCTGGTCGACCCTTCTGCCGACAAAATCTTGGCTTCGGCTCCAGGTCGAAACCTTTCGTGGGTTGAGAGTCTCTTCGGGGTCGGACGTGAGTTTGGTTTGGCTTCAGGGAGCCAAACGTTTAGACCTCACTGATGTTATAAGGCTTCGACTTCGAAGGTCAGGTTTAGACATTACTGATACTAGGGGTTTGGGTCTGACGACTATTCTCCTAACAAGGTTTGATTTCAGATTCCACTTCGGAAATCACTCCACAGCCTAGGGTCGGGTAACTATCATTACCTAACCCTATTACTTAGGTCCATGAGTTCGGGGTGAGGTGGCGAACCTCACCGGACGACTCTGGCATCCCCATCCGACTCTTAACATCTTGTTCGGATATGGTAACTAAGGTCTATACTATGACTCGGGTTTTATTCATGCTTTGACTATGTATTAAAATAATACAAGACATAGTAACTACCGCCATAACGACTCAACTTGTGTTGGTTGACTCATCCAGCAATGACTTAGTGAAAGGAAATCCAACCGGACAAGGGAGATACATGCTGAGAATCAAGAGAAAGAGTCTTACCTCTTCTAGTGTCCGACTACTAACCTTCTAGCTTCTGAACTCTGACTGTCCCTCCAAACGGCAAAAATACCTCTCAAAGTAACTCTTACCGCACTATCTCTCTCTAGGATCAATTTTGAATAACTTAGCAAGCTTTCTCAAAAGAATAGGGTCTCTATTTATAGGAAAAATATTACCCCGGCGATGGTCATTATTCAGGCATGAGGACTAGTTCATAACGGTATTACCCGTTGGTTATTCAGGTTTAGGTGAAAAGTTTCACCAACCGAGCTCCTCAGTCATCCCCATTAATCATGGTTTAGGCTTTAACCGGCGCAATAGGCGGAATAGGCCACTGGCCCGGTGCAGCGCCTCAAACTTGAACGCAACGACAAGTTATTAAGTCAGCTTTCAACAGAGAACCACGTGGTCGGTGTGACGCCCCCAAATCCGGGTCACCTGAGCCACAGACCTGGTTCATCACTATCTAATACCAAAATGATACAATCAATAACTTAAAGCGGAATAAAGGAATATTTACATTGATATAACATAAATAAACCTGACCTAAGTCTCGAAACCAATACTATTACAAAACATAACATAATACAAAAGGGTAAATATGTCTTAATAGAAACGGTAATTCTAGAACAACAAAATACACTAATCAGTAGCTTTCCCCTTTCCCTTATCTTTTCCTGAGCTCTCGCCACGTGCCGCACTAACTGAAATGTTTTAAGGAAAGCAAGGGTGAGCAACAAATTGCCCCACAAGTATAATAGCAGTGAATAATCACATGAATAACTTTATAGCTCTAAGGAGTAAAAATTTAGCTAACACAAGGAAATAAACAACTTCTTTCATCACCGTTATAGTGGCCACTAAGGACCGAAGGCTTTCTGAAGTATCCAAGGATTTCAAAGTTTCCCGAAGAAGGGAACTATTCAATACTGAGGGTGCACCAAGGAACAGAACTCTATTCTAGAATTACTGGAAATTCATCTGATAATCCACAAAACTGGTACAATAGGTGATCAGCCTAAAATACCTGGCGTTATGCATAAGCCTTACATTTTCTATTTACGCGTGTGTCGGTTCCCCGACGTTTATACAATTTCCCCTGCTGTGAGGGTTGTTCTACTCAGCTTTACATGGGAGTCCAGACCAAAACAATTTGATCGGACAATTTTACTTAACAACAATAATAGTTGGAGGACTTTAACCTCACTTTAGTAACCAAATCAATAAGTGTCTGGCTGAAACAATTAGCCTTGACATAGCTTTTAAACAGCCTATGGAATAAAAAACTTTAAGGTTCAACAACATGCATGATAGCATTAAAAATATCTTGAATGAATAACAATTCGTAATCTTTGGAATCACACAATATATAACATTGCATGAAATGGGCTTTCATTGCAATACTTGAATAAAAGTATGATACTAGCACACTAATTGCTAAATTGATAAGTAATTTGAACGGAGTCAAGAAGCTCAATAAGCTTGCTCAATAAATAACATTTGCTCGAATATAATTTTGAGTAGGGTAAGTAAACTTGCACAATAATAACTGAATAAGATAGCAGACTTGCTCGATAGATAAATGAATTCGAAACTTGCCCAATAAATAAATAGAGTATGGAAAACTCGCACAATTAAATAGGAGTTGTATGAGTTAGGAAACTTGCCTTCTACGTGCGTTAATATCTTGACGTTAATCATCCGTCAAAAATATCCTACACAGTTCATTAAAATCATCGTAAATATTAGTCACATAAGGACTAGGTTCATTACAGTCATCACATCATTAAAATACATTGATTGCCACTACGCTTACCCAGTCGGGGGTCGAGGGGCAGCGCCCCCTGGAAACCAAGCGTAATTTTCAATCAGTTTATTCAATTTACGCCTTAAGACAACATCATTTAGGTCGACACGAGTATAAATTAAACACATACAGCTTTAACAAGATATAAGCGTTTTTAATCATTTTGTACAAAAATATAAGTTTTAGACTCGCGGGAAAATTTGCTGGGTTCGACCCGATCCGGCCCGACCCGACCGGGTCCGGTCCGGCCTGACCCAACCTGGTCCAGCCCGACCCGACCCGGACCAGTCACCATGCAGTAGCAGTTGTAGTAGCGAACTGCAGTTCCTGCAAGCAGCGATACAGTCATACCTCGCCTTGCTCCAGCTGCTATATCTCCCCTAAACTCGATCAATTTCATCCCTTACGGACTCTATGGATTCCTAAGACACAAGGCTACAACATATCACAAATTCAGGACGACCCATAATCATTAACATGACCAAATCCTGAGCTAAAACATAAATTGCATGCTCTGTTTTTCGCAACCATGAAATATCTCACACAAATGGCTACTGTGACTTCATTTAAGCATCATTTTGGTTCATTCAAATTGGTATATCTTCACAACTGATAGAAGTACAATATTCCAATAACAAACCATCAAAATAATCACAACATCTAGGCTTTATAGTCCTCTAATTGTCCGAAGGTCCAAACAGTCCATTAATGTCCATTATCTTCCTCCTTAAGCTTGGGTACGAATCATTCTTTGTTTTTGTTTCACTTTGAAGGTGTTAATGGTTTATATAGCTTCATAAGAACCTCCATGATAGATTCAACACAACCAATAACAACAAAAATTAACAAAATCCAACCCGCAAGCATGAAAGAAATGGGTTGTAGTTTGATTACCTCTTCTTGTTGGCTTCGGGTAGGTTGAGATGTCTTGCTAGGCTGCTCTTCTCCTTGCTTGTTTCTGCTGATACCTCCTTTCCGCTTCTCCTTGGTTGCCTTCTCCGTTCTTGTCGCACACATACAAACACACACGCACATTTACTCTCCCTCTAGCTGCAGTGAGCTTTTTGCTTAGCAAAATAACTATCTCTCCCTCATAAGTTGCAAACAGATGGGTATGGCTGGAATGGAGGCGGAAAATGAGCTGAGGGGAATAAGGAGAATGCTTCGGGAGCATATGGAATGTATAGGTATGCAGAAAATGGTTTACCCGAGCCATTGGAATTGATATTAAGGCAAAGTGTTAACAGCCCCATGCATTGTGTACTGTGCTTGCTGATTCCTTTCCCCTGGTTGGCTTTCAATATACACGTGGCCTCCCCCAATTGGTTGGAGGCTTAAATGTCTCACCAATTAATTCGAATACACAGATAAATATACCCGAATATTCCCACTTTTGTACCCAAATTTGGTAAATAACTCTACCCAAAATTAAAATGGGTACTCCCATAAATTATTGGGACACGTAAAAATATTTATTATGGGATTTTCCCATTTATTCGGAACACCCATGCCATACATTTCGGATAGGGATTAAATCACGTATCAGCCCCAATAAAATTTCTAACACTTGGAAAAATTATTCCTCCACATATATGCCTCCTTTAAATTAAGAAAAATCGAAATAGACGAAGAAGTTCGGGTGTGAATAGTGCTCGTGAATAGTACCTCGGGAAGCGGATCCCCCTAATAGTTAATTATGCGATTTTTTTCCGAGGAAACAATTTATTCGCACCAATAACACCAGGACACATAAAATTTAATACATGCACATTTTCTAGGCTGCAACACAACTCTAAGCACGTAACATAGATTAATATAAATAAAAATAAAAATTCATTTTATTCATACATAACTCGGGTTACAAGGAAATCTAAAATTCCCGATCGGTACATTCTCCCTCCCTTATAAGGATTCTGTCTCCAGAATCACCGTACAAGGTTAAACAAAAAGTTGAGGGTAATTCTCCTTCATCTTATCTTCCAACTCCCATGTAGCCTCCTCGGTATTGTGGTTCCGCCAAACTACCTTCACAGAAGGTATAACCTTATTTCTTAATACTTGCTCCTTCCTATCAATTATCTGAATAGGAATTTCTTCGTACGTAAGATCCTTCTCTATTTGAACGGGCTCATAGGATATAACGTGCTTATAATCGGGCTTGTATGGTCGTAGCACTGAGACATGGAACACATTGTGGATATGCTCCAGTTCAGGAGGCAAGGCTACCTCGTACGCCACTTCACCCACTCTTCTCAATACTTCGAACGGTCCTACGAACCTTGGGCTCAACTTTCCCTTCTTCCCAAAACATATCTTCCCTTTTCAGGGAGACACTTTCAGAAACACGTAGCTGCCGACATCGAAGTCTCTCGTCTGGCGATGTTGATCAGCATACTTCTTTTGTAGGTCTTGGGCTGCAACTAGTCTTGCCCTGATCACTTTGACCACTTCGGCTGTCTGTTGTACCAACTCGGGTCCCAACAGTCGTCGTTCGCCAACCTCATCCCAACTTAACGGTGTTCTGCACTTCCTCCCATATAGGGCTTCATACGGCGGCATACCGATACTTGCATGATAGCGTCTGTATCGTTCGTTTGCTCTGTCTGTCAGTTTGAGGATGGTAAGCAGTACTTAGTCGCAACTGTGTTCCCATTCTCTCTTGCAAACTCTTCCAAAATTTTGATGTGAAGCGTGGATCTCGATCTGAGACAATTGACACTGGCACTCCATGTCGCGAAATAATTTCCTTTATGTACAACTTGGCTAACTGGTTCAAATTGAATCAGATTTTTATCGGTAGAGAGTGTGCTGATTTTGTCAATCGGTCTACGATAACCCAAATGGCATCACAACCTTTTTTGTGTAACTGGAAGTCCTACCACGAAATCCATGGTGATGTGCTCCCATTTCTATTCTGGTATATTTAGTGGTTGAAGTAACCCACTCAGTCTCTGATGTTCCGCTTTGACTTGTTGACAGGTGAGACACTTGCTGACGCACTCTGCTACGTCCTGCTTCATGTTGGGCCACCAAAAATATTGATGAAGATCCCGGTACATTTTTGTGCTTCCTGGGTGAACATAATATGCTGAATTATGTGCTTCATGTAAGATCTCATCTCTTAATTCAGTCACGGCTAGCACCCACACTCGTTCCTCGTATCTTAAGATACCATCTTTATCCATTCGAAATTTCTCTTCCTCATTTTCTGCGATCCTTTTCTGTATCCTTTCACATTCTTCATCCCTTTCCTGTGCTTCTTTCACTTTGTCGAGTAAGGTCGGACGAGCCTCAATTACGAATAACTTCTCTGCTGCCTCTGTCGGACTTTTCACCTTGATCTCCAGTCTCGCCATTTCCCGTATTAGCTCCTCGTGAGTTGTCAACATACACAATTTCTCATTCCCCTTTCTACTCAATGCATCTGCTACTACGTTTGCCTTCCCTGGGTGATAAAGAATTTCACAGTCATAATCTTTGATTAATTCCAACCACCTCCGCTATCGGCATGTTTAGCTCCTTCTGTGTGAAAATATATTTCAGACTCTTATGGTCCATGTATATCTCACATTTCTCCCCATAAAGGTAATGTCTCCAAATCTTCAATGCAAAAACGACAGCCGCTAACTCCAAGTCATGGGTAGGGTATCGCTTCTCGTAATCCTTCAATTGTCGCGACACATACGCAATAACCTTGCCGTGTTGCATTAACACACAGCCAAGACCCTTGTGTGATGCATCACTATACACTACAAAATCTCCCTTATCGTCTGGTAAGGACAATGCAGGCTGCTTAACCGCTTTTTCAATTCTTGAAAACTGTCTTCGCACTTTTCAGACCACACAAATTTCACCGTCTTCCTCGTTAGATTGGTCAATGGGGTTGCTATTTTGGAAAAATCTTGGATAAATCTTCGATAGTACCCGGCTAACCCTAAGAAACTTCGTACTTCTGTCGGTGTCTTCTGTTGCTCCTAGTTACTAACTGCCTCCACCTTCGCAGGGTCCACTGAGATACCGTCTTTGTCGATCATATGCCCTAAAAATTGCACCTTTTCCATCCAGAATTCGCACTTGGAAAATTTCGCGTATAGCTTTTCCCTTCTCAGTGTCTCCAGTACTTGGCTCAGATGATCAGCGTGCTCTTTTTCGGTCTTTGAATAAATCAAAATGTCATCAATGAAAACTACTACGAACTTATCTAAGTACGGCTTCAGAATTCGGTTCATCAAGTCCATGAATGCTGCCGGCGCGTTAGTCAAACCGAAAGACATCACCAAAAAACTCGTAGTGACCATATCTTATCCGAAACGCAGTTTTAGGTACATCTTCCTTCCTTACTTTTAGCTAATGATATCCGGTCCTCAGATCTATCTTCGAGAAGTATCTGGCTCCCTTCAGTTGATCGAACAAGTCGTCGATTCTTGGCAATGGGTACTTATTCTTGATTGTTGATTTGTTCAACTCCCGGTAGTCGATACAGAGTCTCATTGATTCGTCCTTCTTCTTGGCAAACAAAACTGGTGCTCCCCATGGGGACACACTTGGCTGAATATACCCATTGTCCAGCAGTTCTTGAAGTTATATCAACAATTCCTTCATCTCTACCGGTGCCATACGATACGGAGCCTTCGAAATTGGTGCAGTCCCCAGCACTAAGTCTATCACAAATTCAATTTCCCTGTCTGGCAGAAGACCGGGTAAATCACTTGGAAACACATCTGGAAACTCTCTCACTACCGGTATATTTTTAATATCCACACCTTCTTTCTTCGTATCTAGAATATAGGCTAAATAACCTTCACAACCTTTCTTTAATAATTTCCTGGCCTGCATCATCGTAAGAAAACATGAACGTCTTAGCGATGTGCCACCATAAAATATTACCCTCGACCGGTTCGGGGTCCGAAGGTTCACACTTTTCTTCTCACAGTCAATGATTGCCGCATGATCGTACAACCAGTCCATTCCCAATATTACATCGAACTCTCCTAACCTTATTGGGATCAAATCCACGCGAAAATTAAATCCCCTAATCTCGGCGTAACAATTACGAAGAATAAACTCTACAGGAATTACCTCATTATTCGCAATTTCTATGTTCAAAGGATTTTCTAACCGTTCTTGGGGTAAATTTAACCGTTTAGCAAAATCTTCACACACAAAAGAACAGGTAGCACCCGAATCGAATAATACACAAGCATTTATATTATTGATTGGGATAATACCTGACACCACGTCCTTAGCAATCACTGCATCCTGGACGGTCATGTTGAATGTTCGGGCAGGGGTGCGGTTCGGCAGAGTCAGACCTCCAATCATCAATTTGCTGCCTCTCCCTCGGTTGCCGCTTCCACCACTGCTCCCTTTCTTCGGACAGTCTCTGAACTGATGTTCCATTGATCCACAAGAATAGCATCCACGGTTCTTCTTTGGGTTTGGGCAATGCGGTGCTATATGCCCTTCTTGGTTGCAGTTGTAGCAAACATTACGTCCCTTCCAGCACTCTCCCTTGTGATTTTTCCCACATTTCGAACACGCTTCAATCTTCTTCTTAAATCCCCCTTGACTATTCCCGGTCTAATTAGTGTTGATGTTATGGCTGTTGTTGTTACCGCTGTCCCATTTTCTCTTTCCCGAATTGCTTCCACCGCTACTGCCACCTCCACGGTAGTCTCCCCCACTCTTCTTGTTCTTCTTATGTTGGTTTGGGGCTTCAATCCCTCCTTCGGCGATGATGGCTTTTTCCAGCAGTGCACTAAAAGTTTCGATCTGGAGAACGGCTACCTTATTATACAACCATGGTTTCAGCCCTTGTTTGAACCTTTGCGTATTCAGCTCTTCAGTACTTACGTGAAGCGGTGCAAAACGCGCAAGTTCATTGAATTTGGCGGCGTACTGAGCCACCGTCATGTCTCCTTGCTTGAGCTCTAGGAATTTCACCACCATTTGCCTTTCCATGCTCTTTGGGAAATAGTTCTCGAAGAATAATTCCTTGAACTTGTCCCATGATATCACTCCTTCGCCTGCTCGTTGTTGGTTAGCCTCCCACCAATAATTTGCTTCTCCTTTCATCATATATGTGGCAAATATTGTCTTCTGGTCATCCCCCACGCATGCGATGATGAAAGCCTTCTCCATTTCCTTCACCCAAGACTGGTCGTAGCGAGTTCTAAATGCTGTCTTTGGTACATCCTCTGGCCTCACCTTCAACTGATGATAACCAGTCCTCAAATCAATCTTTGAAAAATACTTCGCTCATTTAAGTTGATCAAACAGATCGTCTATTCTCAGTAATGGATACTTGTTCTTAATTGTCACCTTATTCAATTCCCTATAATCCATGCATAACCTCATCGATCCATCCTTCTTCTTTACAAACAACACCGGTGCAACCCACGGAGATACGCTAGGTTGAATGTACTTCTTGTCCAACAAATCCTACAGTTGAACCATTAACTCTTTCATTTCTACTGGAGCCATCCTATACGGTGCTTTCGATATTGGTGTTATCCCCGGTACTAAATCAATTACAAACTCTATCTCTCGGTCTTGTGGAAGTCCTGACAATTCCTCTAGAAAGACATCCCCAAAGTCGTTAACTATAGGTATCTATCCCATGTCAGAATTCACCATCCTTGTATCCGCTACATGAGCCAAATAACCTTCACATCCTTTTTGTAACATCTTCCTGGCCTGCACCATTGTCAGACAACTCGTTTGTCTTGGCGACTTGCTACCATAAAATACAACCTTAGACTTATTTGGTGTCTTAAGGCGTATACTCTTCTACAGACAGTCTATAACTGCCTCATGGTTAAATAACCAATCCATTCCTAGGATCACATCAAATTCTCCTAAGCGTATCGGAACTAAATTCACGCTTAACTTATGTCCCCTTATTTCCACACAACAATTTCTATGGATAAACTCTACAGGGATCACTTCTTTGTTTACAACCTCTATATTCATTGGGTTTTCTAACTTTTCACGAGATAAGTTTAACCTTATAGCAAATTCATCAGATATAAAAGAACAAGTAGCTCCCAAATCAAATAATACATACGCATTCATATTATTGATCAGAATGTTACCTGACACCACCTCCTTGGATGCCACTGCATCATGCACAGTCATGTTAAAGGTTCTAGCTGTTGGCTTGCTCTACTGTGCTGGCCCTCTAATGGTTAGTTTGGTGTTACTACCCTTATTGCCACTTCCTCCATCAGTATTCTTCTTCAAAGGACAATCCTTGAATCTATGTCCTGTTCCTCCACATGAAAAACAACCACCTTTCTTTGGCTTAGGATAATTGGGCGAAATATGCCCTTCCTGTCCACAACTGTAACATACATTCTTACCCCTCATACACTCTCCCGAGTGATATTTTCCACATTTCCTACATGTTGGCTTCTTCTGTTATACACTTCCTTGCTGACTCTCTGAATTATTACCCCCACTGTTCCACTTACGCTTCTTACTGTTGCTACCACCGTTACTGGCATTCGAATTTCCTCCTTCAACCTTCTTCTTATTCTTCTCGCGATTATACTTTGATACTGCTTCGCTCCCACCTTCTGCAATGAGAGCTTTCTCCAATAGAGTCGAAAAGGTAGTAATTTGCAACACTGCCACTTTGCTATAAATCCATGGTTTTAAGCCATTCTCAAATCTACACGCCTTTCTTGCCTTTGTGTCCACCTGATGTGGAGCGAATCTGGCTAACTCATTAAACTTGGCGGCGTATTTTGACACTGATATATTTTCCTGCTTCAGTTCTAGAAACTTCACCTCCATTCTTGCTTGCGTACTTTTTGAAAAATAGTTTTCGAAAAATAAAGTTTTAAACCTTTCCCATGCTACTACTCCTGCACCAGCTCTAGCTTGGTTAGATTTCCACCAGAAGTTTGCTTCTCCCTTCATTAGATAAGTCACAAATGTTGTCTTCTGTTCTTCGACAACTCTCGCAATGACAAAGGTTTTCTCTATCTTTTTTATCCATGTTTGTGCTTCAATGGGGTCAGTTGTCCCCATAAACTCTGGCGGACCTACTACCTTAAAGTCTTTAAAATTCGCTAATTGATTCCCTGGCGGATTTCCTGCAGCTAGTGCTCGATTATGTATAGCCTCTACTAGCATGTTAACAAAGTCTTGCATTGGGGTTGCTTGACCTCCTTCGTCATTATTGAATTCATCTATCATTCGACGTCGTTGTTCTCTTTTTGGCGGCATTGTCTAAATAAACAAAACCTTAAGTTACTCTTTGAGTTTTATGTTATGCCATTGCTTATTAGTGTTAGCTTTTAAAATGTAATACGTACTTTAAACTTATATAATCATAATGTTGGACTTTGAAAATAGACAACATACTAACTTGATTCTCAAATGTGACACCCCCAAATTCAGGTACCAAATACTCCGAACTTGGTGCTCACGATCTACAACATCCAAACACCTTCAAGCAATATATGATAACTAAATGCGGAATAAATAATCATATATTGATCATTTAGAAATGTTTATATATGGGTCCGAAGGTCTACAACCTTAAATAGCTACAACGCGAAATACAAAGAAACAATTAACGTAGCTTGAAATACGAAAGGGCCGAAGCTTAGACAAAACATAATAATGGACGGCGCGCCCCATACCGAAGCCTAGTACTTCTCACCTTCTCCTTGCCCTTATCTCTGCTCGAGCACTCGGGCTGAACTGAAATGTTTCATGATATAGCAAGGGTGAGCAACGAGTTTGCTCAGCAAGTTTTCAATAAATGAGAGGGATATATCATGAATGAATATGAATAACATCAGCATAGGTTAACAATTTCCACAAGTAACTGATGAATTAAGCGAACAATATAATCGAAGTTCAAATAAAGAAATGAAGATTGGTTATGTACTGCCAACAGTCCAAGATACACTATGAACATACGCTAAGGCATCAACCACATTGTCTGACCTTTATTAGGTTGCCAACTAGAGAGTAAGTACTCAAGGGGATCAACCTCTTGTGCCCATGAATATGCATACCATTTAACTCTGCCGCATACCGTCTTTCAGATACTTAGGTTACATCCCCATCATGGGGTCGTTCATCTCAATCTAAGAATTCATCCCAACAATGGGTTTGGACAGCTTTTCAAGTAATTATTATGCACATGCCTAGCCGAACAAGTAGCTTAGGCTTCTCTTTGAACAGTGCATGAATAGTCGAAGCTTTATGTTAGTACAGTTCAACCACGAAATCTGAGAACAAATGCACAGTGTGCGAATGCCAACGATATCGGGGTGGAATAATTCTTAAAGCAATTAGACCACTTAACACGTACTGGGAAATAGAGTTCAAACTTAATTTGAAGAACTTGCAACATAATATCAGAACCGTCATATAATACGAAGGGTATGAGGGTTCAGAATTTCAAAGCGGTGTAAGTTAGGAAGCATAGATATGCACAGCAGTATAACAAACTGTGTGGAAGAATACTAGCAAAGATATACACAATAGTATAACAATTGATCCAAAAGTTCAAAGTGAGGGAACTTGCTCAATAATACTTGCACAACAACAATATATCTACACAAGTTGCTAGAAGTCAAGGGATCTTGCACAATTAAAGAGTGAAGTTCAGAAACTTGCCTGAATCGCTGCTCAACAATTTACTTTACGTTTCTGTTCGGTAAGCACCCTACATCATATGATTCATTCTCTGATTAGACATAGCTATGCAGAAATAACATACCTAATAAATAAATATGAGCGACTCGCACTATCTATCCCATGGACCATTCCAACACTCTACTGTCCGTTAGGACAACTCCACGATTGGTGATGTGACACCCCCAAATTCAGGTATCAAATACCCAAACTTGGTGCTCACGATCTACAACATCCAAACACCTTCAAGCAATATATGATAACTAAATGCGGAATAAATAATCATATATTGATCATTTAGAAAGGTTTACATATGGGTCCCAAGGTCTACAACCTTAAATAGCTACAACGCGAAATACAAAGAAAAAACTAACATAGCTTCAAATACAAAAGGGCCGAAGCTTAGACAAAACATAATAATGGACGGCGCGCCCATCCGAAGCCTAGTACTTCACCTTCTCCTTGCCCTTATCTCTGCTCGAGCACTCGGGCTGAACTGAAATGTTTCATGATATAGCAAAGGTGAGCAACGAGTTTGCTCAGCAAGTTTTCAATAAATGAGAGGGATATATCATGAATGAATATGAATAACATCAGCATAGGTTAACAATTTCCACAAGTAACTGATGAATTAAGCGAACAATATAATCGAAGTTCAAATAAAGAAATGAAGATTGGTTATGTACTGCCAACAGTCCAAGATACACTATGAACATACGCTAAGGCATTAGCCACATTGTCTGACCCTTATTAGGTTGCTAACTAGAGAGTAATTACTCAAAGGGATCAGCCTCTTGTACCCATGAATATGCATACCATTTAGCTCTGCTGTGTACCGTCTTTCAGATACTTAGGTTACATCCCCATCATGGGGTCATTCATCTCAGTCTAAGAATCCATCCCAACAACGGGTTTGGATAGCTTTTCAAAGTAATTATCATGCATATGCCTAGCCGAACAAGTGGCTTAGGTTTCTCTTTGAACAGTGCATGAACAGCCAAAACTTTGTCTTAGTATAGTTCAATAACTGAACCGAGGACAAATGCACAGTGTGCGAATGCCAACGATATCAGGGTGGAATAATACTTAAAGCAATTAGACCACTTAACACGTACTGGGAAATAGAGTTCAAACATAATTTGAAGAACTTGCAACATAATATCAGAACCGTCATATAATACGAAGGGTATGAGGGTTCAGAATTTCAAAGTGGTGTAAGTTAGGAAGCATAGATATGCACAGCAGTATAACAAACTGTGTGGAAGAATACTAGCAAGGATATATACAATAGTATAACAATTGTTCCAAAAGCTCAAAGCAAGGGAACTTACTCCATAATACTTGCACAACAATAATATATTTACACAAGTTGGTAGAAGTCAAGGGAACTTGCCCAATTAAAGAGTGAAGTTCAAAAACTTGCCTGAATCACTGCTTAACAATTTTCTCTACGTTTTTGTTCGGTAAGCACCCTACAACATATGATTCATTCTCTGATTAGACATTTCTATGCAAAAATAACATACATAATAAATAAATATGAGCGACTCGCACTATCAATCCCATGGACCATTCCAACACTCTACTGTCCGATAGGACAGCTCCACGATCGGTGAGGGTTCGGCTATCTTAGTCTACGGATGCCGAACGGCTTTAGGGTCCCATCGGGATTCAGAAACAGTTCAAGGTACACTTGTTAGTCGATTCGGGATAGTATTGGGTCTTACCGACTTTCTACTACCGACCAGACTTTGGCTTCGAGTTATGACTTTGGAAGTCGGGTCCGAGCCATATAGATATCAGGGGTTCGGCTTCGGGTTTAGTATTAAACTAAACCCATAGCAAAGGCTACGACCTTCTGGTTTGACTACAGATTCCTCTGTAGAAATTATCTTATAGTCTGGTAGTATACTTCGGGTCTGGTCGACCCTTCTGCCGACAAAATCTTGGCTTCCGGGCTCCAGGTCGAAAACCTTTCGTGGGTTGAGAGTCTCTTCGGGGTCGGACGTGAGTTTGGTTTGGCTTCAGGGAGCCAAACGTTTAGACCTCACTGATGTTATAAGGCTTCGACTTCGAAGGTCAGGTTTAGACATTACTGATACTAGGGGTTTGGGTCTGACGACTATTCTCCTAACAAGGTTTGATTTCAGATTCCACTTCGGAAATCACTCCACAGCCTAGGGTCGGGTAACTATCATTACCTAACCCTATTACTTAGGTCCATGAGTTCGGGGTGAGGTGGCGAACCTCACCGGACGACTCTGGCATCCCCATCCGACTCTTAACATCTTGTTCGGATATGGTAACTAAGGTCTATACTATGACTCGGGTTTTATTCATGCTTTGACTATGTATTAAAATAATACAAGACATAGTAACTACCACCGCCATAACGACTCAACTTGTGTTGGTTGACTCATCCAGCAATGACTTAGTGAAAGGAAATCCAACCGGACAAGGGAGATACATGCTGAGAATCAAGAGAAAGAGTCTTACCTCTTCTAGTGTCCGACTACTAACCTTCTAGCTTCTGAACTCTGACTGTCCCTCCAAACGGCAAAAATACCTCTCAAAGTAACTCTTACCGCACTATCTCTCTCTAGGATCAATTTTGAATAACTTAGCAAGCTTTCTCAAAAGAATAGGGTCTCTATTTATAGGAAAAATATTACCCCGGCGATGGTCATTATTCAGGCATGAGGACTAGTTCATAACGGTATTACCCGTTGGTTATTCAGGTTTAGGTGAAAAGTTTCACCAACCGAGCTCCTCAGTCATCCCCATTAATCATGGTTTAGGCTTTAACCGGCGCAATAGGCGGAATAGGCCACTGGCCCGGTGCAGCGCCTCAAACTTGAACGCAACGACAAGTTATTAAGTCAGCTTTCAACAGAGAACCACGTGGTCGGTGTGACGCCCCCAAATCCGGGTCACCTGAGCCACGGACCTGGTTCATCACTATCTAATACCAAAATGATACAATCAATAACTTAAAGCGGAATAAAGGAATATTTACATTGATATAACATAAATAAACCTGACCTAAGTCTCGAAAACCAATACTATTACAAAAACATAACATAATACAAAAGGGTAAATATGTCTTAATAGAAACGGTAATTCTAGAACAACAAAATACACTAATCAGTAGCTTTCCCCTTTCCCTTATCTTTTCCTGAGCTCTCGCCACGTGCCGCACTAACTGAAATGTTTTAAGGAAAGCAAGGGTGAGCAACAAATTGCCCCACAAGTATAATAGCAGTGAATAATCACATGAATAACTTTATAGCTCTAAGGAGTAAAAATTTAGCTAACACAAGGAAATAAACAACTTCTTTCATCACCGTTATAGTGGCCACTAAGGACCGAAGGCTTTCTGAAGTATCCAAGGATTTCAAAGTTTCCCGAAGAAGGGAACTATTCAATACTGAGGGTGCACCAAGGAACAGAACTCTATTCTAGAATTACTGGAAAATTCATCTGATAATCCACAAAACTGGTACAATAGGTGATCAGCCTAAAATACCTGGCGTTATGCATAAGCCTTACATTTTCTATTTACGCGTGTGTCGGTTCCCCGACGTTTATACAATTTCCCCTGCTGTGAGGGTTGTTCTACTCAGCTTTACATGGGAGTCCAGACCAAAACAATTTGATCGGACAATTTTACTTAACAACAATAATAGTTGGAGGACTTTAACCTCACTTTAGTAACCAAATCAATAAGTGTCTGGCTGAAACAATTAGCCTTGACATAGCTTTTAAACAGCCTATGGAATAAAAAACTTTAAGGTTCAACAACATGCATGATAGCATTAAAAATATCTTGAATGAATAACAATTCGTAATCTTTGGAATCACACAATATATAACATTGCATGAAATGGGCTTTCATTGCAATACTTGAATAAAAGTATGATACTAGCACACTAATTGCTAAATTGATAAGTAATTTGAACGGAGTCAAGAAGCTCAATAAGCTTGCTCAATAAATAACATTTTGCTCGAATATAATTTTGAGTAGGGTAAGTAAACTTGCACAATAATAACTGAATAAGATAGCAGACTTGCTCGATAGATAAATGAATTCGAAACTTGCCCAATAAATAAATAGAGTATGGAAAACTCGCACAATTAAATAGGAGTTGTATGAGTTAGGAAACTTGCCTTCTACGTGCGTTAATATCTTGACGTTAATCATCCGTCAAAAATATCCTACACAGTTCATTAAAATCATCGTAAATATTAGTCACATAAGGACTAGGTTCATTACAGTCATCACATCATTAAAATACATTGATTGCCACTACGCTTACCCAGTCGGGGGTCAAGGGGCAGCGCCCCCTGGAAACCAAGCGTAATTTTCAATCAGTTTATTCAATTTACGCCTTAAGACAACATCATTTAGGTCGACACGAGTATAAATTAAACACATACAGCTTTAACAAGATATAAGCGTTTTTAATCATTTTGTACAAAAATATAAGTTTTAGACTCGCGGGAAAATTTACTGGGTTCGACCCGATCCGGCCCGACCCGACCGGGTCCGGTCCGGCCTGACTCAACCTGGTCCAGCCCGACCCGACCCGGACCAGTCACCATGCAGTAGCAGTTGTAGTAGCGAACTGCAGTTCCTGCAAGCAGCGATACAGTCATACCTCGCCTTGCTCCAGCTGCTATATCTCCCCTAAACTCGATCAATTTCATCCCTTACGGACTCTATGGATTCCTAAGACACAAGGCTACAACATATCACAAATTCAGGACGACCCATAATCATTAACATGACCAAATCCTGAGCTAAAACATAAATTGCATGCTCTGTTTTTCGCAACCATGAAATATCTCACACAAATGGCTACTGTGACTTCATTTAAGCATCATTTTGGTTCATTCAAATTGGTATATCTTCACAACTGATAGAAGTACAATATTCCAATAACAAACCATCAAAATAATCACAACATCTAGGCTTTATAGTCCTCTAATTGTCCGAAGGTCCCAAACAGTCCATTAATGTCCATTATCTTCCTCCTTAAGCTTGGGTACGAATCATTCTTTGTTTTTGTTTCACTTTGAAGGTGTTAATGGTTTATATAGCTTCATAAGAACCTCCATGATAGATTCAACACAACCAATAACAACAAAAATTAACAAAATCCAACCCGCAAGCATGAAAGAAATGGGTTGTAGTTTGATTACCTCTTCTTGTTGGCTTCGGGTAGGTTGAGATGTCTTGCTAGGCTGCTCTTCTCCTTGCTTGTTTCTGCTGATACCTCCTTTCCGCTTCTCCTTGGTTGCCTTCTCCGTTCTTGTCGCACACATACAAACACACACGCACATTTACTCTCCCTCTAGCTGCAGTGAGCTTTTTGCTTAGCAAAATAACTATCTCTCCCTCATAAGTTGCAAACAGATGGGTATGGCTGGAATGGAGGCGGAAAATGAGCTGAGGGGAATAAGGAGAATGCTTCGGGAGCATATGGAATGTATAGGTATGCAGAAGGAAAATGGTTTACCCGAGCCATTGGAATTGATATTAAGGCAAAGTGTTAACAGCCCCATGCATTGTGTACTGTGCTTGCTGATTCCTTTCCCCTGGTTGGCTTTCAATATACACGTGGCCTCCCCCAATTGGTTGGAGGCTTAAATGTCTCTCAACCAATTAATTCGAATACACAGATAAATATACCCGAATATTCCCACTTTTGTACCCAAATTTGGTAAATAACTCTACCCAAAATTAAAATGGGTACTCCCATAAATTATTGGGACACGTAAAAATATTTATTATGGGATTTTCCCATTTATTCGGAACACCCATGCCATACATTTCGGATAGGGATTAAATCACGTATCAGCCCCAATAAAATTTCTAACACTTGAAAAAATTATTCCTCCACATATATGCCTCCTTTAAATTAAGAAAAATCGAAATAGACGAAGAAGTTCGGGTGTGAATAGTGCTCGTGAATAGTACCTCGGGAAGCGGATCCCCCTAATAGTTAATTATGCGATTTTTTTTTTCCGAGGAAACAATTTATTCGCACCAATAACACCAGGACACATAAAATTTAATACATGCACATTTTCTAGGCTGCAACACAACTCTAAGCACGTAACATAGATTAATATAAATAAAAATAAAAATTCATTTTATTCATACATAACTCGGGTTACAAGGAAATCTAAAATTCCCGATCGGTACATTCTCCCTCCCTTATAAGGATTCTGTCTCCAGAATCACCGTACAAGGTTAAACAAAAAGTTGAGGGTAATTCTCCTTCATCTTATCTTCCAACTCCCATGTAGCCTCCTCGGTATTGTGGTTCCGCCAAACTACCTTCACAGAAGGTATAACCTTATTTCTTAATACTTGCTCCTTCCTATCAATTATCTGAATAGGAATTTCTTTCGTACGTAAGATCCTTCTCTATTTGAACGGGCTCATAGGATATAACGTGCTTATAATCGGGCTTGTATGGTCGTAGCACTGAGACATGGAACACATTGTGGATATGCTCCAGTTCAGGAGGCAAGGCTACCTCGTACGCCACTTCACCCACTCTTCTCAATACTTCGAACGGTCCTACGAACCTTGGGCTCAACTTTCCCTTCTTCCCAAAACATATCTTCCCTTTTCAGGGAGACACTTTCAGAAACACGTAGCTGCCGACATCGAAGTCTCTCGTCTGGCGATGTTGATCAGCATACTTCTTTTGTAGGTCTTGGGCTGCAACTAGTCTTGCCCTGATCACTTTGACCACTTCGGCTGTCTGTTGTACCAACTCGGGTCCCAACAGTCGTCGTTCGCCAACCTCATCCCAACTTAACGGTGTTCTGCACTTCCTCCCATATAGGGCTTCATACGGCGGCATACCGATACTTGCATGATAGCGTCTGTATCGTTCGTTTGCTCTGTCTGTCAGTTTGAGGATGGTAAGCAGTACTTAGTCGCAACTGTGTTCCCATTCTCTCTTGCAAACTCTTCCAAAATTTTGATGTGAAGCGTGGATCTCGATCTGAGACAATTGACACTGGCACTCCATGTCGCGAAATAATTTCCTTTATGTACAACTTGGCTAACTGGTTCAAATTGAATCAGATTTTTATCGGTAGAGAGTGTGCTGATTTTGTCAATCGGTCTACGATAACCCAAATGGCATCACAACCTTTTTTGTGTAACTGGAAGTCCTACCACGAAATCCATGGTGATGTGCTCCCATTTCTATTCTGGTATATTTAGTGGCTGAAGTAACCCACTCAGTCTCTGATGTTCCGCTTTGACTTGTTGACAGGTGAGACACTTGCTGACGCACTCTGCTACGTCCTGCTTCATGTTGGGCCACCAAAAATATTGATGAAGATCCCGGTACATTTTTATGCTTCCTGGGTGAACATAATATGCTGAATTATGTGCTTCATGTAAGATCTCATCTCTTAATTCAGTCACGGCTAGCACCCACACTCGTTCCTCGTATCTTAAGATACCATCTTTATCCATTCGAAATTTCTCTTCCTCATTTTCTGCGATCCTTTTCTGTATCCTTTCACATTCTTCATCCCTTTCCTGTGCTTCTTTCACTTTGTCGAGTAAGGTCGGACGAGCCTCAATTACGAATAACTTCTCTGCTGCCTCTGTCGGACTTTTCACCTTGATCTCCAGTCTCGCCATTTCCCGTATTAGCTCCTCGTGAGTTGTCAACATACACAATTTCTCATTCCCCTTTCTACTCAATGCATCTGCTACTACGTTTGCCTTCCCTGGGTGATAAAGAATTTCACAGTCATAATCTTTGATTAATTCCAACCACCTCCGCTATCGCATGTTTAGCTCCTTCTGTGTGAAAATATATTTCAGACTCTTATGGTCCATGTATATCTCACATTTCTCCCCATAAAGGTAATGTCTCCAAATCTTCAATGCAAAAACGACAGCCGCTAACTCCAAGTCATGGGTAGGGTATCGCTTCTCGTAATCCTTCAATTGTCGCGACACATACGCAATAACCTTGCCGTGTTGCATTAACACACAGCCAAGACCCTTGTGTGATGCATCACTATACACTACAAAATCTCCCTTATCGTCTGGTAAGGACAATGCAAGCTGCTTAACCGCTTTTTCAATTCTTGAAAACTGTCTTCGCACTTTTCAGACCACACAAATTTCACCGTCTTCCTCGTTAGATTGGTCAATGGGGTTGCTATTTTGGAAAAATCTTGGATAAATCTTCGATAGTACCCGGCTAACCCTAAGAAACTTCGTACTTCTGTCGGTGTCTTCTGTTGCTCCTAGTTACTAACTGCCTCCACCTTCGCAGGGTCCACTGAGATACCGTCTTTGTCGATCATATGCCCTAAAAATTGCACCTTTTCCATCCAGAATTCGCACTTGGAAAATTTCGCGTATAGCTTTTCCCTTCTCAGTGTCTCCAGTACTTGGCTCAGATGATCAGCGTGCTCTTTTTCGGTCTTTGAATAAATCAAAATGTCATCAATGAAAACTACTACGAACTTATCTAAGTACGGCTTCAGAATTCGGTTCATCAAGTCCATGAATGCTGCCGGCGCGTTAGTCAAACCGAAAGACATCACCAAAAACTCGTAGTGACCATATCTTATCCGAAACGCAGTTTTAGGTACATCTTCCTTCCTTACTTTTAGCTAATGATATCCGGTCCTCAGATCTATCTTCGAGAAGTATCTGGCTCCCTTCAGTTGATCGAACAAGTCGTCGATTCTTGGCAATGGGTACTTATTCTTGATTGTTGATTTGTTCAACTCCCGGTAGTCGATACAGAGTCTCATTGATTCGTCCTTCTTCTTGGCAAACAAAACTGGTGCTCCCCATGGGGACACACTTGGCTGAATATACCCATTGTCCAGCAGTTCTTGAAGTTATATCAACAATTCCTTCATCTCTACCGGTGCCATACGATACGGAGCCTTCGAAATTGGTGCAGTCCCCAGCACTAAGTCTATCACAAATTCAATTTCCCTGTCTGGCAGAAGACCGGGTAAATCACTTGGAAACACATCTGGAAACTCTCTCACTACCGGTATATTTTTAATATCCACACCTTCTTTCTTCGTATCTAGAATATAGGCTAAATAACCTTCACAACCTTTCTTTAATAATTTCCTGGCCTGCATCATCGTAAGAAAACATGAACGTCTTAGCGATGTGCCACCATATAAAATATTACCCTCGACCGGTTCGGGGTCCGAAGGTTCACACTTTTCTTCTCACAGTCAATGATTGCCGCATGATCGTACAACCAGTCCATTCCCAATATTACATCGAACTCTCCTAACCTTATTGGGATCAAATCCACGCGAAAATTAAATCCCCTAATCTCGGCGTAACAATTACGAAGAATAAACTCTACAGGAATTACCTCATTATTCGCAATTTCTATGTTCAAAGGATTTTCTAACCGTTCTTGGGGTAAATTTAACCGTTTAGCAAAATCTTCACACACAAAAGAACAGGTAGCACCCGAATCGAATAATACACAAGCATTTATATTATTGATTGGGATAATACCTGACACCACGTCCTTAGCAATCACTGCATCCTGGACGGTCATGTTGAATGTTCGGGCAGGGGTGCGGTTCGGCAGAGTCAGACCTCCAATCATCAATTTGCTGCCTCTCCCTCGGTTGCCGCTTCCACCACTGCTCCCTTTCTTCGGACAGTCTCTGAACTGATGTTCCATTGATCCACAAGAATAGCATCCACGGTTCTTCTTTGGGTTTGGGCAATGCGGTGCTATATGCCCTTCTTGGTTGCAGTTGTAGCAAACATTACGTCCCTTCCAGCACTCTCCCTTGTGATTTTTCCCACATTTCGAACACGCTTCAATCTTCTTCTTAAATCCCCCTTGACTATTCCCGGTCTAATTAGTGTTGATGTTATGGCTGTTGTTGTTACCGCTGTCCCATTTTCTCTTTCCCGAATTGCTTCCACCGCTACTGCCACCTCCACGGTAGTCTCCCCCACTCTTCTTGTTCTTCTTATGTTGGTTTGGGGCTTCAATCCCTCCTTCGGCGATGATGGCTTTTTCCAGCAGTGCACTAAAAGTTTCGATCTGGAGAACGGCTACCTTATTATACAACCATGGTTTCAGCCCTTGTTTGAACCTTTGCGTCTTCAGCTCTTCAGTACTTACGTGAAGCGGTGCAAAACGCGCAAGTTCATTGAATTTGGCGGCGTACTGAGCCACCGTCATGTCTCCTTGCTTGAGCTCTAGGAATTTCACCACCATTTGCCTTTCCATGCTCTTTGGGAAATAGTTCTCGAAGAATAATTCCTTGAACTTGTCCCATGATATCACTCCTTCGCCTGCTCGTTGTTGGTTAGCCTCCCACCAATAATTTGCTTCTCCTTTCATCATATATGTGGAAAATACTGTCTTCTGGTCATCCCCCACGCATGCGATGATGAAAGCCTTCTCCATTTCCTTCACCCAAGACTGGGCTTCAATCGGATCAGTCGTTCCCTTGAACTTAGGGGTCCTACGCTCTTGAAGTCTTTGAAATTTGTTATGGGTGCTGCCGGGGGATGGGGATTCACTGGTCCCGTATTCCTCCCTTGGGCTATTCTTTCTAGTATATCCGCTAACCGTTGCATGGGGTCCACCTGACCTCCTTCATTATTAACCGATCCCTGAGGTGTTGGTGGGGGTGGTATGCTGCGTCTGGGCGGCATTCTCTGGTTAACGTAAGAAAGCTTAATGTCATCATTTCATTATGCTACGAGAATATCTATCATGAGTACTACAAGTAGACAACATATATAGTAATAACGATTGCATTCAGTGCTAATAACTATTACAACATACATGACTATGCTATAGCATACTACTATAGATGTCATTAAATGTTCCTTGATACAACAAAATGGTGAGGGGTCCACCAACATACTCCCCTTAAATATGCATAAAAGTTATCGTCTTACAATACTATACCACACATGTAGCAAAATGTTGGGATTAACATATACAAGATTACAAACCGTTAGGCACATAAGTTAAACAAATTATCCGAGCATACCGCGCTTTACAGCATTGTCATACTCTATATGACCCATATGGATCATCAAGACTCGGCTCAGCGTGTGATGAGTCTGTCCCTCTTCAGTTGGGTAGTGGTACACACCATCTATCCACCTGCCCATTGCCGAGTGGAAAGCATATCCCATCCGGTTCATCTTTCTCTTACCCCTCCTCACTTCACCCTCCAGGTCGTCCACTCGTTCTACGGCATCATCCCGTTGTTCCTTGATCCGGACACGGTTTTCCACCTCCCTACCTACCTGGTTCTTCAGAATCTCATTATCCATCTGCAAATTAACTCCTCAATGCTCTGACTGCTCCAGCTTTCCTGCCAATTCTACATTCCTCGCCAAGAGGTGATGCGGCATGACTGCCAATTGCGTGGACGCCCCTAGATGCCCTTGCACATCCGTCTCTAATTCCTGGATCTGGTTCTTACCCTCCTGGACCTCGCATTCTAGTCCCTGAATCCTGGCCCGTTGCTCTCGGGCTTCACTCTCCAACTCATGGATCCTATTTGCTTGATCGAGAATGTGGTCGTTATGTTCGTCCAACATCTCCATCAAAAATGTGGTGTCGACAGGGGGCACCTCATCCCATTCCTCTTCTGGGTCCTCCTCCGGGTCAGACTCCAACTCGGGTTCCTCCTCAGCTGGGGCAATATCTAGAATAGGCTCAACCATCAGCAGTGTCTCGGACACCACGTGGATGTCACGTGGCTCCTCTTCTGCGACCCTACTATGTTCTCCCGTGTTTGACATCCTACAAGCACAACCACAAAGAAGCAAACTCTTATTAGTCTTTCAACAAAATATAAGTTCATTATATGGAATGAAGATATATCTGATAATACTACAGGCTCTCTAAGACAAGTCTTTATCACGTAAAACTCTATAGGAGTTTTGTCTGCTCTTATTCTCTATACACTTCTTAAGGTTATAGCCTAAAGACCTCTCTCTAAAGGTTTATAACCTAAGGCTTTGATACCAAACGCACCCAAATCCGGGTCACCTGAGCCACGGACCTGGTTCATCACTATCTAATACCAAAATGATACAATCGATAACTTAAAGCGGAATAAAGGAATATTTACATTGATATAACATAAATAAACCTGACACAAGTCTCGAAACCAATACTATTACAAAACATAACATAATACAAAAGGGTAAATATGTCTTAATAGAAACGGTAATTCTAGAACAACAAAATACACTAATCAGTAGCTTTCCCCTTTCCCTTATCTTTTCCTGAGCTCTCGCCACGTGCCGCACTAACTGAAATGTTTTAAGGAAAGCAAGGGTGAGCAACAAATTGCCTCGCAAGTATAATAACAGTGAATAATCACATGAATAACTTTATAGCTCTAAGGAGTAAAAATTTAGCTAACACAAGGAAATAAATAACTTCTTTCATCACCGTTATAGTGGCCACTAAGGACCGAAGGCTTTCTGAAGTATCCAAGGATTTCAAAGTTTCCCGAAGAAGGGAACTATTCAATACTGAGGGTGCACCAAGGCACAGAACTCTATTCTAGAATTACTGGAAATTCATCCGATAGTCCATAAAACTGGTACAATAGGTGATCAGCCTAAAATACCTGGCATTATGCATAAGCCTTACATTTTTTTATTTACGCGCGTGTCGGTTCCCCGACGTTTATACAATTTCCCCTGTTGTGAGGGTTGTTCTACTCAGCTTTACATGGGAGTGCAGACCAAAACAATTTGATCGGACAATTTTACTTAACAACAATAATAGTTGGAGGATTTTAACCTCACTTTAGTAACCAAATCAATAAGTGTCTGGCTGAAACAATTAGCCTTGACATAGCTTTTAAACAGTCTATGGAATAAAGAACTTTAAGGTTCAACAACATGCATGATAGCATTAAAAATATCTTGAATGAATAACAATTCGTAATCTTTGGAATCACACAATATATAACATTGCATGAAATGGGCTTTCATTGTAATACTTGAATAAAAGTATGAATACTAGCACACTAATTGCTAAATTGATAAGTAATTTGAACGGAGTCAAGAAGCTCAATAAGCTTGCTCAATAAATAACATTTGCTCGAATATAATTTTGAGTAGGGTAAGTAAACTTGCACAATAATAACTGAATAAGATAGCAGACTTGCTTGATAGATAAATGAATTCGAAACTTGCCCAATAAATAAATCGAGTAAGGAAAACTCGCACAATTAAATAGGAGTTGTATGAGTTAGGAAACTTGCCTTCTACGTGCGTTAATATCTTGACGTTAATCGTCCATCAAAAATATCCTACATAGTTCATTAAAATCATCATAAATATTAGTCACATAAGGACTAGGTTCATTACAGTCATCACATCATTAAAATACTTTGATTGCCACTACGC
Source organism: Aralia elata (assembly GCA_034770075.1). NCBI lineage: Eukaryota > Viridiplantae > Streptophyta > Magnoliopsida > Apiales > Araliaceae > Aralia > Aralia elata. The sequence goes on from CM068385.1 coordinate 47,862,121, forward strand.
TTACCCAGTCGGGGGTCGGGGGGCAGCGCCCCCTGGAAACCAAGCGTAATTCGCAATCAGTTTTTTCAATTTACGCCTTAAGACAACGTCATTTAGGTCGACACGGGTATAAATTAAACACATACAGCTTTAACAAGATATAAGCGTTTTTAATCATTTTGTACAAAAATATAAGTTTTAGACTCGCGGGAAAATTTGCTGGGTTCGACCCGATCCGGCCCGACCCGACCGGGTCCGGTCCGGCCTGACCCGACCCGGTCCAGCCCAACCCGACCCGGACCAGTCACCATGCAGTAGCGAACTGCAGTTCCTGCAAGCAGCGATACAGTCATACCTCGCCTTGCTCCAGCTACTATATCTCCCCCTAAACTCGATCAATTTCATCCCTTACGGACTCTATGGATTCCTAAGACATAAGGCTACAACATATCACAAATTCAGGACGACCCGTAATCATTAACATGACCAAATCCTGAGCTAAAACATAAACTGCATGCTCTATTTTTCGCAACCATGAAATATCTCACACAAATGGCTACTGTGACTTCATTTAAGTATCATTTTGGTTCATTCAAATCGGTATATCTTCACAACTGATATAAGTACAATATTCCAACAACAAACCATCAAAATAATCACAACATCCAGGCTTTATAGTCCTCTAATTGTCCGAAGGTCCAAACAGTCCATTAATGTCCATTATCTTCCTCCTTAAGCTTGGGTCCGAATCATTCTTTGTTTTTGTTTCACTTTGAAGGTGTTAATGGTTTATATAGCTTCTTAAGAACCTCCATGATAGATTCAACACAACCAACAACAACAAAAATTAACAAAATCCAACTTGCAAGCATGAAAAAAATGGGTTGTAGTTTGATTACCTCTTCTTGTTGGCTTCGGGTAGGTTGAAATGTCTTGCTAGGCTGCTCTTCTCCTTGCTTATTTCTGCTGATACCTCATATCCTCTTCTCCTTGGTTGCCTTCTACGTTCTTGTCGCACACATACAAACACACACGCACATTTACTCTCCCTCTAGCTGCAGTGAGCTTTTTGCTTAGCAAAATAACTATCTCTCCCTCTTAAGTTGCAAACAGATTGGTATGGCTGGAATGGAGGAGGAAAATGAGCTGAGGGGAATAAGGAGAATGCTTCGGGAGCATATGGAATGTATAGGTATGCGGAAAATGGTTTACCCGAGCCATTGGAATTGATATTAAGGCAAAGTGTTAACAGCCCCATGCATTGTGTATTGTGCTTGCTGATTCCTTTCCCCTGGTTGGCTTTCAATATACACGTGGCCTCCCCCAATTGGTTGGAGGCTTAAATGTCTCACCAATTAATTCGAATACACAGATAAATATACCCGAATATTCCCACTTTTGTACCCAAATTTGGTAAATAACTCTACCCAAAATTAAAATGGGTACTCCCATAAATTATTAGGACACGTAAAAATATTTATTATGAGATTTTTCCATTTATTTGGAACACCCATGCCATACATTTCGGATAGGGATTAAATCACGTATCAGCCCCAATAAAATTTCTGACACTTGGAAAAATTATTCCTCCACATATATGCCTCCTTTAAATTAAGAAAAATCGAAATAGACGAAGAAGTTCGGGTGTGAATAGTGCTCATGAATAGTACCTCGGGAAGCGGGTCCCGCTAATAGTTAATTATGCGATTTTTTTTTCGGGGAAACAATTTATTCGCACCAATAACACCAGGACACATAAAATTTAATACATGCACATTTTCTAGGCTGCAACACAACTCTAAGCACGTAACATAGATTAATATAAATAAAAATAAAAATTCATTTTATTCATACATAACTCGGGTTACAAGGAAATCTAAAATTCCCGATCGTTACAGTCGGGTTGCACCCCATCTTGGCTACTGGAGCCTAGTCGCTAACCAGCTCAAAACAACCCAACATGGACTAGGCTTGTTGAAACGAAGTGTATGGGCTGGCCCATTATTAGAACCTCTTAGTGGAAATAATAATGCTAGCCCTTCAGAAGGCCATAAATAATTATTTGAGCTTGTTTAATCAACGCAAAACTAGTCCAATATACTCGGACTATTAAACCAATGAATCAAATAACCACACATAGCTACCCAAATCATTAATGAGCCAATGAAAATGACAAAGGTTAATATATAGGTCTCAACAATATTGCTAGGAAAAATCGTGGTCCTTACATCCTCCCCCCTTATAAGAATTCCATCCCCGGAATTTCAACATAAGGTCCCTCGAAAAGATGCGGATAATCCGCCCTCATCTTTTTCTCAAGCTCCCATGTAGCTTCTTCAGTTGTATGATTCCTCCAGAGAACTTTAACAGAATAAATGATTTTGTTCCTCAGCTTCTGTTCCTTCCTATCGAGTATCTGGACAGGAATTTCTTCGTACGATAAGTCCCTGTCGACTTGAATTGGTTCATAGGGTATAACGTGCTTGTAGTCTGGTTTGTATGGCCGCAACACTAACACATGAAACACATTGTGAATATGCTCAAGTTCAGGAGGTAATGCTATCTCGTACGCCACTTCACCGACTCGTCTCAGAATCTCGAACTGTCCTATGAACCTAGGGCTTAATTTACCGTTCTTACCAAAACGAATATTCCCTTTCCAGGGAGATACCTTCAGAAACACAAAACTACCCACGTTGAAGTCCCGCGGTTGACGATGCAGGTCAATATACTTCTTCTGACGGTCTTGGGCCGCTACTAGGCAATTTCTGATCAGCTTCACGGCATCTACTGTTTGCTGCACCATTTTCGGTCCTAGCAGTCTTCGTCTCCAACCTCATCCTAACACAACGGTGTTCAGCATTTTCTTCCGTATAGCGCTTCGTACGGTGGCATTCCGATACTAGCGTGATAACTATTGTTGTAAGCGAACTTTACTAATGGCAGGTGATCATCCCAACTGCCTTTCAAGTCCATTACGACTGCTCTGAGCATGTCCTCTAAGGTTTGAATTGTTCGTTCACTCTGACCATCAGTTTGAGGGTGATACGCAGTACTCAGCCTTAACTGTGTCCCCATCCTTTCCTGTAAACTCTTCCAAAAATTCGACGTAAAGCACGGATCTCTATCCGATATAATAGATACTGGCACTCCATGCCGCGACACGATCTCTTTCACATAGAGTATCGCTAATTGCCCCAAATTGTACCGTATCCTGATCGGTAGAAAATGAGCAGACTTGGTCAGATGGTCCACGATTACCTAGATGGCGTCTAACCCCTTTTGCGTCGGTGGAAGCCCTACCACAAAATCTATCATGATGTGCTCCCACTTCCATTCCGGAATTTCCAATGGTTGAAGGAGGTCGCTGGTGCTCCGTCTTAACTCGTTGGCATGTCAGACATCTGCTGACGCACTCTGCTACCTCCCTCTTCATACTCGGCCACCAAAATATGGTCATAAGCCCTGATACATCTTCGTACTGCCGGGATGCACTGAGTACCTCGTACTGTGAGCTTCTTGGAGAATCTCTTCTCTTAGCCCTGGATCTAACGGTACCCAAATCCTCCCTTCAAACCTTAGCAGCCTTGTGCCATCAATCTTATACTTGAGCTCTTCCCCTTTGGAAATACGCTTCTTGATACTACCACAATCTTTATCCTTTTCCTGAGCCTCCTTGATTTTATCTAATAAGGTCGGGCTTACTGTCACTGTACATAATTTCTCGTCTGACTCCATTAGGTATCTCACCACCAGCTCCAGTCGCTCAAATTCTTTCACCAACTCCTCCTCTGACTCCGAATACACGAAGATGTCATCGATGAATACGACTACGAACTTGTCCAAGTATTGCTTGAACACTCTATTCATCATATCCATGAATGCTGATGGTGCATTTGTTAATCCAAATGACATCACTAGAAACTCGAAATGCCCATAACAAGTTTTGAATGTCATCTTCGAGATATCCTCCTATCTAACCTTTAGTAGGTGATAAACCGGTCTCAAATCAATCTTTGAAAAGTGCTTTGCTCCCTTGAGTTGGTCGAATAGATCATCTATTCTGGGCAACGGATACTTGTTCTTAATCGTAACTTTGTTCAACTCGCGATAGGCGATACAAAGCCTCATCGATCCATCTTTCTTTTTCACGAACAGAACCTGCGCTCCCCAAGGTGACACGCTCGGTCTGATATAATCTTTGTCTAACAGTTCCTGCAACTGAACTGTAACGACCAGGAATTCTGGATTTACCTTGTAATTCGAATTTTTGAATATTAATGAATATATTATATTTTATTAATATTATTTTTGTGTTGCATGTTTAAAGGTTATGTGACAACCTGGATTATGTGAATGCATGAAATTTTACGTGTTATAGTTTTGTTTAAGTGAATAATTGATTTCGCGTAGCATCGTTAAATCACTATTCACCGGGCACGTTTCCCGAGGCACTATTCATGCCATAATATTTTTGCGTCTTTTTCGATTTTAATAAATTTCATTAATACGTGCGAGCGAAGTGATAATTTTTCCAAGCGTTGAAATATTTATTTAAGCTCGTTAGTTATTTAATTTATATCTGAAATGTATATTATGGGTGTTCCGAATAAATGGACAAATCCCATAATAATTAATTTTACTCATCCCAATATTTATGGTAATACCCATTTTAATTATGGGTAGAATTACTGAGCAAATTGGGTAAAAAGTGGGAGTATTCGGATATAATTTTGTGTATTTGGGTATTTATTTTTGCTTGTTACTCTAAGTGGGAACCACCTAAATCCCATCAACCAATCAAATGAGAGCATGGAGGGAGTGGTCGGGCAAGCCTAATTTTTGAGAGACATAATTGCATTGAGTTCCAAAATGCTGAACATTCCTTCTTGATTTTATTTTCAAGGAGCTTAGGAGGCTACACCCTCCATTTCTCCCGAAGCCACGCTCAACCCCATTCCATTTCTCTCTTCCAATCCCATCAGCTCCTCATTCAACTCCCAACCCATTCCAAATTGTTGCAGAGATAGAGAGAGAGAGAGAAAGAGTTCAACAGAAAGAAGAAGAAGAACAAAGAAGAAGGAGAACAGGGGAGAAGCAGGAGGAGCGCACGGGTGGAGGAAGAAAAGGAGCCAGGCGAGAATTAAGGACTCAAAGCAAAGCCTAACAATTTTCTTAACACCTACAAGAGATTTATAGAGGTAATCAATCAACCAAAAATCCATTCCGTTTGATTTTTATGGGATTTTTGAGCTTTAAATGTTCTTGAGCTCAAACCATTGGGTTTGAGCAATTCTTGCCATTGTTGTTGTAATTGTTGGTTGTGATCTATTTTTATTGTTACCAAGACATCTTGTAAGCTATTAATAACCTCAAAGTGGAACAAAATCAATGAATGATCCGAACCTTAGCTTAAAGGATGAAACATTGGACTTTTTGGATAAAATATCTATATTAACGATTTAGAGGATAGTAAAGCCTTGATTGAGTAATTGTTTGGTTTAATTGTTGTAGTAATATTATAGTTCCATGGGTTATCTTCATAACCCAGTTGGAATGGAGGTAAAAGGAGTTAAACCAAAGATTTGGTGTTGATTTTGGTGAAGAACACCAAGAACACGAAAATAGAGTTTTCATTTTTTGCTTTGGCTCAAAAATTGGTCATGTTAATATTTATGGGTAGCTTTAAATTTTTGATATGTTGTAGCCATATGTTTTAGGAGTCTATAGAGTCTGAAATGGACCAATTTGCTTGTGTATTGAAGGAGTTATGGAGGTTGGAGTGACTGGAGGTCGGAGTCGCGAACTAGGATTAAACCCATAATCCGGCTACTGATGAATGACGTCGTAGCATCATTCATAAGCCTTACAGATGTTGCCGCAGCAAGGAGCAAGATAGGAAATGAGCAGGGACTCACGCTGCAGCGTCACTCCCAATTACTAAGCTTCACGCTGCAACGTCAAGCCTGTCAGGGGAATAGGACGGAGCTCGTGCTGCAACGACACTTCCTAGTGCTAAGTTTGATGCCGCAACATCAAGCTTGCCATGGGAAAAATACGGGACTCACGCCGCAGCGTGGAGTCCAGTTCTAAGCCTGACGCCGCAGCGCCAGTGCCGTGTCCAGCTTGGGTCGGGTCGGTTAGGCCGAATCGGGTCGGGTCGGACCTAGCGAGTTTTTCTAATAAAGTCCAAAACTTATATTTTTGTACTAAATGATTAGACAAGTTAGTTATTTATATATTGTTAAGCCTTAATTGCTTAATTGTATATTAAGTGTCAACCAAATTGGTATTGTCTTAAGGCGTAAATTGAGTAACCTGGTTGCAACTTACGTTTGGCTTCCAGGGGGCGCTGCCCCCTTAGACCCCCGCTAGCTCACCGGGGAGCGAGACCCCCGACTGGGTAATCGTAGTGGCAATCAATGTGTTTTAATGATGCAACACCTGTTTTGAACCTAGTCTTTATGTGACTAATTATTATATGAATATGTATTTATATGTGTAAGATATTAAGGAGCGTGTGTTGTAATATTGTAGCAGACGCATCAGGCAAGTTTCCTAACGCTTGTCTAACCCTTGTGTTGGGCAAGTTTCCTTACCTTAACTCAATTTATTTATTGAGCCAGTTTCCTCAACCGTACAACTTTTATTTATTGTGCGAGTTATTTGTTGATTGAGTAAGCATTCTATATTATTGCAAGTTTCTTAAACTTACTCAACCTTTACATTTGGGTAAGTTACCTATTTATACAAGTGTTGTATATTGTTGTAAGTTTCATGACTCAAATCGAGTTGTTACTTTCAGGTTATATTAGTGGATTAATTATTGTCAATTACTCCACATCAAATATAATTATTGATATCCGCACTTTGTGCATTTGAATTCATTATCTGTTATTAGACTTTGAAACGTTAAGTTCTTCATTCATGAACTGTTTAAGGAGATAGTCTACGCCATTTGTTTCGGCTAGACATATACAGGTTATTATTTTAAAAGCTATCCAAACCAGTAGTTGGTACGGATTCTTGGACTGAGAGAGAAACCCTTAATAGGTGATTTTAATGTGTCGGTTATTCGATGCAGTCAGAGTTAAATGTTATGCATATACATAGGGTACGAGAGGTTGATCCCCTCAAGTACTACTAACAGGCCAGGCGTTTAAAAGGGTTAGTTGAATGACTGATCCTTTGGCCAAAATGTTCATGGTCTATTGGACCACTCAGCGGTAAATAATCAATATTCATTATTTCATTTGAACTTTGATTATATTGTCAGCTATTTCTTCAATGTTCTTAAATTGTTGAACTATGTGATTATTATTCTCATTCATTCATGATATATCCTCATTATTCTATTTAAACTTGCTGAGCAAAGTAGTTGCTCACCCTTACTATATCATGAACCTATTGCAGTTAAGCCAGAGAGTTCCAAAGCGGACAAAGGCAAAGGGAAGCTTAAGGACTAGTTATTTGTATTATCCCGTTATGTAATCGCGGAATCGTTTTTGTATTATTATTGTATTCTGTGATGTATTTATTTAAGGTTATAGACCTTGGGACCGTAGTAAACCTTTTGTAATGAACAACATATGTTTATTTATTCCGTATTAGTTGATTTATGTTGTTTAGAGGTGTATGGATGTACTTTATCGTGAGCACCAAATTCGAGGTATTGGTACCTGAGTTTGGGGACGTCACAGAACCATCAGCTCTTTCATCTCTACTGGTGTCATTCGGTAAGACGCCTTGGATATTGGTGTCGTCCCTGGTACCAAGTCAATCACAAATTCTATCTCTCTATCTGGCGGCAAGCCTGGTAATTCCCCTGGGAAGACGTCGAGAAATTCCCTTACTACTGGTATCTGACCCAACTCACTCCCTACTCTTCGAGTGTCAATCACATGGGCTAGATATCCCACGCAACCCTTCCTTAGTAATCTGCTCGCTTGCATCATCGTCAGACAACAAGATTATCTCGGCGATTTACTACCATAGAATACGACCTTTGACTTTTCTGAAGTCTTCAGGTGTATGCACTTCTCCCGACAGTCGATGACTGCTCCGTGACCCGATAACCAATCCATCCCAAGGATCACATCGAATTCTCCCAAACGAATTGGTATCAAGTTCACGCTAAGCTTAAGCCCTCTCAAATCGACGCAATAATTCCTATAAATGTAGTCTAGGGGAATAATCGCTTGGTTGGCTACTTCTACGTTCAAAGGATTCTCTAACTTTTCACGGGGTAAGCCTAATAGTTTAGCAAATTCTTCGGAAACAAAATAGCAGGTAGCACCCGAATAAAATAACACATGCATTTATATTATTGATTGGGATGATACCTGACACCATGCCCTTCGATTTTGAGTCCTTATGCAACGCTTTATTGACGTAAGCAAAATAAAGCATAGGCATCTATTAAACACATTCAAAAATAAGCAACTTCATTTATATTCATATACCATTATTTTGGTACAAGAAGACCTAACATGTGGAATACTTATATAAATGCCAAAGGCACAACCTTTTAACTGCTACCTATCCCTAAATGAACAAAAGTAGGGATTCACAACATACTACCCCTCTAATTAGAACAACTGACGGGGTTCTAACACCATCCATGCATGCAACCTCGCACAAGAATTTACAACAAAAGGTGCCCCTATCATGGACAAAAGTGAGAACTACTGGGCCTAATTTATCACATCAATCGGTGCCGAACCGAACGGCTGGGCTGACTCTCTTCGGCGGAATACCTCTGGTCTCTCAAGTTCCTGGCGACGAGATCCAATGCAATGCTCAAGGATTCAATCCAAACATCCCTGACTTGGACTCCCCTCTCCAGTTGAACTACCCTTCTAGCAGACCAAACCCATGCTTCCTCAATGCGGATTTTGTCTGCTATCTCCCAATTGAAATCGGCCCTCATGCCCTCAAGCACCACCTTCAGTTTTACTAGTTCTAATTCTGCTTGATCCTTCTTCTCCCTCAGTTCAGTATTTTGGGCGACTAGTTGATGAAGTAGTGGCCCTACTTGCTGGGCCAAAGTCATATAACCTTCCAGTTGTGCCTTCAGTCCTTTCATCTCATCTTCCAACTGATAAGCTATCTCCTTATATTGATCCTCCATACATTGATGGATCACGTTCTGCTCTTCCAGGTCTCGGACTCTCTCTTCTAATTCTAGGTTCCTATCAGCTAGTTGGTCTAATAAATAGTTCTCTACCGGCAGCTCTTCGGCCTCATCTGCACCGTAGTCCTCTTCGGACTCACCCTCAACGTCTTGACTACCCGATCTCATCACCCTACCCCTGACGGGTTCTTCAGACTCCGCTAAATAGTCCTCATCCTCCTCGGGTTCTGACTCTACAAGTGCAACGGGTGCATAACCGACTAACTGCTTGGTGTCCACTGGGATGTCTGTGAACACCTCTTCCTCAGCGGCACGACTCGGTTCTCCTAACTCAGCCATTATACAACCAACGCAAAGAACAACATCAATCTATTAGTACAACAATAAAATATATCTAATGCTGAAATGAAAGATATTTTATCATACACCGCATCGGCTCGATGAGTTCTTCCACGACTCATCTCCAATCCCGTAAAACTCAATTAATCTTCTCGATCCGAGTCCTATCGTACTCAATACGTGTTTAATACTAAGGTTATACCCTAGGTTTCGTGATCCTAAAGATTATAACCTACAGCTTTGATACCAACCTGTGACACCCCCAAATTCAGGTACCAAATACCCGAACTTGGTGCTCACGATCTACAACATCCAAACACCTTCAAACAATATATGATAACTAAATGCGAAATAAATAATCATATATTGATCATTTAGAAAGGTTTACATATGGGTCCCAAGGTCTACAACCTTAAATGGCTACAACGCGAAATACAAAGAAACAACTAACGTAGCTTGAAATACAAAAGGGCCGAAGCCTAGATAAAACATAATAATGGACGGCGCGCCCATCCGAAGCCTAGTACTTCACCTTCTCCTTGCCCTTATCTCTGCTCTAGCACTCGGGCTGAACTGAAATGTTTCATGATATAGCAAGAGTGAGCAACAAGCTAAAAATAAATCATACTTAGCCTTCTAACATTTCCTCTTGGGTTTCCAAAAATAAATCCTGAAGATTTGACAATTAAATTGACTTTCATCGTTCTTCGAAATTCAAGCCACAAGCTAAAAAATCGCGTTTTTCATTTTTGAATTTTATTAGATATTACGCCTCGTGACGTCATATAAACGCTATGGTGTCTTTCGAAAAATCGAAAAAAACGTAAAGGCGTTTTTAGCGTGAATAATGTTTTTACGTCTTTTTTCCTGAAAATTTTTATTTTCGTCTTTGAAACCCTAATTCGATAATGCTTACATGAAAACACAATCTTAGGTTATAATACGACTTTTAAGCACATAACACAGAATAATATTCATAAAACATCATTTTAGTCAACAATATTCAAAAACCCTAGTTACAAGGCTAAGTTCGATTTCTCGATCGTTATATTATTTTCCCCTTATAAGGATTTTGTCCCCAGAATCACGGTACAAGGTTACACAAAAAGTTGGAGATAATTTTCTTTCATCTTATTTTCGAGTTTCCACGTTGCTTCTTCGGTATTGTGGTTCCTCCATATCACCTTCACGGAAGATATTACCTTATTTCTTAGGACTTGTTCTTTCCTATCAATTATCTAAATCGAAATTTCTTCATATGTTAAGTCCTTCTCAAATTGAATGGGTTCATATTCAATTACATGTTTATAATCCTATTTATAGAGTCATAATACTGACATGTGAAACACATTATGAATGTAAGACCCCGACTTTCAATAAATAGAATTTAACTTTATTATAATTCTAATTTTAAACAGTAAGTTGCTAAATTGATGAAATGATAAGTTAAAGGTGATATGTACAAATTATAAGACAAAAGGTATGTCGGGAAATATTCGTTTTGTCGAAAAGTATGACAGCGCCGAAATAACCGATCATTGGTGGGCCCCACAACGACTAATTGTCGGATACCGAAAATGACAGAAATAACTTTTTAATAAAAAAATTATCAACATACTATCACCTTTAACTGTTAAAATAGTCGGTGATAAATGTGCATTAACACACACCCTGTGCTCTACAGCAGCATGTGGTGTTACACAGTAGCACGCAGTATTACACAGTAGCATGCGGTATTCCATAGTAGCACACGGTATTGCATAGTATTTCATATTATTGATTCAATAGTTGTTACAGTAGCAATTGCACATTATTTTATATTATTAACTTAATAATTGTTACAGCAACATTTGCACAGTATTTTATATTATTGATTCAATAATTGCTACGGTAACATATGCACAATATTTTATATTATTTCATCAATAATTCTCATGACACAGTATCTCATATTATTTGATATGATATAATTAGATCAATGAACATTATTGACAATGTCTAGAAGTTCTGTTGAGGAAAAGAGTTATTTAATTACGCGCCATTTATAAGAAAGGCCCCCTCTTTCCTGGGAACGATCTGGTTGTCAGTATTATTCGTCTATAATATTAATTGTGAATAATTGTTGAAAATTGATAAAGGATGAGTGAAATAGATTAAAGAAATAGTTTGAATAAAGAAAAAGTGTGATTAATTGATAAAGATGTGAATAAATGATAAAGGATGGGTGAAATACATTAAAGAAATAGTTTAATTAAAGAAAAAGTGTGATTAATTGATAAAGATGTGAACAATTGATAAAGGATGGGTGAAATAGATTAAAGAAATAGTTTGATTAAAGAAAAAGTGTGATTAATTGATAAAGATGTGAATAATTGATAAAGGATGGGTGAAATAGATTAAAGAAATAGTATGATTAAAGAAAAAGTGTGAATAATTGATAAATGTGTGAATAATTGATGAATAAAATATTGAAAGATATTGATTAAGAATAAAGTGTGATAATTGATGTGTGGTAGATGTTGGTTAAATTTTTGCTATAAATAGGGGGGCTTAGCATAAGGAATTTCATAACTTCCTTGCTTGTACTTCCTTCCACTCTCTAAAAAACTTCTTAGTGTAAGTTCTCTTTAAGTGTGCTCGGCTATCTTGAGTATTTGTGAAGTTCTTCAAGTAAGTCTTTCTATAAAAGTTAGTCAAGCACCCACACGTATCACACAGTGTTTCAAAAACTATTTTGAAGTTTATTCTGTACACTACACAAATTTATACTATATAGTCACTTTTGATAATTTCATAATATACGAGTTAGTGTACACCATATGTGATAGTTACTAATTAAATTATAAACATATTTAGGTTGATAAACTTCATAGAAAGCAGCATCCAGTCATTTGCTAATTAAGGTAAGGGATATCACTTTCTTTCATACTCCTAAATTTAAACTTACTATGGTAAATATTGCTTCCATAATTCCTGAAATGATTAGAAATTCCTTTGAGGTTTGCGCTTCATCTAGTATCATTTCACTTTAATTTTTTATTTACTCCTTCTTATTGAATTTTAATCATTATCTTTGAAATATAAATATTGAATATCATTCTTGAATTTGACTCCACATTTTGGTCATCATGTTGACAATTTGGACATTATTGGACTCTGGATAAATTAAATGTCAAACCTCGAATATTTATTCTTTTATCTTATTATTCTTACAACTTCCGTTCATTCTTTATATCACGGTTATTTGTACTAATCATCAAAGAATCAAGTTATGGTGAATGTCTTTGGCCTGGGTACAAAGACGGTATGATTGTTGGGTGTCTTTGGTCTATATGGCAAGGACACGCGGTGAAAGTTCTCTTTAACCCGTATTACAGAGGTGAACTATTGATTGGCATGATCATGACCATTGGTGTTACAAATGAATATTTTTGTCTGAAATGTTGATTCACATGATTATGAACATGAACTGTTAATTGGTGCTATAATTGAATATTTTTGGCCCGTAGTGCAAAGATAAACTGTTGTTTTGCATGATTATGAACATGAACTATTGATTGGTGTTACAAGGATAAAATATTATGGTGACCTTTTAAATTGGAGAAGATAGCAGACATTATGGTCTACTGACTCTTTTAATAGATTGCTTGTTCCGCTGTAGTTATCATTGAAAACTTATATTATCTTCAAATAAATATTGAAGGCTAAAGATAATTTATTGTTTATTATCTTAGTCATGATGTTATTTATTGGGTTATTTGAGCTCACCTTTTTCCTTTTTGTTCTATTATTTTTCTCAGGAAATGAGAGTGTAGTCGGGACTAGTCAGGGAATGAAGTGATGGTCCGAGATAGTTACTATAGTAGTCTTCACCATGTTGTAATATAGTGTGGCAATAATTGTAGTGAAGACTTAGAATGACATGTTGTATTTTGTACTATATTATTATAAGTTAATTGATTGTGTTTTGGCGACTCAAAATGGGTTGTGTGGACCTATTTTAGGGGCGTCATAATGAATGTGTTCTCATTCAGGAGGTAAGGCCACTTCGTAAGCCACCTCTGTCACGCCCCGAAAATCCACCTGCTAGCTTCTTTTAGCCAGGTCGGACTTCGTGCTGACTTGTATAACCTTATTCAAAACATTCATTAACTTAAAGGTAAAGTACACGATAAGTTTCTATAAAAACTCGTAATATAATTGATTTGAATCGTATATAGAAATCTTAACTTCTAATAATCAGAGTATAATGCGGAAAAGTGATAATATTATAAAATATCATCTGTTCATTGTTACAACATTCCCAGATAACTTGTTCTTATTACAAATAAGTCCTAAAAGACTTAAAAACAAATCTCCATTTATCTATCTGAGACTTGCAGTATTAGCAACTAGTTAGTTCCCAGGAAAGAGGGGACTTTCCGTTAAAACGGCGCGCAATTAAATGACCTAACGCCTTTTCTCGTCAGAACTTTCTAGACATTACCAATAATGTTAATCTAGTATAGTCTAAATGACTTCTACATCTTCAACTTAAATCTTTATACCTTTGTAACAAATCTGGTGTTCAAGCTTAACTAGTACGTGATACTATTTAACTATAAATATTCCATAATATATAACTTCTATCTATCAAAGGTTCACAGTATCCCATAACAGAAATAGTTCTCATCAGAACGTTAACTGTGTTTGGATACCCTCACTTGGATATATAGATTTATATCTGATGTATATCCCTTTCATATCAATAGTTCCTATCTATCTGACATTCACAATATTAATGATAAGATTGTCCCTAGAACTGAGGGGCGCATTTCGGTAAAGATGGCACCGTACCGGCGCTCATTAAGTGTAACCTCAGAGCTTATAGGACTTTCAATATCATTCAAATACCCTCATTCAGATGTATAATTCGTATAGATACTGTATTTACTTAATACAACTATGCTAAAGAAAATAAAGATCAGAGTATAACGCATTCGATGAAATAAAGGATCATAATATATTACATATCATTTGGTTCGATTACATTGTTCTCAGTACTAAGTTATTACAACAAAGTCTTATAAAAGACTTGAATTATTTAGAACAGAAATTAAAACTAATAAACATGTCCTTTTCTTTTATCTGTACCAGAGGTGCTGGGATTATCATTTAAAGCTGCAAGGAAGATATGCGCAAGAATGAGCTACAAATGCTCAGCAAGTTCATTTGAATATGTAAACACAATGTATTTGATTTGAAAGATGTCAATTGATGTATACTGAGGGTTCTGTACATGAACCATATATTTCATTTAGTTCTATCAGTCTTTAATAACTTAGAACCATTTGAGTTTTGGATATCTGGTAGGTGATCAGCCTCACCAATATCCTAGGAGTATGCATATCATCCTACCATTTATGTCAATTTTATTCCATTGACGTCACACTACCTTATCATAAGGCTTTTGAGATCACCTTCCATCCAAGGTGTCTCATTTTACTCAGTATAAGATGTCGTACCAAAATAATTTGGTTTGACACAATAAATTTCCGCTTTAATATATGAACAATGATTCATTTTTAAGTTATGCTGAACAAGAAGCGATAATTTCACAATAATTGATAGCAAGATGTATAATACTTGCATAATATAACAAGGTTAGAAGACTTGCGTAAATATAAGTTGAGTAAGATTAGGACTGTAACAACCCGAATTTTCATAAATTATTAGATAAGAATTTAATAAAATTCTTGTTACGAGATGTTTTGGGTTTGAATATATGTATATATGTGATATGTGTTGTGAAATATGTGATTTGATGTGAAGAGAATTATGCACTTGTGTATTTGGGAAACGAGGTTTAATAGTTAATTAAATCATTGAAAAGATTAAATGAAATTTCCATGAGAAGGAAATTAGTTTGGAAATAGTAGTTAATTAAATTAAGTTAAAATTATATTATGAAATAATATATGTCGACGTCGGGAAGAATCGCTTCCTTGGTAATTATAACCCTTTCCAATTTTAGCCTTCTCATTAGATGATTTTTTGGAAAAGGTCGACATTAATGTCGACGGGGTTTTGAAAGATCGTTTTTTATGATGAGCCAATTGATCAGAGTCGCCAGTTGGTATATTTGAAATGGATGTACCAACTCATCCGAGTTTCGTTTTCGTAATCGCTGGCTCATATGTGACTCCGAATTAATTGGTCTGCAACCCGAGATTCATAGAGTTCGGGGGCTTGCTTAAGCGAGGGGAAGGTGTTAGGCACCCCCCGACTTCCGTGAAATACGGTTACCGCAATCTCGATGCTTTCCTATCCTTTAATTCATAAAATGTGTGTATGCGCGCGTGTGTGTGCCTATGTGAACGTTGTGGTGAGTTTTGCATGAAAACGAAACATTTGGTGTTTTATGAAAAAGGCGTGTTTTATTTTGAGAATATTTTAGAATGTCCTTCGGCTTATATGAGAAAGCTTTATGAGAAAGGTTTGATTTTAATTGTCAAAACTATGAGATTTTCATTAGGTGTCGTTTTGGCAAAAACAAGAGTTTTCTAAACCTTCGTCAAAATAGGAATCGAGATCTATACGTTGCTTTCGTAACTCAAACGATGGGCAACTTCTAGGATCTCTTTAACCCTATGCACAAAGATTTAATAAAACGTTACTTATTTTTATAAAACCATTTTTTGATGTTTGAAAATGATTTTTCTTTTGCCTTCTCGTTAAATAGAAATCGACATTCATTAGCACTCCCAATTTCTTATCCTCGTGATGCTAATAACCTAGTTTGATTGATTTTATGGAAATCTTATCGTTTAGCTTTGAAATCAATTTCGTGTCATAAATCAAATCAAGCATTAAAATGCGTTGGGGCTATTCATGGGCATGTAAGCCATCAAAATAACTCCAAACGCCCACAATCGCATACTTTCACTATGACGGGGCCTTAAACACGATTCTCGCCTTGGCGTCGTTTTAAGGCCCGACGATTACATGTTCACAATGAAGATTACATCGTTCCTACTACCCACATCAAAAGATGTCCATCATCGGATTTGGACCACGGGGTCGCGTTCCTAGGCTCACACCCGAAATTTCCACACACCCACAAAACGAATATTACAAGAAATAACCAATACGGATAATCTAATAATGCTAAGACATCCTAAAATAACAACCCAAAGGAACCACGTCCAATATATCACCGTAAAACAAACAAAAAATCAATAAATGAATATCATCGGGTTATTAGGAAGAATTTTGTTCCGATGGAACCCTCACTAATAATCCCTAATTCGTTGTTCCACCATAAATTACATGAAAACTACATTTAATTTAACTAAATGATATGATAGAAATTGCAATAATAAGGAGATTTTCACCTTGCAAATGATATCAAAGTGGATGTAAACTTGTGTACTTGAATAGAATGAGAAGTGGATATGATACAATCAAATCAAAAGAGTATAAATCCTCTCCTTTTTTTGTTTCTTTCTCCCCTATTTTGTTGCCAAATTCTGCTATTTCTCTCTCTTTTTCCGAGCTGCTGCTGCTTATTCTTTCTTCCTCTCTAACCTGCTAACCTCCTGGATGCTGAATGAAGGAATTAGCTGAAATAGGCTGGCCAGAGCCAGCCGCAGATCCATCTGCGGCTGGCCTCCCCACATCCACTCAGCTGGTTTTCGGTTTCCGTGTTTCGAGTTCCGTGTTTTCAAAAGGCGCACTTATTGGCCGCAGATCAATCCGCGGCTGGCTGGTTTGACTTTCTCGATTTTTGTGCTATGCCTCGATTCTTGTGTCGTGACATCGGTTTTCGCCGGCAGGCTTGTATTTTGCAGTCCGGGAATTACTGGGAGACGTGCCACATCATTCGGGAATGCTCATTTCGGACGGCCTTGTTGTCATGTCGGTTTCGGTTGTAAATCGTCGCGGTGGCGTCGAGTGTTCGTACTCGTGTCCATCCTTTGCTCTCGTAGGCCGGTTCATTTGACGATTTTGCCCTCCAATCACGGTTAGCATAGGGAACGCAAAATTTGGGTGTCTACAATATAATTTGATTGTTATGTCTTGTGAAAAATGAAAATTATTATGAATTAAGTTTTATAAATAATGTGAGTAATTCACTTAATTAAAATAGTGAATTGATGTGAGTATATTTGTGTGTGAAGTGTTGGTGCGTATTTTTGTACGCTAATGTGGTGAGAATATTATAATTTAATTAAATACTTAAATTAGAGGAATAATGATTTATTAAATGAAATTATAATTTATAATTGTCTAATTTGACATTATAAATTTTGTTAGTAAGTTCAATTAGACTTATTAATATACTAAGTTTAATTAAATTGAAGGTGTGACAATTAAACTATATAGTATAATGGGTTATTAAAATAAATGGAAAGGATTAATTTTAGTTAAACTAAATAGGGCCTTGTGACCCTTGGTTGGTAAAAATGGATTATTTTGTCTTAACCGTTGAAACTCCCAACTCAGAATCACGTAGTTGGTCAGTTTATTTTGTGAAGACTAAAAAAAAATATACAGAGGAGAGGAAGAGAGAATTGAGAGAGGGCAAGTGAAGAAATTCTCTGTAAAATTAGAAAGGAATCTAGAAATCAAGGAGGAACAAGTCTCTACTTTATCATCTAACTAAGAAGAAATCAAGAGGTAATAATCTAGCCTCTTAATATTAATTCACTGTAGAGGGTTTTGATGATTAATTTGTTGAGAATTTAGTTATATATGTTGTTGAATTGTGATAATCTGATTATATGTTTTTGGTTGAATTAAATCCATGAAAAGTTGTTGAGAAATAGGAAATTTGAGTTTTGGTATAATATGTATGTTTTGGCTTGTTTTGGAGTCAAAATTTGCTTGGAATTTGAGTAATAAATTGTAAATTGATGATGGATTATTGTTATGCGTTTAAAAACGAAAACAACAGAAGTTGAACGGACCAAATTGGTTGAGAAACGAATCTGTAGTGATCGATTACGCTAAATTGTAAAAGTTTGTAAAAACTATAATGAATTGTGATTTTAAGCCTTTAAATTGGTTGTTTAAGATGTTTAAGATGTTAGAATTGTTATAAACATGTTGGGTATTGATTTTGTAGAGATTATAATATTTGGGTATGTCTAAATTGTTGTTAAAATGAAGAAATTGGGAAATTTTGGTCTGGAATTGCACTGAATCGCAAACTGCAGGAACGGTCAGTCGAGTCTACCGCCCCGGCGGTAGAAATGTACTGAGTTCACCGCCCCGGCGGTATCGTCGCCCCGGCGACAAAAGTGAACTAGAAACCACCGCCCCGGCGGTAGAACAGGAATTAAAAAAAAAATTCTTTTTCTTTGTGGCTATGCTATGTTACCATATGCATGTTCAAAGTTTGGATTAATGTATTTAACAAATGCTAAGATATTATGATGAACGTTAGAATATACCCATTTATTTTCAGATGACAATTAGAATATTAAAATGAGATTGGATGTAAGTGAATCATGAAGTGTTGCAGCAAGCCAAAAATTAGCTTAAGTAGTGTTAATAAACATTATACGTCTAATGTAAAGAAGAGTTTAAGACTTAATTAAATATTAAGTGTCGATTAAGGTGAGATGCAATAAAATGAAGGTTTATAAGGAGAACTTAATTTTTAAGTTGAGAATTGTATAGAGAATAAAAATGAAGGATTATGAAATATAGAATAGATTAATTCTAAAGTGTTGCTACGTGGCTAATAAGTGATGTGCATGATTATATATATCGTGTAGGTTGCGTGAAGTGCAGAAATATATGAGCTGGTTATGGTAATTGATAAACTACAAACCAGGCAAGTCTTTTAGTTCCTATTTGTTATGTGAATTAATTGATTAATTGTTTTAATCATATGATATATAAAGCATAATGTATTTTATTTATGTTGCAAGTATGAAACGACAAAGTCAAAATATGACTACGTTCGTTGAGTAAAGAATGCTGATTGAGTTATGGAACTTAATCTCTAATTATTACGAGTTGATCGTTATGTATGACATGTATAGTCAGATGATTATGACTTGGATGATGAGCATGTTATCTATGTGCTATGTGATGCATGTAAACTGTTAGATTTTGCTGAGCTGTCGAGCTCATTCTTGCAAATAACCATTTTTACAGGTTAAAGATACAAGGTAAAGTTAAGTGCTGCTTGAATGGCATGATTAAGATGAAATGCATGCAGATTAATTGATTTAGCTTAAATTATGTTTTTGAACCATGATTAAGATTCTGAGTGATGTATTTGAGAATGTATTAAATGTATCAGATGTAGAGTTGTTAAATTTGTATTGAGTTGTAAATTTAATTTTATCCGATGTATAAAGGATATTGAATTAAGAAGTTTTATTTTTATTATATCTCTGAAGAAGCGGATCATTAAGTAAATATGATTCTAGAATATGTAAATGATTAAAGGTTATGATTCAGGGAAAGCAAAGAAAGAAAATTGAAAAGTTCTTATTAATTCCGCATTTTATTAAGTTTATTATCGATTGATGATGTAAAGTTAGAATATAGATGTATTGTTAACGACCGAAGTCGAAAGTTGGAATTGTATGAATTTTGGGGTCGTTACAGTTGGTATCAGAGCTGATAGGTTAGAAACCTTAGGTACGAGTACCTTAGGCTATAACCTTAGAGAAGAGAGGTGAAGATGTTAGAGTTTAACGAATAGTAAGTTAGGTATGATTATGGTACAATCGTACTCTTTAATGGTTGAAGTATGGTATCTGGGCTAAACAATTCCTTCAGAGAGCGGAGGTTAATACGAACTAGCAACCGATCTAACTCGCTGTGAGAGACAGTGTAGACGAGACGGGAACTAGTTTGTTGGTTGTTTGTGGGAAACCTGTGACGCCCCCAAATCTCTACACTCCCCTGTAGCAGATCTGGTGCTCACGTGGAACTATATATACAACTATAAATATTCAATAAAATATGACTTCTAGTTATCCAAGGTTCACAGTATCCCATAACAGGTACTAGTTCCGGCCAGAACGTTGTCTGTGTTTGGATACCCTCACTTAGACATATAGATTCATATTTTATGAATATCTCTTTCATATCAATATTCCCTATCTATCTGACATTCACAGTATTAATGATAAGATTGTCCATATAGGACTCTCCACATCATTTAGATACCCTCATTCAGATGTATAGTTCATATAGACACTGTATTTAACTTAGTACAACTATTCTAAAGAATTTAAAGATCAGAGTATAACGCATTCTATAACATACAGGATCATAATATATTACATAATGTTTTGTTCGGTTACATCATTCGTTATACTAAGTTATTACAACAACAAGTCTTTAAAAGACTTAAAGTATTCATCAACAGAAATTTAAAGCTAATAAGCATGGCTTTTCCCCTTGTTAGTCCCAGACGTGCCTGGGATATCATTTATAGCTGCAAAAGAAGATATGCGCAAGAATGAGCTACAAATGCTCAGCAAGTTCATTTGAATATATAAACACCATGTGTTTGATTTGAAAGATATCAATGATGTATACTGAGGGTTCTGTACATGAACCATATATTTCATTTAGTTCTATCACTCTTTAATGACTTAGAACCATTTGAGTTTTGGATATCTGGTAGGTGATCAGCCTCACCAATATCCTAGGAGTATGCATATCATCCTACCATTTTATGTTGATATATTATCAACTGTTCATCACCTTATATTAAGGGAATTTCGTCACCTTATTTTAAGGGAAAATTTCCAGTTCACCTTACATCAAAGTGTTCCATTTCTCAGTGTAAGATGTCGTACCAAACAATTTGGCTTGACACAACAATTTAAGCTCGAACAAGCAATATATGAATAATAATTCATTTATTAAGTTATGCTGAACAAGAAGCAATAACTTCACAATAATTGATAGCAAGATGTATAATACTTGCTTAAATATAACAAAGTTGGGAGACTTGCCTTAGCGTAGCTCACTATAATTTTAGTACAATCGGTCAACGCACGTAGTCTACGTATACCAATAATAAGCGTTAGCACGTATATAAACATGTACCATGCTAAACTAAACAAGTTTCATTAAGGTTCGACGTTGATTCAGTATCTCGGTCGCATCCTTAATGGCTAAACACATAGATTGTTCGATAAAATTTCATTTGGAAGTCGAATTATTAGTCTAAATAATTTAATTATTATTTCTAACATTTTTAGAAGCTTGGTATTATTTTTAAATAATTTTCAGAAGCTTGGAAGTATTTTTAAATAATTTTACAAGCTTAGGAATATTTTTAAATGATTTAATCATCATTTATAATAATTTTAAAACATTTAATATGTTATTTAAATGATTTATTTATCATTTAGAATATTTTTAGATATGTAAAATATTATTTAAATGATTTATTAATCATTTATAATATTTTTAGAAAGTTAGAATATTATTTAAATGATGTATTTTATCATTAACAATATTTTTAGACTTTATTTTATCATTAAAATAATTTATTTATTACTTATAATAATTTTCAAAACTTAATTTGATATTTAAATGATTTATTTATCATTAATAATATTTAAATATTTAATATTTTATTTAATTATTATATATATAATAATTTTATTTACCTTAATATCATTTTTAAATAATTAATATAATTATTTAATAATTTAATATCATTTTTAAATAATTAAAACAATTATTAAATGATTTATCATAATTATTATTTAATATTTAATTAAATTAAATAATAATTCAGAATATATAAAAATATTAAAAATAATTTTTTTATAATTAAAAATGAATTTTCGGATTTATTTATTAATTATTAATAATTATTTAATATTTATTTATTATTTTATAATTTATTTAATAAATTTTTATTTATTTTTATTAAAAATCCGTCGCTAAAGGGCTTTAGCGACGGGCTGCATAGAATTTTAGTTTTCTGGGTTTGTGCATGCATTTCGTCGCTAAAGGTGTTCTTCATGAAGAACACCTGGTCAACGTCCAACAGTGACATTTGACCTCAATTTAATTCCAACGGGTTTGATGTTTGTGTTTGATTTTTGTTTGTTGTTATAGCCAACATGGCAGTGTACAACGACATATCAAATTTCACCTCAAACTATATCATAACATGCTAGAAATTTATGGTCAAACTACCCCGTTCATGACTGTTCTTGAGTTTCTGGGTAACCCAGAAACTCATCCAGTCATAACGGTCAACGTGGTTTGACTGCTAATTTCGTTTGATTGATTGTTTGTTTGAGTTTTAATGGTTCAAGATTAAAGTCTATATAGCATACAACAACTTTAAACCAACAAACTACACAAAATATGTCATCTAGGTCATTTCTGGGTTGATCAAAAGTCTTGTCAGACTCTGTCAGAATGTTCTTCATGTTTCTGGGTTACCCAGAAATGAAAATCCGAACGGTCAAAGCACTTTTGACCTATCATATCTTTGATGCTAGTTATTTGTTTGCTATGATACACGTCGGGCTTTAAAGATAACATGGTAGGCTACACATAGATGCATAAAAACAGATCAAACAACTAATCTAAGAGGATCAAAAGGCCTGACAAAAAGGCCTGTCAGACTGTTCTTGACTGCCAAGAACAGTTTGAGTTTTTGGCTTGATTTTCATTCCTAGATGTTATGTAAGCATGTTTTAACCGCCCAGATCACTTAATAACATGTTAACAAGTATTCCTAAACATCTAAAACACAAAAATTTTCCAGGCTTGAAGATCAAACATAAATTAGGGTTTTGTGCACCTTTTTCTTTAAATTCTGATTTCTGGCTTCTGATTCCGAGCTTGTGATTGCTAGGGTTTGTTTAGGCTGGATATGTGAGTGTATAAGCTTTAAAATTTCGTAGGCTTGCATGATCAGATCTCATTCTATTTATAGTGTCTTGAATTAGGGTTTCCTAGGCTTAATTTCCAAATCTTGCCACCAAAAATATCTTCCCACTTAACTTGTGCTGCTTATAAGCTGGTGTGATTCACCTACTTGTGCTGGAGTGTGCCAAGCACAAGCTTGCACACTCCTAGCTTCATTTTCATTGGCTAGGATTTTAATTTTTGATTTATTTTACTTACTAATTAAAAGTAGATTTTTGTTAATCATGATTAGGAAGATTAATCATGGTTAGTAATACCTTAATTAAGTTAATATATCATAATTAAAGTTTATCATCTCATAATTTAGGGTTATTAAACCAAATTAAGGGTTTAGGGTTCTGAATTAGGGTTTTAATCTTTCGTTTAGAGTTTTAATATAAGTTTAATAATTCATAACTAATATTATGGTTCATTACTTAGATCTTAATTATATCAATTAAGATTATTGTACAATAATTAGGGTTTTAATTGATCAATTCGGACAATTATTACCAATTAGGGTTTTCAATTTAGGGTTTCTATTTCCGCGTAACATTTTAAACCCTATTTAACTTATTTTAAAATTTTATCATTTAATATAATATTATATTAATGTCGAAGCACGACAAAGCACTTCGTCAATTCCAAGTACGACACAGCAGCTTACAAAAATAATTTGCCGAAACGCTTCTCGGTGAATTCGCCGGAAGCACGACAAATCATTTTGTCCGATTAAGCACGACACAACTACTTGGCGAAAAAATTTTATTTGACCTAATTGTTTAATAAAATGCACGATCACATAATACCAAGTCAGAACAAGAAATTTCATTTATTAAACACATAATTTACATATACAGATCTTATTAGGGTTCGGAATATTACAAAACCACTCAGGTGTTGTACTGAACACTGTTAGGGACTTGATGTGTATCAAGTATAGAATTATGAATGTGTATGATTAAGAAGTGATTCTTTTCATATAGGTAGATGCATGAGATGAATTAAGTCCTAGAAGCGTTACAAGAAAAAGATGTGAATGACGCGAAGTAAACTCGAATAAAATAGTGAATGATATGAATGAAGTTAGAGATTCTTAAAAGAAGAATTGATATATATATAAACACGAAGATTCAAAGAAGAATCTTGAAGAGTTAAATAAGATGAGAATCAGGAGTTACTTGACTCCAGTAATAAAGATGACGATAATAAATAGATGGTGTCTATAAGATGAGAATGATATAATGATAAGGATGAACTCATATAGAGTTTAGCGAATTCATGTGAGATAAGATTATGAAAAATGATTAGGTTCAAGGAAGAACCTGAAGAGCTAAAAGAACAGGGAATACCTAAGTTGATTAATCATAAGATAACGTGATTAAAGAAAAGAATAAAGAAGATCGTAGGATGAGACGATCATAAGATAAGAAAGAATCGTAAGAAGAGAGACGATAGAAGGAGATCACGACGTGATCTGCTAAAGTTGTATAATGTCAGAAGATCTTAAATGATTGAATAGTTGTAGCATGACGCTATAAAGAGATGGTACTATGAAATGGTACGAGGTAAACTCACGGAAAGTTATGGATGATGAAATACGAGAAATTCGTATCAAGCAAAGAGTTAAGTTAAGAGTAAGATGAAATTAGGTGGAATTTCAATTGAGGACTCATGTTAGTGGCTGAGTTGTACGATTCCTGATATGGGACGGGAATTTGTGCTTGGTTCGAAAACTACTTTGCTTCCTATATTAATATAGTGGTTGAGTTGAACAGGTCCTGGTATGGGACGAGATTTGTCCATGGTTTAACAACCGCTCAGCTTCCTATATTAATTAGTGGTCGAGTTGGTTCGACAACCACTTAGCTTCCTATATTGATAATCATTGAAATATTGGTGTCGCACTATCGATATACGTATGACGAGAAGGTGATTCTTTCCTCATATTTATATTTGATAGTTGGAGAATATTTAAGATTAGGTGTGGTTATTAAAACTCATACTTATGGTAGGATCGTGACTCATAATTGTATAGTGGAACCCCTCAGCGAATGGACGATTTTGGTCTGACTAGGATAAGTTCTTGAACCCATATGCTTGTGGTAAGTTCCTGAACTTCCAAAGTGTGGTAAGTTTGATAAACTATATTGGGTATAGAAAAGTTATGGTATAGAGAGCATTGATGATATTGAAGAATGAGAGACTGATTGAGTGATGAAGCAATGGAGTAAAGATTGAAGTTGATGGAAAGGAAATGGAGATTCTAATTCTTCTAGCTATGCTAGATTTTCGAAATTATTGTCATCGTGCTGAAATTCACAATTTTAAATTCTCAAAATATATTGGGTCAATGTTTGAGCCAATGAGTTTTAAAATGGTGCTATTAATTGTACGTCTATGCTAATTGTTTTAGCTAGACAAAAATGATTTGAAACTATCAAAATGTATTTTGAACGACTGAGCCATCAATGCAACTGAACCTAGTGTTGGATGTGATCGAAGGATCGTCAGCCCACTATGGTATGATGTAGTATGACAAAGTCCTAAAATGACGGCATCCTCAACGTACTATTAAGACAATACGGTATCATAACGTCATAAAAGAATTTTATTTTTCTGATAAGTTATGGAAAGATATGCCAATTTAGTTGGCTAAAAATGTTTCAACTAATATCCGAATTGTTGTTCAAGGTCTATGCTAATTTATTCGACTAGATGACTGTTGAAAGATATTTATGAAGTTTAAGAGTTCTTTGCGATTTTATGCCAAACCAGTTTATTCTGGTGCGGAATTTGTATTAAGTCTGAGGTGAACCAACCCTGTAACGGGGCCTACGCAATAGCGTTAATATATATGTGCACAATACATAGTACGAAGGGCTGATCACCTGGAGAACGAGAAGAGATGGTCCATAGTCTTTTGACTGTTAAAGGTTACAGTAGAAATATCTGTCAACCTAGGACAAGGTTCAAGTCTTTACGACTCCTCAGCAGAATATTGAAAGTTTTTGAATGAATCTTTTAAATTCCTGAGTCATTCATACTGCTTTCCAATTATTGCATAATTGTGGAAGGTTCTTATTCTTTTGGAAGGTGGAAGTGGAAAGGAAGATAATCCTTAGAAAGGGGTAAGTTGTCGAATGTGGCATGTGGTGATGAGTAAGTTAAACAAATTATAATAAATCCAAGAAAGGAATGAAATTCCAGAAGGGAAGAGGTAAATTTAGTTGATGATGACTAATGATAAGAAATTTTTAGAAGAGGAAGATGAGAAGAATGTAACGATCTTAGAAAGATCCTTAGAAAAAGAACTTGGTTGTAGAACCCAATGAATAAGTAGAGATTAATGTAGAGTCCACTTTGATAAATGGAAAGAACGAATATTAGTAAATCAAAATTTTGAGGACAAAATTCTTAGAAGAAGGGGTGAATGTGATACCCTAAATATTTATGCGATGCTAAATCAGGATATTTTATGTTACGACGAGTATGATATGCAATGAGAGTGTTAAAGGATTAAAGAACATATAACACTTGAAGTGTTCCAATAAAACCTACACTAAGGTGATGCATTGAAATTATTCGACGATATTTGTGAAAGGGATTTAGTGAAAACCGAGTAAGGGAGGTTTCGTTGATTCCGAGGACGGAATCCTTATAAGGAGGGAAGGATGTGACAACCCGAATTTTCAGAAATTATTAGATAAGAATTTAATAAAATTCTTGTTACGAGATGTTTTGGGTTTGAATATATGTATATATGTGATATGTGTTGTGAAATATGTGATTTGATGTGAAGAGAATTATACACTTGTGTATTTGGGAAACGAGGTTTAATAGTTAATTAAACCATTTAAAAGATTAAATGAAATTTTCATGAGAAGAAAATTAGTTGGGAAATATTAGTTAATTAAATTAAGTTAAAATTATATTATGAAATAATATAATTTGATTGTTATGCCTTGTGAAAAATAAAAATTATTATGAATTAAGTTTTATAAATAATGTGAGTAATTCACTTAATTAAAATAGTGAATTGATGTGAGTATATTTGTGTGTGAAGTGTTTGTGCGTATTTTAGTACGCTAATGTGGTGAGAATATTATAATTTAATTAAATAATTAAATTAGAGGAATAATAATTTATTAAATGAAATTATAATTTATAATTGTCTAATTTGACATTATAAATTTTGTTAGTAAGTTTAATTAGACTTATTAATATAATAAGTTTAATTAAATTAAAGGTGTGACAATTAAACTATATAGTATAATGAGTTATTAAAATAAATGGAAAGGATTAATTTTAGTTAAACCAAACAGGGCCTTGTGACCCTTGGTTAGTAAAAATGGATTATTTTGTTTTGAGTTTGCTAAACAAGGCCTTGTGGCCTTTGGTTTTCTTAACCGTTGAAACTCCCAACTCAGAATCACGTAGTTGGTCAGTTTATTTTGTGAAGACTAAAAAAAACATATACAGAGGAGAGGAAGAGAGAATTGAGAGAGAACAAGAGAAGAAATTCTTTGTAAAATTGGAAAGGAATCTAGAAATCAAGGAGGAACAAGTCGCTTCTTCATCATCTAACTAAGAAGGAATCAAGAGGTAATAATCTAGCCTCTTAATATTAATTCACTGTAGAGGGTTTTGATGATTAATTTGTTGAGAAATTAGTTATATATGTTGTTGAATTGTGATAATCTGATTATATGTTTTTGGTTGAATTAAATCCATGAAAACTTGTTGAGAAATAGGAAATTTGAGTTTTGGTATAATATGTATGTTTTGGCTTGTTTTGGAGTCAAAATTTGCTAGGAATTTGAGTAATAAATTGTAAATTGATGATGGATTATTGTTATGCGTTTAAAAACGAAAACAACAGAAGTTGAACGGACCAAATTGGTTGAGAAACGAATCCGTAGTGATCGATTACGCTAAATTGTAAAAGTTTGTAAAAACTATAATGAATTGTGATTTTAAGCCTTTAAATTGGTTGTTTAAGATGTTTAAGATGTTAGAATTGTTATAAACATGTTGGGTATTGATTTTGTAGAGATTATAATATTTGGGTATGTCTAAATTGTTGTTAAAATGAAGAAATTGGGAAATTTTGGTCTGGAATTGCACTGAATCGCAAACTGCAAGAACGGTCAGTCGAGTCTACCGCCCCGGCGGTAGAAATGTACTGAGTTCACCGCCCCGGCGGTATCGTCGCCCCGGCGACAAAAATGAACTAGAAACCACCGCCCCGGCGGTAGAACAGGAATTAAAAAAAAAAATTCTTTTTCTTTGTGGCTATGCTATGTTACCATATGCATGTTCAAAGTTTGGATTAATGTATTTAACAAATGCTAAGATATTATGATGAACGTTAGAATATACCCATTTATTTTCAGATGACAATTAGAATATTAAAATGATATTGGATGTAAGTGAATCATGAAGTGTTGCAGCAAGCCAAAAATTAGCTTAAGTAGTGTTAATAAACATTATACGTCTAATGTAAAGAAGAGTTTAAGACTTAATTAAATATTAAGTGTCGATGAAGGTGAGATGCAATAAAATGAAGGTTTATAAGGAGAACTTAATTTCTAAGTTAAGAATTGTATAGAGAATAAAAATGAAGGATTATGAAATGTAGAGTAGATTAATTCTAAAGTGTTGCTACGTGGCTAATAAGTGATGTGCATGATTATATATATCGTGTAGGTTGCGTGAAGTGCAGAAATATATGAGCTAGTTATGGTAATTGATAAACTACAAACCAGACAAGTCTTTCAGTTCCTATTTGTTATGTGAATTAATTGATTAATTGTTTGAATCATATGATATATAAAGCATAATGTATTTTATTTATGTTGCAAGTATGAAATGACAAAGTCAAAATATGACTACGTTTGTTGAGTAAAGAATGCTGATTGAGTTATGGAACTTAATCTCTAATTGTTACGAGTTGATCGTTATGCATGACATGTATAGTCAGATGATTATGACTTGGATGATGAGCATGTTATCTATGTGCTATGTGATGCATGTAAACTGTTAGATTTTGCTTAGCTGTCGAGCTCATTCTTGCAAATAACCATTTTTGCAGGTTAAAGATACAAGGTAAAGTTAAGTGCTGCTTGAATGACATGATTCAGATGAAATGCATGCAGATTAATTGATTTAGCTTAAATTATATTTTTGAACCATGATTAAGATTCTGAGTGATGTATTTGAGAATGTATTAAATGTATCAGATGTAGAGTTGTTAAATTTGTATTGAGTTGTAAATTTAATTTTATCTGATGTATAAAGGATATTGAATTAAGAAGTTTTATTTTTATTATATCTCTGAAGAAGCGGATCATTAAGTAAATATGATTCTAGAATATGTAAATGATTAAAGGTTATGATTCAGGGAAAGCAAAAAAAAACTGAAAAGTTTTTATTTATTCCGCATTTTATTAAGTTTATTATCGATTGATGATGTAAAGTTAGAATATAGATGTATTGTTAACGACCGAAGTCGAGAGTTGGAATTGTATGAATTTTGGGGTCGTTACAAGGACACTTGCCTGAATATGGATAATATGTTAACGCTAATGTTTCATTCCTCGCTCAATCTCCTGAAGTGTAAGCTCTAGACTTTTATCCTCTAAGCTTTTCCTTTCCTTGGATTATGCTAGGCTAATTAAGCATTTTAACGATTAAATATTTTAAATTTTATTCTGGGTATTATAACCGCTTATAAATAAGACTGTAATGTCCAGGAAATTTCTAAACATTATATTAAACTATTTTAATATATTAAGATCGTTTTATTTTAATTTTTCGGATTTAATTGGATCCATGTGGGTATTATTATTTTAATTATATAAATACGTGGTCCAATAATTTTCTGTGCATTAAAGGGACTCACTGATAGTTTAAATAAATTAGTGAGTTAACCCTAAGAAATTATTTGCAAGAAAATTGGGAAGTTAATAAATAATTTTATCATTATCGGATTAAATAATTCGAATAAAGAATTATGGCTAAGATAAATATTTTAAATAATTAATTAATTGGTTTAGTTATTTAATTTAGAATATTAGAAATGCCATGTGGTTAATTTTAAATTGGGTCACTAATCTTTTATTTAGATTGGCCCATTTCTTTTCTTCTAAGTTGAACCCAAAATCCTTTTAATTCCTATTGGGCTGAGTTCCTATTTTTAATTCCCTGTTGGGCCAAACTCTATTATAAGTTGAGCCCATTTCCTTTCCTTCCAGCCGGGTAGCCCAGTCGGGTTGGGTCGTTGCAGTCGGGTTGAACCGATGGTGGGGGTATTACCCTTGACCGGTGAAAACGATTTGGGTATTATCTGAACCCTAAACCCTTAGACCAGTTGAGACCTAGCCAACCTAAACCAAACGCTCAAATCGACAGCCGAGCAACGACGGGAAATCAAAACCCTAGCCCCTCAATCATTCAAACCCAAATCTCCAATCGATCAGAGACGAGAGACAAGAGGGAGGCGACGGCGATCGCGTGAATCGACCAGTGGGTGGTTCGAGATTCGAGGCAAGCGAAGCAAGGGAGGCCATGGGCGACCGATAGTTCAGCGAACGGACCAAGGGGTTAAGCGACCGGCGACGTGACCGGAGCAACGCACTGCTCGAGGACTGCCAACCATCTACTCCCTTCCTACCGACGGTCAGTGACCCAATTAATTGGGGTAATACCCAGCTAGTTGGGTAAACGAAATTCTATAAATTGGGTATCCAGGGCCTTAAACCGAGCTGCTGAGATTCCAATTAAGGAGAGAGAATTAAAGTGAGAGAGGGAGCAGGGGTGGCTGGTCGTGGCTTTCAATTTCAGTTGGAGTGAATGTCCGGTTGGGTTGTGTACTGTGGGAGAAGGAGGAGAACAGCGGCGCGATCAAACCCAAGGTATAGAAATGGGTTATTAAGCTACTGTAATGGTTTTGTTTAATTTAGGTTACACTGTATAGTATTGTAACTGCTTGGGTTTGAAACTCAGAACATTGTATTATAATTTTTGGGTTTAAAATCTG
The DNA here is from genome assembly GCA_034770075.1 of Aralia elata. Lineage (NCBI taxonomy): Eukaryota > Viridiplantae > Streptophyta > Magnoliopsida > Apiales > Araliaceae > Aralia > Aralia elata. Next base: position 47,893,506 of record CM068385.1, read on the forward strand.
GTAATGAATTGTTAATATCCTTGTTTGGTTTTGATTTGGGAAACCTGGTAATAAGATATTGGATTCGTTTATAGCACTGAGATAGTCCTCTGTTTTGGGTTTTGTACAAATTTTTTTTTTGTATACTTGGTTTTGTATTACCAACTGTGCTGTGTTGGTATTGATTCTACTATACAGTGTATCGTATTGCATGGTTTGATTGAGAAGCTGTTAATAATGAACCTTAAAGGTTCTAGCAGCCGGTGAAATTAGTTTTTATATGCCTGTTTGGGATGGTTACTGAATTCGAAGTTAAAATTGCTATGAAACTAAATGGAATTTGTTGCCTACTGTGTTGGATAAGAGAAATAGTTAGGTTGGAATGGAGTTGCAGGAGCTGGGTATAATTGTGACTGTGATTTTGGCTGTTCATAGGAACTGTTAACAATAATAAAATAATTTTTATTATGTGTTAATAACTAACAAATAAGATAGTAAGTCTTTAAATTATTATTTAGTTAACACTAAATAATAATAAGGTTAACGAGATAATTATTATTTACCAATAAATAAAGTTAATAGTTAAATTTTTATCACCAATAATAAATAAAGATAATAAATATTTAATTATTATTTAATTAATATTAAAGGATAATTAAGTATGAACAAGGTTAACAAATAATTATTTATTATTTATCAATAAATAATAAATAAAGGTAATAAATATTTAATTATTATTTAATCTTAAATAATAATTAAGTATAAGTAAAGTTAATAAATAATTACTTATTATTTATCAATAAATAATAAATAAAGATAATAAATATTTAATTGTTATTCAATTAATATTGGATAATAATTAAGTATGAATAAGTTAACAAAATAATTATTTATTATTTAGCAATAAATAATAAATAAAGATAATGAATATTTAATTATTATTAACAATAATAAAGTGTAAAAAAAGACAATAAGTATTTGATAATTTATTTATTGTTTAACATTAAATAAAGGTAACAAATATCTAATTATTATCTAATTGATATTGATAATAAATTAGGTATAAATAAGTTAATAAGGATAACAATTACTTAATCATTAATGAAAAAATGATTAAGTACGAGTGAGATTAATAAGTTAATTATTTATTTTCGGCTCTTAATAGATAAAGATAATAAATACCTAATGATTATTTAATTAATATTAAATGATAATTAAGTGTATGTGTAGAATTACTACATCTTATTAAAGTTGAATAAGAAACAAGAATAATAATTACTCAATTACTCTTAAGGGTAAATAGTAATTAAGTGTAATTAAATAAGTAACCAACTATTAGTTAGTTGTCATTAAACCATGATGAATTTATTATTCTAATAATAAATAAAGATTATTGACCCATATTTAGAGACAATAAGGGTAATAATCTGAACATTCGAGAATAGTAATCATGATTAGCTAACAATTATTTTAATAACTAAGGGTCATTAATTAATTTCTTTTAGCTAATGTTAAATAGTAATTAAATGTATTCGGTGAATTGTTTATCTGCGAAATAAATGGCATAAGTGAGTATAGTTACGCAATGCTAATGGATAAACCAACTCTACCAACTGATAGGTTATCCAAGACCAATTAATTAAAGCTAAATCTTATCTGTAGCTGAGCAATCAGGCAAGTTCCCTAATTTCATTCTTTCAGTATATTGAATGCAAGTTCTATCTTACTCAATTTTTACATTGAGCAATATTTCTAAACCTTATGCACTATTTTTAATTTCGTGCAAGAATGTATACATTGTTGCAAGTTATTCTTTAAGCTTGAATCTTATCTCCAAGCATGTCTTAAGTGGTCTAATTACTTTTAAAATTATTCCACATCTATGTATTCATTGGCATTCGCACATGTGCATTTGAATTCGTATAATTATCTAAGTTCTGAAATTCACGAACTATTCCTGATTAAGTCTGAACCCTTGTCTCGGTCAGGCACGTATGTAAGAATTTATAAAAGCTATCCAAACCAATCAATGGTAAGGATTCTTAGACTAAATGAACACCCCTTTATTTATAGGGGAGTACCCCAGGTACCGTATATAAGGTACAACTAGCAGAATTAAATGTTATGCATACACATAGCGTACGCGAGGCTGATCCCCTCAAGTACTCATTTGTAGCCAGTAACCAGAGGGTCAACTAGCTATTGACTCCTTTGGAAGTTATTGTTCAAAGTCTATTCGACTACCAATTGTTCTAAAAGCATTTATTGTTATTGCTTCTGATAATTGCTGAATTCTCCTTCTACATTCCCTTTATCATGATATATCCTTATTGTTGTACTTTAAACCTTCCTGAGCAAACTCGTTGCTCATTCTTGCTATATCATGACTTTATTGCAGCTAAACCCGAGACGTCAGGGAAGAACAAAGGAAAAGAAAAGATGAAGTAATAGACTTCATGTAGCAGATTTTAAATTTACGTATAGTTAATTGCTGTTAATGTAATTTAAACCCTAACTTTTATTTAGGGTATGGATTTGTGTAAGTGTTTAGGGTTTTTTTTGTATTCTGGGACTAGTAACACCTTGTAATGAACAACGTATGTTTATTATATTCCGCATTTTAGTTACCATATGTTGTTAGAGGTGAATGTTTGTATTGGATCGTGATGACCGGATCCGGGTATTTGAAGACCCGAATTTGGGGGCGTCACAGGTTGGTATCAGAGCCGTAGGTTATAAACTTTAGGATCGCGAAACCTAGGTTATAACCTTAGTTTTAAACTCGTATTAAGTACGCTAGGAAAAGACTAAGGGAGATTCGAATACTGGCCATGTCTAGGGGTGGATTTTGGGAATCTACCAAGTCAAGTTGTACATGATAAAATATCTTTTCATTTTATCAATGAATGTATTTTATTATGATACTGATATTGGCTATCTCTGTCTGTGGTTGTAGGATGGCTGACAGGGCAGGGACTAGTGGGACCCAGGAGGAGGAGGTATTCATAGATATCCCAGTAGTTGTTGAGCAGCTGGTGGGGTATGCTCCTATTGCCCTAGGGGTACCGCTAGAGGAGTCCGAGCCAGAAGAGGACTACCAGAGGGAGCTACCAGAGCCGGTGGTAGGTAGAGTTATGAGATCTGGCAGTCAGGACTCAGATGCTGAGGAGGAGGATCCCGAGACTGAGGGAGAGGAGCCACCTGCTTACGTGGATGGCATGGGGTCCACTACCGATGATATTATAGAGGGACTGACCAGCAGGACCGAGGAGCTGGAGGCTCGGATAGCTCATCTGGAGGAACAGAACCAGACCCACCAAATCAGAGAGGACCAGTATAGAGACCTAGCCTACCAGCTCGATCATGACTTGGGAGTGGCGAAGGTACAGCTGCAAGGCTACGAGTCCTCAGCGCAGCAGATTGGACCACTGCTACATCAGTTGGTGGCCGGGAACGCTGAGCTGAGAGAGAGGTTGGAGCAGAGGGATCTACAGATCGCCCACTTGAAGGCGAAGCAGGAGGCCATGAGGTTCGAGGCTGGGCTGGAGGTGTCTGCGAGGATGCATGTCAGGGAGGCCTGGGCCAGGGAGGCCAGGAGGGTTGATCAGTTAGAGGACCAGCTGGAGGCCAGGGCGGTGAGGATAGAGACCCTAGGACATGCTTTAGATGCAGCTTACAGGAGGCCCCGGACTGAGGTAGGGGAGTCTAGCCGCTCTGTTCGTCGCAGGGTAGGGGATGGAGCATTCTCTTCTGGTCAGCAGGCACGGATCCGTCACGATGTGCAGTGACTTGTTGGAGCAGTTGATTTGTCTTTAATACAGTCAGTCCCACTTTTTGTTATATTAGGGACGTATTTATGTTGACTTGTGAAGCTTTATATTTGTGTTTATGCTTGGGGTGGTAGTTAAACCCCAACTTTTGTGGACTTTAGGGATGAAAGGTTAGGATTCCCCATTTTTGTCTTGGGGGAAAGGTTATTAATGGATAGGGCACACAGTGGCGCATTTATAGCAGTATGCCACAGGTTTAGTCTTGTAACAAACAGTGGTATATCAATATAAATGCAGATGTTTCATTTAAATCAAATGTGTTTGATAGATGTTTCTACCCTTGATTGCTGATTTTTATGACATATTGTGTAAAATGTAAAACTATAGGTAAAAGTCAGCGGATTTTCCTTATCCAAACATTCCGCCAAGAGGACGACCACGAAACCGACAGGTTGAAGAATCAGAAAGTGAGGTTGGGAATCAATCCAACCCAATGAGGATGTTCGCCGAAATGCTGGCAGAAGCCATGCAATCAAGGCCGCCACCTGGAGGGACCCAAGCAGCAGCCGAGCCAGTGCATCATCTGGCAAATTTCAAAGATTTCAAATTGGTTGGACCACCCGAGTTCAAGGGAACTCTTAACCCAATCGAAGCGTGAGACCTGGATTGAGGAGATAGAAAATGTCTTCGAGGTAGCACGGGTGGCAGAAGAACAGAAAACAAGTTTTGCTACCTTCATGTTAAAGGGCGAGGCAAACTACTGGTGGAAGGCCAACAGGGGCCGAGTGGAAGGAGGCATTGTCGCATGGGAACTCTTTAAAGAGATGTTCTTGGAGAATTACTTTCCAGAGAGCATGAAGCAAGAAATGGAGATCAAGTTCCTGGAACTAAAACAAGGAAACATGTTTGTGGCTGAGTACGCGGCTAAGTTTAATGAGTTGGCACGGTTTGCAACTCACCAAGTTAACACGGAGGAAAGGAAAGCTCGTAGGTTTGAGCAAGGGTTGAAACCATGGTTATACCGTTCTGTTGCGGTATTAAAAATCAAGACATTTGCAGAATTGTTGGAGAGGGCGATCATTGCAGAGGGTGGCAGTGAGGCACTGGCTAAGTACAATCAGGAAAAGAAGAAGGGTCATGAGGGCCAGAAGTCAGGAAGCAGCGGGGGCAGTAAACCCCAACAAAACGAAAATGGGTCGAGAGTCAGTCTTCCGGGGGAAACAAATCTGGAGGGGAGGTGAAGAAGCCGGGCAGGTGCAACAATTGTGGCAAGAACCACACGGGGGAATGCATGAAAGGGAAAAGCGTGTGTTACCGTTGTGGACAACCTGGGCACATGGCCCCACCGTGCCCTAATAAGCCGAAGGGAGGTTGCTTCTCCTGTGGATCACCTGACCACCAGATCAAGGATTGCCCGAAGAGGAAGGGCGACGCCGGAAGTGGCAACCGAAGCAACAAAAATAGTGGAAACAGAACCGGTTGAATTACGGGCCACCAGCCAGTCAAGCCAATAGGCCAACAGCCCGCACGTTCAACATGACTGTTCAGGATGCCATGGAATCCAAAGACGTGGTGTCAGGTATCATCCCAATCAATGATATAAATGCATATGTGCTATTTGATTCGGGTGCTACTTGCTCTTTTGTTTCCGAAGAATTTGCTAGACAGTTAAATTTACCTCGTGAAAAGTTAGAACACCCTATGAACGTAGAAGTAGCAAACAAGGAAATTATCCCCGTAGAATGCATTCATAGGAATTGTTGTGCTGAATTGCGAGGATTTAAACTCAATGTGGATTTGATACCAATTCGACTGGGAGAGGAGAGTTTGACGTAATCCTGGGAATGGATTGGCTATCAATTCACGGAGCAGTTATTGACTGTCAAAAGAAATGTGTACACCTGAGGACTCCTAATAAGTCGAAGGTGGTATTTTATGGTAGTAAGTCACCAAGACAATCTTGTTGTCTTACTATGATGCAAACAAGGAGATTACTTAAGAAAGGTTGTGTGTGTTATTTGGCCCATGTGGTCGATACTCGTCAGGTCGGGGATGAGATGAGTCAAATACCAATCGTGAGGGAATTCGCTGATGTCTTCCCCGATGAACTTCCGGGACTGTCGCCGGACAGGGAAACCAAGTTCGTTATCGATTTGGCACCGGGAACCGCACCAATATCGAAGCCGCCGTATCGAATGGCACCTGTAGAAATGAAGGAGTTGATGGTGCAACTACAGGAATTGTTAGATAAAGGTTATATCAGACCGAGTGTGTCCCCATGGGGAGCGCCAGTTCTGTTTGTAAAGAAGAAAGATGGTTCTATGCGACTTTGTATCGACTACCGAGAGTTGAACAAAGTTACGATTAAGAATAGGTATCCGCTTCCTAGGATTGACGATCTATTTGATCAACTTAAGGGAGCGAAATACTTTTCAAAAATCGACTTAAGAACAGGCTATCACCAGCTGAAGGTGAGGCAGGAGGATATCCCGAAGACTGCATTCAGAACTCGTTACGGGCACTTCGAGTTTCTAGTAATGTCTTTTGGATTAACGAACGCACCAGCAGCATTTATGGATATGATGAACAGAGTATTCAAGCAGTACTTGGACAAGTTCGTAGTCGTATTCATTGATGACATCTTGGTGTATTCAGAGACAGAGGAGGAACATGCTGAACATTTAAAGATTGTATTAGCAGCTCTCAGGAGGGAGAAGTTGTACGCGAAGTTTTCTAAGTGTGAGTTTTGGTTGCAGAGGGTACAGTTTCTGGGTCATGTCATTGACTAGAATGGTGTTTCGGTGGACCCAGCAAAAGTGGAAGCAGTTATCAACTGGGAACAGCCGAAGACGGCGACAGAGATCCGGAGTTTCTTGGGAATAGCGGGATACTATCGGAGATTCATCTAGGATTTTTCAAAGATAGCATCGCCGTTGACCAATCTCACCAGAAAAACAGTTAAGTTTGTTTGGTCGGAAAAATGCGAGGAAAGTTTTATGGAGCTAAAGAAGAGGCTTAGCCAAGCACCGGTGTTGACCTTACCCGTCAACACTGGAGGTTTTGTAGTGTATAGCGACGCGTCACACAAAGGTCTTGGCTGTGTACTGATGCAGCACGGTAAGGTCGTGGCGTACGCATCACGTCAACTGAAGGACTATGAGAAGGGTTACCCGACTCATGACTTGGAGTTAGCAGCTGTAGTTTTTGCCTTGAAGATTTGGAGGCACTACTTATACGGGGAGAAGTGCGAGATATATATAGATCACAAAAGTCTGAAATATATCTTCACTCAAAAGGAGCTGAACATGAGGCAGCGCCGATGGTTAGAATTGATCAAGGACTACGACTGTGAAATTTTGTACCATCCGGGTAAAGCAAATGTAGTGGTTGATGCCTTAAGCAGGAAAGGCAAGGTGAAATTGATGCAACTGACGGTTCAAGAGGAATTGGTAAAGGACTTTGAACGTCTGGAACTGGAGGTTAGGTATCCAATGGAGGCGGACGAAAAATTATTTACTGTAACGGCAGGTCCGACTCTACTGGATAAGATACAGGAGGCTCAAGAATTTGATGAACAATGCATTGACGTCAATAAATAATTATCGGAGGGAAAAGCATTGAAGTACAAGGTTGACAGCGCAGGATTGCTGAGATTCGAGGGAAGGATATGGATACCCTATGTACCAGACTTAAGGGAAGAAATTTTGCAGGAGGCCCATAATACGAGATTCTCGGTACATTCGGGTAGCACCAAGATGTATCAAGATCTTCGTCAGCATTATTGGTGGCCGCATTTGAAGGGGGAAGTGGCAGAATTCGTCAGCCGGTGTTTAACTTGTCAAAGGATCAAGGCAGAGCACCAACGGCCGAACGAATTATTGCAACCCTTAGAGATTCCCGAGTGGAAGTGGGAGCACATTACTATGCATTTTGTGGTAGGACTCCCGACAACACAAAAGGGTCTAGAAGCCATCTGGGTGATCGTAGATCGGTTGACCAAGTCTGCCCACTTCCTACCAATCAAGATCAGGTACAAATTTGAACAGCTGGCAAAACTTTACGTGAAGGAAATAGTATCACGACATGGAGTGCCGGTATCTATTGTGTCTGACAGGGATCCGCGCTTCACGTCAAATTTTTAGAGAAGCCTATAGGAGAGACTGGGAACACAGTTAAGAATGAGTACGGCATATCATCCCCAGACTGATGGTCAGAGTGAGCGAACAATTCAGACCCTAGAGGATATGCTCCGGGCAGTTGTGATGGACTTAAGTGGCAGCTGGGACGAGCACTTGCCACTAGTAGAGTTCGCCTATAACAATAGTTACCATGCTAGTATTGGTATGCCACCGTACGAAGCGCTATACGGAAGAAAGTGTCGAACGCCGTTGTGTTGGGATGAAGTTGGTGAACGGAGGTTGTTGGGACCAGAATTGGTACAACAAACCGTGGAAATCATTAAAGTAATAAGACAACGGTTAGTAGCAGCTCAGGATCGTCAGAAGAAGTATGCCGACTTACATCGTCAGAAACGAGACTTTGAAGTTGGTAGCTTTGTGTTTCTGAAAGTATTTCCCTGGAAAGGTAAGATCCGTTTTGGGAAGAAGGGCAAATTGAGCCCTAGGTTCATAGGACCTTTTGAGATATTACGGAGAATAGGCGAAGTGACGTACGAGGTAGCCTTACCTCCTGAACTTGAGCACATTCACAACGTGTTCCATGTATCGGTGCTATGTCCCCATATAAGCCAGACTACAAGCATGTTATTTCCTATGAGCCAATTCAAGTCGAGAAGGACTTATCATACGAGGAAATTCCTGTTCAAATCCTAGATAGGAAGGAACAGACACTGAGGAATAAAACCATTCATTCTGTTAAAGTTCTCTGGAGAAATCACGCAGTGGAAGAAGCCACGTGGGAACTCTAAGAGAAGATGAGAGCAAATTACCCCTAGTTATTTGGGTAACTTTAGGTTGAAATTCCGAAGACGGAATTTTTATAAGGGGGAGAGGATGTAATGTCCAGGAAATTTCTAAACATTGTATTAAATTATTTTAATATATTAAGATCGTTTTATTTTAATTTTTCGGATTTAATTGGATCCATGTGGGTATTATTATTTTAATTATATAAATACGCGGTCCAATAATTTTCTGTGCATTAAAGGGACTCACTGATAGTTTAAATAAATTATTGAGTTAACCCTAAGAAATTATTTGCAAGAAAATTGGGAAGTTAATAAATAATTTTATCATTATCGGATTAAATAATTCGAATAAAGAATTATGGTTAAGATAAATATTTTAAATAATTAATTGGTTTAGTTATTTAATTTAGAATATTAGAAATGTCATGTGGTTAATTTTAAATTGGGTCACTAATCTTTTATTTAGATTGGCCCATTTCTTTTCTTCTAAGTTGAACCCAAATTCCTTTTAATTCCTATTGGGCTGAGTTCCTATTTTTAATTCCCTGTTGGGCCAAACTCTATTATAAGTTGAGCCCATTTCCTTTCCTTCCAGCCGGGTAGCCCAGTCGGGTTGGGTCGTTGCAGTCGGGTTGAACCGATGGTGGGGGTATTACCCTTAACCGGTGAAAATGATTTGGGTATTATCTGAACCCTAAACCCTTAGACCAGTTGAGACCTAGCCAACCTAAACCAAACGCTCAAATCGACATCCGAGCAACGACGGGAAATCAAAGCCCTAGCCCCTCAATCATTCAAACCCAAATCTCCAATCGATCAGAGACGAGAGACAAGAGGGAGGCGACGGCGATCGCGTGAATCGACCAGTGGGTGGTTCGAGATTCGAGGCAAGCGAAGCAAGGGAGGCCATGGGCGACCGATAGTTCAGCGAACGGACCAAGGGGTTAAGCGACCGGCGACGTGACCGGAGCAACGCACTGCTCGAGGACTGCCAACCATCTACTCCCTTCCTACCGACGGTCAGTGACCCAATTAATTGGGGTAATACCCAGCTAGTTGGGTAAAGAACGAAATTCTATACATTGGGTATCCAGGGCCTTAAACCGAGCTGCTGAGATTCCAATTAAGGAGAGAGAATTAAAGTGAGAGAGGGAGCAAGGGTGGCTGGTCGTGGCTTTCAATTTCAGTTGGAGTGAATGTCCGGTTGGGTTGTGTACTGTGGGAGAAGGAGGAGAACAGCGGCGCGATCAAACCCAAGGTATAGAAATGGGTTATTAAGCTACTGTAATGGTTTTGTTTGATTTAGGTTACACTGTATAGTATTGTAACTGCTTGGGTTTGAAACTCAGAACATTGTATTATAATTTTTGGGTTTAAAATCTGGTAATGAATTGTTAATATCCTTGTTTGGTTTTGATTTGGGAAACCTGGTAATAAGATATTGGATTCGTTTATAGCACTGAGATAGTCCTCTGTTTTGGGTTTTGTACAAATTTTTTTTTTGTATACTTGGTTTTGTATTACCAACTGTGCTGTGTTGGTATTGATTCTACTATACAGTGTATGGTATTGCATGGTTTGATTGAGAAGCTGTTAATAATGAACCTTAAAGGTTCTAGCAGCCGGTGAAATTAGTTTTTATATGCCTGTTTGGGATGGTTACTGAATTCGAAGTTAAAATTGCTATGAAACTAAATGGAATTTGTTGCCTACTGTGTTGGATAAGAGAAATAGTTAGGTTGGAATGGAGTTGCAGGAGCTGGGTATAATTGTGACTGTGATTTTGGCTGTTCATAGGAACTGTTAACAATAATAAAATAATTTTTATTATGTGTTAATAACTAACAAATAAGATAGTAAGTCTTTAAATTATTATTTAGTTAACACTAAATAATAATAAGGTTAACGAGATAATTATTATTTACCAATAAATAAAGTTAATAGTTAAATTTTTATCACCAATAATAAATAAAGATAATAAATATTTAATTATTATTTAATTAATATTAAAGGATAATTAAGTATGAACAAGGTTAACAAATAATTATTTATTATTTATCAATAAATAATAAATAAAGGTAATAAATATTTAATTATTATTTAATCTTAAATAATAATTAAGTATAAGTAAAGTTAATAAATAATTACTTATTATTTATCAATAAATAATAAATAAAGATAATAAATATTTAATTGTTATTCAATTAATATTGGATAATAATTTAAGTATGAATAAGTTAACAAAATAATTATTTATTATTTAGCAATAAATAATAAATAAAGATAATGAATATTTAATTATTATTAACAATAATAAAGTGTAAATAAAGACAATAAGTATTTGATAATTTATTTATTGTTTAACATTAAATAAAGGTAACAAATATCTAATTATTATCTAATTGATATTGATAATAAATTAGGTATAAATAAGTTAATAAGGATAACAATTACTTAATCATTAATGAAAAAATGATTAAGTACGAGTGAGATTAATAAGTTAATTATTTATTTTCGGCTCTTAATAGATAAAGATAATAAATACCTAATGATTATTTAATTAATATTAAATGATAATTAAGTGTATGTGTAGAATTACTACATCTTATTAAAGTTGAATAAGAAACAAGAATAATAATTACTCAATTACTCTTAAGGGTAAATAGTAATTAAGTGTAATTAAATAAGTAACCAACTATTAGTTAGTTGTCATTAAACCATGATGAATTTATTATTCTAATAATAAATAAAGATTATTGACCCATATTTAGAGACAATAAGGGTAATAATCTGAACATTCGAGAATAGTAATCATGATTAGCTAACAATTATTTTAATAACTAAGGGTCATTAATTAATTTCTTTTAGCTAATGTTAAATAGTAATTAAATGTATTCGGTGAATTGTTTATCTGCGAAATAAATGGCATAAGTGAGTATAGTTACGCAATGCTAATGGATAAACCAACTCTACCAACTGATAGGTTATCCAAGACCAATTAATTAAAGCTAAATCTTATCTGTAGCTGAGCAATCAGGCAAGTTCCCTAATTTCATTCTTTCAGTATATTGAATGCAAGTTCTATCTTACTCAATTTTTACATTGAGCAATATTTCTAAACCTTATGCACTATTTTTAATTTCGTGCAAGAATGTATACATTGTTGCAAGTTATTCTTTAAGCTTGAATCTTATCTCCAAGCATGTCTTAAGTGGTCTAATTACTTTTAAAATTATTTCACATCTATGTATTCATTGGCATTCGCACATGTGCATTTGAATTCGTATAATTATCTAAGTTCTGAAATTCACGAACTATTCCTGATTAAGTCTGAACCCTTGTCTCGGTCAGGCACGTATGTAAGAATTTATAAAAGCTATCCAAACCAATCAATGGTAAGGATTCTTAGACTGAATGAACACCCCTTTATTTATAGGGGAGTACCCCAGGTACCGTATATAAGGTACAACTAGCAGAATTAAATGTTATGCATACACATAGCGTATGCGAGGCTGATCCCCTCAAGTACTCATTTGTAGCCAGTAACCAGAGGGTCAACTAGCTATTGACTCCTTTGGAAGTTATTGTTCAAAGTCTATTCGACTACCAATTGTTCTAAAGGCATTTATTGTTATTGCTTCTGATAATTGCTGAATTCTCCTTCTACATTCCCTTTATCATGATATATCCTTATTGTTGTACTTTAAACCTTCCTGAGCAAACTCGTTGCTCATTCTTGCTATATCATGACTTTATTGCAGCTAAACCCGAGACGTCAGGGAAGAACAAAGGAAAAGAAAAGATGAAGTAATAGACTTCATGTAGCAGATTTTAAATTTACGTATAGTTAATTATTGTTAATGTAATTTAAACCCTAACTTTTATTTAGGGTATGGATTTGTGTAAGTGTTTAGGGTTTTTTTTGTATTCTGGGACTAGTAACACCTTGTAATGAACAACGTATGTTTATTATATTCCGCATTTTAGTTACCATATGTTGTTAGAGGTGAATGTTTGTATTGGATCGTGATGACCGGATCCGGGTATTTGAAGACCCGAATTTGGGGGCGTCATAGGTTAGTATCAGAGCCGTAGGTTATAAACTTTAGGATCGCGAAACCTAGGTTATAACCTTAGTTTTAAACTCGTATTAAGTACGCTAGGAAAAGACTAAGGGAGATTCGAATACTGGCCATGTCTAGGGGTGGATTTTGGGAATCTACCAAGTCGAGTTGTACATGATAAAATATCTTTTCATTTTATCAATGAATGTATTTTATTATGATACTGATATTGGCTATCTCTGTCTGTGGTTGTAGGATGGCTGACAGGGCAGGGACTAGTGGGACCCAGGAGGAAGAGGTATTCATAGATATCCCAGTAGTTGCTGAGCAGCTGGTGGGGTATGCTCCTATTGCCCCAGGGGTACCGCTAGAGGAGTCCGAGCCAGAAGAGGACTACTAGAGGGAGCTACCAGAGCCGGTGGTAGGTAGAGTTATGAGATCTGGCAGTCAGGACTCAGATGCTGAGGAGGAGGATCCCGAGACTGAGGGAGAGGAGCCACCTGCTTACGTGGATGGCATGGGGTCCACTACCGATGATATTATAGAGGGACTGACCAGCAGGACCGAGGAACTGGAGGCTCGGATAGCTCATATGGAGGAACAGAACCAGACCCACCAGATCAGAGAGGACCAGTATAGAGACCTAGCCTACCAGCTCGATCATGACTTGGGAGTGGCGACGGTACAGCTGCAGGGCTACGAGTCCTCAGCGCAGCAGATCGGACCACTACTACATCAGTTGGTGGCCCGGAACGCTGAGCTGAGAGAGAGGCTGGAGCAGAGGGATCTACAGATTGCCCACCTGAAGGCGAAGCAAGAGGCCATGAGGTTCGAGGCTGGGCTGGAGGTGTCTGCGAGGATGCATGTCAGGGAGGCCTGGGCCAGGGAGGCCAGGAGGGTTGATCAGTTAGAGGACCAGCTGGAGGCCAGGGTGGTGAGGATAGAGACCCTAGGACATGCTTTAGATGCAGCTTACAGGAGGCCCCGGACTGAGGTAGGGGAGTCTAGCGGCTCTGTTCGTCGCAGGGTAGGGGATGGAGCATTCTCTTCTGGTCAGCAGGCACAGATCCGTCACGATGTGCAGTGACTTGTTGGAGCAGTTGATTTGTCTTTAGTACAGTCAGTCCCACTTTTTGTTATATTAGGGACGTATTTATGTTGACTTGTGAAGCTTTATATTTGTGTTTATGCTTGGGGTGGTAGTTAAACCCCAACTTTTGTGGACTTTAGGGATGAAAGGTTAGGTTCCCCATTTTTGTCTTGGGGGAAAGGTTATTAATGGATAGGGCACACAGTGGCGCATTTATAGCAGTATGCCACAGGTTTAGTCTTGTAACAAACAGTGGTATATCAATATAAATGCAGATGTTTCATTTAAATCAAATGTGTTTGATAGATGTTTCTACCCTTGATTGCTGATTTTTATGACATATTATGTAAAATGTAAAACTATAGGTAAAAGTCAGCGGATTTTCCTTATCCAAACATTCCGCCAAGAGGACGACCACGAAACCGACAGGTTGAAGAATCAGAAAGTGAGGTTGGGAATCAATCCAACCCAATGAGGATGTTCGCCGAAATGCTGGCAGAAGCCATGCAATCAAGGCCGCCACCTGGAGGGACCCAAGCAGCAGCCGAGCCAGTGCATCATCTGGCAAATTTCAAAGATTTCAAATTGGTTGGACCACCCGAGTTCAAGGGAACTCTTAACCCAATCGAAGCGCAGACCTGGATTGAGGAGATAGAAAAGGTCTTCGAGGTAGCACGGGTGGCAGAAGAACAGAAAACAAGTTTTGCTACCTTCATGTTAAAGGGCGAGGCAAACTACTGGTGGAAGGCCAACAGGGGGCTGAGTGGAAGGAGGCATTGTCGCATGGGAACTCTTTAAAGAGATGTTCTTGGAGAATTACTTTCCAGAGAGCATGAAGCAAGAAATGGAGATCAAGTTCCTGGAACTAAAACAAGGAAACATGTCTGTGGCTGAGTACGCGGCTAAGTTTAATGAGTTGGCACGGTTTGCAACTCACCAAGTTAACACGGAGGAAAGGAAAGCTCGTAGGTTTGAGCAAGGGTTGAAACCATGGTTATACCGTTCTGTTGCGGTATTAAAAATCAAGACATTTGCAGAATTGTTGGAGAGGGCGATCATTGCAGAGGGTGGCAGTGAGGCACTGGCTAAGTACAATCAGGAAAAGAAGAAGGGTCATGAGGGCCAGAAGTCAGGAAGCAGCGGGGGCAGTAACCCCAACAAACGAAAATGGGTCGAGAGTCAGTCTTCCGGGGGAAACAAATCTGGAGGGGAGGTGAAGAAGCCGGGCAGGTGCAACAATTGTGGCAAGAACCACACGGGGGAATGCATGAAAGGGAAAAGCGTGTGTTACCGTTGTGGACAACCTGGGCACATGGCCCCACCGTGCCCTAATAAGCCGAAGGGAGGTTGCTTCTCCTGTGGATCACCTGACCACCAGATCAAGGATTGCCCGAAGAGGAAGGGCGACGCCGGAAGTGGCAACCGAAGCAACAAAAATAGTGGAAACAGAACCGGTTGAATTACGGGCCACCAGCCAGTCAAGCCAATAGGCCAACAGCCCGCACGTTCAACATGACTGTTCAGGATGTCATGGAATCCAAAGACGTGGTGTCAGGTATCATCCCAATCAATGATATAAATGCATATGTGCTATTTGATTCGGGTGCTACTTGCTCTTTTGTTTCCGAAGAATTTGCTAGACAGTTAAATTTACCTCGTGAAAAGTTAGAACACCCTATGAACGTAGAAGTAGCAAACAAGGAAATTATCCCCGTAGAATGCATTCATAGGAATTGTTGTGCTGAATTGCGAGGATTTAAACTCAATGTGGATTTGATACCAATTCGACTGGGAGAGTTTGACGTAATCCTGGGAATGGATTGGCTATCAATTCACGGAGCAGTTATTGACTGTCAAAAGAAATGTGTACACCTGAGGACTCCTAATAAGTCGAAGGTGGTATTTTATGGTAGTAAGTCACCAAGACAATCTTGTTGTCTTACTATGATGCAAACAAGGAGATTACTTACGAAAGGTTGTGTGTGTTATTTGGCCCATGTGGTCGATACTCGTCAGGTCGGGGATGAGATGAGTCAAATACCAATCGTGAGGGAATTCGCTGATGTCTTCCCCGATGAACTTCCGGGACTGTCGCCGGACAGGGAAACCAAGTTCGTTATCGATTTGGCACCGGGAACCGCACCAATATCGAAGCCGCCGTATCGAATGGCACCTGTAGAAATGAAGGAGTTGATGGTGCAACTACAGGAATTGTTAGATAAAGGTTATATCAGACCGAGTGTGTCCCCATGGGGAGCGCCAGTTCTGTTTGTAAAGAAGAAAGATGGTTCTATGCGACTTTGTATCGACTACCGAGAGTTGAACAAAGTTACGATTAAGAATAGGTATCCGCTTCCTAGGATTGACGATCTATTTGATCAACTTAAGGGAGCGAAATACTTTTCAAAAATCGACTTAAGAACAGGCTATCACCAGCTGAAGGTGAGGCAGGAGGATATCCCGAAGACTGCATTCAGAACTCGTTACGGGCACTTCGAGTTTCTGGTAATGTCTTTTGGATTGACGAACGCACCAGCAGCATTTATGGATATGATGAACAGAGTATTCAAGCAGTACTTGGACAAGTTCGTAGTCGTATTCATTGATGACATCTTGGTGTATTTAGAGACAGAGGAGGAACATGTTGAACATTTAAAGATTGTATTAGCAGCTCTCAGGAGGGAGAAGTTGTACGCGAAGTTTTCTAAGTGTCAGTTTTGGTTGCAGAGGGTACAGTTTCTGGGTCATGTCATCGACAAGAATGGTGTTTCGGTGGACCCAGCAAAAGTGGAAGCAGTTATCAACTGGGAACAGCCGAACACGGCGACAGAGATCCGGAGTTTCTTGGGATTAGCGGGATACTATCGGAGATTCATCCAGGATTTTTCAAAGATAGCATCGCCGTTGACCAATCTCACCAGAAAAACAGTTAAGTTTGTTTGGTCGGAGAAATGCGAGGAAAGTTTTATGGAGCTAAAGAAGAGGCTTAGCCAAGCACCGGTGTTGACCTTACCCGACAACACTGGAGGTTTTGTAGTGTATAGCGACGCGTCACACAAAGGTCTTGGCTGTGTACTGATGCAGCACGGTAAGGTCGTGGCGTACGCATCACGTCAACTGAAGGACTATGAGAAGGGTTACCCGACTCATGACTTGGAGTTAGCAGCTGTAGTTTTTGCCTTGAAGATTTGGAGGCACTACTTATACGGGGAGAAGTGCGAGATATATATAGATCACAAAAGTCTGAAATATATCTTCACTCAAAAGGAGCTGAACATGAGGCAGCGCCGATGGTTAGAATTGATCAAGGACTATGACTGTGAATTTTTGTACCATCCGGGCAAAGCAAATGTAGTGGCTGATGCCTTAAGCAGGAAAGGCAAGGTGAAATTGATGCAACTGACGGTTCAAGAGGAATTGGTAAAGGACTTTGAACGTCTGGAACTGGAGGTTAGGTATCCAATGGAGGCGGACGAAAAATTATTTACTGTAACGGCAGGTCCGACTCTACTGGATAAGATACAGGAGGCTCAAGAATTTGATGAACAATGCATTGACGTCAAGAAACAATTATCGGAGGGAAAAGCATTGAAGTACAAGGTTGTCAGCGCAGGATTGCTGAGATTCGAGGGAAGGATCTGGATACCCTATGTACCAGACTTAAGGGAAGAAATTTTGCAGGAGGCCCATAATACGAGATTCTCGGTACATTCGGGTAGCACCAAGATGTATCAAGATCTTCGTCAGCATTATTGGTGGCCGCATTTGAAGGGGGAAGTGGCAGAATTCGTCAGCCGGTGTTTAACTTGTCAAAGGATCAAGGCAGAGCACCAACGGCCGAGCGGATTATTGCAACCCTTAGAGATTCCCGAGTGGAAGTGGGAGCACATTACTATGGATTTTGTGGTAGGACTCCCGACAACACAAAAGGGTCTAGATGCCATCTGGGTGATCGTAGATCGGTTGACCAAGTCTGCCCACTTCCTACCGATCAAGATCAGGTACAAATTGGAACAGCTGGCAAAACTTTACGTGAAGGAAATAGTATCACGACATGGAGTGCCGGTATCTATTGTGTCTGACAGGGATCCGCGCTTCACGTCAAATTTTTGGAGAAGCCTACAGGAGAGACTGGGAACACAGTTAAGAATGAGTACGGCATATCATCCCCAGACTGATGGTCAGAGTGAGCGAACAATTCAGACCCTAGAGGATATGCTCCGGGCAGTTGTGATGGACTTAAGTGGCAGCTGGGACGAGCACTTGCCACTAGTAGAGTTCTCGCCTACAACAATAGTTACCATGCTAGTATTGGTATGCCACCGTACGAAGCGTGATGGTCGATTTCGCAACCGATAAATACGCGCAAGTATACGCGGTCAACAAGTAATATAATGATAAGTGAGTTGTCGATCCCATGAGGAATTAACTCTAATGTATCCCCAAGTACTAACTCAATATCGACTCAATCTAAATCAAACTCTTTGATTCAAGAGATAGATGGAAGTTATATCTAAATTGCATGACATATGAATAACAAGAATAGATAGATAAAGGTCTAAGATTACAAATTTGCCCATTCAAGCATTTTGTCAAACACTTGGCGTGCAATGCTTTGTTCAAATATCTTAACTCCCCTTTTAGATCAATTAACCACATAGAATTGACATCCGAGAAATCACAATTACGTAGGAGCCTCTGTCGATGGTCAATTACGAATCTTCCTAATGCGGCATGTAGGTATATGTCTATCCTACACACTATCAAGAGACCAATTTCAAGAATAACTAACAAGACACATGTCACTAAATCTCATCAACCACCCTTTCAATTACCAACTTTCACAAAGGAAGTTATTAAGATTAGATTCTCAATTGGTTGCACATGGTATCTAGGTATATGTCTATCCTAAATACAATCAAGTTACCTATCATTGAGGATAATCAACAAGACACACGTCACTAAATTTCAATTAATCACCCACAATAATCTTTAACTTTCACATGATATCTTAACTAGGTCTCAACACTATAATCCATTTATCAAGTTCATATAGGTTCCCAAGGTAATTACTAGCCAAGCAATTAATCTATAAGCATAGGTTAAGATAACCAATTCATATGAGCAACAATAATCAATTGGAAGAGAAAATCAATTCAAAATAAGCAATGGGTTCAATTACAATCTTAGATTACAAACTAGTTACATAGAGGAAAAAGAAAAAGAAAGATAAAGGATGGCTTCCCCATTGTTGTTGGATGAAACTCCATTGAAGCACCTCCATTGAAGCTCCTCCAAGCTTTAGAAGAACCATGGCCAATGGCCATGGCCTCCCTCTTTTTGCTCCAAGCCTCCTTTCTCTCTCTCTCTAAATCTGATTTTGGAACTCTATGATATGTTAAAATGGAGGCTACATGTTGTATTTATAGTGCCTTATGCAAAACCCTAGCTTAGCCCACCAAAAATGACCAAAAGGGGGCTGAAATTACTAAAAAACCGACCCAAGCACGCTGCCCAGCAGCCATTGGCGCGTCCGCACGCACCTGGGCGCGCCCGCGCCAGCGCGCTGGCCCCTCCCGCGCTGGTTTCTACTGCCCGACTCTGGTTTGACGTCTGTTGGTAAAATGGCCATAACTTCTTCGTCCGAACTCGGATTAAGGCGATTCAAGAGGCTATGGAAAGCTAAGAAGTAGATCTACAACTTCCATAACTGGAGTTCGCAAAGATAATGGCTGGAGAAAGGGTGAAATTGAGATCGAAGTGGCCGCTGTGTAAACTTCATGCTTAATCCGCTGGTAAAACGACCATAACTCTCTCATACGAACTTCAAATTGGATGATTCTGGATGTTCCCGAAAGCTGATATTAATATCTACAACTTTCGTTCTTTGAGTTTTGAGAGATTCGGATTGGATCATGGTTGAAATTGGACCGCAAGCAGCTGCAATGTCCATGTTAGGCTCAAAATGGCAAACTAGGCATCCACGAGCATTGGTGATCAACTAGCACTTGCTCCATTTCCTACAAAACTAAGTAAAAACACATAAAAACAATACAAAACATATAAAAGCAATATAAAATCATAATATCTAAAAATAAGATAAAAACACAATAAAACCACATAAAGTACCCAAAGAATTACAAATTATTAAGGTCAAAAGTACCCAAATTGTGTGTATAAAATACACTCATCAAAGCGCTATACGGAAGAAAGTGTCGAACGCCGTTGTGTTGGGATGAAGTTGGTGAACGGAGGTTGTTGGGACCAGAATTGGTACAACAAACCGTGGAAATCATTAAAGTAATAAGACAACGGTTAGTAGCAGCTCAGGATCGTCAGAAGAAGTATGCCGACTTACATCGTCAGAAACGAGACTTTGAAGTTGGTAGCTATGTGTTTCTGAAAGTATCTCCCTGGAAAGGGAAGATCCGTTTTGGGAAGAAGGCAAATTGAGTCCTAGGTTCATAGGACCTTTTGAGATATTACGGAGAATAGGCGAAGTGGCGTACGAGGTAGCCTTACCTCCTGAACTTGAGCACATTCACAACGTGTTCCATGTATCGGTGCTACGTCCATATAAGCCAGACTACAAGCATGTTATTTCCTATGAGCCAATTCAAGTCGAGAAGGACTTATCATACGAGGAAATTCCTGTTCAAATCCTAGATAGGAGGAACAGACACTGAGGAATAAAACCATTCATTCTGTTAAAGTTCTCTGGAAAAATCACGCAGTGGAAGAAGCCACGTGGGAACTCGAAGAGAAGATGAGAGCAAATTACCCCCAAGTATTTGGGTAACTTTAGGTAGAAATTCCGAGGACGGAATTTTTATAAGGGGGAGAGGATGTAATGTCCAGGAAATTTCTAAACATTGTATTAAATTATTTTAATATATTAAGATCGTTTTATTTTAATTTTTCGGATTTAATTGGATCCATGTGGGTATTATTATTTTAATTATATAAATACGCGATCCAATAATTTTCTGTGCATTAAAGGGACTCACTGATAGTTTAAATAAATTAGTGAGTTAACCCTAAGAAATTATTTGCAAGAAAATTGGGAAGTTAATAAATAATTTTATCATTATCGGATTAAATAATTCGAATAAAGAATTATGGTTAAGATAAATATTTTAAATAATTAATTAATTGGTTTAGTTATTTAATTTAGAATATTAGAAATGCCATGTGGTTAATTTTAAATTGGGTCACTAATCTTTTATTTAGATTGGCCCATTTCTTTTCTTCTAAGTTGAACCCAAATTCCTTTTAATTCCTATTGGGCTGAGTTCCTATTTTTAATTCCCTATTGGGCAAACTCTATTATAAGTTGAGCCCATTTCCTTTCCTTCCAGCCGGGTAGCCCAGTCGGGTTGGGTCGTTGCAGTCGGGTTGAACCGACGGTGGGGGTATTACCCTTGACCGGTGAAAACGATTTGGGTATTATCTGAACCCTAAACCCTTAGACCAGTTGAGACCTAGCCAACCTAAACCAAACGCTCAAATCGACATCCGAGCAACGACGGGAAATCAAAGCCCTAGCCCCTCAATCATTCAAACCCAAATCTCCAATCGATCAGAGACGAGAGACAAGAGGGAGGCGACGGCGATCGCGTGAATCGACCAGTGGGTGGTTCGAGATTCGAGGCAAGCGAAGCAAGGGAGGCCATGGGCGACCGATAGTTCAGCGAACGGACCAAGGGGTTAAGCGACCGGCGACGTGACCGGAGCAACGCACTGCTCGAGGACTGCCAACCATCTACTCCCTTCCTACCGACGGTCAGTGACCCAATTAATTGGGGTAATACCCAGCTAGTTGGGTAAACGAAATTCTATAAATTGGGTATCCAGGGCCTTAAACCGAGCTGCTGAGATTCCAATTAAGGAGAGAGAATTAAAGTGAGAGAGGGAGCAAGGGTGGCTGGTCGTGGCTTTCAATTTCAGTTGGAGTGAATGTCCGGTTGGGTTGTGTACTGTGGGAGAAGGAGGAGAACAGCGGCGCGATCAAACCCAAGGTATAGAAATGGGTTATTAAGCTACTGTAATGGTTTTGTTTGATTTAGGTTACACTGTATAGTATTGTAACTGCTTGGGTTTGAAACTCAGAACATTGTATTATAATTTTTGGGTTTAAAATCTGGTAATGAATTGTTAATATCCTTGTTTGGTTTTGATTTGGGAAACCTGGTAATAAGATATTGGATTCGTTTATAGCACTGAGATAGTCCTCTGTTTTGGGTTTTGTACAAATTTTTTTTTTGTATACTTGGTTTTGTATTACCAACTGTGCTGTGTTGGTATTGATTCTACTATACAGTGTATGGTATTGCATGGTTTGATTGAGAAGCTGTTAATAATGAACCTTAAAGGTTCTAGCAGCCGGTGAAATTAGTTTTTATATGCCTGTTTGGGATGGTTACTGAATTCGAAGTTAAAATTGCTATGAAACTAAATGGAATTTTGTTGCCTACTGTGTTGGATAAGAGAAATAGTTAGGTTGGAATGGAGTTGCAGGAGCTGGGTATAATTGTGACTGTGATTTTGGCTGTTCATAGGAACTGTTAACAATAATAAAATAATTTTTATTATGTGTTAATAACTAACAAATAAGATAGTAAGTCTTTAAATTATTATTTAGTTAACACTAAATAATAATAAGGTTAACGAGATAATTATTATTTACCAATAAATAAAGTTAATACTTAAATTTTTATCACCAATAATAAATAAAGATAATAAATATTTAATTATTATTTAATTAATATTAAAGGATAATTAAGTATGAACAAGGTTAACAAATAATTATTTATTATTTATCAATAAATAATAAATAAAGGTAATAAATATTTAATTATTATTTAATCTTAAATAATAATTAAGTATAAGTAAAGTTAATAAATAATTACTTATTATTTATCAATAAATAATAAATAAAGATAATAAATATTTAATTGTTATTCAATTAATATTGGATAATAATTAAGTATGAATAAGTTAACAAAATAATTATTTATTATTTAGCAATAAATAATAAATAAAGATAATGAATATTTAATTATTATTAACAATAATAAAGTGTAAATAAAGATAATAAGTATTTGATAATTTATTTATTGTTTAACATTAAATAAAGGTAACAAATATCTAATTATTACCTAATTGATATTGATAATAAATTAGGTATAAATAAGTTGATAAGGATAACAATTACTTAATCATTAATGAAATAATGATTAAGTACGAGTGAGATCAATAAGTTAATTATTTATTTTCGGCTCTTAATAGATAAAGATAATAAATACCTAATGATTATTTAATTAATATTAAAATGATAATTAAGTGTATGTGTAGAATTACTACATCTTATTAAAGTTGAATAAGAAACAAGAATAATAATTACTCAATTACTCTTAAGGGTAAATAGTAATTAAGTGTAATTAAATAAGTAACCAACTATTAGTTAGTTTTCATTAAACCATGATGAATTTATTATTCTAATAATAAATAAAGATTATTGACCCATATTTAGAGACAATAAGGGTAATAATCTGAACATTCGAGAATAGTAATCATGATTAGCTAACAATTATTTTAATAACTAAGGGTCATTAATTAATTTCTTTTAGCTAATGTTAAATAGTAATTAAATGTATTCGGTGAATTGTTTATCTGCGAAATAAATGGCATAAGTGAGTATAGTTACGTAATGCTAATGGATAAACCAACTCTACCAACTGATAGGTTATCCAAGACCAATTAATTAAAGCTAAATCTTATCTGTAGCTGAGCAATCAGGCAAGTTCCCTAATTTCATTCTTTCAGTATATTGAATGCAAGTTCTATCTTACTCAATTTTTACATTGAGCAATATTTCTAAACCTTAGGCACTATTTTTAATTTCGTGCAAGAAGGTATACATTGTTGCAAGTTATTCTTTAAGCTTGAATCTTATCTCCAAGCATGTCTTAAGTGGTCTAATTACTTTTAAAATTATTCCACATCTATGTATTCATTGGCATTCGCACATGTGCATTTGAATTCGTATAATTATCTAAGTTCTGAAATTCACGAACTATTCCTGATTAAGTCTGAACCCTTGTCTCGGTCAGGCACGTATGTAAGAATTTATAAAAGCTATCCAAACCAATCAATGGTAAGGATTCTTAGACTGAATGAACACCCCTTTATTTATAGGGGAGTACCCCAGGTACCGTATATAAGGTACAACTAGCAGAATTAAATGTTATGCATACACATAGCGTACGCGAGGCTGATCCCCTCAAGTACTCATTCTGTAGCCAGTAACCAGAGGGTCAACTAGCTATTGACTCCTTTGGAAGTTATTGTTCAAAGTCTATTCGACTACCAATTGTTCTAAAAGCATTTATTGTTATTGCTTCTGATAATTGCTGAATTCTCCTTCTACATTCCCTTTATCATGATATATCCTTATTGTTGTACTTTAAACCTTCCTGAGCAAACTCGTTGCTCATTCTTGCTATATCATGACTTTATTGCATCTAAACTCGAGACGTCAGGGAAGAACAAAGGAAAAGAAAAGATGAAGTAATAGACTTCATGTAGCAGATTTTAAATTTACGTATAGTTAATTGCTGTTAATGTAATTTAAACCCTAACTTTTATTTAGGATATGGATTTGTGTAAGTGTTTAGGGTTTTTTTTGTATTCTGGGACTAGTAACACCTTGTAATGAACAACGTATGTTTATTATATTCCGCATTTTAGTTACCATATGTTGTTAGAGGTGAATGTTTGTATTGGATCGTGATGACCGGATCCGGGTATTTGAAGACCCGAATTTGGGGGCGTCACAAAGACTCCTTCTAATATACATGAAATAATTTAAGCATTATAACTGCATATAAAATGAATATTCATCAACTATATTTAAAATAAATTGAGCATTATAGCTGCTTATAAAATGAATATTCGGCTATTATATTTGAAATAATTTCAGCATTATAACTGCTTATAAAATGAATATTCTTACTAAATATTTGAAGAAAATCGGGCATAGTAACTGCTTATAAAAGTATATTTTCTAATATATATGAGAAATAAATCGGACATTATAACTGCTTGTAAATAGGACTTTTGTACTACATACTTAAAATAATTTGGGCATTATAACTGCTTATAAAAGTATATATTTTTACTAAATATATAAAGAAAAATGAAAATAATAACCACTAAAGTAATACCTCTTGTAGTTGCTAGCTTTACTTCCAATCGCGTAGCGCTTCGATGCTTAGAAAGTAATTTTTATCTCACAATATCTCTCAGAATATAAATATAGAGTGTTTTTGCTCTTGAACTGCTCTTGAAATGGTAGGAAATAATGAAGAACTAAGCTTGCTATTTGTAGGAAAACCAAGTTTCACTAATTGCACGTTAGGGGCTCGACTTATTACACTTTGCACCCGACTTATTACACTTTGGTACCTAGGTTAATTACATTTTAAGCTAAAAAAACAGTGGTTAATTACACTTTAGTACCTGGCGTGTGCCAGGCGTAAGCTGGCGTGTGCCAGGCGTAAGCACGACAAAACGTAAGCACGACAAGGCGTAAGTACGACAAGGCGTAAGCACGACAAGGCGTAAGCACGACAAGGCGTAAGCACGACAAGGCGAGCTTACAAAAAATAATTTGTCAGGACGCTTCTCGGTGATTTCGCCGGAAGCACGACAAATCATTTTGTCCATGTAAGCACGACACAGCTGCTTGGTGAAAAAAAAAATTTTGACCAAATTTATCGTTTACACGATATAATCACAAAACACCTGCTTCAAAATATCATTTAGATCTTTATTTAAGCACATATGATACAAAATTTGAATCTCATTGGGTTTTAAGATTTTAAACTTCTCGATACCTAGTTTTAGGTCACTAAATTAACCTCTAACCATATACGATCGTATTTATAAGCCTCGTAAATATTCAGGGTATTACAACTTCTCCTACTTTTCTTAGTACTTTAAACGGTCCTATAAACCTAGGACTTAGCTTCCCTTTTTTCCCAAAACGTATCTTCCCTTTCTAGGGAGACACTTTTAAAAACACGTTGTAAGTTTGTAGAAACGAGAACAAACATACAATTATATTGTAAAAACAGTGGAAGAATGGCATAAATATAATTTAAAATTTTCTACAACCTCAGGAATCACCTTATGCGATATTATTAATTCAAGATAAAGAAGAAGGGATTATACCTTTGTAGATTTAACTTTTGAACATATACGAGTTCAACTCCCTTGATCTTTTCACGTTCTTCTCCAATTCTTCAAATCAAACGTTCGTTACCCAAGCGTGCAACGATCTAAAGTTAATCCACCAAGAGTATATTGGTTGAAGAAGTAAATTTAGATTCTTTAAGATCTTAGGTAGCAAACACTAATTTTTTCCCTCCTAACTCTTTTAGGTTTTGAGAATACTTGCAAGAATTACATTGGTCTTCTCCACAATAAGACCTTTCTTATTTAAAGACTAACCCTCCCTCCTAAACCTTTTAGGATTTAGGGTTTTAATTTAATTTAACTCCCAAACTATTTAGGAATTAAATAACTTCTAATAATAATAAGAATACTTCTTATTAATTTATAATTTAATATTTCTCCAAATACTTAATTATAAATATTAAGCTAATTAATTATTCCACTAATAAATTAAATATACTAAATTTATTATTATTAAGCAAATCTATGTATAATAGTAATAATAAGATTCTTCTTATTAATTTATAATTTAGTATTTCTACAAATACTTAATTATAAATATTAATATTTTTCCAAAATACTAAATTATTATTATTAAGCCAATTACATCTAAAAATAATATTTCTCTTTTTGCGGTGTGACCCTTTAGGTTCAATATTAAGCCGATAAGTAGAATAAATAAATTAGAACCATTCTAATTTTATTTATAATGAATTAAACTCCTTTAATTCAAATATAAATAAATAATATTTATTCTCCATCAAGAGTGACACCTTACGTTAGTGTATTATGACCATCCAGATAATATGAAATCAACGTTTAATCACAAAGAACCTATTCAGTAATAGTTACCGTACAATTCAATCCTTTTACCATACAACGTCCCGATCAAATATAAAACATGAAATTACTGTCAAGTTTTATTTATTTGATTATATGTATTTCGATTCAAAGATGCACAACTCAAGTTAATGTGTGATATTTCGAATATTTGTACGACTAAAATATAGTCTTATATGATTAATGTGATGATATTGTATGATAATCCTTAGATAAGGATAACTATTTATGTAAGAATGAGATATGATATGTGATTAAATGCGATTAAAGGTTAATTTGTAACAAAACTTGGATGTTAAAGAAGAGAGATGTGTAGAGAATGGTTAAATATTTTAATATTTGCGTTAAGAAAAACCTATATGGTTTAATATGTATAAAGATGTAAAAAGAGATTTTTAGTACAAAACGTTTCTAAAGAAGTTATGTAATAAACTCGATGAACATGTAGCTTAATGTATAATGTTGAAGAATATGGAGTATGTGGACTAATTGTAATGGAATAATATATAAATTTTATTCGCAGGCAAGTGATGAGATGGGTATTAATAGTTGGTTTATGTTAATTGTTTGAACTAACTAAGGGAACTAACACTTGCATAAAAATCACGTTAAGTAGTAAAAAACTCGAATTTGGGTTCGGAGTGGAATATGGATATACGGACTATATATTTGAGTTCGGAACGTCAAATTTAGTAGGAAAAGACTGTAAACATAATATAGTGTCATGGTTGACTTTTGGTGAAAGTCAACAGTTGACTTTTATGATGTAAAGTCAAACTTGGAGTTCAGAGTAGAATTTGGCGAAACGAATATGTCCACGACATTCAGAACGTCAACTTTAGTAGGAATGAACTATAATCACGAAAAAGTTGATTTCCAGATGACAAATTAGCCAAATGAGTAATTAAATAATTAAATGAATAATTTAAATAAAATAAAAGTCATCTGATGGGTGGGGCCCAGGGGGCTGCTGAACTAAATTGGAGGAAAAAAAGGAAAAGAGAAGGAAAAAGAAAATAAGAGAAAACCTTTGGAATTCTCCAAAACCTTTCAAATTCGTAACTCATATCTCTATTATTAATTAACCATGAATGGGAAAAGGAGGAGTTTGGGAAAGGAAGAGTTAACAAGTATTTCCCTTACAAATACTTGCTACATAAGGTATTCACCCATTTTGCAAATTATACTACCGTATGAAAAATTGAGAGAAAAGAGAGGGAGCTTGGGAGAAGAAGAAAAAGAATAGCTAAGGAAGAAAGAGGAGTTCTATCAAACTTGAATTCAAGAAGGGAACTCTTGAGAAGGAATGTCTAAAAACTTTAAGATTATCTTGCTTTCTAAGTCATAGAAGTATGGTGAAGATGATGATAACGAATAACCATGTTAGTATGAATAAAAATGGAATTAAGATGAAAACATAAACTTTTGAAACAACTCTTAAGCTATAGTTGACTATATATGCTTGGTTGTGGGAGATTAATGTATGATGGAGGGTCATGAAGGATCCTAAGTATAAGGATGAATTGTTTTGAGATTGGATTTTAACATGTTCAAATTAGCATGAAATCTGAGCTTTAAAACCATGCAAATCACTTGTTTGATAAACTGCCTAAAAGAGGCTATTATCTTAAAACATGAAAAATGGTTAAAGTTTAGTGTTAGGTAATATATATACATGAGTTATGAAAAAGTTCCAATTGGAACGATGGAAAAATAAGCTATAACGAAGTTATGGCGAAATTTTTCGTAAAGAATGTTAAAATTGAAAAACTTAGTCTCACGGGGCTTTTGGGCCAATTTTTTGGTCTGTTAACGATGCTATAAATAAATGAATTCATAGGAGTTTTAGAGAGCATGTTATAAGCTTTCCATAGCCTTCATAATGGTCTAATTCCGACTGAAAATGAGGAAGTTATGAAGGTTTGAGGTAGATGTGTCAAAACAGAGCATGTTGGAAAAACTGTGTGCGAACGAGCGCAGGTGCGCTAGCTGGCAGCGCAAGTGCGCCGACCTTGCTGCATCTTGCTGGATCTTGGCACAGCTGCACTGGTATGGGGTGCAGCTGCACTGGCTAAGGCCCCGGGTGCGCACGCGCAGGCGTATGTGCAGGACAACTTTGACGTCCTTTAGTAAAATGGACATAATTTTCTCGTACGAACTCCGATTGAGGTGGTTCAAGATGATCCAGAAAGCGATAGAGTAGACCTACAACTTTCATTCTTTAAGTTTTGAGATTTGAGGTCTGGAGTAGGGCCTAAATTGGCCATTTTTGAGACTGTTATGCATTCGGAAACAATCGGAGGGCGTCGGGCATGCGCATATACAACGTGTAATGCTTCTGACGATAAAAGATGTTGTTTTAAGTTCTAAAATATGAAAATTATGAATATAATGATGCTTAACAATAATCAATGTTGAATTAAATAAGTGTATGTGCATGCTAAACATATGCGAAGGAGGCGAATTAGGCGTATGAAGTATGAAGTATGAATTAGCCGTGTAAAGTTTTAATGAACTTAAAAAGTGTTATTATTCAAATAAAATGAACATTATAAGATATGTAATGGGGTTATTATAAACCAATAAGGATGGATGATGATGATGGTCTTAACGTTTTTGAACGACGCGACGTCAAGAGATGTTTTGAATTTAATTGCGTTTATTAAATTCTAAAACGTGAACAACATGAAATGAGACCCGTAATAAAAGATGTGAACCTTTATATGGAATCTATATGTGACTAATTGGTATATTATTATTAATGATGTTGTGTAGGATATTTGAAGAGCAATTAGCGTAGCTTTTAAATAGCGCTGCAGGCAAGTTTCCTAACTTCATTCGATTTATGCATTGAATGCAAGTTTCCTACTTGTACATGTTATTATAATGTGCAAGTATCCTGACGTTATGTAAGTTTTTCAGCGATAATAGTATCAATTTTTTGTATGATGCTATATAACTTGTTCACACTTATTATGCTATCGATGCCTGTTATAATATTGAACTGTTGATGATTTATAAATTCTATTATATCTTGAATGTTGTTAAGATTATGTCTATGTCAATTGAGTCGACTGGACAGATGATGGATGGGTGAAATTGAGATGTTGAAAATTTAGTAATGATATGTAGAGTTAAACCACATGATAATAAGTTGGTGTCGATCCTAGTGTTAAACACAAGATGATGTAAGTTAATAAAAACAGACATAAGTTGGTGTCAAAGCAACAGCTAAACACAAGTTGATGTCAAAATAATAGTTTGACACAGGTTGCTGTTAACCCAAAATGAAGGTAGCCGTTTAAGATGTAGAACATATTAAGTTGAATCCCTAAAATACGAAAACAGAATGGTGAGAAAAAGGTATGAATGTTATAGATGTTTATTGGTGAGCTAAAGGTATGAATGTTATAAATGTTTAAAGGCGAAGGAAAATTTATTATTCCTATTTATTAGATATGCTTCACAACTATTGTTCAGTTGATGAAGAAAGATGATATTATTCTTCATTTTTTTTATTTATTCACTACTATGGCTTGCTGAGCAATTAAATGCTCACTCTTGTAAATTCTAAAATTTTGCAACTAAAGTAGAAGAACTTGAATGGCCAGATAGTGCTAAGCGAAAGACTTTCGTTAAAAAAGAAGATTTAATTATATAGATGTTCACAATGTGTTCTAATTGTAAAATTTACTGATGTAATTATTCACTAATAGTGTGTATTGATGTTGTTAAGGTCTAGAACCTGGGATTAGATGCGTTATGTTGTAATAATAGAGTATTTACACTCATGTATAGATAAATGTATGGAATGGGTAGTACCGTGAAGCACCAGATCTAGGGCTGAAGGTAGACCCGAATTTGAGAGCATCACAGGTTGGTATCAGAGCTGATAGATTATAAACCTTAGGTAAGAGTACCTTAGGCTATAACTGTGGAGAGGGTGATGAGGATGGTATGAAATAAACTCAAATAGAGTTTAAATGCTGAGAGATAAATTTAGAAAATTCAAGTTTAAGTAAAGAATGAGTTAAAGATAAATATGAGATTATAAGAAATATAGAAGAAGATCCAAAAGAGGATCTTGGAGAGATATAAGAGAAATGAAGAGAAAAGGATCAGGAAATACCTAGTTTAATGAATGTAGATGAAAAGAGATGATAAACAAAAGGGATGATGTTAGATCATAAGTGATCTATAGTGGATGTTTAAAGATGAACTCATAAAGAGTTATGAATAAGGTAATATGAATTTAGGATATTCTTATTAAGTGATGATGAAGTTAGAGATGTGATAGATTTCAATTGAGGACTCATGTTAGTGGCTGAGTTGAACAAACCTTTGTATGGGCAGGGGATTTGTGCTTGGTTTAACAACCACTTAGCTTCCTATATTGATAATCATTGAAATCCTATGTCCCGCTATCTGTTATATATATAGTGAGAAGGTGATTCTTTTCTCCTATGTATATCTAATAGTTAGCGTTGAGGAATGTTAAGGTTAGACGTGAGTTCTTAAAACTCGTACTTATGGTAAGTTTGTGACTCATAATCGTATGGTACGTTTTTGAGCCCATAGGCTTATGGACAGTTCTTGATTTGTTCTTGAACTACGTATTACTATGACTAGTTCCTGAACTCATATTATTGTGGTAAGTTCTTGAACTCATAATGTGTGGTAAGTTCGATGAACAATGCGTATGGTATATCATCATAGACCATAAGAAATGTTATAGAGTGGGATTTAAGAGTTCTAAGTGATGGGCGAACATTAGTAGAATCCGAAACGAATAAAGTTGCTAGGTAAAGAAAGAATGGGGAAAAATTGGAAGATAATTTAGGAATGAGTGTATTCCAAATCCTCTAGCTATGCTAGATCTTAAATCGTGCTTGTATTCGCACTTACGTGCCTTTGAAAAGATTTGTTCAATTATTGAACTGTTAAATTTTTTTTAGTCCTGTTGTTTGTATGTCTACGCTACTTGTTTCAGCTAGACAAAATTTATTTTGAAAAATTCAAAATGTATTTATGAAATCATCACGCGCCATTAAAGCCGTGGTGTGGAGATTATAAATGACGATATTCTAACACACTGATTTCAACAGGGCAGCATTATGAAGTCCTAAAAATGATTTTTCAATTTACGTGAACTATATTATGAAGTATGTCTATGCTAATTATTTTGGCTAGACAAAATTGATTTAAAAAAACTATGGAAGTTCTTGGGCCCATAGTGATTATGATGGTGAGCTCGTCTTGGGCCCATGGTATGCTGGTGAGTTCTTCAAGTATTCTTGAACTCATTAGTTATGGTGAGCTAAGGAACCCATATTATTGGGGTAAGTTTTGTTTGTTCATATGTCGATGTCGGGCATATAGTCCCAATTTACGTTTATGCGTCAAAAATTTAAATGTTGTGCACGACATAGGGTACGATAGGTTGATCCCCTAAAGTACTTGCAGAGAGTATTTTCAGTCTTTATGATTGACAACTATTCTGATGGTTTTGGATGAACATTGTTCAAGGTCTTTATGACCCCTCAGCAAGATGAAAATATTTTCAAAAAGAATCTTTTAATTTCTCGTTATTCATACTGCTTCACAATTATTGAACGATGGTGAAGACTCCAAAGATGCGATGATTGAAGGTGATGATTGATGAAAGATCCTCAAAAGAGGAAGGTGATGAGAAGTAAAGATGATTAGGTTAACTTGAAAACCTAGTTTTGAAGGGTAGAATGAATAGAGATGACTATGCCTTAATTTTGAGGACGAAATTCTTAGAAGAAGGGAGAATGTGATATTCTGAATATTTGTATGGCTAGAATATAGTCTTATATAATTAATGTGATGATATTGTATGATAATACTTAGATAAGTATAACTATTTATGTAAGAATGAGATATAATATGTGATTAAATGCGATTAAAGGTTAATTTGTAACAAAACCTAGATGTTGAAAAAGAGAGATGTGTAGAGAATGGTTAAATATTTGAATATTTGCGTTAAGAAAAACCTATACGGTTTAATATGTGAAAAGATGTAAAAAGAGATTTTTAGTATAAAACGTTTCCAAGGAAGTTATGTAATAAACTCGATGAGCATGTAGCTTAATGTATAATGTTGAAGAATATGGAGTATGTGGACTAATTGTTGTAACGAATGTGATTTTTATAATTAATTAAAATATTTATTCGAATTAAATAAATATTTTAGTTGGGATATTTATTAAATGAAATAAGTATTTGGTGAAAATTATTTGAATAATTTGTGTTAGTGTAATTATGCTAATTGTTATTTGTGGGGTGATTTGATGTTTATTCTAATTTAATTTAATAATTAAATTAGAGGATTAATGATTTATTTGAATAAAATAATTTTGTCATAATAAAATGATTTATTGAATAAAATTGTAGTTGGCTAATTTAGAAGTTATAATTTTATTAGTAAGGTTTAATTGAATTTATTA
The DNA here is from genome assembly GCA_034770075.1 of Aralia elata. NCBI lineage: Eukaryota > Viridiplantae > Streptophyta > Magnoliopsida > Apiales > Araliaceae > Aralia > Aralia elata. The sequence goes on from CM068385.1 coordinate 47,926,883, forward strand.
ATAAATAAGTTTAATGGATTAAGTGTGACAATTGAATCATATTATAAAAGCATTATTAAAATAAAGAAAAATGGATTTTGGGTGCTAGCCAAACAAAGCTTAGACCCTTGGTCTTTGTTAACTGATGGAACTTTTGAATTTGGTAACTGACTAAACTAAATGTAATTTACGTTAATAATAATACCCACCAGTTTATTTGCTAAGCTAAGGAAAGAAAAAAAAGAAAAACTCAGAATGTAAAGAGAAAAGAGAGTTAGAGATTCCTCTAAGAAATGAAAAACCAAGCTCTGCTAATTCAGAAGGAAGTAGGAGATTTCAATTATCCATTCTTAGTCTAAAAGAAGAATTAAGCAGGTAATAATCTAATTTCTAGTCTTTAATTTATACTTCTTAAAATTCACTTCTCTGTGATAATTTTTGATGAACTAAATTGATAGGATTTGATAATATGTTGATTATATATGTTGTCAAGTGTATATAATCTGGTATATAGCATCTGTGAATGATTTTGGTGTTGGTTAAATCCGTGTAAATGCATGAAATAGGAAGAAATAGACTTTTTCTTTCACTGTGTTTTTATGGTCTGCTTTAAGTCTAAAATTGAGTGTCAATTCATGCTTAGAATCTGAAATTGATGGTTGTTTGTTGCAATTCATTGAAATACAAAAACAATATAACTTGGACAGATTAAAATGGTTGAATATCGAAGTCGTAGTGCTTGATTATGCTAAGTGCGTCAAACATGAAGTAATTAACAAGAACATATAATTTAAACTCTTAAATTGGTTGTTTGATGTACTCTGTGATGTTAGAAATAATTTATGTATGATGGGTTTGGTTTTGTCGAAGCTTATATCAACTAAGTATGGTTAATTTGTTATATGGGTGAAAATTTTAGAATTTTTGGGTTGGATTCTTGGTAGCAGAGTAGTTCTTCGCGAACTGCAGAAACTGGAATCCAGAAACAGCGCCGCATCACCTGTTTTCTTTGTTAGGCGGCGCCGCAGTGCCCGCAGCGCCGCAGCGCCCGCAGCACCACAGCGTCGTTGTTCCATGTTATGGCTGCGCCGCAGCGCCGGTTCCAAGGCTTAATGAGGCGTTGCAGCGCCGATAGCCAGTCAGACCCAGTAACGGGATTTTTATTATTCAGCGCACGGGATGTTTGTCTAACTTACTTTAAATGAATATGATTTAGCATAAAATTTATAAAATGGTGTAGCATCTAACCTTGGCTACCTAATTGGATGTGATGAACGCGTAACATGATGTCCCAATAAACATTATGAGATTAACAAACCTTAAACACTTGTTTAACAACTAACTGTCGATTAAGAGATGAAGAATGATGTAACATGATGTGAAGTTGGATGAAAGCGTTCATAAGAGTCGATGTGTGACTAACCGCTATACTTACGTGATTTGTGTGTGTAGGGTGTTTAAACGGCGTGTACTGTAATTTATAGCTAGCGCGCAAAGGTAAGTTTCTTAACTTTACTCTTTATTGAGCAAGTTTCCTAACCCTAACTTGTTAATTTCAATTCGGCAAGTTTCTTAAACTGTGTTGTACAAGATCCTAACATTTGCTTCCTTATTATGAGCAAAGTGTTCCTAGACTGTTCAAAGTTTATATTCTCTAATTGGGTTTTCTAATTCTTTTGAAAGCACTACTTCGTTATTAAACGCTTATTCAGTTATGAATCATTATTGTTCATGAATATCACTGTTCAATCTTACGTTGTTGATATTATCAAAATGTTATAAGACTAGTGAACCCTTTTTGATTCGACTAGTCCATAGTTGATGAGCGTTCTAAAATCTAGAACTTTTATTGAGCTGTTCCAAACCAAACTTCCTTTGGTGTGGATTCCGATGTTAAAGCTGAGATGAACAACCCTAATATAGGGGATTATAATGCGTGATAGCGTTAAAATGTTTGTGCATAATACATTGTACGAAGGGCTGATCCCCCGAAGTACGAGACATTTGGTCCATCCATAGTTAATATGACTTTTAAAGGTTACGGTAGAAATATTCGTAAACCTCTGACATAGTTCATGGTCTTGTGACCCTCAGTAAAGTTAGATGATCTTGATATCTTATATTGACTCAGACGTTGATTAATTCATAAAACTTATTGTTTTTTATTCAGAATTATTGTTCAGCTAGAGCTTAATCTTTTGTTCATTTCTGAACTGTTGTCTATTATTATCCTTGTGGGCAATTGTTTGCTCACTCTTGTATAAAACATTACAACTAAGACTGAAAAGCCAGATAAGCCATCCACTAGTAAGGGCAAAGGCAAGATGCCTAAGTAGCTGGCGAACTATCTATTTGTTTGATGAAGTTTATGTAATAAACACTTATTTAGTATTATGTTTTAATTCCGTGTTGATGTAATAAAGGTTAAATGACCTGGGATTTGTTTGAGATGTTTAACTTGTAACCCTTTTATGGGAAGATGATTTATTAAGTTTAATGTTATTATCCTTTATTTTTTTGTACCAGATTTGTGGGAATTGAGTACCCAGATTTGGGGGTGTCACAGGTTGGTATCAAAGCCGTAGGTTATGAACCTTAGTTGGGAAAACCTTAGGAATTAGCCTTTCAGGAAATCGGGAAGTGTAACAACCCGATAATTCGTGTAATCTATTATTTGGGTTTATGAATATGAATATCGAATGAAATGAAATTTTTATTTGATATTATTATGTGTTATGTGGTAAGGTTATATTACAACCTAGATTATGTGAGTGCATGAATTTTATGCGTTGTAGCTTTGTATAAGTGAATAAAATGATTTCAAGGAATAACGCTAAAAACGCCTTTTCCATTTTTTCGACTTTTCTTAATTTCATCAAAGCGTTAATGCGAAGAGTTAATAATCCAAGTGTGAGATTTTATTTGAGCCTAATTGGAATTAAATTAGGAGTTCAAGAGTGGCCTAAATAGAAAGCCCAAACCAAGACCCGACCCATGACCCAAACCCATGACCCATGAGGGAAATGGGTTATAGAAATCAGCTGATTTGAAGGAAGAAGAAGAGTACGGGAGAAGATAATGAAGAGAGGATAATAGAATCAAAGAAGGTGGGAGCTTTTGGGAAGAAATAATTCTGCATTTGGTGGAGGAAGAATGGAATAAAGCATATGGGGAGAAGGGAGGGGGAGTACCCGAGCCATGGAGAGGAGAAAAGCTCACTCTCCCGTACATGTGGAGCTACCATGCCAGAGCATGCTCAGCTCTCCCACCTCCAAGAAGCTCTGATCATTCCTCTATATATACTCATCAATTGCCTAGCCTTCCATTCCTTTCATTTGTGCTAAGTTATAAACTGAAAATTTGAGAGAAGAGTGAGAAGTGAGTTCACGGGTGAATTGAGGAAGGAGAAGGATTATCCTAGCAACTGTGATTAATTCCTCTAACTTCCTAAAAAAAGCTTCAAGAGGTAAGCAATGAATAACTTAACTCATTTCCATAATGGCTTCAAGTTCATAGTTTTTGCTTTGATTGCTTGTTGGAGTATATTGATGATTTTTATTGGTTGTTCATGAACAGGTAAGAATATTGTTAACTCTATAAAACCTTGCTAATAATTAGTAAAAGTGGAACAATGAATGAGAAATCAGAACCTATACATAAAGAGGAAGAAATGGACTGTTATGGACAATTCATGTATTAATAAAGGTGTAATCAATTTGTTTGGTTGTTTGAATTGGTTGAACATTGTCAATATGTGGTCAGAGGTTGTAAGGAATGATTTCATTTGGAAATCTGGACTAGCATAATTAGAACTCTACTCTAGTATTAGTTTCTAGCTTATGCCCACAAACTGTTTGATAAAATATCTAAGAGATGAATTTCTCTAATGAACTCTTATGAGTGATGAGTATCACCCAATTGGAACGAGGGTAAAAGCTTTTAAAATGAATCTGTAGCTAAGGTGGTAGTAAACTATGCCTTAATGAGAAAACCTAGATGAATAGTGACCTTCGAATCAATTCTGGTATTAATGTGTTGTTGGTTAAATTCTAATCTTATGTGTAGTCGTAGTACACTGAGTGATGAAGCCATGGGCTTTGGAATCACCTCATTTCGTTCACGGATGAGGGAGTTATGATGATCTGAATCCAAACATGTCAAGAACACCAAAAAAAAATACAGAGCATGGATTTGTGTTTGTGTTGAGTTTAGTAATTGGCTAATATTTGTGTTAGTCTTAGATATTCTGATACGTTGTAGCTCTATGTCTTAGGAGTCCAAAGAGTCCAAGATGGACTTATTTGAAAGTCTACAGAAGGAGATGTGAAGGTTGGAGTGAAGAAGGGTCGGATTGCATGTAGGAAGCAATTTGCAGCACCTGGGTTCCGGCGCAGCCTCCTTATTCTGACGGAGGCCTTGCTGAGCTCCCTGGATGCTGGCGCTGTGACGCCCCCAAATTCGGGTCACCCGAACCGCGGACCTGGTTTGTCACTATCTAATACACACGTCATACAATTTATAACTTACAGCGGAAATAAAGGAATATTTATATTGATATAACATAAATAATCCTGTCCCAAGTCTCGAAACCAAGACTACTCCAAAACATAACTTAATACATAAGAATACATAGGTCTTAATACATGACATCAAATAATAAGTCTTGATACAACGATGATTCTAGTACAATTAAACAAAACTAATCAGTAGCTTTGCCCTTTCCCTTATCCTTTCCCAAGCTCTCGCCACGTGCTGCACTAACTAAAAAGTTTTAAGGAAAGCAAGGGTGAGCAACAAATTTGCCCCGCAAGTAAAATAGCGGTGAATAATCACGTGAATAACTTTATAGCTCATAGGAGTTAAAAACAAGATAGCTCAAGGAAATAAACAACTACTTTATCACCATTGTAGTGGTCACTGTGGACCAAAGGATTTTCTGAAGTATCCAAGGATTTCAAAATTTCCCAAGAAAAGGAACTATTCAATACTAAGGTGCACCAAGGCACATAACTCTATTCTAGAATTACCAGAATTTCATCCGATAATCCACAAACAAACGGTACAATAGGTGATCAGCCTAGAGTACCTGGCGCTATGCATAAGCCTCACTTACTAATTACGCGCGTGTCGGTTCCCAACATTTATACAATTGCCCCTGCTATGAGGGTTGTTCTTCTCAGCTTTATATGGGAGTCCGAGCCAAAATAATTTGATCGGATAGCTTTACTTAACAGCAACAATAGTTTGAGGACTTAACCTCACTTCAATAAATAAATCGATAAGTGTCAAGCTGAAGCAATTGGCTTTAACATAGCTTTCAATCAATTTATGGAATAAGAAGCTTTAAGGCTCAACAACATGCACTATAGCATAGGTAGATAAATTGAACGAATGTCAAATCATTTAAATAATCATAAGAGTACTCGCACAATGAAATAAGTTGCGGAAGTTTAGAAAACTAGCTCAATTAAAAATAGTTGAGTAAAGAACTTGCAATAATATACAACATTTGTATAAAATAGGAAACTTGCCCAAATGTAAGGGTTGAGTGAGTTTAAGAAACTTGCATTCATAAGAATAAACTCGCACAATAATAAAAGTTGTACGGGTTAGGAAACTTGCATTCAATATGTAGAAAGAATGAAGTTAGGGAACTTGCCTGGTGCGTCTGCTACAATATTACAACACACGCTCTTTAATATCCTACACAATTAGGTATATATTCACATAAAATTAGTCACATACGGGATACCAAATATTTGTTTACACAACTCTATAATGTCTCATTCATATTAAAAACAAAATATTAAACAAGGTTATGTCCACTAGTTACGGCGTTACGACGCTCGCACGTCTGTGCGCCAAACTTGATTATTCGAACGCTCAAGCGACACGCCTCTGCGTATGCCTAACACGCCCATTCGATTTATCTAATAATCATTGGTTAATGATGAGTATCATTATAATTCATAACATTCATGTTTTAGAACTTAGAACAATATTTTACATTGTCGGGAGCATTACATGTGCTTACGCGCATGCTTGACACCCTCTGATTGCCCCCAATTACACATCAGTCCTATAAATGGCCAATTTAGGCCATGCTACAGACCTCAAATTGAAAAACTTAAAGAACGAAAGTTTTGCACAGTTTCATTACTAGCGCCGTAGGCGCTCAGAATTGCCTTGGAGTAGCACTCTAGGCGCTCTCTCACAGTAGCTGGGCTCGTGGCCAGCGCCTAGCCAGTGCCTTAGGCGCTCGGCCTGAGTCTCTGACCCATTTTGCTTCCCGGAATGCTCTGTTTTTGGTGCTCTAGACCTATCTTGCTTCCAACCATCATAGCTCCCTCAATACACGCTCAAATTGGTCCGTTCCGGACTCTATGTACTCCTAAGACATAGGGCTACAACATATCAAAAATTCAGAGCTATCCATTAACATGTCCAAATCTTAGGCCAAAGTATCAACTCGTGCTATATTTTCGTGTTCTTGGTGTTCTTGGTGTTCTTCACAAAAATCATCACCAAAACTTTGTTTTAATCCCTTTTTACTCCATTCTAACTGGGTTAAACTCATAACCCATGGAAGTACAACATCACAACAACAAATAAACACAACAAACAAGGAATCAAAGCTATAAGGTCCTCTAAATTCGTCTATAATAGTCCATAATCCATTTTTGTCCATTGTTCTTCATGTTCTTCATTCTTTATGCATAGGTACGGATTTCTTTGATGTTTGTTCCACTTTGATGTTATTAATGGCTTACAAGGTGTCTTGGTAATAATATTAAACAACCACAACCAACAATTACAACAAAAATTGCAAGAAATGCTCAAACCCAATGGTTTGAGCTCAAGAACACATAGAACTCGAAAATCCTATCAAAATCACATGGAATGAATTTTTTGGTTGATTGTTTACCTTGTAAATCCTTTCTAGGTGCTAAGAAACTTGTTAGGGCTTGGCTTGAGTCTCCTTCTTCCTCCTTGGTTCACCCGTACCTCTTTTTCTCTTCCGCTCTTCTTCTTCTTCTTCTTTTTGTTCTTCTCCTTCTTCTTGTTCTTCTACTTCTCCTTCAATGCTCTCTCACTCTCAATAATCTGCAGCACCTTCACACTCAATCCCTCTTTATCTTCAGTTGGTCTAGGCAATGAATGGGAGAGAGAAGAAGTTTGAATGGAATGGCAGCTAGGAGGCTTTGGGAGGATGAAGGGGAATGGGTCAATAAAGTTCAGCAATTTGGAAGAAAAATAAGGCATTGAGCCTACCAAATAGCAGCATGCTGCCGGCGCCCTCTCCACTCCTTGCATTTGATTGGTCTAAAATTGGGGGTTGGTTCCCCCTTGGAGTAACAAGCCAAAATAAATACCCAAATACACAAAAATATATCCGAAAACTCCCACTTTTGTACCAAAATTGGTAAATATCTCTACCCAAAATTAAAATGGGTACTCCCATAAAATATTACGATGCATAAAAATAATAATTATGGGATTCGTCCGTTTATTCGGAACAGTCATATTATATATTTCGGATATCGAATAAAACACGATTGGGCTCAAAATGAAAATCTGACACTTGGAAAAATTATCACTTTGTACACGTGTATTATTGAAATTTATTAAGGTCGAAAAAGACACAAAAATATAATGGTGTGAATAGTGCCTCGATAAGCGTGCCCCGTGAATAGTGATTTTGTGATTTTTCGCGAAGTCAATATATTCACCCTAACGACACTACAACACGTAAAATTCAACACATACACATATTCTAGGTTATAACACAACCTTTAAGCACATAACACATAATAATATAAATAAAAATAAAAATTCATTTCATTCATACATAAACTCGGGTTACAAGGAAATTAAAATTCTCGATCGTTACATTCTCCCTCCTTATAAGGATTCTGGCCCCAGAATCACAATACAAGGTTAAGCAAAAAGTTGAGGGTAATTCTCCTTCATATTATCTTCTAATTCCCACGTAGCCTCCTCGGCATTGTGGTTTCGCCAAACTACTTTCACATAAGGTATGACTTTATTTCTTAATACTTGCTCTTTCCTATCGATTATCTGAATAGGAATTTCCTCATACGTAAGATCTTTGTCTATTTGGATGGGCTCATAGGATATCACGTGCTTATATCGGGCTTGTATGGTCGTAACACTGAAACGTGGAACACATTGTGGATATGCTCCAGTTCAGGAGGCAAGGCTAACTCGTACGCCACTTCACCCACTCTTCTCAACACTTCGAACGGTCCTACGAACCTCGGGCTCAACTTTCCCTTCTTTCCAAATCGTATCTTCCCTTTCCAGGGAGATACCTTCAGAAACACATAACTGCCGACGTCGAAGTCTCTCGTCTGGCGATGTTGATCTGCATACTTCTTTTGTCTGTCTTGGGCTGCAACTAATCTTGCCCTGATCACTTCGACCACTCTTGCTGTCTGCTGCACCAATTCTGGTCCCAACAGTCGCCGTTCGCTAACCTCATCCCAGCTCAATGATGTCCTGCACTTCCTTCTGTAGAGGGCTTCATATGGCGGCATCCCGATACTTGCATGATAGCTATTGTTATAAGCAAATTCCACAAGTGGTAAATGGTCATCCCAATTTCCCTTGAAATCCATCACACAAGCTCTTAACATGTCTTCTAATGTCTGAATTATTCGTTTGCTCTGTCCGTCAGTTTGAGGATGGTAAGCAGTACTTAGTCACAACTGTGTTCCCATTCTCTCTTGCAAGCTCTTCCAAAAATTTGACGTGAAGCGCGGATCTCGATCTGAGACAATTGACATTGGCACTCCATGTCATGAAACAATTTCCTTTATATACAACTTAGCTAACTGGTTCAAATTAAATCTGATCTTTATCGGTAGAAAGTGTGCTGATTTCGTCAATCGGTCCACGATAACCCAAATGGCATCATAACCCTTCTGTGTAACTGGAAGTCCTACCACAAAGTCCATAGTGATGTGCTCCCATTTTTATTCCGGTATATTTAGTGGTTGAAGTAACCCACTTGGTCTCTGATGTTCCGCTTTGACTTGTTGACAAGTGAGACATTTGCTGACGTACTCTGCCACTTCCCGCTTCATGTTGGGCCACCAAAAATATTGACGAAGATCCCGGTACATTTTCGTGCTTCCTGGGTGAACAGAATATGCTGAATTATGTGCTTCATGTAAGATCTCATCTCTTAATTCAGTCACGGCTGGCACCCACACTCGCTCTTCGTATCTCAAGATACCATCCTTATCCATTCGGAATTTCTCTTCCTCATTTTCTGCGATCCTTTTCTCTATCCTTTCACATTCTTCATCCTTTTCCTGTGCTTCTTTCACTTTGTCGAGTAACGTCGGACGAGCTTCAATTACGAATAACTTCTCTGTTGCCTCTGCCAGACCTTTCACTTCAATCTACAGTTTCGCCATTTCCAGTATTAACTCCTCGTGAGTTGTCAACATAAATAATTTCTCATTCCCCTTTCTACTCAATGCATCTGCTACTACGTTTGCTTTTCCCGGATGATAGAGAATTTCGCAGTCGTAATCCTTGATTAATTCCAACCACCTCCTCTGTCGCATGTTCAACTACTTCTGTGTGAAGATATATTTTAGACTCTTATGATCCGTGTATATCTCACATTTCTCCCCATAAAGGTAATGTCTCCAAATCTTCAATGCAAAGAGGACGACTGCTAATTCCAGGTCATGGGTAGGGTATCGCTTCTCATAATCCTTCAATTGTTGTGATGCATACGCAATAACCTTGTCGTGTTGCATCAACACACAGTCAAAACCCTTGTGTGATGCATCACTATACACTACAAAACCTCCCGTATCATCTGGTAAGGATAATACCGGCGCCTCGCTTAACCTCTTTTTAACTCCTGAAAGCTGTCTTCGCACTTTTCAGACCATACAAACTTCACCGTCTTTCTTGTCAGATTGGTTAGTGGGGTTGCTATCTTCGAAAAATCCTGAATAAATCTTCGATAGTACCCCGCTAATCCTAAGAAACTTCGTACTTCTATCGGCGTCTTCGGTTGTTCCCAGTTATTAACTGCCTCCACCTTCGCAGGGTCTACTAAAATACCGTCTTTGTCGATCATATGCCCTACAAATTGCACCTTTTCCATCCAGAATTCGCACTTGGATAATTTCGCGTATAACTTCTCCCTTCTTAGTGTCTCCAGTACTTTGTTCAGATGATCAGCATGCTCTTCTTCGGTCTTTGAATAAATCAAAATGTCATCGATGAAAACTACTACGAACTTGTCTAAGTACGACTTCAAACCTCGGTTCATTAAGTCCATGAATGCTGCCGGTGCGTTAGTCAAACTGAAAGACATCACCAAAAACTCGTAGTGACCATATCTCGTCCGAAACACATTTTAGGTACATCTTCCTTCCTTACTTTTAGCTGATGATATCCGGTCCTCAAATCTATCTTCGAGAAGTGTCTGGCTCCTTTTAGTTGATCGAATAAGTTGTCGATCCTTGGCAATGGATACTTATTCTTGATCGTTGATTTGTTCAATTCCCGATAGTCGATGTAGAGCCTCATCGATCCGTCCTTCTTTTTGACAAACAAAACTGGTGCTCCCCATGGGGACACACTTGGCTGAATATACCCATTGTCCAGCAATTCCTGAAGTTGTATCAACAATTCCTTCATCTCTACTGGCGCCATACGATACGGAGCCTTCGAAATTGGTGCAGTTCCTGGCACACCGGGTAATTCACTTGGAAATACATCCGGAAACTCTCTCACTACCGGTATATCTGTAATTTCTACCCCTCCTTTCTTTGTAACAACAATATAGGCTGAGTAGCCTTCGCATCCTTTCTTTAACAATTTCCTGGCCTGCATCATTGTGAGACAACACGAACGTCTCAGCGATGTACTACCATAAAATACTACCCTCGACTGGTTTGGGGTCTGAAGGTTCACACTTTTCTTCTGACAGTCGATCACTGTCGCATGATCACACAACCAACCCATTGCCAATATTACATCGAACTCTCCCAACTTTATTGGGATCAAATCCACAAGAAAATTATAACCCCTAATCTCAACAATTACGAAGAATAAACTCTACAGGAATTACCTTGTTATTAGCAATTTCTATACTCAAAGGATTTTCTAACTGTTCTTGGGGTAGATTCAACCGTTTAGCAAAATCTTCAGACACAAAGGAACGAGTAGCACCCGAATCAAATAATGTGCAGGCATTTATATTATTGATTGGGATAATACCTGACACCACGTCCTTAGCAATCACTGCATCCTGGATGGGAATGTTGAAGGTTCGGGCAGGGCTTCGGTTCGGCGGAGTCGGCCCTCTATCCATTGCTTTGTTGCCTCCACCTCGGTTACCGCTACCACCGTTGCTTCCGTTCTTCGGGCAATCTCTGAACTGATGCTCCTTTGATCCACAAGAATAGCATCCAAGGTTCTTCCTTGGGTTTGGGTAATGTGGTGCTATATGCCCTCCCTGGTTGCAGTTGTAGCAGACATTACGTCCCTTCCAACACTCTCCCATATGATTTTTCCCACATTTTAAACAAGCTTCAATCTTCTTCTTAAATCCTCCCTGATTATTCCCCGTCTGATTAGTGTTAGTATTGTTGTTGTTGCTGTTACTGTTACCACTATCCCATTTTCTTTTTCCCGAGTTGCTTCCACCACTACTGCCACCTCCACGGTAGTCTCCTCCACCCTTCTTATTCTTCTTGTGTTGATTCAGGGCCTCAATCCCTCCTTCTGCAATGATGGCTTTTTCTAGCAGTGCACTAAAAGTTTCAATCTGAAGAACGGCTACCTTGTTATATATCCACGGTTTCAGCCCTTGTTCAAACCTTTGCGCCTTCAGCTCTTCAGTACTTACTTGAAGCGGTGCAAAACGTGCAAATTCATTGAATTTGGCGGCGTACTGAGTCACCGTCATGTCTCCCTGCTTCAGCTCTAAGAATTTTAGTACCATTTGTCTTTCCATGCTCTTTGGGAAATAATCTCGAAAAATAATTCTTTGAACTTATCCCACGGTATCACTCATTCGCCTGCTCATTGTTGGTTAGCTTCCCACCAATAATTTGCTTCCCCTTTCATCATATAGGTGGCAAATGTTGTTCTCTGTTCATCCCCCACGCGTGCGATAACGAAAGCCTTCTCTATTTCCTTCACCCAAGACTGGGCTTCAATCGGATCAGTCGTTCCCCTGAACTCTGGGGGTCCTACGCTTTTGAAGTCTTTGAAACTTGTTACGAGTACTGCCGGTGGGTTGGGATTCACGGGTACCGCATTTCTCCTTTCCATTCTCTCCAGTACATCCGCTAACCGCTGCATAGGGTCCGTCGTGTTAGGCTTGTATAACGCGAACATGCAATCAAATTACATAAATAAAGCGGAAGCGCGATAAAATCAGATTTTAAAATTTTATACAAACCATCACCATGATCTTTCTTTATGCACAATTATTAATTAAACGAAAGAGATGGAGAATAAGAATTATACCCTTATAGAATTCTAGCTTCCTTAGGTACAAGTTCAACTCCAATTCTTTCGCGTTCTCCTTGAATTCCACCGATTAAATTCCTTCCTTTGATCAACGTTAGTCACCCAAGTGTTTGGCCTCTAGAGGTGATCTACCAAGGAATAATACTTATTCAAGAAAATGGTGTTGGCAAAACCCTAGTTTCTATCTCTATAAAAATTGTAAGTACTCTCCACAATTCTTATGCAAGAGTGTGTAACCTTAATCTATGATAATACTTCTCTTATTTATAAATGTAGGAAAACCCTTCCCTAAACTATTTAGGATTAGGGTTTCTATTCTAATTAAACTCCTTTAATTAAATTAAACTCCTAATCAAATTAGGAATTCATGTGAGAGTACTTCTATTAATTAATTCTCAATCCCTATTAGGAATTAAATAATAGTAATAGTAATAATAATAATAAGACTCCTCTTATTAATTTATATTTAATATTTCTAAAATATTAAATAATAAATATTAAGCTATTTAATTTATTCTATATCCATAGACTAAATTAAATACACTCTTATTATTACAATTATGTCATTTACTTCTTAAATAAATATTTTCCTTTTGCGGTGTGACCTTTAGGTTCTCCATATTAAACCGGTTATGAATAAATAAATTAGAACAATTCTAATCTTATTTAAATAAATAAATTAAACTATTTAATTTATTTAAATAAATAATATTTATTCTACAATAAGGGTAAGCCCCCTTAGCGATCAACGACTTTCTAGATAATATAGATTTCAACATTAATCATAAAAGAACCTTTCAATGCATAGTTACCATACAATTTAATCTTTCTACCATACAATGTCCCAATTAAATATAAGACATAAAATTACTGTCAAGTCTTATTTTATTTAATTATATGTATTTCGATTCTCAAATGCACAACTCTAAATAATGCAAATTAGAAACTCTTTTCTAATTTCATTCTGCCTTGGCCAAGGACTACAGAGTTATCATTTATCGAATCACATAGGACATTCACATCTTTTACTAGACGTGGTAGATTCTTTGTTGATCATTCACCTATCTCCATGTACAACTTATTATACCCAATCATACCCTTTGTTATACCCTAAAGATCTTAAGGGACATGTCAAAGTATAACTCATCATACACAAGATACTATGATGATCTCAAGTCCAAGGATCACTTGTACTACTATCACTAGAGGAATTCCTATTGACAGGCGAGTAAAACTCCATTAGGTATTCCTTAGCGAGCCACGTTCAGTGAACTTATTCTCCAATAAGCACCTACATACTTGCTTTAGTGTCTCCACACAAATGATTATGAGATCAATCATCCTCTTCTTAAGAGCAAGCAACGTATGTACTAATTTATCCGGATTCACTAATCCCCTTTTTAGTAATCGAACGATTAGGAACGATTTTAGTCTGTGAGTTATCTAAAATTTAGATCTCATTAGCATGATCACCACCATGATTCTAAAAGCATTGCTCAAAACTATGGGTTTATCACATTTAATATAACAACACTATGTAGATAATGTAAAATGCCTTTAATAACCGAATAAGATTACAAAGTATATGCTACATCATATCAAATATGATTGGCTTGTGTGCATACTACTTTCAATCTCCCACTTGCACTAAAGCCAATCGTCATGGTATCTAATACCCTTCTTCTCTAAGTGACGATCATCCTTCCGTTTGGATAAATCTTTAGTAAATGGATATGCAATGTTGTTCTTGAGAGTCCACTATCTCTATAGTGACTTTTCTTCTTTCAATGATTCCTCTAATCAATTGAAAGTGCCGCAACACATGTTTGAATCCAAGATGAGACTTAGGAAATATTCCTAGTTCTGTAATAAACTTTTCATCCAAATAATCAACTTCCAGCTTCATTTACAGCTATATACTTTGTCTTTGTCACTAAACTAGCAACTCTTTGCTATTTTGGAACCTTTCCAATTCACTGCTCCACCATTCAAGGTAACAATTTACCCTAAAGTGAATTTGTTATCGTCTTGATCAATCTGAAAAACTTGAGTCTGTTTAGCCCTCTAGTTTTAATTCAGACTTACCATGAATCATGATCACATCTTCAATACCGGTTAAGTACTTAAGATGTTTATCACTGTCTTATAGTGATCTTCTCCGGAATATGACTGATCAACATCAGGCCTTGTATATTCATTGCATACATGATAGTAACTCACACGATCTCTCTTTAAATTGGAGACAATTTTAGAGAGATTCACTCCATGGCTCATCATCATGAGACCTCTTTTGGAATTTGTAATGTTAAATGCCTTTAGCATCAAATGAATATACGTTCCTTGGGTCAAGCCGAACATCCTTTTAAATCTATCTATATAGATTTATATCCCCAATTTATAGGATGCTCCTCCCAAGTCATTCATGGAGGAATGTTTAGACAATTTTATCTTTACTGATTGTAGCATTGGTGTGTTATTCCTTATCAGTAGTATATCAACATGTAATACCAGGAATGTCACAGTGCTCCCACTGACCCTTTTGTACACACTAGGTCCATTCTCGTTTTTGATAAAAATCAAACTTTTTTGATTCTCTCATCAAAACGAATGTTCCATCTTTGAGAAGCTTGCTTCAATCTATAAATGGATCATCGTACCTTAAAACACAATTTGCTTCAACCTTTGAAACAAATTCCTCTACTTGTGATTTCGTAATAAGCTGCAATCACAAGCAAAATCCAAATGGACTTGAGCATTACCTGGTAATAAGGTTTTATTACAGTCAACTCCTTGACTTTATTTGAAACCTTTTAAACAGGTTTGGTCTTATAGGTCTCCACCTTGCCATTTGCCATAGTCTTTCTCTTTAAAGACCCATATACACCCTTTAGGCACTATGCCTTTTGGTGGAGTAACCAGAGTCTATACTTGGTTCTCATACATGGAGTCCATTTCGGATTTCATGGCCATCTGCCATTTCTCTAAGTGTCTTCTACTTATAGCCTCATCGTATATAACTGGATCATCATCTTCTATGATGCATACCTCATCATCATCCTCTATGATGAATCCATACCTCCTAGGTATCTTCGGTACTCTTCCAGATTTACGATTCGGTTGTGGTACAATAGGTCTATCTACAGGGCCCTCGGTTTGACTTCAAGTGCTTTGTGGTTCTTGAACTCCTTCAAGATCTATTACCCTCTCACTAGCTCCTTCAATGATAAACATCTTTATCCAAGAAGGCAGCGTATAGGATTATAGTAATAATGTCCTAAACTTTCTTTAGGATATCCCACAACTCTGCACTTGTCAAATTTTGTCCCAAACTTATCTTTTGAAAACCTTTTCACCTAAGTTGGACAACTCATTATCTTAACATACTTAAGACTAGGAATCCTCCCTATCCATAACTTTTATAGAGTCTTAAGGCCGAATTTTAAGGTTACCTTATTTTGTAGATATGCAGCCGTTTCTAGGGCATAACCCTAGAAAAATACTGAAATGTCGGTAAAAATCATTATGGACCACACCATGTTCTACATGGTATAATTTTCCTTTTTAGATACACCAATCAATTATTGCGTATCATGAAACGTCCATTATGAGAAAAATATCATTTTGAGATGATCTGGAAACTCATTGCACAAGTATTTCTTCCTCGATCTGATCAAAGAATATTAATACTTTGTCGATTTGTTTCACTTCTGAATTCTTTGAACCTTTTAAATGATTCAGACTTGTATTTCATCAAATACATATATTCAACTCTTTAAATGATCATCTCCTTTTCTTTTACTAGTTTTTTCAATTTGTAAAATTATTTTGCATGGAAGTCAAGTTTACAAAGTCCATCAAATGATCTTCCAGTTTCAAACAAAACATTATCATTATAAATAGAACAACAATTGTTCTTAAATATAATACCAGAACCTTCCTTGTCCAACAACGGAAGTAATAATGTTTCTTAAGAGAACTGGAACATAATAACAACTTATTAACTTAACAGACTTGCCCGTAGGCAACGCTAAACTATAAGTTCCTACGGCTAATGTAGCAACCATTACTCCATTCTCCGCACGCAAGATTACTTACTCTTTGTTTAGCTTTCTACTTCTGCTTAGTCTATGTATTGGATTGCATACGTGAGAACTATAGCCGGTATCCAATACCCAAGTAGAACCTTGACTTACAGAGAGATTTATTTCAATGATGAACAAACCTATATCTGTAACCGAAGCTTCACTATGCTTCTTATGGTTAGCCTCTGCAAGATGCTCCTTACAGTTTCCTTTCCAATGTCTAGGCTTATTGTAGTGGAAGCAAACTCCTTTGCTATCTGCATCAGTTTTGTTCTTAGTGTCCTTAGTTATTGCATTTCCTTATACATTTTTTGAATTGTTCTTCTTTTAAGAAGATCCTTTGGCCCTCTTCCGCTTCCTGGAAGAATCATCTACCAGTAAGACTTGGTCTTTCTTGGTTAGAAAGTGACTCTTTACAGTTTTCAACGTGTTTAAGCAACTCATGCAGGTTGACATATAGCTTGTTCACGTGGAAAATTCACAACATATTGTGAGAAAGAGTCCGTGAGTGATTGCAAGATCAAATCTTGGATCAACTCTTCATCCAATACAAAACCCAGTTGTCCCAATTGTTCAATCAGATTGATCATTTTTAGGACATTTGTCTATACTGTAGTGCCATCGGTTATTCTAGATTGGAAGAGCTCCTTAGATATCTAATATCTAGCAGTCCTACTTTCCTCACCATTCAACTCCTTGAAGGTGCAGGAGTACAGTAAGAGCATCCATAGTTTCATGCTGACGCTGAAACTTGTTACTCATGGATGCGAGCATGATGCATTGAGCCAACTGTGCATCATCTTGCCACTTTCTAAAAGTAGCAATCTCTTCCTCAGAGGTATTGTCTGCAACTATTGCAGGGATAGGCATAATAAGGATATAAGATAGCTTTTCAGCCTTGAGAACTATTCTCAGATTCCTTAACCAGTCCATGTAATTCGGTCCGGTTAATTAGCATCTAATATGCTACGCAGTGATAGTGAATTAGACATTGTAAAATTCTGTAAAATGAATTTGTAATTTAACAATATTTTAGCATACATTCATTTAATTAATTACCAAAATAAATTAGGTCTTTATTTTAAATTGGTATCTCCCACTATTTTCATCAAACTATATTACCCTCAATATATAGTTCGGCAAATCAAATTAAAGGTCTGCTAGTGAGAATAAAGATCCCATTTCAAATGTATATAGCCTTGTGGTGACACAACAAACGATATATAAATAAATAGGTAGACAACTATTGTCAATTACATCTCTATGTAATTCCTTGTATTTTGCCTCTTAGATTATTTTGATCAAGTGGTGACACATCCGAATCAAAATTATTCAAGTTAAGTCTATCCTAGCACTTCTATATATTCGAAAGAAAAACACTGTCCTTGTGGTGACACAACAAAACAGTATCGTTCAGTCTATGTATAAGCATCAAATGTGATAATGCAACATCTTAAATATTTAATACTTGCCTTGTGGTGACACAATAAACTCATATTAAATATTTAATACTCTATTGTTTTACCATGCTAGAAGGCGACGTTCGATATTCCAAATATCTTTGAACGCTTAGTACTTAATATAATTTCTTTGAGGGGTTTGTAATTATTATTTGTCTCATCTTGTTTAGCGTGCATGCACATATATATATAAAATACGCGTCATATTATTTTACATGCGAAGCATGTTCGATAATATATAATATATATATATAGTAAGCATGCACATATAGAATACTATATTCTATCCGGATTGATTATGGACTTTTATTCTAATTTGGTTCACTAGAGCCACCAAGTGAACCAAAAGGTCAAACCTAGGGTGCAAGAATTAAATTTAAATATAACTATTACATTTAAACCCGGGCTCCATTACAAACGGGTCTTCAAGCGCTCCTTGCTCCTTTGTCTCTAATTCTTCAAAATTAATTCTAACTAATCCTATTACAAAAACTATTTACAATAAATAGAAACCTTGATCAGTAGTCAAGGGGAAGTACATAGGAGGGAGATAGAATTTACATTAAGAAAAAATTAGAGAAGACGAGGTACGCAGACCCCATTTATAAAATCTCATACATTCAAGCATTCACTAAAATAAATCCAATCACACATTGGTCAATAGTCCATAATCAATCCCTATTTATTATCATACATATCTCTATATGTATCAATAAATAACATTCATCCCATTAATAATAAAACCATTCCATATATGCATTGATATCATTTAATGGGCAATATTAGTTAGTATAAAATCCAATTTCAACTCCAATTAGTTATCATGGAATCCAATTCCAACTCTAATTAGTTATCATGAAATCCAATTTCAATTAAAATAAACTTCTTTATTTTAATCATATTCCAAATCAAAATAAACTCTTTTATTTTAATTTATCCAATTTTGAATAAAATAAACTCCTTTATTTTTAATCAAATTCCAAATCAAAATAAACTTCTTTATTTTAATTTATCCAATTTTTTTTTGAATAAAAATAAACTCCTTTATTTTTAATCAAATTCCAAATCAAAATAAACTTCTTTATTTTAATTTACAAAAAAAATAAAATAAAATAATTTTACACAAACAATTATGCCCAATTAAATTGTTCTAAATGCATATCAATGTATATACAAAATTAAAACAATTAATAATTCGCATACAGTTTGGCTCTTGATACCACTGTTAGGTTTGTATAACGCGAACATGCAATCAAATTACATAAATAAAGCGGAAGCGCGATAAAATCAGATTTTAAAATTTTATACAAACCATCACCATGATCTTTCTTTATGCACCATTATTAATTAAACGAAAGAGATGGAGAATAAGAATTATACCCTTGTAGAATTCTAGCTTCCTCAGGTACAAGTTCACCTCCAATTCCTTCGCGTTCTCCTTGATTTCCACCGATTAAATTCCTTCCTTTGATCAACGTTAGTCACCCAAGTGTTTGGCCTCTAGAGGTGATCCACCAAGGAATAATACTTATTCAAGAAGATGAGTGTTGGCAAAACCATAGTTTCTATCTCTATAGAAATTGTAAGTACTCTCCACAATTCTTATGCAAGAGTGTGTAACCCTAATCTATGATAAGACTTCTCTTATTTATAGATGTAGGAAAACCCTTCCCTAAACTATTTAGGATTAGGGTTTCTATTCTAATTAAACTCCTTTAATTAAATTAAACTCCTAATCAAATTATGAATTCATGTGAGAGTACTTCTATTAATTAATTCTCAATCCCTATTAGGAATTAAATAATAGTAATAGTAATAATAATAATAAGACTCCTCTTATTAATTTATATTTAATATTTCTAAAATATTAAATAATAAATATTAAGCTATTTAATTTATTCTATATCCATAGACTAAATTAAATACACTTAACTTATTATTACAATTATGTCATTTACTTCTTAAATAAATATTTTCCTTTTGCGGTGTGACTCTTTAGGTTCTCCATATTAAACCGGTTATGAATAAATAAATTAGAACAATTCTAATCTTATTTAAATAAATAAATTAAACTATTTAATTTATTTAAATAAATAATATTTATTCTACAATAAGGGTAAGCCCCCTTAGCGATCAACGACTTTACAGATAATATAGATTTCAACATTAATCATAAAAGAACCTTTCAATGCATAGTTACCGTACAATTCAATCCTTCTACCATACAATGTCCCAATTAAATATAAGACATAGAATTACTGTCAAGTCTTATTTTATTTAATTATATGTATTTCGATTCTCAAATGCACAACTCTAAATAATGCAAATTAGAAACTCTTTTCTAATTTCATTCTGCCTTGGCCAAGGACTACTGAGTTGTCATTTATCGAATCACATAGGACATTCACATCTTTTACTAGACGTGGTAGATTTTTTGTTGATCATTCACCTATCTCCATGTACAACTTATTATACCCAATCATACCCTTTGTTATACCCTAAAGGTCTTAAGGGACATGTCAAAGTATAACTCATCATTCACAAGATACTATGATGATCTCAAGTCCAAGGATCACTTGTACTACTATCACTAGAGGAATTCCTATTGACAGGCGAGTAAAACTCCATTAAGTATTCCTTAGCGAGCCACGTTCAGTGAACTTATTCTCCAATAAGCACCTACATACTTGCTTTAGTGTCTCCACAAAATGATTATGAGATCAATCATCCTCTTCTTAAGAGCAAGCAACGTATGTACTAATCTATCCGGATTCACTAATCTCCTTTTTAGTAATCCGACGATTAGGAACGATTTTAGTTTGTGAGCTATCTAGAATTTAGATCTCATTAGCATGATCACCATCATGATTCTAAACGCATTGCTCAAAACTATGGGTTTATCACATTTAATATAACAGCACTATGTAGATACTGTAAAATGCATTTAATAACCGAATAAGATTACAAAGTATATGCTACATCATATCAAATATGATTGGCTTGTGTGCATACTACTTTCACGTCGGACCTCCTCCATTGTTAACCGATCCCTCAGGTGTTGCTGGGGGTGGTACGTTGCGTCTGGGCCTCATTTTCTGCTAAACGTAAGAAAGCTTAATGTCATCATCTCATTATACTACGAGAATATCTATCATGAGTACTACAAGCAGACCACAGAGAGACATACTCTATTAGCAACTCGTAATGAAATATAGCTTCATTGTAAGGAATAAAAATACCTTTCACAACCCCTAGGATGCGTCTTCCTAAGATCGTCCAAAACTCTACAGGAGTTTTATCTACCCTTATCCTCTATACATTTCCTAAGGTTATAGCCTAAAGGCCTCTCTCTAAAGGTTTATAACCTAAGGTTTTGATACCAACCTGTGACGCCCCCAAATCCGGGTCACCCGAACCGCGGACCTGGTTCGTCACTATCTAATACATACGTCATACAATTTATAACTTACAGCGGAAATAAAGGAATATTTATATTGATATAACATAAATAATCATGTCGCAAGTCTCAAAACCAAGACTACTCCAAAACATAACTTAATATATAAGAATACATAGGTCTTAATACTTGACATCAAATAATAAGTCTTGATACAACGATGATTCTAGTACAATTAAACAAAACTAATCAGTAGCTTTGCCCTTTCCCTTATCCTTTCCCGAGCTCTCGCCACGTGCTGCACTAACTGAAAAGTTTTAAGAAAAGCAAGGGTGAGCAATAAATTTGCCCCGCAAGTAAAATAGCAGTGAATAATCACGTGAATAACTTTATAGCTCAGAGGAGTTAAAAATGAGATAGCTCAAGGAAATAAACAACTACTTTATCACCATTGTAGTGGTCACAGTGGACCAAAGGATTTTCTGAAGTATCCAAGGATTTCAAAATTTCCCAAGAAAAGGAACTATTCAATACTGAGGTGCACCAAGGCACAGAACTCTATTCTAGAATTACCAGAATTTCATCCGATAATCCACAAACAAACGGTACAATAGGTGATCAGCCTAGAGTACGTGGCGTTATGCATAAGCCTCACTTACTAATTATGCGCGTGTCGGTTCCCGACATTTATACAATTGCCCCTGCTATGAGGGTTGTTCTTCTCAGCTTTACATGGGAATCCGAGCCAAAACAATTTGATCGGATAGCTTTACTTAACAGCAACAATAGTTTGAGGACTTAACCTCACTTCAATAAATAAATCGATAAGTGTCTAGCTGAAGCAATTGGCTTTAACATAGCTTTCAACCAATTTATGGAATAAGAAGCTTTAAGGCTCAACAACATACATTATAGCATAGGTAGATAACTTGAACGAATGTCAAATCATTTGAATAATCATAAGAGTACTCGCATAATGAAATAAGTTGCGGAAGTTTAGAAAACTAGATCAATTAAAAATAGTTGAGTAAAGAACTTGCAATAATATACAACATTTGTATAAAATAGGAAACTTGCCCAAATGTAAGGGTTGAGTGAGTTTAAGAAACTTGCATTCCTAAGAATAAACTCGCACAATAATAAAAGTTGTACGGGTTAGGAAACTTGCATTCAATATGTAAAAAGAATGAAGTTAGTGAACTTGCCTGGTGCGTCTGCTACAATATTACAACACATGCTCTTTAATATCCTACACAATTAGGTACATATTCACATACAATTAGTCACATACTGGATACTAAATATTTGTTTATACAACTCTATAATGTCTCATTCATATTAAAAATAAAATATTAAACAAGGTTATGTCCACTAGTTACGGCGTTACGACGCTCGCACGTCTGTGCGCTAAACTTGATTATTCGAACGCCCAAGCGACACGCCTTTGCGTACGCCTAACACGCCCATTCGATTTATCTAATAATCATTGGTTAATGATGAGTATCATTATAATTCATAACATTCATGTTTTAGAACTTAGAACAATATTTTACATTGTCGGGAGCATTACATGTGCTTACGCACATGCTTGACACCCTCCGATTGCCCCCAATTACACATCAGTCCTATAAATGGCCAATTTAGGTCATGCTACAGACCTCAAATTGAAAAACTTAAAGAACGAAAGTTGTAGGTCTACTTGTTCTCTTTCCGAATCTTCTTGAATCACCTCAATCCGAGTTCCTATGACAAAGTTATGCCCATTTTACTAAAGGACGTCGGAGTAGTTTTGCACAGTTTCATTACTAGCGCCGTAGGCGCTCAGAATGGCCTTGGAGCAGCGCTCTAGGCGCTCTCTCATAGTAGCTGGGATCGTGGCCAGCGCCTAGCCAGCGCCTTAGGCGCTCGGCCTGAGTCTCCGACCCGTTTTGCTTCCCGGAATGCTCTGTTTTTGGTGCTCTAGACCTATCTTGCTTCCAACCACCATAACTCCCTCAATACACGCTCTAATTGGTCCGTTCCGGACTCTATGGACTCCTAAGACATAGGGCTACAACATATCAAAAATTCAGAGCTATCCATTAACATTAACATGTCCAAATCTTAGGCCAAAGTATCAACTCGTGCTATATTTTCGTGTTCTTGGTGTTCTTGGTGTTCTTCACAAAAATCATCACCAAAACTTTGTTTTAATCCCTTTTTACTCCATTCCAACTGGGTTAAACTCATAACCCATGGAAGTACAACATCACCACAACAAATAAACACAACAAACAAGGAATCAAAGATATAAGGTCCTCTAAATTCGTCTATAACAGTCCATAATCCATTTTTGTCCATTGTTCTTAATGTTCTTCATCCTTTATGCATAGGTACGGATTTCTTTGATGTTTGTTCCACTTTGATGTTATTAATGGCTTACAAGGTGTCTTGGTAATAATATTAAATAACCACAACCAACAATTACAACAAAAATTGCAAGAAATGCTCAAACCCAATGGTTTGAGCTTAAGAACACATAGAACTCGAAAATCCTATCAAAATCACATGGAATGAATTTTTGGGTTGATTGTTTACCTTGTAAATCCTTTCTAGGTGCTAAGAAACTTGTTAGGGCTTGGCTTGAGTCTCCTTCTTCCTCCTTGGTTCACCCGCACCTCTTTTTCTCTTCCTCTCTTCTTCTTCTTCTTCTTCTTTTTGTTCTTCTCCTTCTTCTTGTTCTTCTACTTCTCCTTCAATGCTCTCTCACTCTCAATAATCTGCAGCACCTTCACACTCAATCCCTCTCTATCTTTAGTTGGTCTAGGGAATGAATGGGAGAGAGAAGAACTTTGAATGGAATGGCAGCTAGGAGGCTTTGGGAGGATGAAGGGGAATGGCTCAATAAAGTTCAGTAAGTTGGAAGAAAAATAAGGCATTGAGCCTACCAAATAGCAGCATGCTGCCGCCACACTCTCCACTCCTTGCATTTGATTGGTCTAAAATTGGGGGTTGGTTCCCCCTTGGAGTAACAAGCCAAAATAAATACCCAAATACACAAAAATATATCCGAAAACTCCCACTTTTGTACCAAATTTGGTAAATAGCTCTACCCAAAATTAAAATGGGTACTCCCATAAAATATTAGGATGCATAAAAATAATAATTATGGGATTCGCCCGTTTATTCGAACAGTCATATTATATATTTCGGATACCGAATAAAACACGATTGGGCTCAAAATGAAAATCTGACACTTGGAAAAATTATCACTTTGTACACGTGTATTATTGAAATTTATTAAGGTCGAAAAAGACACAAAAATATAATGGCGTGAATAATGCCTCGATAAGCGTGCCCCGTGAATAGTGATTTTGCGATTTTTCGCGAAGTCAATATATTCATCCTAACGACACTACAACACGTAAAATTCAACACATACACATATTCTAGGTTATAACACAACCTTTAAGCACATAACACATAATAATATAAATAAAAATAAAAATTCATTTTATTCTTACATAAACTCGGGTTACAAGGAAATTAAAATTCTCGATCGTTATAGGCGCAACTTCTCTGATTTAACGGAGGTCTCGCTGAGCTTCCTGGTGAAGCCTCCCTCGTTATGACAGAGGCCTCGCTGAATGCCTGATTCTGGAATTTTTAGCATGAACTCATGTTGGTAAAATGACCATAACTTTCCCATGCGAACTCTAATTTAGACTATTCAAGATGATCCGAAGAGCTTAGAGATAGACCTACAACTTTCATTAATTAGAAGTGAAAGTTAATATATATATCAAATTTCAAATCGGCCATTTTAGGACTATTGGGCAAACGGAGGGCGTCGGACACGCGCGTATGCAACGTGTAATGCTTCCGACGCTAAAAGATGTTGTTCTAAGTTCTAAAACTTGTACATTATGATTTATAATGATGCTTACCATTAACTAATAAGTATTAGATAAATCAAATGGGCGTGCTAAGCGTACGCAAATACGTGTCGCTTGGGCGTTCGAGTAGGCAAGTTGGTGTACGGACGTGCAAGCGTCGTAACGTCGTATCAAGTGTGTGTAACCTTGTTTCATATTATGTTCCTAATTAGAATGAAACATTATAGAGTAATATAAACCAATGTTTGGCATCAATTGTGTGGCTAATTAATATGTGGATATGTACCGAAATGTATAGGACTTTTGAAGGACGACTAACGTCAAGTAGTAGCAAGCGCTTAAGGCAAGTCTCCTAACTTTACTCAAGTTATATTTGAACAAGTTTCCTATCTTTATTCTTTTATTGCGATGAATGCAAGTTTTCGAACTCTTGTTTAATTTAGTATTGAACGAGGTTTCTATATTGTGCAAGTTTCTTACACTTACTCAAGTGTTATAATTGAGCAAGTCTTATAAATTCATTTGGTTATACTCTTATGAAATTTATATGAGGTATGGAAGCTTTAATTTGAACAATGTTTATGTATTCTATGAATTCTAAACTTATGTAAATCTTTTAATATTTGTACAAGTTGTTCAAGTTATGATAAATTTCAAAGTCATTTGTTTGGTTATAGAATTTCATTTGTCATATGAAATTCATCTTATTGTGTGAAATGATTATAAAAGAGAGTTATTCGCCATTTGATTCGGCTTAAATCGGCTTGTGAGTTATTCCAGTCAGAATTTTATTGTTGATGATATGAATTGTAATAATTATTGAATTGTGATAAATTCTCGAATGGAGATAAATGGAATGTGCCAAATCAAATCGTTTTGGACAATTAATGGTTATGGTTGCACCCCGTGCAACAATGTGTGTTATATGAACAAATGTGGTTATAGTTGCACCCTGTGCAACAATGCGTTTTATGTGAGCAAATGTAGTTATGATTGCACCCCGTACAATGATGTGATTGTTAAACGTTGTGTCCAAGAACGTGTTAGACCAATATTAGCACTTATGTGCTAAACCCAAGAAAGAAAGGTTCTAATATTGAACTGTTGATGAGTTTAAGATTATGTTAATTCATGAAAGATGTTTACAGTAAAGGGGAAAAATGTAATTCTTGATTCTTGAGTTGCTTCACAATTATTGTTCAATTATTGAAGTTTTCAGATAGATTAGTTTATACATGATTGTTGTTTATTCAACTGCTTATACTTGCTGGGCAATTACATGCTCACCCTTGTAAATTCTAAAACTTTTTGCAGCTAGAACCGAAGGACCAAAATGTAAGAAGAAGATAAGAGTTAGTAATGGTTAGAGCAGAAAGACTAAAGTTTATGTTTTATTATATGATTACAAGGATGTCGTATTAAAAACTAGATGATGTATTAGAAAAGGTCTTCGTATCAGGAATTAGATAAAGACGTATTGTTATGATGTTGTATTTACAATTATGCCTGTAAGATTTATAGACGGATGTGAGTCACAAGGACTATGTTCTAAGTCGTGCTATGTATTCAGCCTTATTAGTATTATGTATTAGTCATTGTGTACTAGTTATGCCATGTATTTGGTTATGGTTTCGAGACTTGGGACGATAATATTTATGTTATCTCAATGTAAATATTTTATTATTCCGCATTAAGTTATTGATAGAATGCTTTATGAGTTGTATAGTGATGCACCGGATTTGAGGTTAAGGTAACCCGGATTTAGGGGCGTCATAGGTTGGTATCAGAGCTGATAGGTTATAAACCTTAGGTAAGAGTACATCAAGCTGTAATTGTAGAGAGAATGATGAAGGTAGTAAAGAGATAAACTCGCATAGAGTTTAGGTGATAAGAGATGAATTTAGAAAATTCATATTTTAGTAAAGAACGAGTTATAGGTATGTATGAGATTAAAAGGAAATATAGAGGATTACCAAAAGAGGATTTTGAAGAGATAAAATAGAAATGAAAAGAAAAGAAAAGGATCAGGAGTTAATTGATTTAAGGAATGTAGATAAAAAGGGATGATAAAAGATATCTTCTGATAAGATTTTTGAGAAGCATAAAGAATGCTATTAGATCGTGAAATGATCTGTATTAGATGTTTAAAGATGAACTCATAATGAGTTGTGAATAATGAAATATGGATAAAGAAAATTCGTATTAAACGAAGAGTAAGTTATAAGATGATTGTATTTTAGTTGAGGACTTATGATAGTGGCTGAGTTGAACAGTCACTTGTATGGGCAGGAGATTTGTTCACGGTTTAACAACCACTTAGCTTCCTATAATAATAATCAGTGGAATCTGGTGTCACACTATTCGATATATATATGGTAAGAAGGTGATTCTTTCCTCTTAAGGATATCAGATAGTAGGATTGAGTGATGGTAAGGTTAGATGTGCATTCTTAAAATTCATACGTATGGTAAGTTCGTGACTTATAATCGTGTGGTATGTTTTTGAGCCCCTCAACATATGGACAGTCTTTGATTCGTTCTTAGACTACGTATTACTAGGATAAGTTCTTAAACTCATATTATTGTGGTAAGTTCCTGAACTCACAACATATGGTACGCTCTAGGAACAAAGCATTATTTTTTGAAATTGAAAGTATTAAGGAAGTAAAAGCTGTTACTGGCTATGTGTTAATCAAGATGTTAAAATTGATTATAGAATGAAAGAAGAAGAGATTAAAGATGATCGTATTACTAATGAGAAGCTAATAGCTATACCCAAGTAAATAGCTGTGGTAGTAGCTAAGAATGAGAAAGAGAAGTATAAGTAGCGAACTCAAGTGGGTGTCAGAAACGAACAACCCTAATATTAGGGGTATTGTTAACTAGGAGTTAATACAAACATAAGAGATGTCATAGAAGAATAAACTATGACGCCCCCAAATCCGGGTTACCTTATCCACAAATTTGGTGCATCACTGTGCAACTCAAACATCATTCTAACAATAACTCATTACGGAATAATAGAAATGTTCACTACAGGAAAATAGGGTTAGGGCGACGGTATGGGCCCGTCGGAATAGACCCTAAAACCGTCGCCATAGGCTATGCCGACGGTACCCCCACCGTAGCCGATAGTGCCGTGGCCATAGACCTATGCCGACGTTATGCCGACCCTATGCCGACGGGTCTACCATCGCCATAAAATTTTCCCTACTAAGCTTTAGAGCCCAAATGTCGACGGTATTGTCTTTAATACCGACGGATTCGTACCGTCGGTAAAAAATGCTATAGCGATGGGTGTTATTTCGTCGGGGTTTAGGGTGCCCTAAGGCGACAACATGTACCGTCGGCGTAGAGCTAATGTCACCTATTGTTTATAACACTATGACGACCACAGTACCGTCGGCATAGAGCTAATGCCATCTATTGGTAATAATACTATGGCGACCACAATATCGTTGGTATAGACCTTTCTTTTTCACATTCTATTATGTTGGTAGTTATTATATTATAAACCTGTTTATTTAACACCAGATACATTAAACTTAAAAAGCAACCAATTTCAAATATTAATTATATAAATTCACTGTGCATACAAAACCATAACAAGTAATTATATAGTTAAGCTTAATAAAAATTATCTATGATTCAAGTTAGCTATACAAAATATATACCAATTCACTTGTAGCTTAAATTTACATATTGGCAAATGCTTGACAAAAGGTGTCATCAACATTAATATTCCTACTCAGATGATTCACTTGTAGCGTGCGTCGACATATGGATTGGTAAGATACTTGAACAAAAGGTGCATAAATAATCGTACTCCGTATCACTTGTAGCTTCATATATAAAACTTTAATTCTAAGATATATACTTCAACAAAAGACACTGAGCATCACTAAGCATCACCCAAGTTTATGGTTTTGGATTGTCCCTACAACAAAACACAAGATATACAAATAATTAGAATACTAACGAGTGATAAAAGCCAAGCTACATAACAAATTAAGTAATAGAATAAAAAAATCAAGTTGGAAGACATTTAATAAACATATGGCAAGCAGTGATGGCATGTAGCTGTGTTGATATGCTAACTATTTATAAAGTGCAAAGTGTGTTAGCTTTTTAAAAAGAAATGCTGCAATATTCAAACTTTGTTGATATGCTAACTATTTATAACTATGAAGTAGCACAATAACTCGATCAAATAAAGAACATTCACATTTGATACAGTGCCTAGCACTACTATCCAAGCCACAATATATATCAGCCCCATTATAAGCTATTGAAGTCTAGGAACATTCCATTAACACCAATCTATTATACTCTTACTACCATATGACAAACTAGTCTATAATATAATCATCATATTATCATGTTGGGAAGATACTAATGCAAATAAAAAAAATGAAGGAATATAATTGACAATTCATGCTAAATTCAATAAGTTGAAGAGCATTCTTTTATTAAGTTGAAGAATGTTGTTCTACAGATTCAGGTGCACAACAAAACAAAATATATAAGTACAAAAAATGGATACAGTCAATGCCATGTTTATTATAGGCAATCTCATGGAAGACATGGTCATTCTGTAAGGGTTGTGGATACAAACTCAAATTCTATGATGTAGAAAACAAATCAAGTTAGTGGCAACTTACTATTCTAAAACATGTTTATCTTTTCCATGATTGATCTTATAGCATAAATGAAAAGTAACATACATTCACTATCAATAGGTTCTTGAAACTAATAGAATTTGGTGGTTACTCAACATAGGACATTAACAAAAAACTTTTCACCAAAAAGAGCAACCAGAGATCATTACAGGACCAATATTAATGGTAATACAACACTGTTAATGTTGCTGCATAGAAGCTAGAGAATTGCAATATGCAGATCCTACAACACTTACTAAATTATATTTAAAACGAATAAACAATTCAACAAAGATGGACAAATTAGCTTTCACAACGTCAATTGAATTTAAAATGTATATATGACGTAGGCCATTGATCATCCAATTAAATACTACTCTTTTCAAAAATTAAAAAGCTGGAGAGGAAACTAATTGTACCGGTGATGAAACTAAACAACTTCCTTCCTGTTTATATCTAAAAGTTTATAAAGGGGCAAAACTAATGTTGCATGGTTCGAAAGCTCGCATAGATTTTGACCAAATGTAGCTAACCAATGTCAAGAAGGCAGACATAACCGGGAGAAAGTAAAATACATTGAATCATCGACAGAAGAATATTGTTCAACTAAAGTAAGAGACAAAAATATATATGAGAAGTAACAAAATGATTGCAACATATATGACATTGGGTTCAACATGTTTAATAAATAAAGAGGTAAAACTAATTTAACGAAAGCTAAAGATTTAAACTCAGAACTGGGGATACAGGCAATGGGCATATTGTTTCTCATATATATAGTTTCAAAACATACATAATGAATATCAAATCAGCCTAAAACTCTTAAAAAGTTAAATTTACTAGTTATTGCATAATTTTTTAGGTAGCATAAATGATAAGATATAGCTTTGGAGATAGAAGATGAAATAAGCATTTATATCTTACTGTTGCAGACTTGTAGATTGTACCATCCTTTCTAGTATAAGATAGGATAAACAATTCACCATGAGTTGGACTTTTCCCATCTTTATCCTTCTCCACCTACCAAGTTATGGAAAAACAAAAGGAATGAAATTAAATAAAACCTTGGAAAGTAAAATCATTCACATCTAGTGAACAACTAATTTTAGAGTGACCTTTGGCTTTGTCTTCTTCGAAGAATCATAGTCCGCACGTATCTTAAGAACAGTCTCTTTATCATCACCAAGTACTACTTCAGTGCACTTTATAGGAAATGCATACCTGCATGCAATAAACAACTTTATAGTATTGAGCCTATAACTGAAGTGCACAAGCACATAAAGATTAGCAAGTAGACCTAAGTAGGACGTTTTTCAAGGAGCAAGCCCATAGTAATCCTTAGAATCTTTAATTTGAAAATCAGTGTGCTCAATATACACAACACTGGAAAAAGGAACCTACAATGACGTAAAAGTTGAACTTGATTAAAAGACCATAACATCTGAGAGTTGTCTATGATATAATTGACAAAGGAACAGCCAAATTCATTAAGGATTCTGTTTCATGGTAATGTATTAAGAAGTGAAACAAACATGTTGAAAAGATGAAAACAATATCATTCGGGAAAATATATTACTAACTTTAGCTTAGAGAGGATTGCTCACCTTGTAAAGAGAAGATGAATCATCTATTTGGGCATCGGGGCATTTCTTCGCATCAAGATCCATTACTGAGCCCGCTTCCATGTTGGTGATAACAACCTAAACGGAGGAAGAACACTGAAAATTGGTCGAAATATCACAATTTAGAAGGAATGGTCATAAAATAGAATTTAAACAAGACTCAGACCTTAAGTGGATTTATCACAACCATTTTACGAGGGGACGTTTTCTTTAGTTCTTCCCTTATATGGTACTCAAGGTAGTCCAAACGTATCATACTACAATCACTGCAGCACAGAATATCAATATACAATCATAGGAAACAGGAATGATCATAATTTATATGCATGGACAAATACTGTAAGCCGAATAAACCTTCGGGTAATTCCGATCCCTCGAACAAAAGCATTTTTTGAAGTTAATGGGACCCCTCGACGTCGCAGTCTAGCTAATATCATCAAACGAGGATCATCCCAACCATTAACCCACTTTTCTGTCACAAGACGGTTCAATTGCAATAGCATAACACGATCTAGCATGAGTATGTATAAGAGCATAAGAAGAATAACTTGGAAACATCTACAATCGAATACGAAATATTTCAGTACTTCAACTCACCTTGCGTTTTGACATCACTGTATTGGTGACATTCAAGCGAGAATACTCCCATACAAAAGGTTGGTAAAGGCCAAGTGCATCCAATAACCAATAGTAGAAGCACGTCATGTCTCAAATTCAAGTGCACAAAGCTGCATTAAACACATGTTGTGTTTAGATTGTTAAATAAAATGACAGAAGCTGCAAAGCAAGATCAGTGCCACCCTGAGGTGGAAAAAAGATCAGAGAAACTGGCTTAAATTTACGTTTTAAATAGTAGTCTCTACAAATAATGGCAAGGACTCTACCAATCTATGGATTCAATAACATAAATACATCAAAGAAATATATATTAATTGATCTAACAAATATACTTTTCTTTTACTTAAAATCTTGAAATACACAAATACATGTTGAAACATATTAACTTTTGAGATAAAATACATGTTGAGAAATATTAACCCAGTGACAATAGGAATATTTCTTAAATTGATACAAAAATGTGCTAATAATGTATAGCCAGATAAATGATCATACTGAATGTGTAATATTCTCAAGAGAATCTACAATGCAGTGAGCGTAGTCATAACTTGGGTAGATACACCACTTATCTCCTGCGTGTGGATGAGGAGTAAACTGAACAAAAATAAAAACACTGATATATGAGCAGGTCCTTCAATTTAAACATACAAAAATGTCTAAAGGTATTTTAACTTGCCTTGATACGATAAGCAATGAGGTCATACATATTGAAGTTGTCGCTTTGCATGTCCTGCTTCATTCTAAGAGTCGCTTTTCATTTCATTAAACAGTTTTAATGATTCTGTAATTGGTCTATCTCTCCAAGGACTGTTCAACTTTCTTTCACTATACTCTTTATCTCTTTAGGTGTCTGAATCAAATAGCAAATAAAATGTTATAGTGTTCAGCTAAAGCAATACAAAAGTATTAAAAAAATTCAGTGGTGCAGAGATAAATATATAAAATAGCTAAAGAACTAGACATGTAATTACTGTCATCCATTCCACTAAAGTTCATAAAATACAATGATGATAACAAATATCCGAAAGGTTTGTAATGCTCATTTTGTTTATGAATAAGATCTTCAGGAAATAATGCTATATATAATGATAAAGAGCAACCTGGTGATAAACATAAGCGTGTCCCTTTCGTATCAGCTCCACAGCTAGATCATAAACATCTTGAAAATAATCACTTGTGTATGTGATCTGCAAACTTCAAACACGTATCAAGATACTGCCAAGGCTAAAGGCAAAAAAACCACCTTTAAAGAAAACCCATTTGTACCTTAAACGGTTCCCATCCCATCCACTATACAATTTCTTCGCTATGATCAATATATTATTTCTTCTCAGCTTTAGGGTTAGTATCATCATACCTAACAGTACCGTATACTAGAGCACTAAGTTAATTAAAAGCATTAAAACTCTTCGTCTTTCCTTAAGTCAATAATGACTTTAAACTTAAGAAAAGTCTTCCACTAAAAACTATCGAACTCTAGTCTTCCACAAAATATTCCAAGTTATATGAAGACTCTGAAGAGTAAATATCACCAGATTACATTCATTATGTTAGAGAGACAATAACGAACATTTCCTTTTTATTACAACATAAAACGCATATTGATCCTTTCCCATTTTTTCTAATTACAATAATGAAAACTCGTATGTATCAAAAAAGAAGAAGTTGAGAGCATATAAGTAATTCCTATAATAAATTTATTCGTATTCAGTTAAGAAACTCTGGTTTTGCAATTTCATCTGTTCAGACTCCACATATATTTTCACATGAATCCCATTTTGATTAAGTTTCAAGTCTTCTAGTGAATCATTATTATTTGAATCAAAACGTCTGGCATAGAGCAACTTCATGCTTGAACATCCAGTTTACCATATAGTCACTTTGGTAAGTCACACAAAAAAGGGTAACATTAGTAAGCTCCAAAACTATATGGGTAACGAAAGCAACTCTTACCCATAATATTATTCCTAAAGACAACCAGTTTAAAATAACGAAAGCAACTCTTACCCATAATCTACAGTTCGTTCTATGTCCGCTAGAGATACCTCAATTCCTGTAAGCAAATGAAAAGTTTCGTTCTATCATTTTATGAGAAAGAACTAAACATAATAAAAGAATATTAAAACAATCAAATTTTACGTAAACTTTTCCATTTTGTTATGGCAAAATTAAAATGTTAGATCTTGAATGGTCGTGTAGATTTTATTGGTTGTAACTCTCTCTCTCTCTCTCTCTCTCTCTCTCTCTCTCTCTCTTCAGTAGAGAAATGTTAATAGTTAGCTTAAGGTCTTTAAGAACTTGTTTATCAACAACCACTAATTTGACTTTTTATATTATAAGCTGCAGAAGTTTTGGTAGATATATACCCCTATTTGGAACATCAACTTTTAGTATTTCCGAGCATTCAAGTTTTACTGAGGTCAACTTTATTTTCCAAGTAAATTAACAGCACACTAGTGCATATTATGATTGACCTAATAGCGTCTTGAAGAAACTTTTGCTAATATGACGTTTAAAGTTGGAAAATGTTCCTTGCACTATCCTACATCCCCCCACAATCTAAACAAACTTTTTCTATCTCATATTTCACACCAGGAAGGATCTAAACTAAACAAGAAAAGCACAAGAAATGTAGTTTCTTTGCTGAGGAGAAAATTAAGGTAGCTCTTAATACAACACACTAGTTTCCCTCATGGTTAACAAAGATGCATAATGAAAAAAAATGGTTAACACACTAGTTTCCCTCATAGTCTAAAATTTGGATGGACTCTTCCTTCTTCAGCCATGTTCAGGTTCTGGGAATAGCAAAAATGCATTACTCGGGGTAAAAACTCAAATGTAAACAGGGGAAACAAAACAAGCAACTACAATAATACCAAAACTTCTCAATGCTTTCACACAGCTTCCAAATCCCAACTTCCATTCTTTGAAATGCATAAGCACAATTATACACAGATCTATATACATGCATACATACATCTGCTACTTAAAATTTGTTAATGGGAAAATTAGAATTAGAAGTAAATCAGTTTGTTTTTTAATTTATTTTATTTTGGTGGGTAAGATATCATTTTAAAGTTTGTTATAGTTGGTTCACTAAATACTAATCTGCAACTCAAATTTTGACCTAATCATATAATTGTGAGATAACATAGTTGTTTTCATCGTTTACCTAGCCTATGATTCTAATCAAGATTTCAACTTTCCTTTTGTTCCTTTTGCTGAGGTTAGCTTCCCGAACATGATTCAACAGAAAATTGAAAGAGAAACAGAAGTATATGAAACCTATAACATTAAAGTTCAATTACTAGGAAAATTGTTACCGTAAATCAAAATTAAGAAGAAGGAGATATACCTGTGATGCAAATTCGACAAGGCAATTGGAAAATCGAGTGTGAGGGAGGAGAGGGAGGGGGGACGAAGGGAAATTAAAACCCGACCAAAAGGATTATGGGCCGGTTCTTGCATGTTAAATGGAACTCAAAGTTAACAAAAATAAGAAAAACACTAAATACCCGGAGGAGAAGAGAAGCACTTGGCGTCGCCTCCCTTTGCCCTTCTTTTTCTCTCTGCTTTTGTGGTTTCTCTTTGCACTTTGGCTGACCAAAGAATCGTGAGCTGGATTTGGGGTTGTGATAAAGATGGAAATTTAGGGGTTGGGTATGATGATTTCGTCCATTAGGGGCTGGGTATGAGATTTAGGGCCGGGTATGAGAGATTTAGGGCTAAAATTTCATCCGCGAGGGGCTTGAATTTCAACTATGAGGGCGATTTTGGGGCTGGGTATGAGAGATTTAGGGAGTTGAGAGGGATCGAGTTTTTGGGGAAAAATTTTGAGTATACTAATACTGAGACTTGAGAGAGTTTTTGGGAGCGAAAATAATGGAAGGACATTTTCGCGGATAATTTCATTTTGGCTCTACACCTATAGCGACGGTATTTTAGATCCTATAGCGACGATGCTATGGTCGCCATATATTTTTAGTACTAATAAATTGGTGCCAGACTTTTCGCCTAATCTATATTGACCGGGTAAATACCCGTCGACTTATACCCCTATAGCGACGGTATTTTAGCACCTATAACAACGATACTATGGTCGCCTTATATCTATACCGACGGGATATAAATACTCGTCGGCTTATGAGTCATATGGCGACGGGTTTTAGCACTCGGCGCCATATCTCGTTGTTGTATTGCCTTTTTCTTGTAGTGATTTACATTGATATCATATAAATATTGTCGTCCCAAGCCTCGATACCGTAACTAAAACATGATCTTACTACATGAATGTAATTACAAGATTATTACAACATGTTCTCATCTAATCTTAGGTACGAAGATATTTACTAATACATTATTTAATAACCATTACAATTTATAATGTTAGAATTTATGCCCTAGAGACCAATTATTTGATGTAATTGCTTAACATTTCTTTTGATATTTGATTGAATAAATGAATTATTTTATTATGGTTTCATTTACTGTGTTATATAAATGTTAGCATAATAAAAGTCCTTAAAATAATGATACAAATTATATAGCTTCAAGTATGTGACTTGAACATGAGATTATATAATTACAATTAATATCATTAATCTCAAATGTCCCTAGTCGAGTATCATTGTTAATGGGACAACAAAGATACATTGAGACTAGTATATGTATTGACTGATGGCCAAATCTCATTAGTCATTAATATGTGAGATATTGAGTCAATGCATAGGTACATGTTAGAGAACAATGTACTGGACAGACCCACCATGAGATTTCTACGTGGAGCATTATGCAAAGTGTCATAAGCAATTCTCATAGTGACAATGATGTAATGGTCCTCCGACCTGAAATCACTATATTACTACACGGGAATTTATGTACTTTGATATCATCAAAGGTTACCTTTAATAGGGTGGACAATAAAGGTGATTATTTGGTACATCATGAATTGTGTGAGGAATATGAGTGATCTAGATGGAATTTAACCCTCCTATATATTAGGGGTGATATCCATAGGCCTCTTGATTGAGTAGGACTATGAAATGCATGGCCATGCTCAAATAGTGATTTGTTTGATATAGTCTACTCATTGATCAAGAAAACTCAGATTAAATTATGAAAAGTATGACACGTTCCATGGCTCGAGTTTAATCTAGGATGTCAAGGTTAAAAGGATTAAATTACATTGAAACATTGGTCACGAAAAGGTTGCATCGAATCACCGATCTTATTATTACTTGGGTAGCAGTGATGCATTACTAGATGCCACTCACTGTTTATAATTTTTTTTATAATATGATTTTAAAATTATTGCCAATATAATAATAACATATAGGGTCACACACTTAGAACGTAATTAAAAAAGAATTAATTTAAATTGTAAGAATTTAAATATGTCAATATGATTGATAGTATTTAAATTACGAATTTAAATTAACTGGATAATTTGTATATATGTATATTAATTAAGTAAGACTTAATTAAAATATAATATATATAAATTCGGATTTTACTTTTCTAATAGGATTAGGGTTTTGTTTAATTCCTTTTTGAAAGCTATATATATCTGATATATCAGCTGTCTTGTTTACGTGAAACCAAAAGGATACAAAACCCTAGCCGTTTTAGAAAAGAGAGTTGAGAGAAAAACTTCAGTAAAAAATCTAGATCTTGGCGGCTAGTACCGAAATCTCATTGCTGCAGATTATTTGACGATTCGCGGGGCATTCGTATGGATACCTTAGAGACGCAGTTCCGTTGGATTGCGTTGGAGATACGAAGCTTTCCAGAGTCTTCCTTCATCTTCATTCAAGCTCAGATAATCGGTAACACAATCTAAACCTCTGAATTAATATGTTTTTGCATGGATCCTGTTTTAGGGTTTTCGAAAATTGTTTTAAAATTTTAAATTTCGCTGCCTTTACTGTTGGAAACCCTACATATAATTCTATTCATGTTGTACATAACAGTACTGCACAACAATAAGTATTAAAACTTACCATTTACACTTTTTATTACAAATCCAGATTTTGTAACCTTTAAATTCTACACTTATGATCAAGGTTGAATAAATATCATGATCCATTTTCAAAACTTTGTAAGTAGACATAACATTTAGTCTTGGTTGTTGTCATTTTCTTAATATTCGTAGAGTTAGTCAATAACCATACCTTCGTTATAAAAGTCCTTTATACAACATCGTCACCCTTCTAGTTTACTAAACAAGTAAATTACATAATCGCATCCTAACTACTAGAATGAATAACCCCATGTCTAATTCAAAATTTACATATCCTAATTCACATACACCGTATACCGTCATCACGACTAAATAATTACAATGAGAAAATAATAAACAACTATCCTTTTTCCATGCGCCTCAAATCCTTATCATCATGATATCAAGAGAATTTGCATTGCATCTTAAATCTGCAAAAAAATTATTTTTACAAGTACGAGCACGACGGATCAGCAAGAACTAACAGATTTCACATTTCATGCTTCACGTAACACATAAGTTTGAATTTTATTCATGCATCATGATTCTCCTACTATGAATCTTACTCATGCATTATAAATCTTATGCAATGCATCTATATATATGCATCATACATCTCGTGACATACCTCATTCATCTCATTATTGTATATTTACAGTAATTCAAGTTCCACATGGAAAAATATAGTCACATAGTTGCACATTGTGCACACTTTAATCATGCTCGCACATAATTCACATAACAGTGAAAGATTTAATAATTAACTCATGTACATCGATACGTTTAAATAAGTCAACAAGTTACTGGAAGAACTTGCCTTAAGCGCACCTTGCTGAGCTATGACCATTCGTCCTTCACATATCCTACACAATTTATTTAACAATAAAAAAAATACCAATTAGCCACTAAAAAGGATTCACATATATTGGTTCACAATATAATAATTATTATCTCATATTGTTCGCGCATTATAAATTAACGCGACTCACTTTAAAACATCTCTCGACGCTACGTCATTCAAAAACGTTACTGTAGACACCCAAATTTTGCGTTTTCTATACTAACCTTGACAGGAGGGCAAAATCGTCAATTAGCCTAGCCTACGAGACGGAAGGTGGACATAAGTGCGAACACCCAAAACCACCACGACGACTTGTGATCAAGGTTGACACGACGACGGGCGAAGCAAACACCCATGAATGATGTGGCACTTTTCCCAGCGGTTCCCGGACTGCAAAATGCAAGCCTTTCAGCAGAAATCGATGATCCGACACGAGAATCGAGGTGCGGTTCGAAAAATGAGAAAATCAGCCCACCCAGCCGCGGATTGATCTGCGGCCAAACGATTAAAATAATGGTAGTGCGCGAGACGGCTGAAGTGCGCGGCGGGCGCGGGGAAACTGAGGCCAGCCGCAGATCAATATGCGGCCAGCCGCAGATTAATTTGCGGCTACCTAGGGCAGCCCCTTATCAGGCCATTTTGCATACAGAAACAGAAAAAAGAGAGAAGCAGAAGGCAGCGGCGGCAGCAGCTCGAAAAAGAAGGAGAGAATAGCAGAAAATAAGAGAAAATCAAGAGAGAAAAGAGAGAAAATAGTGAGGAATTGTATCCATTTTGTGAGATTATATATCATATATTGTCTACTCTACTCAATATACAAGTTCATACATATTATGAGGATCATTTGTAAGGTGAAAAACCCTTTGTTATAGCATTTTGTTTTACCATTTTTGTTAAGCTTTTTGTCATCCGAATTATATTAAATGTAATTGTTCTTGTATATTGTTGTGAATCCATGGATTGAGGGATTATTAGGGAGGGTTCCAACGGAACGAAATCCCTCCCAAATGGCCCGATGATATCCATTTGGCAATTTTAGCTTGGTTAATTTGTGTAGTATCCATTGCGTGGGTGTGTATAAGTTGTGGATGTGAGCCTAGGAACGCGACCCCGTGGTCCAAATCCGATGATGGACAATGTTGATGTATGTAATCCTTTATTGTAAATTGTAATCGTCGGGCCTTAAAACGATACCAAGTTGAAAATCGGGTTTAAGGCCCCCGTAATAGTGAAGTATGTGATCGTGGGCGTTGGGGTTATTTGGATGGCTTACATGCCCATGGATAGCCCCAATGCATTTTGATGCTTGATTTGATTTACGACCTAAAATTGATTTCAAAACTAAACAATGAAGACTTTCATAAAATTCAATCAAATTAGGTTATTAGCTTCACGAGGATAAGAAATTGGAAATGCTAATGAAAGTCGATTCCTATTTTATGAGAAAGCTAAAGAGAAGTTGTTTCCAAATGTCACAAAGAAGGTTTTATGAAAAGAAATAACCGTTTTACTAAACCTTGATACATAGGGCGAAAGAGATCCTAGAAATTACCCATCATTTGAGTTACGAAGGCAACGTATAGATCTCGATTCCTATTTTGACAAAGGTTTAAAACTCTTGTTTTGCCAAAACGACACCTAATGGAAATCTTGCAGTTTTGACAATTAAAATCAAACCTTTCTCCTAAAACTTTCTCGTGTATGCCGAAAAGACATCCCGAAGCGTTCTCAAATTAAAGCACGACTTTCCCTAAAAATCCAAATGATTCTTTCATACAAACTCACCACAACATTCACATAGGCATACACACACACACGCGCGCATGCACACACATTTCATGAATTAAAGGATAGGAAAGCATCAATATTGCGGTAACCGTGTTTTCACGGAAGTCGGGGGGTGCCTAACACCTTCCCCTCGCTTAAGCAAGCCCCCGAACTCTATGAATCTCGGTTCGCAGACCAATTAATTCGGAGTCACACATGAGCCAGCGATTTACGAAAACGAAACTCGGATGAGTTGGTACATCCATTTCAAATATACCAACTGGCGACTCTGGTTAATTGGCTCATCATAAAAAACGATCTTTCAAAACCCGTCGACATTAATGCCGAACCTTTTCCAAAAAATCATTCAATCAAAAGGCTAAAAAATCGGTAAAGAGACGAAAACCCGGCGTCGACAGCTACGACCATCATCATCATCATCCTGAAAGTAGTATGCATATAAGCCAATCATATTTGATATGATGTAGCATATACTTTGTAATCTTATTCATTTATTAATAAAAGAATTGATTTTCTTAAAAGGCATTTTACATTATCTACATAGTGCTGTTATATTAAATGTGATAAACCCATAGTTTTGAGTAATGCTTTTAGAATCATGATGGTGATCATGCTAATGAGATCTAAATTCTAGATAGCTCACAAACTAAAATTGTTCCTAATCGTTGGATTACTAAAAAGGGGATTAGTAAATCCGGATAGATTAGTACATACGTTGCTTGCTCTTAGGAAGAGGATGATTGATCTCATAATCATTTGTGTGGAGACACTAAAGCAAGTATGTAGGTGCTTATTAGAGAATAAGTACACTAAACGTGGCTCGCTAAGGAATACCTAATGGAGTTTTACTCGCCTGTCAATAGGAATTCCTCTAGTGATAGTAGTACAAGTGATCCTTGGACTTGAGATCATCATAGTATCTTGTGTATGATGAGTTATACTTTGACATGTCCCTTAAGACCTTTGGGGTATATCAAAGGGTATGATTGGGTATAATGAGTTGTACATGGAGATAGGTGAATGATCAACAAAGAATCTACCACGTCTAGTAAAAGATGTGAATGTCCTATGTGATTCGATAAATGACAACTCAATAGTCCTTGGCCAAGGCAGAATGAAATTAGAAAGGAGTTTCCAATTTACATTATTTAGAGTTGTGCATTTGGAAATCGAAATACATATAATTAAATAAAATAAGACTTGACAATAAATCCATGTCTTCTATTTAATTGGGACATTGTATGGTAGAAGGATAGAATT
Organism: Aralia elata; assembly: GCA_034770075.1. Classification (NCBI taxonomy): domain Eukaryota; kingdom Viridiplantae; phylum Streptophyta; class Magnoliopsida; order Apiales; family Araliaceae; genus Aralia; species Aralia elata. Next base: position 47,968,991 of record CM068385.1, read on the forward strand.
GTACGGTAACTATTTACTAAAAGGTTCTTTTGTGATTAATGTTAAAATCTATATTATCTGGAAAGTCATTGATCGCTAAGGGGGTTGCCCTTATTGTAGAATAAATATTATTTATTTAAATGAATTAAATAGTTTAATTTATTTATTTAAATAAGATTAGAATTGTTCTAATTGATTTATTCATAACCGGTTTAATTTGGAGAACTTAAAGGGTCACACCGCAAAAGAAAAATATTTATTTAAAAAGTAAATAACATAATTGTAATAATAAGTTAAGTGTATTTAATTTAGTCTATGGAGATAGAATAAATTAAATAGCTTAATATTTATTATTTAATATTTTATAAATATTAAATATAAATTAATAAGAGGAGTCTTATTATTATTATTACTATTACTATTATTATTATTTAATTCCTAATAGGGATTGAGAAATAATTAATAGAAGTACTCTCACATGAATTCTTAATTAGATTAGGAGCATAATTAATTAAAAGAGTTTAATTATAATAAAAACCCTAATCCTAAATAGTTTAGGGAAGGGTTATTCCTACATCTATAAATAAGAGGAGTCTTATCATAGATTAGGGTTACACACTCTTGCATTAGATTGTGGAGAGTACTTACAATTTCTATAGAGATAGAAACTAGGGTTTTTGCCAACATCCATCTTCTTGAATAACTATTCTTCCTTGGTGGATCACCTCTAGAGGCCAAACACTTGGGTGGCTAACGTTGATCAAGCAAAGGAATTTAATCGGTAGAATTCAAGGAGAACGCGAAGGAATTGGAGGTGAACTTATACCCGAGAAAGTACGGTTCTACGAGGGTATAATTTTTATCTTTATCCCTTTCGTTTATATCGTTAATTGAGCACATAGATTAATCATGGTGATGGTTTGTATAAAATTTTAAAAATCCGATTTTATTGCGCTTTCACTTTATTTTTGTAATTTGATTGCATATTCGCGTCATATACAAACCTAACAGTGGTATCAGAGCTAAATCCTTGTGTTAATTATTGATTTTGATGATTCCATGTATGAATTGATATGCGATACGATCGGATTTTTGGGCTGGACAAATTTTCTGAATCTGCATCGCGGTGCGGCCGCGCCGCTTCCAGTTTATTCTGGAGCGCGGCCGCGCCCTAACCCAGAAAACGTTTCTGGGGGTGCAGCGCGGCCGTGCCGCTCCTAATTCAATTTAGAGCGCGGCCGCGCAGGTATGCAGACTTTGATTTTTTTTTCTCAATTAACATAAATAGTTTATTTAATTGATATAAGTTTAAAATAAAGATGTTTATTTTATCTGGAATAGGATTTCACATTGCTAAAATTAATGGAGTTTAATTTGGATTTGGTTTTTGATTAAAATAAAAGAGTTTATTTTGTTTCAAAACTAAATACTAGCAAAACGTTTGCCCATTAATTGATATCAATGCATATATAGAATGGTTTTATTATTCATGGGATGAATGTTATTTATTGATACATATAGAGATATGTATGATAATAAATAGGGATTGGTTATGGACTATTGACCAATGTCTGATTGGAATTATTTTAGAGGATGCTTGAATGTATGGGTTTTTATAAATGGGGTCTGCGTACCTCGTCTTCTCTAATTTTTTCTTAATGTAAATTCTATCTCTCTCCTATGTACTTCCCCTTAACTGCTGGTCAATGTTTCTATTTATTGTAAATAGTTTATGTAATAGGGCTAGTTAGAATTAATTTTGAAGAATTGGAGACAAAGGAGCAAGGAGCGCTTGAAGACCCGTTTGTATTAGAGCCCGGGTTTAAATGTAATAGTTATATTTAAATTTAATTCTTGCATCCTAGGTTTGACCTTTTGGTTCACTTGGTGGCTCTAGTGAACCAAACTAGAATAAAAGTCCATAATCAATCCGGGTAGAATATAGTATTCTATATGTGCATGCTTACTATATATATATATATATATATATATTATATATTATCCAACATGCTTCGCATGTTAAATAATATGACGCGTATTTTATATATATATGTGCATGCGCGCTAAACAAGATGAGACTAATAATAATAAACCCCTCAAAGAAATCATATTAAGTCCTAAGCGTTCAAAAATATTTGGAATATCGAACGTCACCTTCTAGCATGGTAAAACAATAGAGTATTGAATATTTAATATGAGTTTGTTGTGTCACCACAAGGCAAGTATTAAATATTTAAGATGTTGCATTATCACATTTGATGCTTATTAAGGAATTGAACATTACTGTTTGTTGTGTCACCACAGGGACGATATTTTTCTCTTCACATATATGGAAGTGCTAGGTTGGACTTAACTTGGATAATTTTGATTCGGATGTGTCACCACTTGATCAAAATAATCTAAGAGGCAAAATAAAAGGAGTTACATAGTGATGTAATTGACAATAGTTGTCTACCTATTTATTTATATATCGTTTGTTGTGTCACCACAAGGCTATATACATTTGAAATGAGATCCTTAGTCTCACTATCAAATCTTTAATCAGAATTGCCGAACTATATAATGAGGGTAATATAGTTTGATGAAAAAGTGAGAGATACCAATTTAAATAAAGACCTAATTTATTTTGATGATTAATAAAATGAATGTATGCTAAAATGTTGTCTATTTCACATGCAGAATTTAAAAATGTCAAACTCACTATCACTACGTAGCATACTTGATGCTAACAAACTGACCGGACCGAATTACACGGACTGGTTAAGGAATCTGAGAATTGTTCTCACTACTGAAAAGATTTCTTATGTCCTAAATTCGACAGTCCCTACAAATGTTGCAGAAACAGCCTCTGAGGAAAAGATTGTAACTTTCAGAAAGCGGCAAGATGATGCAATCTTGGCTCAATGCATCATGCTCGCATCCATGAGTAGCGAGCTTCAGCATCAACATGAAACTATGGATGCTCCTACTATATTGCTGCACCTCAAAGAGTTGTATGGTGAGCAAAATAGGACTGCTAGATATCAGATATCTAAGGAGCTCTTCCGATCTCGTATAATCGAGGGCACTACTGTTGAGACTCATGTCCTTAAGATGATCAATCTGATTGAACAACTTGGACAGCTTGGGTTCGTGATGGATGGGGAGTTAAGTCAAGATTTAATCTTGCAGTCACTCCCGGACACCTTCTCACAATTTGTTATGAATTTTCACATGAATAAGTTGGACGTCAGCTTGCCTGAGTTACTTAACATGCTGAAAATTGCTGAAGGTCATTTCTCATCTAACAAGAACCAAGTCTTACTAGTGGATGATTCTTCCAAGAAAAGGAAGAGGCCCAAGGTATCTTCTGAAAAGAAGAAAAAGAAGAAGGCTAAGGGCAAGGCAAAAAGCAAGGATAAAAAGAAACCTGATCCTGATAGCAAAGGAATTTGCTACCATTGTAACAAGCCGGGACATTGGAAGAGGAACTGCAAGGAGTATCTTGCAGACCAAAAGAAGCTTGGAGAAGCTTGGACTTTCGATCTAGGTTTGTTCATGATTGAAATTAATTTTTCTGAAAGTCAAAATTCTACTTGGGTATTGGATACCGGCTGTAGTTCTCACATATGTAATAATATGCAGGGACTAAGCAGAAGTAGAAAGCTGAACAAGGATGAAGTCGTCCTACGAGTAGAAAATGGTACAAAGGTTACTGCATTAGCTGTAGGAACTTATTATTTAGCACTGCCTTCGGGCAAGTTCATTAGTTTAAATAATTGTTATTATGTTCCAACACTCATTAGAAATATTATTTCAATTTCTGTATTGGATATGGATGGTTTTGATATCATAATAAAGAACAACAGTTGTTCTATTTATAATAAAAATGTTTTATATGGTGTTGGCAATCTACTGAATGGACTTTACATACTTGGCTTGCATGAAAATGTACTTCAAATTGAACAAACTAAGAAAAGAATAAGAGATGATGTTAATTATACCTTTATGTGGCACTGTAAACTCGGTCATATAAATGAAACAAGATTAACCAAGTTGCATAAAGATGGGCTTTTAGAGCTATCTGATTACGAATCATATCCAACTTGTGAATATTGTCTCAGGGGTAAGATGACTAAATCTCCTTTTAGTGGAAAAGGAGAAAGAGTTACAGAGTTGTTAGCGTTGGTACACACAAATGTATGTGGACCTATGACAACGAATGCACGAGGAGGGTATTCTTATTTTATTACTTTCACTGATGATCATTCTAGATTTGGATATGTATATTTAATGAAATACATATCTGAATCGTTTGAATGGTTCAAAGAATTCAGAAGTGAAGTAGAGAAGCAAACTGGTAAGAGTATTAAGATTCTTCGATCGGATCAAGGAGGGAAATATTTAACCAATGAGTTTCTCAATTGTCTCAAAGAAAATGGTATAATCTCACAATGAACTCCACCAGGGACGCCACAGTTGAATGGTGTATCTGAAAGGAGAAATCGAACATTGTTGGACATGGTTCGTTCCATGATGAGTTTTACCGACCTTCCAGTATCCTTCTGGGGTTATGCCTTAGAATCGGCTGCATACCTACTTAACAAGGTACCTACCAAATCCGCCCCAAAGACCCCATATGAGATATAGACAGGGAGGAAACCAAATCTTAAACATGTTAAGACTTGGGGTTGTCCAGCTTATGTCAAAAGGTTTGAGCATGATAAGCTGAAGACTAGATCTGACAAATGTAGATTCGTGGGATACCCTAAAGAAATATCAGGTATTATTTCTATCATCCTACTGATCAAAAGGTGTTTGTTGCGAAACACACTGCCTTCTTGGAAAAGGAGTTTATCCTTGAAGGGGTCAGTGAGAGTAAGATATATCTTGAAGAAGTTCAAGAACCACAAAATACTACGAATCAAAGTCAGGTACTTGACCAAGTAGAAGAACCTACTGTACCACTACTTATTCGTAAATCTGGAAGAGTACCGAAGATACCTGATAGGTATGGATTCATCATAAAGGATGATGATGAGGTACGCATCATAGATGATGATGATCCATTGACTTACGAAGAGGCTATGAGTAGTAAAAACTTAGAGAAATGGCTAGAAGCCATGAAATCTGAGATGGACTCCATGTATGAAAACCAAGTATTGACTTTGGTTTCACCACCTGAGGGCATGAAGCCTATTGGGTGTAAATGAGTCTTTAAGAAAAAGACTAAAGCAGATGGCAAGGTAGAGACCTATAAGGCCCGACTAGTTGCAAAAGGTTTCAAACAAAGACAAGGAGTTGACTATGATGAAACCTTCTCACTAGTAGCTATGCTCAAGTCCATTCAGATTTTTCTTGCAATTATAGCTTATTATGACTACGAAATCTGGCAAATGGACGTGAAAACGGCCTTCCTTAATGGAGAGCTTGAGGAGAATGTATATTGATATAGCTAGAGGGTTTTGTTTCAACGGCTGAAACAAACCAAGTCTGTAAGCTACAACGATCCATTTATGGATTGAAGCAAGCTTCTCGAAGATGGAACATCCGTTTTGATGAGATAATCAAAATGTTTGATTTTATCAAAAATGAGGATGAACCTTGTGTGTACAAGAAGGTTAGTGGGAGCGCTATTTCATTCCTTGTATTATATGTTGATGATATATTACTGATAGGGAATGATGTTCCTATGCTACAGTCGATCAAAATTTGGTTATCTAAACACTTCTCCATGAAGGACTTGGGTGAGGCATCCTATATTTTGGGGATAAATATCTATAGAGATAGATCTAAAAGGATGCTTGGCTTGACCCAAGGAAAGTACATTGATTCGATGCTAAAGAAGTTTAGCATAGAAGATTCCAATAGAGGTCTCATGCCGATGAGCCATGGAATACATCTCTCCAAGAAACAGGCCCCAAAGACACCTGAGGAGAGAGATTGTATGAGTAAGATTCCTTATGCTTCAGCAATAGGATCTATCATGTACGGTATGATATGTACTAGACCATATATCGCTCATGCACTTAGTGTAACAAGCAGATATCAGTCGAATCCAGGAGAAGAGCACTAGAAGGCAATGAAAAACATCCTAAAGTACTTGAGAAGAACTAAGGATGTATTTCTTGTCTACGGTGGGTCTGAATTAAAACTAGAGGGCTATACAGACTCAAGTTTTCAAATGGACCAAGATGACAGTAAATCCGTTTCAGGGTACGTGTTTACCTTAAAAGGTAGCGCAGTGAGTTGGAAAAGTTCCAAGCAGCAAACAGTTGCTGATTCAGTGACAGAGGCAGAGTACATAGCTGCAAGTGAAGCTGCAAAGGAAGCTGTTTGGATGAAGAAGTTCATAACTGAACTTGGAGTGGTTCCTAGCATTAGAGGAGTTGTTGTGACGCCCGCAAATCCGGGTCCCTTGAACCTCAGATTCGGTGCTCACGGTACAACATACACATCTCATCTAACTACCCATTAATTACATGAATTATATCATTCATTACATTACCTTAATAAAATATACATTAAAACATAATTATATCATCGTTATCCCAGGTTGTCTAACCTTAACATTACATGTCTATTAATACAATAGACTTAAGCAAAATTATAATATAATAATCATTAAACAACTTGATACTACTCGGTCGCCTTCTCTTTGCCTTTATCCTTATTAGATCCTTCGGCTACTTCAACTTTAGCTGAAATATTTTATTTAAGCAAGGGTGAGTGTTGTCCGATTTGTATATGAACAATTTACGCGCAAGTATACGCGGTCAACAAGTAATAAAGAGTAAGTAAAGTATCGATCCCACGAGGAATTGTTACTAGTCTTTTCCAAGTATTAACCTTTTATCATTTCAATCTTATTTAAACAAACGATAATTGTTTTTGTTGTTTTGCATTAATGAAGTTGACATATAATCAAAGAACTATGGAAAGCTTTAATATAATGAAATCTAATATTAACAAGTCTAAGATCACAATTTCCCCCAATACTTCACTTGAATATCCTAACTCTCTCTTTTCAACTAGTTAAATCACAAGAATTGTTATCCGAGAATTTACAAGTATATACAAGCCTCTCTCGATGGTCAAATACGTATTTTCCAATGCGATGTATAGATATATCTCTATTCTACACACTAGCAAGAATCCCATATCAAGAATAATCAACAAGACACGTGTCACCAAATCTCATTAATCACCCTATCAATTACCAACTTTCGCAATAGAAATCATTAAGCATGATTCTCCAATGGATACATGTGGTATTTAGGTATATGTCTATCCTAAATACAATCAAATTATCCATTCATGAGGGTAATAAATAAAACACACGTCACTTAATTTCATGAATTACCCATAGGAATATCTAATTTTCACATGATATCATAACAAGGTCTCAACCTATACTTCCTTTCTCAATTCCATATAAGTTCCCAAGGTAATTACTAGCTAGGTAATTAATACATAAAGCACAAATTATGATATCCAATCACAAATAATTAACCAACATTAAAGAGAGAGCATTCAATTCAAACTATGTATTGGGTTCCATTGAAATCGTAGAATACAAGCTCTAGTTCATGGTAGCTACAAATAACATCAAACACAAGGTATTCATCATGAAATAGAGATACAAATTCAAAGGAAAGCTAAAAATGAATAAACCCCCTTTTGAGATGTTCATCAATTGCTTGCTTGGTTGTTGTCAATCTCTAGCTTCTCTTCTTCCTTTAGCACTCCTTTCTTCAATTGCTCCTTAACTTGTTGCTGGAAAGTCCTTGAATTGCAAAGCTCAAGCTCTTCTTGGTGATGAAATTTGTAGCTCCCCCTCTCTAGAACTCACTTTCTAACCCTAACTAAATCTAGGTTTTGCTCCCTTTGAATGTGTTTCTTCAATACCTAGAGTGCTCCTATTAATGTATGGCACCCTTAATTTCGAGCCCCTCATCAGTATGTAAACCCCCTGGATGCCCTAACCTAGCATAGCCATCAAAAATGACCAAAAACCCCAAAAAATCTGCTGCTGTCCGCGACGAGCTCGCCCCGGCGAGCTTTTTGGCCTAAGTTTTCTCGCCCCGGCGAGCTCTGGAAAAACGACCATAACTTTTTCGTCCGAACTCGGATTAAGGAGATTAAGTAGGCTATGGAAAGCTAAGAAGTAGCTCTACAACTTTCATAACTGGAGCTTGACGAGATAATGGCTGGAGCAAGGTTCAAATTGAGCCCGAAGCAACTGCTGCGTAAACATCATGCAAAATCCGATGGTAAATGATCATAACTCTCTCATACGAACTTCAAATGGGATGATTCAAGATGCTCTGGAAAGCTAAGACAAAGATCTACAACTTTCATTCTTTGAGTTTGGAGAGATTCGGATTGCATCATGGGTGAAATTGAGAAACAAGCAGCTAAAATGCCAAATTCACGCCGAAAACGCAACGATCCAATGGGCCTTTATTTCAATTCCTACAAAACAAAGTAAAAACACGTAAAAGCACACTAATACATATAAAAGTAGTACAAAACTATATTACATAACAATAAGATGAAAACACATAAAACCAAACGAAATAGCTAAAGACTTACAAATTATTAAGGCTAAAAGTACCCAATTTGTGTATATAAAACACATTCATCAAATACCCTCAAACTTAAACCTTTGCTTATCCTCAATCAAAACACATAAACTATAAAAATTAAACATTTCTAAATAAAAACTATCTTGAGCAATGAGTTAATAAGCTAACCAATGGTCTCAAAGCATAAGCACAATAAAATTCAAGGAAACTCTCAAAACGTTGCAAGTCTAGAATTACAATTAGTTAGTCATAGCTTGCTTTAGGTCCCTTCCGTGTGTGTGTGTGAGTATACCCAATGGCACTAAACCAATCAAGCTCGGATGAAGCTATGCAACCACATTACCTTATGAAATAATCAAAATAAACCACAAAAACTACATGCTTAACACATCACTCACTACAAAGGTATACAAATCACAATTTTCAAAAAAATGAAATCAAAGGACTCTAGATAAGTGCATTTTATGCTCCATCTTATCCTAAGTCCACTCTTGTGGGTGAGTGCGTTTTACGCTCCATCTCAACCCAACACGAGATTTAATAAACATAAATTTCTTACTTTTATCAAAATTATAAAAGAGTGCATTTTACGCTCTATCTCTCCTACGCATGTGTCCATGAGTGAGTGCGTTTTACGCTCCATCTCAACTCACCACATGACCAACAATTCAAACACAACAAATTTGGACACCTTGCTTTGAGTGATGTTTAAATGAGTTCTAGAGTTTATAGATATTTCCCATAAGCATTCGGTTATAAAAGCCTTCTCTAAGCATACAACTAGTTCAATACTCATGGGTAGGTGCAAAAGAGTGAAAGGACGCATAAGCAAAACAATAACCACAATAATGTTGAAGTACAAATACTAAGCAACATTTATCCATTTTCCATGAGTTAGAAACTATTCAATCAAGTTCTTATCATAGACCGTGGATTGTAGTTCAAATCAAATTAAATCAATGCTCAAGAGACACATCCTAAAAATAAATGAATTTTTTTTTTGAACAAAAACACGTAACTTAAATCATATAAAAACTGAATTAAAAACACACAAATACGAAGTACTACCCCCAAACTTAAACTTGACATTGTCCTCAATGTCTGATATAGAAAAATTAAAATAGAAGACTTCCCTAAGAACGTGTCAAGCGCTATTAATTTCATCTTTCAAGTCCCCTAAGTTGGGAGCGCACACCAATTTGCTTAGTATTCGGTACCTGAAAGCAATTGACTAAAGAAATTAAAATGCAATTAAACAAAGTAAAAAGCAATGAAAAAAAAATCAAAATCAAAACAATAAAATTGGGTTGCCTCCCAAGAAGCGCTTGTTTTAAAGTCTTCGGCCTGACTAACTCCCTGCTTTTATCCAATTCCCCTTCGATAATTGAGGAACCCACCATCCATTGATAACCATGTAATATTTGAGGGCTTCTCCTCAGTAAGGGTCATTGTTTCAAGTTCACCGAGCTTGTTTCTGTTCGATACATTCTCATTTATGCACTGCACAATGCTAGGTGATTGTTCCATTGTGTCTATGGATGGAATGTTGAATTGAAGCTCTACAAACACAATAGAACCATCGGGTTTCTCCTCATGGACCTTTACATCCTCACACCATGGTTCCACATACATACTAGCTCTATCGTCACATAGAGCCTCGCCTAAGAAATGACTACCAAGTGGACACGGTATTGCAAAACTGCCCGAATCCTTGAGCTTTGGTGGAGAAGGCACTTGGGGCACTAACACAATTGACTCATCTTCGTTTGAACCCATACAAATCTCTTCGTCGATTGTGTTAACCTTATCCCCAATTGTCTCCTCTATTTCTATCTCTCGTGGCTCATCCAGTTGCAGATTTGGCTCGGGCTCACCATAAGTCTCGGAATCCATGTCATAACACCAATTATTTTGAGGACTATTGTTCAAAGCTTTAAACATTTGATCAATCTGATTCTGAAGATTTTGAATTGATAGGTCTTGACTTTTCAACATCTCCTCCTTCGAAGTCATGATCTTGGTTACAAGTTCCTCAAAGTTTGACATCATCTCTTCTTGAATAGGAGGTGGACATGAGAATTCTGGTGCAAAAGCTGGACTTGGAGCATAACATTGATCATCATAATTGTAGCTCCATGTAGTATCCGGGTGATACCCCCAATCTTGGTGATAATCGGGATAATCATAGTTGTTGGGGTAATCACCACCGTATTGTACCGGTCCAAAACTGATGGTGCATTGATGACTCGGGTGATTGTCAGCACAATAATCACATGTCACTGCTATATCTTGAGTGCTCTCTGCTACTAAGGCATCCAACTTCCTTGATAGTGTTTCAAATTGTGCTGACAATGCAGAGAGTGCATTGAGTCCATCAATCTCAGTTTCCCTTGGTTGAGTCATACTCATGTACGACCATTGATAAGCAAAATCATCCATGGTGTACCTCGTAAAGCATTAAAACATAAAAAATGTTATAATAAAGTAAAAACAAATTTATATACAAGTTTAAATTAAGATCAATTTGATTATGACTAATATTGGAAAAACACTAGAAAAATAATTCCCCGGCAACGGCGCCAAAAACTTGTTGTCCGATTTGTATATGAACAATTTACGCGCAAGTATACGCGGTCAACAAGTAATAAAGAGTAAGTAAAGTATCGATCCCACGAGGAATTGTTACTAGTCTTTTCCAAGTATTAACCTTTTATCATTTCAATCTTATTTAAACAAACGATAATTATTTTTGTGGTTTTCCATTAATGAAGTTGACAAATAATCAAAGAACTATGGAAAGCTTTAATATAATAAAATCTAATATTAACAAGTCTAAGATCACAATTTCCCCCAATACTTCACTTGAATATCCTAACTCTCTCTTTTCAACTAGTTAAATCACAAGAATTGTTATCCGAGAATTTACAAGTATATACAAGCCTCTCTCGATGGTCAAATACGTATTTTCCAATGCGGTGTATAGATATATCTCTATTCTACACACTAGCAAGAATCCCATATCAAGAATAATCAACAAGACACGTGTCACCAAATCTCATTAATCACCCTATCAATTACCAACTTTCGCAATAGAAATCATTAAGCATGATTCTCCAATGGATACATGTGGTATTTAGGTATATGTCTATCCTAAATACAATCAAATTATCCATTCATGAGGGTAATAAATAAAACACACGTCACTTAATTTCATGAATTACCCATAGGAATATCTAATTTTCACATGATATCATAACAAGGTCTCAACCTATACTTCCTTTCTCAATTCCATATAAGTTCCCAAGGTAATTACTAGCTAGGTAATTAATACATAAAGCACAAATTATGATATCCAATCACAAATAATTAACTAACATTAAAGAGAGAGCATTCAATTCAAACTATATATTGGGTTCCATTGAAATCGTAGAATACAAGCTCTAGTTCATGGTAGCTACAAATAACATCAAACACAAGGTATTCATCATGAAATAGAGATACAAATTCAAAGGAAAGCTAAAAATGAATAAACCCCCTTTTGAGATGTTCATCAATTGCTTGCTTGGTTGTTGTCAATCTCTAGCTTCTCTTCTTCCTTTAGCACTCCTTTCTTCAATTGCTCCTTAACTTGTTGCTGGAAAGTCCTTGAATTGCAAAGCTCAAGCTCTTCTTGGTGATGAAATTTGTAGCTCCCCCTCTCTAGAACTCACTTTCTAACCCTAACTAAATCTAGGTTTTGCTCCCTTTGAATGTGTTTCTTCAATACCTAGAGTGCTCTTATGAATGTATGGCACCCTTAATTTCGAGCCCCTCATCAGTATGTAAACCCCCTGGATGCCCTAACCTAGCATAGCCATCAAAAATGACCAAAAACCCCAAAAAATCTGCTGCTGTCCGCGACGAGCTCGCCCCGGCGAGCTTTTTGGCCTAAGTTTTCTCGCCGCGGCGAGGAATTTGTGTAGGAAATTCCCGCCCCGGCGAGCTCTGGAAAAACGACCATACCTTTTTCGTCCGAACTCAGATTAAGGCGATTAAGTAGGCTATGGAAAGCTAAGAAGTAGCTCTACAACTTTCATAACTAGAGCTTGACGAGATAATGGCTCGAGCAAGGTTCAAATTGAGCCCAAAGCAACTGCTGCGTAAACATCATGCAAAATGCGATGGTAAAATGACCATAACTCTCTCATACGAACTTCAAATGGGATGATTCAAGATGCTCTGGAAAGCTAAGACAAAGATCTACAACTTTCATTCTTTGAGTTTGGAGAGATTCGGATTGCATCATGGGTGAAATTGAGAAACAAGAAGCTAAAATGCCAAATTCACGCCGAAAACGCAACGATCCAATGGGCCTTTATTTCAATTCCTACAAAACAAAGTAAAAACACGTAAAAGCACACTAATACATATAAAAGTAGTACAAAACTACATTACATAACAATAAGATGAAAACACATAAAACCAAACGAAATAGCTAAAGACTTACAAATTATTAAAGTTAAAAGTACCCTATTTGTGTATATAAAACACACTCATCAGTGAGCAACGAGTTTGCTCAGCAAGTTAAGAGTACAATAAAGGGTACATATCAAGAACAGAAGAGTTTAACTTTTATAGAACTTCACCAATAATCAAAAGATTTCAAAATAGCTGAATAATACATCAAGAATGAAAGAGTTAAAATTCTTTCGAAGATTCAATAATATTCAATTGATTGTGAAGGATTAGCAATTCTACGATAATATTCAATACATATGGTTATTCCCAGATTTCATGCTGAGTGATCACAAATGGATCAAGAACTGCTAGAGGAATCATCAGTTATTATTATTACTGACTACCTCAAGAGTAAAAGTTAGCTATAAAAACTAATCTTTACTCTTCTACAAGTACGTAAGGTGATCAGCCTTATTGTACCCGAGATTATGCATAATTCTCAAACATAGCGCGCGGTCGGATTACCGACAATAAAATTTCCCCTGATTTATTTTTCAGGGTTGTTCATCTCAGTTTTACATCATGAGTCCATACCACATCAATATGGTTTGGATAGTTTTCAAAGAAATATTTTGAGTTCAACATATTATATCAATTTTGATCTAGCCGAATCAAATGGCATATATCTTTAATAACGAATTAGTTCAATTAATAGAACATTTCATGCAATATCAATTTAATATTAGTCTAGTCAAAACAACTAGCTAAGACATGACTAATAAATAGTTATTTGGTCCAGCTGATACAACTAGCTGAGACATGGCTCATAAACAATTTATGAATATAGAACTCTAATTATTTCTAAGTTCAAATAATAGAACAAGAAATCAATTGCACAAAGTGCGAATATCAATAATCATAGATGTGGAATAATTGTCAATAATTAATCCACTAGCATGCTTGAAATATAATAACTCGAGTTTGAGTTAGGAAACTTGCAATAATGTAAGAAGTTTAGGGTTAGGAACTTTCCTTGATCGTTGACTACTGCTACGCAATTTAATTTAACTTCTTTCGTAAAACCTATCAGTCCTAAGATTGATTTTCCAATCAGTCAATCATATTATACCTTATAATATCACTTCTAATATTTAAGTACATAATCAAATATTAGATAGCACTTTAATACCATATACATTCATAATTCTAAAACTAGCACACATCGAGTCTTTATCAGTGTTCAATATAGTATGCTGAGTGGTTTCCCACAAACAACCAACAAACTAGTTTTCGTCTCGTCTACACTGTTTTCACAGTGAGTTAGATCGGTTGCTAGTTCGTATATACCTTCGCTCCCTGAAGGAATCGTTTAGCCCAGATACTATACATTAACAATTAAAGAGTACGATTGTACCACTATTTATCATATACCTTATGAATTAACACTAAGTCTTTCATTTTATAAGTCTTTCTTTATGTAACAGTAGGTTACATACCCAATACAGTAAACTAGATTCCCAATCCAGCAAAGTAAATGGCAATCCAGCAATTTGGATGCCAACCTGGATTACAATTCAGCACCCTGGATTTAAACTGCCCTCTAATCTAGCATTCTAGATTCACACTATTCAATTCATCAAACTATTTTCTCCAATACAGCAAACTATATTGCCCAATCCAGCAAACTGGATTGTCAAATTCAGCAAACTGGATTGCCAAATTCAGTCAGCTGGATTGCTAAATGCAGCAACCCGAATTGCCAAATCCAGCAGCCCGGATTGCTCATTTTAGCATACCATAAACCTAATATAGTCCATTGAATATCCATTTCAACAAACTACATTCGAAATAACGTTTTATGTTAATTAACTAACATATGAGTAAGTAATTATCATTATAAATTACCTAATCTTACTCAAATAATAAATACTTCATTTATTAACTTTAACATTCTTAAATCATTATTTAACATTAACAAAATAATAATTAATTAATTCTTTATCCCTATTTGTTATTTAGTTTTACTAAATAACAAATAGTTAGCTTAGTAACATTAACTCTATTTAATTATTACCCAATGTTAATAAAATAATAACTAAATAGCTAACTACACTTAAACAATATTTATTTAGTGTAATTATTAATTAGTAGCATTAAAATTTATTAGTTAGTAAATTCAAGTGAGCTAAAAAGGATTAGACCATTAACTACTCAAATAATTACTTAATTACTCAAACAAATTTTAAATTAAATAATTATAATATATTTTTTTTTCACATTTTAGAAAACTTTTGGGTCGGGACTCGTCGCCGAAACCGGCCGGAAAAGGCCTGAACCGTCGCCGGAATCCCCTCGTGAATCGGACCGGTTCACTTTAATTAATTCATGCAGGCTGCCTCTTCTATTCTAGCCGTAGGGTCCTTCACGGAAACACGAATAAAATGAAATCTACAACTCGGATCAAGGTGTAGTCAGTACCGTTGGATTCGTATCTTTCTGAACTAGAATTTTCCATTATCAAACACCAAATTTGGACAGGTTTTTACCACTGAAAGTGGTCCGGAAATGGACTATTGTGCACAGCCCCTTGACAGTCATGTTTTTTGGTAAAAATAACATAACTCTCTCATTTTAACTTCTTTTTGAATGATTCCAACGAGGTTCTCTTCCTAACTTACCCCTTAAAATTCAGAAAAAAGAAAATCAACAATAGCATGTATAGATTCTAAAATACACAATTTATTCGAACAAGCTACGGTTTATTCGTCGGTAAAAATATTTTTAAGCTTTTAGTTTAATTTTTCTATACAAATCCATACCATTTCATACCACAACCATATATCAACAAACATAAACATATTTAGAAAGATTCTAAATACAAAAACCTTGATGATAACTTTTCTACCATAAAATTAAAAGAAAAGTAAGATTAGGGTTTTCTAGGGTTTTTATACCTTTTTTCTTAGCTTGATGGCTTCCTTCCTTTGCTTTCCAAATTAGGAGATGAAATTATTTGACACCCATGACTCCCTCACAAGTTGCCGTGCACCTCCCTTCTTGCCCCTCTTGATTTTTCTTTTCTCTTTCTATTTTGATTTATCTTTCTCTCTCCTTATCTCTTTCTTTCTAATTTTCTCTCTCTCTAAACTATCAAGGAAGAAGATGAATAAGACCACTAATTATTAGCATAATCTATAGATATACAAGTTGTATCTCTTTATTTTTCCATCATTAGCAAATGGATTATTTTTGACAACTTGGTGATAGTTGTCATAATCATTGTACTTTTTTATTTTTAATCTCACAAGCTAGCTAAGCTTGACAACTCACTCCCATGTGAGTGTCCATTGCCGGCAGCCCCCTTGTTATTATCCTTCAAATTTTGATTTTATTTTAATTACTAATTCACTTGCTCAAATGACTAAAAAGTCCCTCCTTTATTGGGTCAAAAATTGGGCCATTACTTAATTCTTTTTGGGGTTGAATACACTAGGTTTAAGCTACTTGAAAAATCAAGTTTACTTTCTACCAATTTTGGGCTACTAATTTAATAAATTATTGGGCTCCCTATATGTGGTTTAGTTAAATTATAATGGGTTACTTATCCACTTTATATAATAATCCTTCATGTCTATAATAAACTAATTAAATGGGCTTGATTAAATACTAAATGAATTAGTCCATTAGTAATTTATATTACTAGGATTAATACACATTTTATTATATTTATAATTATACTTTATTTTCATAACCCAATTAGACTTGCTATATTCAAGTAAATTGAATATTTAATTAACTTACTATCTTCTCAATTGTTTAATACTAACACTCTTAGGGTAGTCCACTAATTTAAATAACTATTAGTGAGACCTACTAACAATTAGTAACATACATTCCACATAAGTCATAATATATTTATCATCATTGATAAATAATTACTATATCTATTTATTTACATATCCATTCAATGTAAATCACAAAGCGTACATTACACTTAACAAATAATTTATTATACTTATTTCCTTTAATAAGTTGTTAAACAACCATATAATCACTTTATATTAGTAATACTAATTAATCATTTAAAGATTATAAATCTTTTATTTACCATTCATGGTTAACATTTAAGTTATGTTAATTCTCAACATAACTTATCTTACTTTTCCTTAATCAAATTGATTAAGTATTCATCTTAGTTAACCTAAAATAAAATAAGTTAACTATCTTGCTTAATCCACATATTCAATTATATACTCCAAGTAATTTCTATTAAAAAAAAAATTTTATTCGTAAAAATATACATACATAATTATATAAAACTCCCGGTCCTTACAGTTGTACCTTTATTCTGTGACAACACCGGAACTATTGTGCAGGCTAAGGAACCCAGGTCTCATCAGAAATCCAAACACGTGTTGCGGTGGTTTCATTTGATTAGAGAGATCATTGAAAGAGGAGATGTCACCCTGGAGCGTGTGGACTCTCAAGACAACATTGCAGATCCATTTACTAAAGATTTAATACAACAACAGTTTGATCGTCACTTAGAGAAGATGTGTATTAGATACCATGGCGATTGGCTTTAGTGCAAGTGGGAGATTGAAAGTAGTATGCACACAAGCCAATCATATTTGATATGATGTAGCATATACTTTGTAATCTTATTCATTTATTAATAAAAGAATTGATTTTCTTAAAAGACATTTTACATTATCTACATAGTGTTGTTATATTAAATGTGATAAACCCATAGTTTTGAGCAATGCTTTTAAAATCATGATGGTGATCATGCTAATGAGATCTAAATTCTAGATAGCTCACAAACTAAAATTGTTCCTAATCGTTGGATTACTAAAAAGGGGATTAGTGAATCCGGATAGATTAGTACATACATTGCTTGCTCTTAGGAAGAGGATGATTGATCTCATAATCATTTGTGTGGAGACAGTAAAGCAAGTATGTAGGTGCTTATTGGAGAATAAGTACACTGAATGTAGCTCGCTAAGGAATACCTAATGGAGTTTTACTCGCTTGTCAATAAGAATCCCTCTAGTGATAGTAGTACAAGTGATCCTTGGACTTGAGATCATCATAGTATCTTGTGTATGATGAGTTATATGTTGACATGTCCCTTAAGACCTTTAGGGTATATCAAAGGGTATGATTGGGTATAATAAGTTGTGCATGGAGATAGGTGAATGATCAACAAAGAATCTACCACGTCTAGCAAAAGATGTGAATGTCCTATGTGATTCGATAAATGACAACTCAGTAGTCCTTGGCCAAGGAAGAATGAAATTAGAAAGGAGTTTTCTAATTTGCATTATTTAGAGTTGTTCATTTGGGAATCGAAATACATATAATTAAATAAAATAAGACTTGACAGTAAATCCATGTCTTATATTTAATTGGGACATTTTATGGTAGAAGGATTGAATTGCTATCCGCTCTAGTCTTTTTCTTAAAGACCCATTTACACCCAATAGGCTTAATGCCCTCAAGTGGTGAAACCAAAGTCCATACTTGGTTTTCATACATGGAGTCCATCTCGGATTTCATGGCTTCTAGTCATTTCTCTTAGTCTTTACTACTCATAGCCTCTTCGTAAGTCAATGGATCATCATCATCTATGATGCGTACCTTATCATCATCCTCTATGATGAATCCATACCTATCAGGTATCTTCGGTACTCTTCCAGATTTACGAATAGGTTATGGTACAGTAGGTTCTTCTACTTGGTCAGGTACCTGACTTTGATCCGTAGTATTTTGTGGTTCTTAAATTTCTTCAAGATATATCTTACTCCCACTGACCCCTTCAAGGATAAACTCTTTTTCCAAGAAGGCAACATGTTTCGCAACAAACACCTTTTGATCATTGGGATGATAGAAATAATACCCTACAGTTTCTTTAGGGTATCCCACAAATCTACACTTGTCGGATCTAGTCTTTAGCTTATCATGCTAAATCCTTTTGACATATGCTGGACAACCCCAAGTCTTAACATACTAAAGATTTGGTTTCCTCCCTATCCATAATTCATATGGGGTCTTTGGGACGGATTTGGTAGGTACCTTGTTAAGTAGATATGCAGCCATTTCTAGGGCATAACTCTGGAAGGATATTGGAAGGTCGGTAAAACTCATCATGGAACGAACCATGTCCAACAATGTTCGATTTCTCCTTTCAAATACACCATTCAACTGTAGCATCCCTGGTGGAGTCTATTGGGAGATTATACCATTTTCTTTGAGACAATTGAGAAACTCATTGGTTAAGTATTCCCCTCCTCGATCCGATCGAAGAATCTTAATACTCTTACCAGTTTGCTTCTCTACTTCACTTCTGAATTCTTTGAACTTTTCAAACGATTCAGATATGTATTTCATTAAATACACATATCCAAATCTAGAATGATCATTAGTGAAAGTAATAAAATAAGAATACCCTCCTCGTGCATTCGTTATCATAGGTATATACGTCTGTGCGTACCAACGCTAACAACTCTGTAACTCTTTCTCCTTTTCTTAGTTTGTTCAATTTGAAGTATATTTTCATGCAAGTCAAGTATGTAAAGTCCATTCAGTAGATTGCCAACACCATATAAAATATTTTTATTATAAATAGAACAACTGTTGTTCTTTATTATAATATCAAAACCATCCATATCTAATACAAAAATTGAAATAATGTTTCTAATGAGTGTTGGAACATAATAACAATTATTTAAACTAATGAACTTGCCCGAATGCAGTGCTAAACAATAAGTTCCTACAGCTAATGCAGCAACCTTTGCTCCATTTCCCACTCATAGGACAACTTCATCCTTGTTCAGCTTTCTACTTCTGCTTAGTCCCTGTATATTATTACATATGTGAGAACTACAACCGGTATCCAATACCCAAGTAGAATTTTGCATTTCAGAAAAATTAATTTCAATCATGAACAAACCTAGATCGGAAGTCAAAGCTTCTCCAAGCTTCTTTTGGTCCACAAGGTACTCCTTGCAGTTCCTCTTCCAGTGTCTAGGCTTATTGCAATGGTAGCAAATTCCTTTGCTATCTGGATCAGGTTTCTTTTTATCCTTTCTCTTCGCCTTGTCCTTAGCCTTCTTATTTTTATTCTTTTTAGAAGATACCTTGGGCCTCTTCCTTTTCTTGGAAGAGTCATCCACTAGTAAGACTTGGTTCTTGTTGGACAAGAAGTGACCTTCAGCAAGCATGTTAAGTAACTTAGGCAAGCTGACGTCCAACTTATTCATGTGAAAATTCACAACAAATTGTGAGAAGGTGTCCGGGAGTGACTGCAAAATCAAATCTTGACTTAACTCCCCATCCATCACGAACCCAAGCTGTCCAAGTTGTTCAATCAGATTGATCATCTTAAGGACATGAGTCTCAATGGCAGTGCCCTCGGTCATACGAGATCGGAAGAGCTCCTTAGATATCTGATATCTAGCAGTCCTATTTTGCTCACCATACAACTCTTTGAGGTGCAACAATATAATAGGAGCATCCATAGTTTCATGCTGACGCTAAAGCTTGTTACTCATGGATGCGAGCATGATGCATTGAGCCAAGATTGCATCATCTTGCCACTTTTTGAAAGTAGCAATCTCTTCCTCAGAGGCTGTTTCTGCAACATTTGTAGGGACTGGCGAATTTAGGACATAAGAAATCTTTTCAGCAGTGAGAACAATTCTCAGATTCCTTAACCAGTCCGTGTATTTCGGTCCGGTCAGTTTGTTAGCATCAAGTATGCTACGCAGTGATAGTGAGTTTGACATTTTTAAATTCTGCATGTGAAATAGACAACATTTTAGCATACATTTATTTTATTAATTACCAAAATATATTAGGTGTTTATTTTTAAATTGGAATCTCTCACTTTTTCATCAAACTATATTACCCTCAATATATAGTTCGACAAATCTAATTAAAGATTTGCTAGTGAGAATAAGGATCCCATTTCAAATGTATATAGCCTTGTGTGACACAATAAACTATATATAAATAAATAGGTAGACAACTATTGTCAATTACATCACTATGTAACTCGTTGTATTTTGTCTCTTAGATTATTTTGATCAAGTGTGACACATTCGAATCAAAATTATCCAAGTTAAGTCCAACCTAGCACTTCTATATATTCGAAAGAAAAACACGGTCCTTGTGTGACACAACAAAACAACATCGTTTAGTCTATTTATAAGCATCAAATGTGATAAAGCAACATCTTAAATATTTAATACTTGCCTTGTATGACACAACAAACTCATATCTTTGAACGCTTAGGACTTAATATAATTTCTTTGAGAAGTTTGTAATTATTAGTCTCATCTTGTTTAGCGCGCATGCACACACACACACACACACACACACACACACACACATATATATATATATATATATTATATACGCGTCATATTATTTAACTTGCGAAGCATGTTGTATAATATATATATATATATATATATATATATATATAGTAAACATGTACATATAGAATATTATATTCTACTCGGATTGATTATGGACTTTTATTCTAGTTTGGTTCACTAGAGCCACCAAGTGAACCAAAAGGTCAAACTTAGGGTGCAAGAATTAAATTTAAATATAATTATTACATTTAAACCCGGGCTCCATTACAAACGGGTCTTCAAGCGCTCCTTGCTCCTTTGTTTCCAATTCTTTAAATTTAATTCTAACTAGTCCTACTACATAAACTATTTACAATAAATAGAAACCTTAATTAGCAGTCAAGGGGAAGTACATAAGAGGGAGATAGAATTTACATTAAGAAAAATTAGAGAAGACGAGGTACACAGACCCCATTTATAAAAACCCATACATTCAAGCATCCTCTAAAATAAATTCAATCACACATTGGTCAATAGTCCACAATCAATCCCTATTTATTATCATGCATATCTCTATATGCATCAATAAATAACATTTATCTCATGAATAATAAAACCATTCCATATATGCATTGATATCAATTAATGGGCAAACGTTTTGCTAGTATTTAGTTTTTGAAACAAAATAAACTCTTTTATTTTAATCAAAAAACCAAATCTAAATTAAACTCCTTTAATTTTAGCAACCTGAAATCCTATTCCAGATAAAATAAACATCTTTATTTTAAACTTTTATCAATTAAATAAACCATTTATTTTAATTGAAGGAAAAAACAATTTTTCAAAACTTGCAGACCGGCGCGGCCGCGCTCCAAATTGAACTAGGAGCTGCGCGGCCGCGCTGCACCCCCAGAAACGTTTTCTGGCTTCAGGGGCGGCCGCGCTCCAGAGTTAACTGGAAGCCCAAAAATTTTGGGGCGGCCGCGATCCAAAATTTTCTGCCCAAAAATCCGATCGTATCGCATATCAATTCATACATGGAATCATCAAAATCAATAATTAACACAAGGATTAGGCTCTGATACCACTGTTAGGTTTGTATATACCGCAAGCATGCAATCTTATTACATAAATACGACGGAAGCGTGATAAAACGAATTTTAAAATTTTCATACAAACCATCACCATGATCTTTCCTTGTGTTCAATTATCAATTAACGAAAGAGATAGAGATAGAGAAATTTTACCCTCGTAGAATCGTGCTTCCTCGGGTATAAGTTCACCTCCAATTTCTTTGCGTTCTCCTTGAATTTCACCAATTAAATTCCTTCCTTTGATCAACGTTAGCCACCCAAGTGTTTGGCCTCTAGAGGTGATCCACCAAGGAATAATATCTATTCAAGAAGATGGGTGTTGGCAAAACCCTAGTTTCTATCTCTATAGAAATTGCAAGTACTCTCCACAATCTAATACAAGAGTGTGTAACCCTAATCTATGATAAGACTCCTCTTATTTATAGATGTAGGAATAACCATTCCCTAAACTATTTAGGATTAGGGTTTCTATTATAATTAAACTCCTTTAATTAATTATGCTCCTAATCCAATTAGGAATTCATGCATGAGAGAGTACTTCTATTAATTAATTTTTAATCCCTATTAGGAATTAAATAATAGTAATAGTAATAATAATAATAAGACTCCTCTTATTAATTTTTATTTAATATTTTCAAAATATTAAATAATAAATATTAAACTATTTAATTTATTCTATCTCCATAGACTAAATTATATACACTTAACTTATTATTACAATTATGCCATTTACTTCTTAAATAAATATTTTTCCTTTTGTAGTGTGACCCTTTAGATAAGCCCCCTTAGCGATCAACGACTTTTCAGATAATATAGATTTCAACATTAATCACAACAGAACCTTTCAGTGCATAGTTATCGTACAATTCAATCCTTCTACTATACAATATCCCAATTAAATATAAGACATGAAATTTTTGTCAGGTCTTATTTTATTTAATTATATATATTTCGATTCTCAAATGCACAACTCTAAATAATGCAAATTATAAACTCCTTTCTAATTTCATTCTGCCTTGGCCAAGGACTACTGAGTTGTCATTTATCGAATCACATAGGACATTCACATCTTTTACTAGAAGTGGTAGATTCTTTGTTGATCATTCACCTATCTCCATGTACAACTTATTATACCCAATCATACCCTTTGATATACCCTAAAGGTCTTAAGGGACATGTCAAAGTATAACTCATCATACACAAGATACTATGATGATCCCAAATCTAAGGATCACTTGTACTACTATCACTAGAGGAATTCCTATTGACAGGCGAGTAAAAATTCATTAGGTATTCTTTAGCGAGCCACGTTCAGTGAACTTATTCTCCAATAAGCACCTACATACTTGCTTTAGTGTCTCCACATAAATGATTATAAGATCAATCATCCTCTTCCTAAGAGCAACACACGTATGTACTATTCTATCCGGATTCACTAATCCCCTTTTTAGTAATCCAACGTTAGGAACAATTTTAGTTTGTGAGCTATGTAGAATTTAGATCTCATTAGCATGATCACCATCATAATTCTAAAAGCATTGCTCAAAACTATGAGTTTATCACATTTAATATAACAACACTATGTAGATAATGTAAAATGCCTTTTAAGAAAATTAATTTTTTTATTAATAAATGAATAAGATTACAAAGTATATGATACATCATATCAAATATGATTGGCTTGTGTGCATACTACTTTCATAGCCAAATTTGCACTCGACGATTTACACTTAGCCAAATTTGCACTCTACGATCCTTCCACCCTACGATCGCCAACAGTGCTAAAGACGCTCAATTTTGAGCCTCGTTCGGACCTTAACTCTCAATGCTTATAAAATGAAAGTTGTAGGTCTACTCTTCCTCTTTCCGAATCATCATGGATCACCTCAATCCGATTTCGTACGAGAAAGTTATGCTCGAATTAGTAACTGATGTTCAAGCTGAAAATCACCCTACGATTTATAGTTAGCCAAATTTGCACTCTACGATTTACACTTAGCCAAATTTGCACTTTACGATTTATACTTAGCCAAATTTGCACTCTACGATCCTTCCACCCTACGATCGCCAATAGTGCTAAAGATGCTCAATTTTGAGCCTCGTCCCGACCTTAAATTTCAATGCTTATAAAATGAAAGTTGTAGGTCTACTCTTCCTCTTTCCGAATCATCTTGGATCACCTCAATCCGAGTTCGTACGAGAAAATTATGTTCGAATTATTAAGTGATGTTCAAGCTGAAATCCCTACGATTTATACTTAGCCAAATTTGCACTCTACGATTTATACTTAGCCAAATTTGCACTTTACGATTTATACTTAGCCAAATTTGCACTCTACAATTCCGAGAGGCACTCTACGATTTTGGAGGCCACTCTACGACCCTTAGAGTCCACCCCACCATTTGCACTCTACGACCTCCTACTTGACAGGTTCATAGCACCTTCTTCCAAATATCTTAACTTCTTCATTTTAAGTCGGAATTAGTCCGTTCTTAAGGCTATGGAAAGCTTGTAACATGAACTACAACATATCCAAAAATCAAAACCTTTCAGGTTCTCTAACAAATCGAAATAGTGGCTCTAAGGAGCCAAGTTGAACTAGTTTCCTGCGTTCTTGACAGCTTTGACCCATTTTCTCAAAATCGCTAAAACTCCCTCATCCGGAGTCGAAATGCGTTCGTTCCAAAGCCCACGACTTTCTAACTCAGTGTACTATACTACTCCAGGAGCTCATAATTTTAAAAGCAATACATTAATACCAGAATTGATTCTAAGGTCACTGTTCATCAATTCTTCATTTTCTAAACATGTTTTACCAAAACTCTTACTACAAATTTGTTTTAGCTTTTTTTTTACTCATTCTAATTGGGTAATTTTCATAACCCATGTAATTATAACATCATAACAACTAACAATGACTTCAGACATGAAAGAGTGCTGCAAAAGTCCTCTAAATCAGTCCATAACAGTCTATGGTCCATTATTGTCCATTTTCTTCCTCCTTTATGCACAGGATCGGATTTCTTTCATTCTTATTCCACTTTTGAGTTATTAATGGTTTACATAATCACTAAACATCATTATTATTCGCTCACAACCAACAAATAACAACCATAACAACAATACCTTAATCAAACATAAGGCTTAAGAGGAAAAATGAAAGTTAAGGGTTTTAAGACTTACTCCTTGGCTTTCTTCTTCTTGGATGCTAGAAAACTTGTTAGAGCTTTGCTAGAATCTCTTCTCTTCCTTCTTGGGTACTTCCGAACCCTTTCCTTTAAGTTTAGTTCACACCCACTTCTTTCTCTCTCTAGAATGGTTGAAGCTTTAATGAAGAAGATGAAGATGGAAGTGTATTCTCTATCCTCTCATTTGCAATATCTTCTAACTTTCTTCTCTCTGCTCTTGCTAGCAATTGAGCTGAAGCTTTTGGAATGAGGAAAAGCAAGACACGGATGGAAATGGTGTGGAGAGGAATAAGGTTGTAATACCCAAGCTCCTTTGTTGGCAAATGTGGAGAATATTGCAATATTTTGGCTTCTCAATACATGGTGTCTAGCAATTTGCTCCCTTCATCCGACCACCCCTTCCTTAGCTCAATTCTTATTGGCTCAAATGTCTCCTCCTTCATTTCTATTGGTTCATGGAGTTTGGTTGCCTCCCATTTGCACAACAAGCAAAAATTAAAACACCCAATTTGGCTTCTCTCTATATATAACCGTATACTCCCTCTTATATAACCCAAATTGCTAACTTCTCTCTCTCTCTAAAATTAAATCCCCACATGGGTCATGCAAAATGGTTTGGGTCTTGGGTAAAAGAATGGGTCTTGGGTTGGGCCATTTATTTGGGCCACCTATATCAAATATTTGGGCTACTAATTAAAATCCTTAATGGGCTCTTACAAAATCTTACATTTGGATTTTAACAATAATATAACATTTTATTTAGCTATTTATTAGTCCACTAATTTAATCTATTAATGGACTCATTTAATATAGGTTAGCTATTTACTAACCAATTAGCTTACCGAAATCATTTACCTAAATGTACAGGTAACCCACATTTATTTGGTTAACATATTTACACCAAATAAATTATTCAAATAATAATCTTCATCAAACTATTTATTTTATTCAATAAATAGCGTTCTTGGCATGAATAGTGCCCACGTGAATAATGATTTGGCGATTTTTCGCGAAAATAATCTATTCGCTCTCACGCGATAATAACACTTAAAACCAACACATACACATAAGCCAGATTATAAAATAACCTTAAAATACCTCTCACAAAAATAATATTTTAATATATCCTATAATATTAATAAACCCAAATTATAAGGGTGTCCTCGATTCGTGATCGTTACATTCTTAATTCTATACTATTATACACTTCGCCAGTTAGTCCATACTAATTAAATTAATTAGCTTTGACCAACTATTAGACCTCATCTCATCGCTTAATCTATAATAAATATATAATACACATATATTTATTCACTTATCACATAACTTACGTAAATATATACATAACACATGTATATTTTACGTTCAACCCTTTACACCTTATAATAAGAATTTTATTTATTAAATTCTTATCATAATTATTCTTCTTAAAAATCCAAGTTTTTACATAAACATTGGTGTTATGTCATAATAAACCAGACACTGGCGTTGTGTCATAATAAACTAGACACTGGCGTTGTGTCATAATAAACTAAACACTGGTGTTGTGTCATAATAAACTAAACAATGGCGTTGTGTCATAATAAACTAGACGCTAGTGTTGGGTCATAATAAACCAGACATTAGTGTTGGGTCATAATAAACTAGACACTAGCGTTGTGTCATAATAAACTAGACAATAATGTTGTGTCATAATAAACTAGACACTGGTCTTGTGTCATAATAAACTAGACACTGGTGTTGTGTCATAATAAACCAGACACTAGTGTTGTGTCATAATAAACTAGACACTGGTGTTGGGTCATAACGAACTAGACACTGGTCTTATGTCATAATAAACTAGACACTGTGTTTTGTCATAATAAGCTAGACATTGACATTGTGTCATAATGAATCAAACACTGGCGTTGTGTCATAATGAACCAAACATCGGTGGTGTCAATATAAATGCAAATAGTCGTTTAAAATGTTGTAAGAAATCTAGAAAGTTCTAGAGGTAAGAGGGGAGACCTCAAGAAGAGTGTTAAAAGGTGTAAGAAAGAAAGATTATGTCCGAGAATTATGGGACTTTCCAAAGTAATAAAGAGATGCCTATTAATATAAATATGTGTATTAATATGTGCTATGTGAGGAATAAATTTTTAGCATTAATAATGAATGTTTTAAAATGAAGGATGATGTAATAATATATTTTTCTTATAAATAGAATAATGCCGCCAAGAAGAAGTCCAAGCGACCAAGGAGAGGCAGAAAATGAGACTAGGGATCCAGTGGATCCTATGCAGCACTTTGTTGATCTTTTAGTGGGGGCACTAAATAGAAACCCTGCCCAAGTAAATGTAAGTCCTCCAACTGTGTTGGTGGCAAGCTTCAAGGATTTTAAGAGCGTGGGACCGCCTGAGTTTAAGGAAACCACAGAGCCTATAGAGGCTCAAGCATAAATTAAGGAGATAGAGAAGGCGTTTGTGATCGCCAAAGTTAAAGAGGAGCGAAAGACGGCTTTTGCTACCTATATGTTAAAGGGAGAGGCCAATTTTTAGTGGGAGGCCAATCAGAATAGGGCTGGTGAAGGGGTAGTGGCTTGGGAAAGATTCAAGGAGTTGTTCTTCGAAAACTACTTTCTAAGTAGTATACAAAGCCGAATAGAGGTGCAGTTCCTAGAGTTGAAACAAGGGGACATGTCGGTAGCCCAATATGCTGCCAAGTTCAATGAACTGGCAAGGTTTACTCTACATCAAGTGGACATGAAAGAGAGGAAGGCACATAGATTTGAGCAAGGGTTGAACCCCTCACTCTACGATAAATTATCAATGTTACAGATTGATACTAGGAAGGAGGGTGTAAAGCTGGAGGAGATACTAGTTGTTAGAGATTTTGTAGATATGTTTCCTGATGATTTGCCAGGACTTCAACCCGATAGAGAGATTGAGTTCGTGATAGAGTTAGCACCTGGGATTGCCCCTATATCGAAGGCTTCGTATTGAATGGCTTCGGTGGAGATGAAGGATTTGATGGTACAGTTGCAGGAGTTGCTAGACAAAAAATATATCCAGCCGAGCGTATAACCGTGGGGAGCACTGGTGTTATTTGTCAAAAAGAAAGATGGATCGATGTGGCTTTACATTGATTAAAGAAAACTGAATAAAGTCACTATTAAGAATAGGTACCCGTTACCAAGGATTGATGATTTATTCGATCAGTTGAAAGGAGCTAAGTATTTCTCAAAAATAGACTTAAGAAGTGGATATCATCAATTGAAGGTGAGGAAGGAAGATGTACCAAAGACAGTATTTAGAACTCGGTATGGTCATTACGAGTTTCTAGTAATGTCCTTTGGTTTAACGAATGCACCCGCAGCGTTTATGGATTTAATGAATAGGGTATTTAAACCATTTTTGGATAAATTTGTGGTGGTGTTTATTAATGATATTCTGGTGTATTCTAAAACTTAAGAAGAGCATGTAGAGCACTTGAGAGTGATGTTGAAGGCGTTAAGAAGGGAGAAGTTGTACGCGAAGTTTTCAAAATGCGAATTCTGGTTGGAGCGTGTATAGTTTCTTGGTCATGTAATTGACAATGATGGGATTTCGGTAGATCTAGCGAAAGTTGTGACACCCCCAAATTCGGGTCTCCAAATACCCGGATCCGGTCATCACGATCCAATACGAACATTCACCTCTAACAACATATGGTAACTAAAATGCGGAATATAATAAACATACGTTGTTCATTACAAAGGTGTTACTAGTCCCAGAATACAAAAACCTTAAACACTTACACAAAATCATTCCCTAAATAAAAGTTAGGGTTTAAATTACATTAACAGTAATTAATTATACATGAATTTAAAATCTGCTACAAGAAGTCTATTACTTCATCTTTTCTTTTCCTTTGTTCTTCCATGACGTCTCGGGTTTAGCTGCAATAAAGTCATGATATAGCAAGAATGAGCAACGAGTTTGCTCAGCAAGTTTAAAGTACAATAATAAGGATATATCATGATGAAGGGAATATAGAAGGAGAATTCGGCAATTATCAGAAGCAATAACAATAAATGCTTTTAGAACAATTGGTAGTTGAATAGACTTTGAACAATAACTTCCAAAGGAGTCAATAGCTAGTTGACCCTCTGGTTACTGGCTACAGAATGAGTACTTGAGGGGATCAGCCTCGCGTACGCTATGTGTATGCATAACATTTAATTCTGCTAGTTGTACCTTATATACGGTACCTGGGGTACTCCCCTATAATAAAAAGGGGTGTTCATACAGTCTAAGAATCCTTACCCTCGATTGGTTCGGATAGCTTTTATAAATTTTCACATACTTGTCTGACCGAACAAAGGTTCAGACTTAATTATGAATAATTCCTAAATCTCGGAACTTTAATAAATGTACGAATTCAAATGCACGAGTGCGAATGTCAATAAATACACAGAGGTGGAATAATTTTAAAAGTAATTAGACCACTTAAAGCCTGCTTGGAGATAAGATTCAAGCTTTAAGAATAACTTGCAACAATATATATATACCTTTTTGCACGAATTAAAATAGTGCATAAGGTTTAGAATTTTCTCAATGTAAAAGTTGAGTAAGGAAGAACTTGCATTCAATATACTGAAAGAATGGAATTAGGGAACTTGCCTGTGTGCTCAGCTACAATTAAATCTTAGCTTTAATTAATTTACCTTGGATAACCTATCAGTTGATAAAGTCGGTTTATCCATTAGCATTGCATACTGTATATCGATACACTCACTTATGCTATTTATTTAGCAGAATAAACATTTCGCATTCCTTCATTAACTCCATTATCATTAAATTGCTAATCAATATTGTGCTAATCAGAAATTACTTAATGATCTTTAGTTATTATCTCAATAACTAATCATGCTTATTGGATATCCAACTTAACAATATTTAGTACCCCAAGTTATTATTTACAACACTAAATAATAATCTTGTTAGTGCATTATGACACATTGGTATCCAATTTAACGACTATTCTATTTGATTAAGTCTCTATTCATTATTTACAGAGCTAAAAAATAAATTGATTACTGCATTACTAGCTAACAGTGTCAACAAATAAATGGGTTATTTAGTATTCACTCATACTTAGCTATTATTCCCTTTCAAGAGAATTTACGAAATTATTTCCCTGATTTAACATTAACTAGTAAATTAATGTATCACTCTACCCATACTTAATTGTTTATAAGAGTTAAGTTCTTATTATCTTTATTTATTATTCAATAATAAATAATTATTTTATTAACTTATTCATACTTAATTATTATTTAATATTGATTAAATAATAATTAAATATTTGTTATCTTTATTTATCACTTACTGACAAATAATTAAAATATTAACTTAATTCATACTTGATTAGTATTTAATAGTAATTAAGCAATAATCAACTATTTATTCACTTTATTTATTATTTAAGGATAAATAATAATTAATTAATCTATTAATTTTATCCATACTTGGTTATTATTTAATAGTAGTTAAACAATAATCAAATATTTATTAGTTTTATTTATTATTTAAAGTAAATAATAAATAATTAACTTATTAACTTTATTATTAAATATTTACTACCTTTATTCATAAATAATTATTTTATTAACTTTATTCATACTTAATTATTATTTACCAATAATCAAATATTTATTTTCAAATAATAAAAATTTATTTTATTAACCTTATTCATTATGAATTAAATAATAATTAAATATTTATTATCTTTATTTATTATTTAATTGCTAAATAATAAATAATTATTTATAATTTATATTCGTACTTATTTATTATTTAGTATTAACTAGACAATAGTTATTATCTTTATAAATAAATAAATGAATAACTATTTTATAAATTGTATTCATTTATACATTAAACAATAATTATATTCTTATTTTCTTTATTTATTATTTGTCGTTAAATAATAATTATTTCCTTACTGGATAACAATTGAGTTAAACAACCAACCTTGAAAAACATTTCAAGTATTACAAGGTTTATTGGGTAACTAAGTCACTCGATTATAGTAACTTGGTGGTTGGCCAACTTATGCTGAGTTTTCTGCACACGGGTGCATACACACCCACATTCCAAGCTTGAAATCTATATACACAAAACTCACACAAGGACTCATGACACAGCTTTGATACAATAACCAGTGTGCAGACGCAACTTAACACTTTACAGTTATGCCACAACCACAACAACACATGTTATAGCTAATTTCTGCGGTTTATTCAAGCTTGGCCACATCACTGCTCAACACAAATAAGAAAAGAGTTTTAACAACAGAGCCTTTTAGATAATTCGTCGAACTCCTTGTGAGCGTACCAAGGGTCGACGTTGGCTTAGTTTCTAGGCAAAGTCAGGCTGTCGAACCTTATGGTTCCTTAATCAACCAAGTAATATAACCCAAGCAATACCAAAAACGATCAAATCCAATACAGAGAAACAGCAACCCAGATTTCTTAATCAAAATAAACCAACCCATACAGTATAATCCCAATACAGAACAACCATAATCTAAATACAGTATTATAAGCCAACCCAATCGGCAACTACACAGAACACAAACCAATAACAGAAAAGAAAAAGAAAAGAGAGGTACAGTCCAAACGCGATTACACGGCAGTTGGGTTATACCTTAAGGCCGTCCGGTGGGCTATCCTCCTTCTTCTCCCAAAGTAACTAATGAACTCAGCGGACATTCACGGCCAACTCCTCTTGTTCTCTCTTCTTACTGTAATTTTCCCCTTCTAATTTGGAACCCTCAAATAACAGTAGCTGGCTAGGGTTTTGGGGATTTCAATTTATAGTAAATCTTTTACCCAATAGACTGGATATTACCTAAATCGCTCAAGTCAATGACCAACGGTAGGAGGGAGGTAACGGTCGGTGTCTACGCCACCCATCCGAGCCCAGCCGTCACATCTTCGAGTGGCGCCTTCCCATCGATCAAATCGCCGATTGTTCGAATCCTTTGGTCCGTTCGTTGAGCGCTTGGTCGTTGCCCCTTTCCTAGTTATGCCGTCGGTCCCTTCACTCCATTACGCTGTCACACCGGCCCTCACCTGCCGACGCACGATCTGCCGTGCCCTTTCCCCCTCTTCCTTGGTTCCGTCTGACTTGAGAGGTTAGGGTTGCTAGGTGTTGATTTGGTCCAGCTCTGCACCTGTCCCGTTTGATTGAGGGCTTTGAATCTTGATGCTCGGTTTAACCCCAATTACATTACCGGTGGATTTCCCCCAACCCCTTTGTAATGAACCGACCCGGCATGGAAAAGATGGATCCGACCAAATAAAAGGAATGGGCTCAACCCAATAGGGTTGGGCCGGTTGATTAAATCAAAAAGGGCGGCCCAAATGGAAAATAAAAGAAATGAAATTTGGGGCTTAAATCAAAATAAATAGGAGCAATGGGCCAATCTAAATAAGGAGAATCGACCCAATCTAAATTAACCGTCTTGTATTTCTGACATTTTAAATTAAATAACTAAACCAATTTATTTAAATTATTTAATATAACCATAATTCTTTATTCGAATTATTTAATTTGATAATAATAACGTCATTTAGTTAATTTCCCCAATCTCTTGCAAATCAAGTCTTAGGGTTAACTCACCAATTTATTCCAACTATTAATGAGCCCCTTCAATGAAAGAAAATTATTGGACCATATATTTATATAACTAAATAATAACACCTATATGGATCCAATTAAATTCGAAAAATTAAATATAATGAGTTTATTTATTAAAATAAATTTGATACAATGTTTAAAATTTCTGGACATTACAAAAGTGGAAGCTGTAATGAATTGGGATCAGCCGAAAACACTGTCGGAAGTTAGGAGTTTCTTAGAATTGGCAGGTTATTATCGCCGATTTATTCAAGATTTCTCCAAAATAGCCACTCCGTTGACTAATTTAACAAGAAAAGCGGTGAAGTTCGTGTGGACGAAAAAATGCGAGGAGAGTTTCCAAGAGTTGAAGAAGAGGTTAAGTATGACACCTGTATTTTCTTTGCCAGATGATACAGGGAATTTTGTGGTATATAGTGATGCATCACACAAGGGACTAGGCTGTGTGCTTATGCAAAACGGCAAGATCATTGCGTATGCATCGCGTCAGTTGAAGGATTACGAGAAAGGGTATCCGACCCATGATTTGGAGTTAGCTACAGTGGTGTTTGCTCTGAAAATCTGGAGGCACTATCTCTATGGGGAGAAGTGTGAGATATATACAGACTATAAGAGCCTGAAATATATTTTCACACAGAAGGATTTAAATATGCATCAAAGGCGATGGTTAGAGTTAATTAAGAATTATGATTGTGAGATCCTTTACCATCCAGGAAAAGCGAATGTGTTTGCCGACGCCTTGAGTAGGAAGGGACGTGAGAAGTTTTCTTTGTTAAATCCTCAAGAAAAGCTGATAGCAGAGATGGCGAAGTTGGAGTTGAGGTAAGGTGTCCACAAGAGTCGGAGGACAAGCTATTTTAAATAAAAATGTGTGACACCCCCAAATTCAGGTACCAATTGTAATACTCCGAACCCTAATAAGATTTGTATATGTAAATTATGTGTTTATTAAATGAAATTTCATGTTCCGACTTTGTGTTATGGGATTTTATATTTTATTTAAGAATTAGGTTAAATAAAAAAAAATTCGCCAAGCTGCTTAGTCGTGCTTACACGAACAAAATGATTTTTCGTGCTTCCGGCGAATTCACCGAGAAGCGTCTCGGCAAATTATTTTTGTAAACTACTGTGTCGTGCTTCGAAATGACAAAGTAATTTGTCGTGCTTCGGAGTTAATATATTATTATATTAACTGATAAAAATCTAAAATAAGTTAACTAGGGTTTAAAATGTCAAACTAAATTAGAAACCCTAATTTGAAAACCCTAATTAATAAAATTTGTCCGAATTGATAAATCAAAAACCCTAATTATTACACAAGAATTCTAATTGATATAATTAGATTCTAAGTAATAAATTATAACATTAATTAGGAATCATTTAACTTAGATTAAAACCCTAAACGAAAGATTAAAACCCTAATTATAGAATTAAAAACCCTAAACCCTAATTCGAAACCCTAAAACCCTAATTTGATTTGATAACACTAAATTATGAAATGATAAACTTTAATTATGATATATTAACTTAATTAAAGTATTACTAAACCTAATTAAACATCCTAAATCATAATTAGCAAAAATCTAGGTTTAATTAGTAAGTAAATAAATCAAAAATAAAAGTTTAAACCAATAAAAAGAGGATAAGAACACAAGATCAGATATTTGATCAAGTCTCCAGCTCAAGTAGGTCATTAGGATCGATGATAGCAGCACAAGTCCCAAGGCTAGGATATTTTTGGAGGCAAAGTTTGGAAAATGACCTAAGAAACCCTAATTTGCCAATTCTATAAATAAGATAGCAATCTGATCATTTGGCCACGAAAATTTTGAAGCTTAAACACTTAATAATCATACCATAGTAAGCCTCTGCAGTAGCGACATCAGATCAGAAAGAAAGAAATCAGAAATTCAACTAGAAAGGTATAAATTTCATTTTTCATGCTAGATCTTTAAGTCGTTAGTAATTTTAAGTTTTAGATGTTTAGATATGTGTTATAATATGTTAATAAGTGATCTTGGTTGATAAAACAAGGATCCATAACATTTAAATGGTCGAAAATGATGAAAAATCAAAACTGTCAAGAACAGCCAAAACTGTCTGACATGCGACTTTGTCAGGCGGTTTGATCGATTTAAATAGTGTGTTTGATCTGTTTTAAAGTATGTATGTGTAGCCCGATATGTGGTCTATAATATCCGACTTGAATTGTAGTAAAAGAATGTCTAGAACAGAAGTTATGATCGGTCAAAAGTCCCTTGACCGTTCGGATTTGTAATTTCTGGGTAACCCAGAAATCTTTGAAGAACTTTGACAAGTTTTGTCAGAAGTTCATGCTGCCCAGATTTGGTTTAAATGAGATATTTTGTGAAATTTCTTCGCTTAGGCTTGTTGTATGCTACATAGATAACAACCTTGTAACATTAAAACACCTAAACAATACACAAATTGAAAGGAATTAATGGTCAAACTACGTTAACTGTTATAACTGTATGAGTTTTCTGGGTTACCCAGAAAACTCAAGAACAGTTGAACGACCCCGTTTGACTGGATCAGATTTCACACATATGATGTTGTTTGATCTCAAATAAGACATGCCGTTATTCTTTACCATGCGTACTGTAACGAGCAATAAAAATATAAACCAAAACACTAACCAGTTGGAATTAATTTTAGGTCAAATGTCACTGTTTGACATTGACCTAGTGTTCTTCATGAAGAACACCTTTAGCGACGATATTCATCCTCAAACCCAGAAAGCTAAGAACATATGCATACCTATTTATTTATTATAAAATAATAAATAAATATTAAATAATTATTAAAAATTATATTAGAAAATTTATTTTTAATTATAAAAATTTATTTTTAATATTTTTATATAAATCTGAATTATTATTAAATCATAAATAATAATTATAATAAATCATTTAATAATTATTTTAATTATTTAAAAATGATATTAAATTATTAAATAATTATATTAATTATTTAAAAATAATATTAAAGTAAATAAAATTATTATAAATAATAATTAAATAAAATATTAAATATTTAAAATATTATTAATAAATCATTTAAATAAAATATTAAGTATTTAAAAATGTTATAAATGATAATTAAATTATTTAAATATTAAATTAAGTTTTGAAAATTATTATAAGTAATAATTAAATTATTACAATGATAAAATAAATTCTAAAAATATTATTAATGATAAAATAAATCATTTAAATAATATTCTATCTTTCTAAAAATATTATAAACAATAAATAAATCATTTAAATAATATTTTCGATATCTAAAAATATTCTAAATGACAAATAAATTATTTAAATAAAATATTAATGTTTTAAAAATTATTCTAAGTGATAATTAAATTATTTAAAAATATTTCTAAGCTTATAAAAATTATTTAAAAATAATATTAAGCTTCTAAAAATGTTATAAATGATAATTAAATTATCTAGACTAATATTTAAGCTACCAAATGAAGTTTTATTGATAAATCTATGTGTTTAGCTATCTAATGACGCGACCGAGATACCGAATCGACGTCGAACCGATACTTCCACATATTATGGGTAACGTAGGAGATATCTCTATTTTTTCCCCGGGGAATCTTGAGAAGAGATATATTTTACATCAGAATATTTTTGCTTCTCACTTCGGGCAATTAGCAATAATTTTTCTGTGTATCTAGTTTAATTAGATAAGTATTATTATAGATTCTAATGTTTATTACTGATATGAATAGACATAAATAGACTACCCAACATTGATAAACAGCGTAAACTTAACGTGCTACGCACAGGCAAGTGTCATAACCTTATTCAACTTATATTTATGCAAGTCATCTATATCTTGCTATCGATTATTGTGAAGTTATTGCTTCTTGTTCAGCATAACTTAAAAATGAATCATTGTTCATATATTAAAGCTTAAATTTGTTGTGTCAAACCAAATTATTTTGGTACGACATCTTATACTGAGTAAAATAAGACACCTTGGATGGAAGGTGATCTCGAAAGCCTTATGATAAGGTAGTGTGACGTCAATGAAATAAAATTGACATAAATGGTAGGATGATATGCATACTCCTAGGATATTGGTGAGGCTGATCCCCTACCAGATATCCGAAATCAAATGGTTCTAAGTCATTGAAGACTGATAGAACTAAATGAAATATATGGTTCAGGTACAGAACCCTCAGTATTATATCAATTGACATCTTTCAAATCAAACACATTGTGTTTACATATTCAAATGAACTTGCTTAGCATTTGTAGCTCATTCTTGCGCATATCTTCCTTGCAGCGTTAAATGATAATCCCAGTTTATGGTTTTAATTACTGTTTTTGAATAATTTAAGTCTTTTATAAGGATTTGTTGTAATAACTTAGTACTGAGAAGGATGTAACTGAACTTAATAATATAAAATATATTATCATCCCTTATGATATCGATTGCGTTATACTCTGATCTTTAAATTGTTTATAATAGTGGTACTAAATTAGTACAGTATTCATATGAACTATACATCTGAATGAGGGTATTTGAATGATATTGAGAGTTCTATAAGCTCTAGGGTTACACTTAATGAGCGCCGATAAGGTGCCATCTTTACCAGAATGCGGCCCTCAGTTATAGGGACAATCTTATCATTGATACTGTGAATGTCAGATAGATAGGGAATATCGATATGAAAGAGATATCCACAAGATATGAATCTATACATCCAAATGAGGGTATCCAAACACAGATAACTTTCTGACGAGAACTATTATCTGTTATGGGATACTGTGAATCTTGGATAGATAGAAGTTATATATTATGGAATATTTATAGTTAAATAGTATCACGTGAGCACCAAATCTGCTACAGGAGGTGTAGAGAATTTGGGGGCGTCACAAGTTGGTATCAGAGCTGTAGATTATAGCTCTAAGGTAGTTAGGAAATACCTTAGGATATAACTTTTAGTCTGTAAAATACTTAATACACATAAGATAACCTTAAAAGCCTTATATTTTTGTGTAAACATGCTTCATCATAATACTAAACAAGTGTCGACGTCGGGAAAATCGCTTCTATGCTAATTATTACCCTTTCCAATTTTAGCCTTTTTATTAGATGATTTTTTGGAAAAGGTCGGCACAAATGTCGACGGGGTTTTGAAAAATCATTTTTTATGATGAGCCAATTGACCAGAGTCGCCAGTTGGCATGTTTGAAATGGATGTACCAACTCATCCGAGCTTCGTTTTCGTAAATCGCTGGCTCATATGTGACTCCGAATTAATTGGCCTGCAAACCAAGATTCATAGAGTCTGGGGGCTTGCTTAAGCGAGGGGAAGGTGTTAGGTACCCCCCGACTTTCGTGAAACACGGTTACCCCAATCTCTGTGACGCCCCCAAATTCGGGTCTCCAAATACCCGGATCCGGTCATCACGATCCAATATAAACATCCACCTATAACAACATATGGTATCTAAAATGCGGAATAAAATAAACATACGTTGTTCATTACAAGGTGTTACTAGTCCCAAAATACGATTAACCTTAAACATTTACACAATCCATACCCTAAATAGCTATCAGGGTTTAAATTACATTAACAGTAATTAACTAACACATGAATCTAAAGTCTGCTACGAGGAGTCTATCATTTCATCTTTTCTTTCCCTTTGTTCTTCCCCCTGACGTCTCGGGTTTAGCTGCAATGAAGTTCATGATATAGCAAGAATGAGCAACGAGTTTGCCCAGCAAGTTTAAAATGCAACAATAAAGATATATCATGATGAAGGGATATTAAAGGGATTTCAACAATAGAATAATCAGAAGCAAGAACATTAAATGCTTTTAGAACAATTGATAGTCAAATAGACTTTGAACGATAACTTCCAGAGGAGTCAATAGCTGGTTGACCCTCTGGTTACTGGCTACAGAATAACGTACTTGAGGGGATCAGCCTCGCGTACCCTATGTATATGCATAACATTTAATTCTGCTATTTGTACCTTATATACGGTACGTGGGGTACTCCCCTATAAATAAAGGGGTGTTCATACAGTCTAAGAATCCTTACCATTGATTGGTACAGATAGCTTTTATAAATTCATACTTGCCTGACCGAACAAGGGTTCAGACTTAACCATGAGTAGTTCAAAATTTCTGAACTTAATTATACGAATTCAAAATGCTGCGAGTGCGAATGTCAATAAATATACAGATGTGGAATAATTTTAAAAGTAATTAGACCACTTAAAGCGTGCTCGGAAATAAGATTCAAGCTTAAAGAATAACTTGCAACAATATATACCTTTTTGCACGAATTAAAAATAGTGCATAAGGCTTAGAAATTTGCTCAATGTAAAAGTTGAGTAAAAAGAACTTGCAATAATGTAAGAAGTTTAGGGTTAGGAACTTGCCTGTTCACTCAGCTACAATTTAAATCTTAGCTTTAATTACTTGACCTTGGATAACCTATCAGCTGGTAGAGTTGGTTTATCCATTAGCATTGCGCAATTATAAACAATTCACCGAATTTAAATTACTACCTAGCCATCAGCCTAAACAAAATTTTAATGGCCTATAGCTAATTATTTAAGATAAATAATAGTTAGTCCTGGTTACCTATCATATGAGTACCCTTCTAAATGGGGGTTAAATCCCTTATCTATCAGTTGCAAGATAATTAATGAATTTAACATGATTTGATAATAACCAAAATAGTAGTTGATCTCTTACAAAAACATTTATGTACATAGCTACAATTTACCTTAATGGTAATTGAGTAATTATGACACTGATATCCTTATTCAACCTTAATTAGATACTTAATGTACAAATTCTAGACACACTTAATCATTATTAAGAAATCCTTAAGTGTTTATTATTATTTATTAAGGACCAAGAATAAATAATCAACTTAATAATTTCCCTTATACTTAATCATTATTTCAGCAACGATTAAGTAATTCTCATCCTTATTATTCCATAACTTTACTCATACATAATTATTATAATAATAATTAAATACTTAGTACCTTTATTTACTATTTATTAATAAATAATAAATAATTATTTTATTAACTTTATTCATATTTAATTATTATTATTACTAAATAATAATTAAATATTTATTATCTTTATTTATTATTCATTAATAAATAATAAATAATTATTTTTATTAACTTTATTCATATTTAATTATTATTATTAAATAATAATTAAATATTTATTATCTTTATTTATTATTTATGGATAACTAATAAACAATTATTTGTTAACCTTGTTCATAATTAATCATTAGATATTTATTATTAAACTTTATTATTAATTAAAATAATATTTATTATCCTTATTTATTATTTATTGACAATAAATAATTATTTAATTAACTTTATTATTTAATATTAATTAAATAATAATTAGAATATTTATTATCTTTATTAGTGATAATAAATAAATAATTATTTTTGTTAATTTTATTTATTAACATAATACTAATTAGTTTGCAATGCACTATTAACTTCAAATTAGTAACCTATATTTGGGTCGGTGATAGTACAGTTAGTTAATTGTTGTATTAACCAGCCACTAGTGATGTACCATGTTTCCTGCAAATTATTTGCAACCCAACCCAATGAAAACATCATAACACCTTATATATTATAACAACACAGAAGGGAACTTACAAATCCATCAGTGTGTTACAATATCATACTTGTCAATTCCAGTAACGCATATAAACACAAATTTCACTCGGCTGCTAGAACCCAACACAAGCCTAAATCAGTTTATCCCAACACAAGAAAACAAACTGCCCAATTCGGCGAAACAAATAATACAATGCAGAGGAGCAATTTAACCAGACTTCCAAAAAAAACAGAACCAATTACAACTAACAGAGGAACCCAATTCTACTAATATTCCAATACCAGATTTCTCTCTATCAAAATAAAGTCACACAATACAATACCAGATTTCCAGTTATCCTACAATCCAAACAGTAAAGTATCAATCTCATGACCCCAATAGAAAATTTCTAACTCAGTACAGATTATACCAGAATCCAATACAGTCAACAATTTTAAATCTTATTACAGGGAACAACAAAATTTCAACGAACCCAATCCACAAGAAAATCAGCAATTTGGGTATACCTTGAACTCGATCGCGCTGCGACTCTTCTCCTCCTACCGAAATACGAAATCAAGTTGGACATCCACAGCGAGCTGAAATCGAAATCCCCAATTGGTTACCCCTGTTTCCCACCTCTCTGATTAAACTCCCAATTTCTAACTTGGAACCCTAACTTCTAATTGGGAATTCTCTCAATCAAAGGAAATCGGCAGCTAGGGTATGGGGGTGGGGGTCCAATTTATAGGAAGAAAATTACCCAAATCATTTGGGTAAAACCCCAAACGACTGGTTATTGACCTTTGGTAAGGAGAGGGGATGAGCTGTGACTGATTCCCATCAGCCGACTGGACTTGCCGGCAAATTCTCGAGCCGCGCGCTTCACTCCGTCAGTCGCCGGTCGTGTCGCTGAAATTCCGGGACCTCCGGTCCTTGCCGCTTGTGGCTCGGTCGCTTGTGACTTCCCCTCGCTACGACTGCTGGTTACTCCGTGTCGTCGCCGGCGCACGCCTGGCGACACTCTCTCCCGTCAGCTGCGATTGTCCCGTCCAATTGGATCGAAGGACTGAGTCTCGTTGGGCTAGGTCTTGGCTGGAAGGTTTGGAGGTTTTCCCCAATTTTGATTTCGTCGGTATGAACCCCTCTCACTTGCGTTTACCAGTTATCCACACGGATACAACCCGACTGGAACTAAATGGAATGGGTCGACCCGATTTGTCTACACCAACTTGTTTTAGGGATTGGGCTCAATAACATGGGTTTGGCCCAAACCGGAAATAAAAGGGAATTTGGGTCCAATTTAAAATAAGTAAAACCAATGGCCAATCCAAATGAAGGTGACCCAAATATGAATTAATAATATTATATTCTAATATTTAACTTGAATAACTACTTCAATAAATTAATTATTTGAACATTTGTTTCAAAAATTTCTCTTTCGAATCATTTAAATCCAATGATGATAGAATAAAATTATTTATTAAGTTTTCTTCCCAATTTTCTTGAAATTAAACTCTTAGGGTTTAATCACCAATTTATTCAGGCTATTAGTGAGCCCCTTTAATGCAAAGGAAATTATTGGACCGTATATTTATATAATTAAATAATAATACCTACATGGAATCCAATTTAATTCGAAAAATTATGTATAAATGGATTTTATTTATTATAATAAATTTGATACGATGTTTAAAATTTTCCGGACATTACATCCTCTCCCCCTTATAAAAATTCCGTCCTCGGAATTTCAATCTAAGGTTACTCAAATAAATGTGGGTAATTCGTTCTCATCTTCTTTTCGAGTTCCCACGTAGCTTCTTCCACCGCGTGGTTTCTCCAGAGGACTTTAACAGAGTGAATAACTTTATTCCTCAGCTCCTGCTCTTTTCTATCCAGTATTTGAATAGGGATCTCCTCGTACGATAAATCCCTTTCGACTTGAATTGGTTCATAGGAGATGACATGTTTGTAATCTGGCTTATGCGGGCGCAACACTGATACGTGAAACACGTTGTGAATGTGCTCAAGTTCAGGAGGT
This sequence comes from Aralia elata, assembly GCA_034770075.1. NCBI lineage: Eukaryota > Viridiplantae > Streptophyta > Magnoliopsida > Apiales > Araliaceae > Aralia > Aralia elata. The sequence goes on from CM068385.1 coordinate 48,011,962, forward strand.
AATGCTACCTCGTACGCCACCTCGCCTATTTTTCTTAATATTTCAAAAGGTCCTATGAACCTAGGGCTCAATTTGCCCTTCTTCCCAAAACGGATCTTCCCTTTCCAGGGAGATACCTTCAGAAACACAAAGCTACCAACTTCGAAGTCTCGTTTTTGACGATGTAAGTCGGCATACTTCTTCTGACGATCTTGAGCTGCTACTAACCGCTGTCTTATTACTTTAATGATTTCCACGGTTTGCTGTACCAACTCTGGCCCCAACAATCTCCGTTCACCAACTTCATCCCAACACAACGGCGTTCGACACTTCCTTCCATACAACGCCTCGTACGGTGGCATACCAATGCTAGCATGGTAACTATTGTTATAGGCGAACTCTACTAGTGGCAAATGATCGTCCCAGCTGCCACTTAAGTCCATCACAACTGCCCGGAGCATATCCTCTAGGGTCTGAATTGTTCGCTCACTCTGACCATCAGTCTGGGGATGATATGCTGTACTCATTCTTAACTGTGTTCCCAGTCTCTCCTGCAGACTTCTCCAAAAATTTGACGTGAAGCGCGGATCTCTGTCAGACACGATAGATACCGGCACTCCATGACGTGATACTATTTCCTTTACGTAAAGTTTCGCCAGCTGTTCCAATTTGTACCTGATCTTGATCGGTAGAAAATGGGCAGACTTGGTCAACCGATCTACGATCATCCAGATGGCGTCTAGACCCTTTTGAGTTGTCGGGAGTCCTACCACAAAATCCATAGTAATGTGCTCCCACTTCCATTCTGGAATCTCCAAGGGTTGCAACAATCCGCTCGGCCGTTGGTGCTCAGCCTTGATCTGTTGACAGGTCAAACACCGGCTAACGAACTCTGCAACTTCCCCTTTCAAATGCGGCCACCAATAATGTTGACGAAGATCTTGATACATCTTGGTGCTTCCTGGATGTACCGAAAACCTTGTATTATGGGCCTCCTGCAAAATCTCTTCCCTTAAGTCTGGTACGTAGGGTATCCAGACCCTCCCCTCGAATCTCAGCAATCCTGTGCTGTCAACCTTATACTTCGAGGCTTTTCCCTCGATAACTGTTTCTTAATGTCAATGCATTCCTCGTCAAATTCTTGAGCCTCCTGTATCTTATCCAGTAGAGTTGGACCTACCGTCACGGCGAACACCTTTTCGTCCACCTCCATTGGATACCTAACTTCCAGCTCCAGACGTTCAAAGTCCCGTATCAACTCCTCCTGGACTATCAGCTGCATCAATTTCACCTTGCCTTTCCTACTTAAGGCATCAGCCACTACATTTGCTTTGCCCGGATGGTACAGAATTTCACAGTCGTAGTCCTTGATCAATTCTAACCATCGGCGTTGCCTCATGTTCAGCTCCTTTTGAGTGAAGATATATTTCAGACTTTTGTGATCTGTATATATCTCACACTTCTCCCCGTATAGGTAGTGCCTCCAAATCTTCAAGGCGAAAACTACCGCTGCTAACTCCAAGTCATGAGTCGGATAACCCTTCTCATAATCCTTCAGCTGACGCGATGCGTACGCCACGACCTTGCCGTGTTGCATCAGTACACAGCCAAGACCCTTGTGTGATGCATCGCTATACACTACGAAACCCCCAGTGTTGTCCGGTAAGGTCAACACTGGTGCTTGGCTGAGTCTCTTCTTCTACTCCATGAAACTCTCCTCACACTTCTCCGACCAAACAAACTTGACTGTTTTCCTGGTGAGATTGGTCAATGGCGATGCTATCTTTGAAAAATCCTGGATGAATCTCCGATAGTATCCCGCTAATCCCAAGAAACTCTGGATCTCTGTTGGCGTCTTCGGCTGTTCCCAGTTGATAACTGCTTCTACTTTTGCTGGGTCCACCGAAACACCATTCTTGTCTATGACATGACCCAGAAACTGCACTCTCTGCAACCAAAACTCACACTTAGAAAACTTTGCATACAATTTCTCCCTCCTGAGAGCTTCTAATACAATCTTTAAATGTTCAACATGCTCCTCTTCTGTCCCTGAATACACCAAGATGTCATCGATGAATACGACTACGAATTTATCCAAGTACTGCTTGAACACTCTGTTCATCATATCCATAAATGCTGCTGGTGCATTCGTCAATCCAAATGACATTACCAGAAACTCGAAGTGCCCGTAACGAGTTCTGAATGCAGTCTTCGGGATATCTTCTTGCCTCACCTTCAGCTGATGATAGCCTGTTCTTAAGTCGATCTTGGAAAAGTACTTCGCTCATTTAAGTTGATCAAACAGATCGTCGATTCTAGGAAGCGGATACCTATTCTTAATCGTAACTTTGTTCAACTCCCGGTAGTCGATACAAAGCCTCATTGAACCGTCTTTCTTCTTTACAAACAGAACTGGCGCTCCCCACGGAGACACGCTCGGTCTGATATAACCTTTATCTAACAGCTCCTGCAGTTGTATCATCAACTCCTTCATCTCTACAGGTGCCATTCGATACGGCGGCTTCGATATTGGTGCGGTTCCCGGTGCCAAATCGATAACGAACTCGGTTTCCCTATCCGGCGGCAGTCCCGGAAGTTCATCGGGAAAGACATCGGTGAAATCTCTCACGACTGGTAATTTGACTCATCTCATCCCCGACCAGCCGAGTATCGACCACCTAGGCCAAAAAACATACGCAACCTTTCTTAAGTAATCTTCTCGTCTGCATCATAGTAAGACAACAAGATTGTCTTGGTGACTTACTGCCGTAAAATACCACCTTCGACTTATTAGGAGTCTTCAGGTGTACACACTTTTCCTTACAGTCAATAACTGCTCCGTGGGTTGATAGCCAATCCATTCCCAAGATTACATCAAACTCTCCCAGCCGAATTGGTATCAAATCCACATTGAGCTTAAAAAATCCCTCGCAATTCAACACAACAATTCCTATGAATGTATTCTACAGGGACAATTTCTTTGTTTGCTACTTCTACGTTCATAGGGTGTTCTAACTTTTCACAAGGTAACTTTAACTGACTAGCAAATTCTTCGGAAACGAAAGAGCAAGTAGCACCCGAATCAAATAACACATATGCCATTTATATCATTGATTTGGGATGATACCTGACACCACGTCCTTGGATTCCATTGCATCCTGGACAGTCATGTTGAACGTGCGGGCTGTCGGCCTGTTAGCTTGACTGGCTGGTGCCCCCATAGCTCAGCCGGTTATTGTTCCCGCTGTTGTTGTTCCTGTTGCCACTCCCGGCGTCACCCTTCTTCTTCGGACAATCCCTCATTTGGTGGTCGGGTGCTCCACATGAAAAACATCCCCCCTTTGGCTTATTCTGACATTGGGGAGCCATGTGCCCCGGTTGCCCACACCGGTAACAGACACTCTTTCCCTTCATGCATTCTCCCATGTGGTTCTTGCCACAATTACTGCACCTGCCTGGCTTCTTCGCCTCCCCTCCAGACTGGTTTCCTCCGGGTTTATTACTCCCGAGTGATTGGCTTTCATTCCATTTGCGCTTATTGGGGTTGCTGCCCCCGCTGCTTCCTGACTTCTGGCCTTCATGACCCTTTTTCTTCTCCTGATTATACTTAGCCAGGGCCTCACTGCCACCTTCTGCAATGATTGCCCTCTCCATCAATTCTGCAAATGTTCTGATTTTCAATACCGCCACAGAACGGTATAACCATGGTTTCAACCCTTGCTCAAACCTACGAGCTTTCCTTTCCTCGGTGCTGACTTGGTGAGCTGCAAACCGTGCCAACTCATTGAACTTAGCTGCGTACTCCGCCACAGACATGTTCCCTTGTTTTAGTTCCAGGAACTTGACCTCCATCTCCTGCTTCATGCTCTCTGGAAAGTAATTTTCCAAGAACATTTCCTTAAAACGATCCCAAGCGACAGTGCCTTCTTCCACTCGGCCTCTGTTGGCCTTCCACCAATAGTTTGCCTCACCCTTTAACATGAAGGTAGCAAAACTTGTTTTCTGTTCCTCTGCCACCCTTGCCACTTCAAAGACCTTCTCTATCTCTTCTATCCAGGTCTGCGCTTCGATTGGGTTAAGCATCCCCTTGAACTCAGGTGGTCCGACCAATTTGAAATCTTTAAAGTTTGCCAGAGGATGCGCTGGCTCAGCTGCTGCTTGGGCCCCTCCAGGTGGCGGCCTTAATTGCATGGCTTCTGCCAGCATTTCCACAAACATTCTCATCGGGTTGGATTGATTTCCAACTCCGCTTTCTGATTCCTCAACCTGTCGGTTTCGTGGTCGTCCTCTTGGCGGCATGTTTGGATAAGGAAAATCCGCTGACTTTTACCTATAGTTTTATATTTTACACAATATGTCATTAAAATAAGCAATCAAAGGTAAAATATCTATCAACACATTTGATTTAAGTGAAACATTTGCATTTATATTCATATACCACTGTTTTGTTACAAGACTAAACCTGTGGCATACTGCTATAAATGCGCCACTATGTGCCCTATCCATCAATAACCTTTCCCCCTAAACAAAAGTGGGGAATCCTAATCTTTCATCCCTAAAATCCACCAAAGTTGGGGTTTAACTGCTACCCCAAGCATAAATACAGATATAGAGCTTCACAAGTCAATCATAACTATGTCCCTAATATAACAAAAGTGGGACCAACTACACTAAAAAAAATCAACTGCTCCATCAAATCACTGCTCATCACGACGGATCCGAGCCTGCTGACCAGAGAATGCTCCATCCCCGACCCTGCGACGAACAGCGCGACTGGACTCCCCTACCTCAGTCCGGGGTCTCCTGTAGGCTGCATCTAGGGCCTGGCCTAGGGTCTCTATCCTCACAGATCTGGCCTCCAGCTGGTCCTCTAGCTGATCAACCCTCCTGGCCTCCCTGGCCCAGTCCTCCCTGACGCGCATCCTCGCAGACACCTCCAGCCCTGCCTCGAACCTCATAGCCTCCTGTTTCGCCCTCAGGTGGGCGATCTGTAAATCCCTCTGCTCCAGCCTCTCTCTCAGCTCAGCGTTCCGGGCCACTAACTGATGTAGCAGTGGTCCGACCTGCTGTGCTGAGGACTCGTAGCCCTGCAGCTGTACCTTAGCCACCCCTAAGTCATGCTCGAGCTGGTAGGCCAGGTCTCTGTACTGGTCCTCCATAAACTGATGGGTCAGGTTTTGCTCCTCCAAATGAGCAATCCGAGCCTCCAGCTCCTCATTTCTGTCAGTCAACCCCTCGATAATATCATCGGCAGTGGACCCCATGCCATCAACATCAGCAGGTGGCTCCTCCCCCTCGGTCTCGGGGTCCTCCTCCCCAGCCTCTGGATCCTGACTGCCCGACCTCATAACCCCTCCTACTACCGGCTCTGGTAGCTCCCTAAGGTAGTCCTCCTCCGGCTCGGACTCCTCCTGTAAAAATCCTGGGGCAGTAGGAGCATAGCCCACCAGCTGCTCCGCAACCACTGGTATGTCTATAAATACCTCCTCCTCACGGGCTCCACTGGTCTCCCCTACAGCAGCCATCCTACAAACACACAAAAACTAACATTAGTACAACAATAAAATATATTCATTGAAGAAATGAAGTTATATTTCATTGGGTACTACTTGACTCGATGAATTCCCCAATTCATCAAAACCACATATGATAAATCTCCTCGATTTATCTCCTAAAGCTCGATACGAGTTTGCTATGAAAGTTATAACCTAGGTTTCGCGATCCTAAAGTTTATAACCTACAGCTTTGATACCAACCTGTGACGCCCCCAAATTCGGGTCTCCAAATACCCGGATCCGGTCATCACGATCCAATGTCGACGGGGTTTTTATTAGATGATTTTATTAGATGATTTTTTGGAAAAGGTCGGCACAAATGTCGACGGGGTTTTGAAAAATCATTTTTTATGATGAGCCAATTGACTAGAGTCGCCAGTTGGCATGTTTGAAATGGATGTACCAACTCATCCGAGCTTCGTTTTCGTAATCGCTGGCTCATATGTGACTCCGAATTAATTGGCCTGCAAACCAAGATTCATAGAGTCCGGGGGCTTGCTTAAGCGAGGGGAAGGTGTTAGGTACCCCCCGACTTTCGTGAAACACGGTTACCCCAATCTCTGTGACGCCCCCAAATTCGGGTCTCCAAATACCCGGATCCGGTCATCACGATCCAATATAAACATCCACCTATAACAACATATGGTATCTAAAATGCGGAATAAAATAAACATACGTTGTTCATTACAAGGTGTTACTAGTCCCAGAATACGATTAACCTTAAACATTTACACAATCCATACCCTAAATAGCTATCAGGGTTTAAATTACATTAACAGTAATTAACTAACACATGAATCTAAAGTCTGCTACGAGGAGTCTATCATTTCATCTTTTCTTTCCCTCTGTTCTTCCCTGACGTCTCGGGTTTAGCTGCAATGAAGTCATGATATAGCAAGAATGAGCAACGAGTTTTGCCCAGCAAGTTTTAAAATGCAACAATAAAAGATATATCATGATGAAGGGATATTAAAGGGATTTCAACAATAGAATAATCAGAAGCAAGAACATTAAATGCTTTTAGAACAATTGATAGTCAAATAGACTTTGAACGATAACTTCCAGAGGAGTCAATAGCTGGTTGACCCTCTGGTTACTGGCTACAGAATAACGTACTTGAGGGGATCAGTCTCGCGTACCCTATGTATATGCATAACATTTAATTCTGCTGTTTGTACCTTATATACGGTACGTGGGGTACTCCCCTATAAATAAAGGGGTGTTCATACAGTCTAAGAATCCTTACCATTGATTGGTACGGATAGCTTTTATAAATTCATACGTGCCTGACCGAACAAGGGTTCAGACTTAACCATGAGTAGTTCAAAATTTCTGAACTTAATTATACGAATTCAAATGCGCGAGTGCGAATGTCAATAAATATACAGATGCGGGATAATTTTAAAAGTAATTAGACCACTTAAAGCGTGCTCGGAAATAAGATTCAAGCTTAAAGAATAACTTGCAACAATATATACCTTTTTGCACGAATTAAAAATAGTGCATAAGGCTTAGAAATTTGCTCAATGTAAAAGTTGAGTAAAAAGAACTTGCAATAATGTAAGAAGTTTAGGGTTAGGAACTTGCCTGTTCGCTCAGCTACAATTTAAATCTTAGCTTTAATTACTTGACCTTGGATAACCTATCAGCTGGTAGAGTTGGTTTATCCATTAGCATTGCGCAATTATAAACAATTCACCGAATTTAATTACTACCTAGCCATCAGCTAAACAAAATTTTAATGGCCTATAACTATTATTTAAGATAAATAATAGTTAGTCCTGGTTACCTATCATATGAGTACCCTTCTAAATGGGGGTTAAATCCCTTATCTATCAGTTGCAAGATAATTAATGAATTTAACATGATTTGATAATAACCAAATAGTAGTTGATCTCTTACAAAATCTTTTATTTACTTAGTTACTATTTACCTTAATGGTAATTGAGTAATTATGACACTAATATCCTTATTCAACCTTAATTAGATACTTAATGTACAAATTCTAGACACACTTAATCATTATTAAGAAATCCTTAAGTGTTTATTATTATTTATTAAGGACCAAGAATAAATAATCAACTTAATAATTTCCTTTATACTTAATCATTATTTCAGCAACGATTAAGTAATTCTCATCCTTATTATTCCATAACTTTACTCATACATAATTATTATTATAATAATTAAATACTTAGTACCTTTATTTACTATTTATTAATAAATAATAAATAATTATTTTATTAACTTTATTCATATTTAATTATTATTATTACTAAATAATAATTAAATATTTATTATCTTTATTTATTATTCATTAATAAATAATAAATAATTATTTTATTAACTTTATTCATATTTAATTATTATTATTATTAAATAATAATTAAATATTTATTATCTTTATTTATTATTTATGGATAACTAATAAACAATTATTTGTTAACCTTGTTCATAATTAATCATTAGATATTTATTATTAAACTTTATTATTAATTAAAAAATATATTTATTATCCTTATTTATTATTTATTGACAATAAATAATTATTTAATTAACTTTATTATTTAATATTAATTAAATAATAATTAGAATATTTATTATCTTTATTAGTGATAATAAATAAATAATTATTTTTGTTAATTTTATTTATTAACATAATACTAATTAGTTTTGCAATGCACTATTAACTTCAAATTAGTAACCTATATTTGGGTCGGTGATAGTACAGTTAGTTAATTGTTGTATTAACCAGCCACTAGTGATGTACCATGTTTCCTGCAAATTATTTGCAACCCAACCCAATGAAAACATCATAACACCTTATATATTATAACAACACAGAAGGGAACTTACAAATCCATCAGTGTGTTACAATATCATACTTGTCAATTCCAGTAACGCATATAAACACAAATTTCACTCGGCTGCTAGAATCCAACACAAGCCTAAATCAGTTTATCCCAACACAAGAAAACAAACTGCCCAATTCGGCGAAACAAATAATACAATGCAGAGGAGCAATTTAACCAGACTTCCAAAAAAAACAGAACCAATTACAACTAACAGAGGAACCCAATTCCACTAATATTCCAATACCAGATTTCTCTCTATCAAAATAAAGTCACACAATACAATACCAGATTTCCAGTTATCCTACAATCCAAACAGTAAAGTATCAATCTCATGACCCCAATAGAAAATTTCTAACTCAGTACAGATTATACCAGAATCCAATACAGTCAACAATTTTAAATCTTATTACAGGGAACAACAAAATTTCAACGAACCCAATCCACAAGAAAATCAGCAATTTGGGTATACCTTGAACTCGATCGCGCTGCGACTCTTCTCCTCCTACCGAAATACGAAATCAAGTTGGACATCCACAGCGAGCTGAAATCGAAATCCCCAATTGGTTACCCCTGTTTCCCACCTCTCTGATTAAACTCCCAATTTCTAACTTGGAACCCTAACTTCTAATTGGGAATTCTCTCAATCAAAGGAAATCGGCAGCTAGGGTATGGGGGTGGGGGTCCAATTTATAGGAAGAAAATTACCCAAATCATTTGGGTAAAACCCCAAACGACTGGTTATTGACCTTTGGTAAGGAGAGGGGATGAGCTGTGACTGATTCCCATCAGCCGACTGGACTTGCCGACAAATTCTCGAGCCGCGCGCTTCACTCCGTCAGTCGCCGGTCGTGTCACTGAAATTCCGGGACCTCCGGTCCTTGCCGCTTGTGGCTCGGTCGCTTGTGACTTCCCCTCGCTATGACTGCTGGTTACTCCGTGTCGTCGCCGGCGCACGCCTGGCGACACTCTCTCCCGTCAGCTGCGATTGTCCCGTCCGATTGGATCGAAGGACTGAGTCTCGTTGGGCTAGGTCTTGGCTGGAAGGTTTGGAGGTTTTCCCCAATTTTGATTTCGTCGGTATGAACTCCTCTCACTTGCGTTTACCAGTTATCCACACGGATACAACCCGACTGGAACTAAATGGAATGGGTCGACCCGATTTGTCTACACCAACTTGTTTTAGGGATTGGGCTCAATAACATGGGTTTGGCCCAAACCGGAAATAAAAGGGGATTTGGGTCCAATTTAAAATAAGTAAAACCAATGGCCAATCCAAATGAAGGTGACCCAAATATGAATTAATAATATTATATTCTAATATTTAACTTGAATAACTACTTCAATAAATTAATTATTTGAACATTTGTTTCAAAAATTTCTCTTTCGAATCATTTAAATCCAATGATGATACAATAAAATTATTTATTAAGTTTTCTTCCCAATTTTCTTGAAATTAAACTCTTAGGGTTTAATCACCAATTTATTCAGGCTATTAGTGAGCCCCTTTAATGCAAAGAAAATTATTGGACCGTATATTTATATAATTAAATAATAATACCTACATGGAATCCAATTTAATTCGAAAAATTATGTATAAATGGTTTTTATTTATTATAATAAATTTGATACGATGTTTAAAATTTTCCGGACATTACAATCTCGATGCTTTTCCTATCCTTTAATTCTTAAAATGTGTGTGTGCGCGCGCGTGTGCCTATGTGAATGTTGTGGTGAGTTTGCATGAAAAACCCATTTGGGTTTTTATGAAAAGTCGTGCTTTAGTTTGAGAATGCTTTAGAATGTCCTTCGGGTTATACGAGAAAGCTTTATTTTTTATGAGAAAGGTTTGATTTTAATTGTCAAAAGCTGTGAGATTTTCATTAGATGTCGTTTTGGCAAAACAAGAGTTTTTTAAACCTTTGTCAAAATAGGAATCGAGACCTATACGTTGCTTTCGTGAATAAAATGACGGGAAACTTCTAGGATCTCTTTAACCCTATGCACAAAGATTTAATAAAACGTTATTTATTTTTATAAAACCATTTTTGTGATGTTTGAAAATGATTTTCTTTAGCCTTCTCGTTTAAATAGGAATCGACATTCATTAGCACTTCCAATTTTAAGCCTCGTGGTGCTAATAACCTACTTTGATTGATTTTATGGAAATCTTCATCGTTTAGCTTTGAAATCAGTTTTGTGTCGTAAATCAAATCAAGCATTAAAATGCGTGGGGGCTATTCATGGGCATGTGAGCCATCAAAATAACCCCAAATGCCCATAATCACAGATTTCACTATTACGGGGCCTTAAACCCGATTTTCAACTTGATATCGTTTTAAGGCCCAACAATTATATATTTACAATAAAGGGTACATCGACCCTACTACATACACCCAAAAATGTCCATCATCGGATTTGGACCACGGGGTCGCGTTCCTAGGCTCACACCCAAAATTGCTACACACCCACAAAATGGATACTACAAAAAATAAACAACACCGGGTTGCCTAACACACCACAATATCCTAAAATAGCAATCTAAATACACTACGCATAATACATTACCATAACGAGCTAAAAATCACCAAATGGATATCATCGGGCCATTAGGAAGAATTTCGTTCCGTTGGAACCCTCACTAATAGTCCTTAATCCATGGATCCTCAATAATATACAAGAAAAACTACATTTAATATAGCCCGAATGACAAAAAGTTTAACGAAATGATAAAACAAAAATGTTATAAAAAAGAGCTTTTCACCTTGCAAATAACACCACAATGCGTATAAACTCGTATATTAAATAGAGTAGAAAGTGTATGTGATATAATCTAACAAAAGGGGTATAAATCCTCACTTTTTCCCTCTTTTCTCTCCTGTCCCGTAGCTGATTGCTGCTGCTTTCTTTCTTCTTTTTTTTCAACTTTTTTTCCTAGATGAAAAATGAAGAACTGCATTGATAAAGGCTGCTAGAGGCAGCCGCAGATTGATCCGCGGCTTGGCCGCAGATTGATCTGCAGCTAGCCTCGGTTCCCTCGCGCCGAGTCTCGGTTCCCCCGCGCCGCGCTCGAGTGCCGTGTCGTCAGTCGTCCCATCATTGGCCGCGGATTGATCTGCGGCTGGCTGGGCTGATTTTCTCAATTTTCATATCGCACCTCGATTCTCATGTCATACTGTTGGTTTTCGTTGAAAGGCTTATATTTTGCAGTCCGGTAACAACTGGGAAACGTGCCATATCATTCAAGAATGCTCGTTTCGAATGTCTGCGACATGACACAGGATTTATATTTGGAGCTTGGTTTCCAGGGGCGCTGCCCCCCGACCCCCACTAGCTCACCGGCGAGTAGGTAAGCGTAGTGGCTATTAGTCGATTCCTAATATCCGCTCATTGTCGTGTCGGCTTTGATCGCAAGTCGTTGTGGTGGTTTTGAGTGTTCGTACTCATGTCCACCTTTCGTTCTCGTAGGCTGGGTTAATTGACGATTTTGCCCTCCTGTCAGGGTTAGTATTCGAAATGCAAAATTTGGGTGTCTACAGCTGCCCCTCTTTATCATGTTTATGAAATGTTAAATGAAATGAACATGATAAAGAAGTAGACACCCGATGTATGAATGACGGTGCATAAGAATGACAGTACATACATGATGCAACACAAGATGTAAGGCATGCAAAACATTCGTAAAGGTGTCAATGCATCATGCAATCGTAAATTTATTGTGAGTATCGATCTCAACAGGACTCAATCGCTGATCGCATCGTTGTTGTCGGGTTCCGTCTCTGACAGGTCGTTGCTATAATCGTTATCACAGATGTCGTGCTCCGTCTCGTAATCGTCGTCGTCTTGGAATCGTCGTCGTCTCATAACTGTCGGGTCTCGTATCCGATCGATCGTCTCGTAGATGTAGGGTCTGGTCTCCGACGGGTCGTCTCGTCTGTATCAGTTCTCGTCTCCGATTGCTCGACTTGCCTGTATCGGTTCTTGTCTCTGATTGGTCGACTCGTCTGTATCGGTTCTCGTTTCTGATTGGTCGACTCGTCTGCACCGGGTCTCATTTCCGGTTGGTCGACTCGTCTACACCGGGTCTCGTTTCCGGTTGATCGTCTCGTTGGCACCGGGTCTCGTTTCCGGTTGATCATCTCGTCGGCACCAGGTCTCGTTTCCGGTTGATCGTCTCGTCGACACCGGGTCTCGTTTCCGGTTGATCGTCTCGTCGGCACTGGGTCTCATTTCCGGTTGATCGTCTCGTCGGCACCGGGTCTCGTTTTCGGTTGATCGTTTCGTAAATCACCTCGTTCCTGTCGGGTCTTGCCCTGACAATCGATTCGTCGTGTTCCGCACCCGATTGGTCAAAATCTCGTATTTTATTTTCACATAACAAGTCAAATGGATTTTAAAATTGATCAACTTTGCAAAGGAGAAAAAAAAGAGAAAGCACCGGACCCAGCCGTAGATTGATCTGCGGCCAGCTGTAGATTGATCTGCGGCCAAGATCGGATTTTGTAAACCGATCGCCCCTTCCCAGATCTGTCGTTTTCTGCCCTTACCTACTGTTGCTTTTCGCGATTTTGCACCTTCATACGTCCCTTTTGCCAATTTTTTCCACCTTCTCGTAAAAACCGCTCCGGTTAGATCGATCTACACGCTACGGGTAATATTTTGACCGATTGTTTTCTTATCTCGTCAATGTTTCGCTATACATTTGCTATTTTGAATGTTTAGAGATAGAAATGTATGCTTTGAAATGCTATGCCATGTGTCATTGCATGTATATGTTATATCTCAACTGTGCGAGTCACATTCTATGTTCATGATGCGGGTCACATATACTTGTCATTTTTTTGAAAGAAAGCATGCATTATGGTCATTTTTAATGTCGTAATTAACCATATAAAATACAATTTTGATCTGTTGTGGCTTGGGTTAATTGAAAATATGTCTGGCTGTGCACGAGACACTTATTTTACAGACGAAACTCTGCCGAAATTTCAAAAAAACTGGAGTCCCACTAAAATCTAATTTATGCATATATAGTAACCATGCATCATGCTGTATTAATTCTACGATGAAGATAGGCAAATAAAATGTTTGTGATATAATTTGAAATATAATGTACCTCCCTCTTCGACTGTGTCGTTCCAGCTATGGATCCTGACGCTCCCAGCAGCTCCACTGCACCTCGTGCCTCGGGTGTTCGCCGTCGTAGGGCAGTACCTGCCCCGATTTTGACTCGGACTCGCTAGGTTCGTCGACTGGCGGAGGCTGTCGTCCGGCCTGATCATCCTGAGGTTGACGAGGCCCTTCTTCCGGATATTGAGGCAAAGGGGCCGCCCTCTGGCACACCCAGCTCCCTCCACTCGCCGTGTTCTACCAGGTGCCTCTATTCAGGTGCACGATCTGTTGGGTCGAGATCTCAGTCGTCACCCCTCAGCATTTCTTGTCGCTAATGAGGTATACTCATTACTCCTCTGAATTCATTCCCAATCTCTGTTCGTATCTGGACTGATCCATTAGTGATTGCCATAGGTGCCCGAGTTCACTCAGCCGAGGGGCAACTGGTTTAACATATATTCCCTCTACACAGCACTGCACACCGATTACCGCATGGTGGTGGACTCCTGGGGTTTCCGTTCTTTCTTCACCATCATTCCCCGTCAGTGCCCATGGGGTTATATGAGGGCTTTGTCTGAGCGATGGTTCCACCAGACCCAGTCCCTTCATCTTTTGGACTGCGAGGTTGTGCTGACTCCTTGGGATTGGAGGTACATTATCGGCATCGAGTTCACCGAAGTCCGTGTTCCCCTAGATCACGATATTACTCCAGCGGAGGTCCGATCTCTATTGGGTTTCACTGCCGACGACCGGGTCTTCAAGGCCCGTAGCATTCGGTCCGGAGCATTGGCTGTTAATGTTGTTGGAGGTATCTATGCGATGCCCTTCCCTGCAGACCGAGCTGCTCGTAACATTCTGCTCCGGCGTCTGTTCCTGACTATTATGAGGGGTTGTTTCCTAGGGAACAACTCTTCTACCATTCATTTCAGCGTTGTCGGAGCCATCAAGGATGTGGATCGGATCGGTGATTATGACTGGGGGTCCTTCACTTTCGCCTATTTCCTCCATGGTCTCCGTCTTCACTCAGAGGGATAAACAGACGCTTGGCTTGGGTTTTACCTCTTTCTGCTAGTAAGCCTTCTTTTCTCACTGCACTTCCTATTATTTCATTTCCCTTCTCTGTATCTGCCGGTTACTCATGTCGTTTCTTGTCTCTGTTCACAGTTCTGGGCGTACGAGTGACTCCCATGCCTGAGGCATGTCACGACTCTCGGTCTGGATACCTATCCTAGGGGTCGGCGGTGGCACCACAGTACTTTGGAGGAGGTCTCGGTGTCTGGCAGCTTCGCCCACTGCCGTATTCAGTTGGAGTTAATCACCGCCGCTGAGGTCGTCTGGACTCCTTATCTTTCTGAGCATCTGACTGTGGGGTTTACAGACGGATATCCCTCCAGCACAGAGTTCACACTTTCCACCCGTCGCCTTACTTTGCAGAGTGTTGGAGGATGGGTGATGTATTTGGGAGAGCGCGCATTCAGATGCGTAACTGGAGAGATCCGTATTCCGCACTCCCTCCCCTTCACTACATCCTGGCCGGTGGACTCTCAGCCCTCAGAGATTATGCTGGAGGGAGAGGATGGCCTGACACTTTCTTCAGGTCCCAGCACGAGTGAGGCTTTCCGTACCTGGTGGGTGCCCCGCACTATCAGTCCTCACACTCGAGCCACATTTTTCCTCGGAGATATGGTCTCTGGATCGGTGATGATGACTGATTGGGCTACCTGTGTTCGGGCTCCTACCCATGCTGAGCAGATTGCTACTCTGACCCGCCAGGTGGACCAGCTATCCTTATATCTTTGGGTGTTAGGCCGGACCCCAGAGGATGCTTATGCGTATGACCTTGACAGTGCGGGCTTCGATGCAAGCCCGAGCTCATCTGATGCCCCAGTGCACCCATATATCCCAGATATTAACTTCGGGGCTTCGACTTCGACTTCTACTCCGGGGGATCAGTTTGAGAACCCCGACTTCATTAACGATATTACTTTTGAGTAGATCATGATAGGATAGGGCTTTCTTGTACTTGAACCTGTTCAATTTCTTTTTCCATTTCATGCACTATGTATTGAACTCCTTTATTTATTTATGCACAGTTTTATCATTATGACAATTCAATTGCCCTAGTATTAACTGTATGATGCATGCTTTTTATTCATGGATAGATAATGACCCCTGCACAGTCTTTTTGACACTATTTTTCACAGATGTCATCACCAGACGCCGTGGTACGTTCGGATCTCGGTCCTCCCACATGGTGGGTTGGCAGGCTTTTCCGCTGGTTGGACAGTTTGTCGTCGGGTGACAGGGTTATTGCATATGGTCTTTTGGGATATTCCTGGTCCTTATTATCCTTTCAGGTGCCGGCGGGCTTCGCGGAGGGTATTCTGAGCTATTGGGCCCCTGCCCGTCAGGTGTTCAGATTAGGGACAGTGGAGCTGACCCCTACTCTCGAGGAGTATGCCCACTTTACTGGCTTGTCTTTGGATAGTCCTTGTGCCAGGGTCACAGCTGGTCCCATGCGCCGTCAGTTCTTGACTTTTACTGGGTTGCGGAGGACAGTTCTGTTATCGGTGATCACATCAGACCATCTAGTTCCCCTTCATTTCCTGATTGACCGATTCGGCTCACCCGATAGTTTTCATCTATTCTCTGGTGATTTTTCCGTATCTGAGGAGCGTTGGGGCGCTTTGAGAGTAGATGTTTTGATGGCTTGTGTTATCTCAGTTTTGTATCTGCCATTCGGATTCGATCTGTTGGATATGCGAGTTATTGCGACCACTAGAGCCCTTTAGGAGGATCACACCATTATTCCCATGATACTAGCAGACACCTACATGTCAGCCTCATATTGTCAGTCTTTTCGAGGTAGAGTATTAAGAGGGAGCTCTGTTTTGTTGTATGTATGGTTTATGAGCCATCTCAGCCCTATCGGTCATTTCCGTCACCATGGGTTTTGCTTCAGCCACGACATAGCCATGTAATTTTCGTTCCGTCCCGTGAGCTGTATTGATGCGACTTCTTGGACAGAATTCTTATCGGCTATTGAGGAGCCCTTTTATCTCTTGATCTATTCGGGTTATTGCTCCTTCATGAGCTTCTCGACTCATGTGCCCACCTTGGATTTCATCCCTATTTCTGGCTTGAGGGGCGTGACGACTTATCATCCCTTGGCGGTTATGGGGCAGTTTGATCAGATACAGGATTTTCACCCTTTTACGGGCGCAGCCGACTACCGATTCCTCATATCACCCCAGATAGAGAGAGATCTACTGCGCGTATATGATCTTTGGTCTCGCAGGATCTTTGCCGAGTATAGTGAGAGTTGCCATATTCAGACATCTGCTTATGTGCAATGGTTGCACGGAGACTCTGATATGGTTGGTTTGAGTCAGACTGGAGTATTTGATGACTCTCGAGTGATTTTCATAGATGATACCACCCAGAGGTATTTATTCCTCCTAAGTCTATAGAGATGATGTCCAGATATGATTTTGAAGGCTTCTCCAGTCCCGCCCATATTCCTTATTCCATCTTAGCTGATTCTGCCCCTAGTCGGGTTACTGAGGATAGCCGGATCTGACTGGCCTTGATTACTACTGAGGCTGAGAGGGACGCTGCTCTTGTTGAGAGAGATGCTGCTATTCTGGCCAGAGATGCTGCCCTCACTGACAGAGACGCCATTGTATTACAGACTAGGGCAGTTATAGATGCTCACTCTGAGACTGTTAGCCGAGCCACTACTTTATTGGATCGCATCGACATGATGGGGTAGCAGATTGCAGGGGATGCCGATGCTTCAGATCTATCCACCACCTTATCCATCCTGCTTCAGTTAGTTTCAGATTTGTAGATCATTTTATTTCCTGCATAGACTATGTCAGTTTCATCGGTTATCGAAAGAGAAATCTTATAACAAAATGACTTATATATATAGACATGCATTTAAATTTAGTCATTTTCCCTTTTTTGTCGTATCGTTGCCTTTTATTGGATCCTCATTTTATCCAGCTAACCACGATTTTGATATTTCGCCTTCTTTCTCTTCTCAAGTCTTGATGGAGATTTGACAGATATTGCCGCACACCCTGTTGATTTCATCGGACTGGGTCTTAGATTTTGGCTAACTGTTTAGTTGGGTTAGGGTTATGTCATTTGAGATGAAGTTGATTAAGTGGCTGGTTTTGGGAAGGTTTCGAGGGTATAGGAAGGTTTTTCTAGCTGTTGGGAATCAGTTTTGGTTAGAGAAAGTATTATTTTGTAAAGAAATGGACCGTGCCATGATGGCTGCCTACGTACTCCCACAAGTCGGAAGATCAGGTCCTACGTAGTTCGTTCTTCAAAGAAAGAGGAGAAAATGATGATGATTTTTTTTAAGCGTAGAACCGCTTCACCGAGTCAGAATTGATGGGCTGTGGGAACACCTCACCGTCCATCTCTTGCAATATGAGGGCTCCTCCGGACAGCATTTTCTTAATCATAAAAGGTCCTTCCCAGCTCGAGGCAAACTTCCCTTTGGCTTAGTCTTGACAAGGCATGACTCTCTTTAGCACTAGGTCATTTTCCTTGAACTTCTGAGGTCTTACCTTTTTGTCGTACGATTGAGAGATTCTTTGCTGATATAACTGACCGTGCAAAACAGCAGCCACCCTCCTTTCATCAATTAGGGCCAATTGGTCGTACCGACTTTGCATCCAATCCTCCTCGTTTATCTGAGCATCAATCAAGATTCTGAGGGATGCCATCTCAACCTCAACTGGCAGAACAGCCTCCATTCCGTATACCAAAGCGTAAGGGGTTGCCCCTGTAGAAGTACGCACCAACGTTCTGTACGCCAACAGGGTGAGAGGTAGCAGATCCGGCCATCCCCGATGATTAGCAGACATTCTCGCCATGATCCTCTTGATATTCTTGTTTGCAACCTCCACTGCCCCATTCATCTTAGGACGGTAAATGACAGAATTGAGGTGTTTGATCTTAAACTGGTCACATAATTCCTTCATGAGGGCATTATTCAAATTCTTGGCATTGTCGGAGACTAAGACCTCAGGTTGCCCGTATCGGCAAATGACATTATTCCTGATGAAACGGACGATGATTTCCTGAGTTACTTTGGGGAAAGAAGCTGCTTCTACCCATTTAGTGAAGTAATCGATCATGACAAAGATAAATCGGTGTCCGTTGCTTACTTTGGGCTCTACTGGTCCGATTACATCTATACCCCACATTGAGAATGGCCAAGGGGAGGTCATACAATGCAGTTCATTGGGAGGTGCATGGATTACATTGTCGTGCGCCTGACATTGGTAACATCGTTTGACATGATCATCGCAGTCGACTTTCAGTGTTAACCAGTAATGCCCCGTTGTCAAGATCTTTTTGGCCAGCATCGGTCCACTCATGTGTGGCCCACACACTCCACCATGTATTTCGTCTATAATCTTTTGGGCCTGCGTTTCATTTACACATCACAACAATCCCAAACCGATATCCCTCTTGTACAATGAATCCCCGCTCAGATAAAACTTCATTGCCATCTTTTGGATTCTCAACCTCTCAGCTCGGCTTGCTTGGTCGGGAATGGATCTATCCCTCAGATACTCCCTTATGTTGTGATACCAAGGCTGCTTTGGCAGAACCACCTCCTCCGATAAAACTACCATATGCTCCTCGTATGCCAGGGCATTCTGTACCGCTATTTCAATCTGTGGAACGTCCCTACTTTTGATTATGTGGATTAAGGAAGCCAGAGTTGCCAATGCATCGGCAAAATCATTCCGTCCCCGGGAGATATGTCGAAAAGCGATATCTTCAAACTCTCGCATCAATTAGATAACACATCAGTGGTATGGAAGTAACTGGAGCTCCTTAGTGCTATACACCCCGATCGCCTGTCTGATTACCAGCTCTGAATCCCCAAACACCGCTAGTCTCTTCACTCCCATATTGCGGGCAAAACGGAGTCCCAATATACATCCCTCATACTCAGCTGTGTTATTCGAATTACTGAACTGCAATTTAGTGGCAACGGGGTATTGCTCTCCGGTGATAGAGACCAGGACTGCTCCGGCTCCTCCCCCTTCAGCATTCATGGCACCATCAAAATACAACTTCCAGAACTGCCCCTCGTCATCACATCTCGTGTGTAAGACCCAGAATACATCTTCGCCCGACAAAGGAGTTTCTAAAGGCTCCATCCCCCCTGCTGGCATTTCTGATAACTGATCTATAATTCCCTGCCCTTTCATGGCTTTTTGAGTTATGTATACGATGTCGAACTGCTGTAAGATTAACTGCCACCTTGACAATTGACAGTTCAGCATGGGCCTTTCAAAGATATACTTTAGGGGATCCATTCTCGATATCAGGTACGTAGTGTGCCCATGGAGATAGTGTTGTAATCTCACTGCAGCCCACGCCAAAGCACAACAGGTCCTTTCGATGGGGGTGTAATTCTGTTCACATCGGCTAAATCTCTTGCTGAGGTAATAGATGGCCTGCTCTTTGCCTGATTCATTCTTCTGTCCCAGCATACATCCCATCGCAATGGCATTGACCGATATATACATAAACAGAGGGATCCCATCCTTCAGGGGTACCAGCACCGGTGCTTCTGTCAGCTGCTTCTTAATGGTCAGAAAGGCTATCTGATGATACCCCGCAAAGCAATCAACAAAATTGTACATCTCGTATTGGGCTGTGTTATCCACCAAGATGTGTATAAAAGGCACTGGGAAGTTGTCCTTGAGACTGGCCTTGTTCAGATCTCTATAGTCGACACATACCCTCACCTTACCTCCAGGCTTAGCCACTGGGACTATATTGGACAGTCATTCCGGGTAAGTGGACACCATAATGATTCCAGCCTTGAACTGTTTGACGATTTTTTCCTTCACTTTCAAGCTCCACTCCGGTTTTAGCTTTCCTAGTTTTTGCCTGAAAGGCTTGAAACCCTCCTTGATGGGCAACCGGTGTACCACAATGTCGGTGGATAATCCGATCATGTCCTCATGAGACCAGGCAAAAACATCCTCATACTGGCTTAGCAACTTGGTTATTTCTGTTTTTTGGCTAGGGGTCAGGTCTGTCCCTACCTTGAGCTCTTGGGGTTTATCAGGGGTTCCGATATTTATGGTGATGGTTTGGTCTAAGTTGGGTTTGGGTTTGTCTTCGACCCATCCTTTGATCTCGTCAGGCGTGTCATCATTATCTGTCTCATCCTGCTCAATGCCCATTGAATCGAAATCCAGCTCAATATCAAAATCATAATCATCTTTCAAATTTGAAACATCGTTTGTTAGGCAAGAAATACTTAAATTTGTACACCTGACATGAAACAAAAATATTTTTCATATATATAAGTCATTTTCCCATAATGATCATCTTTAAAATAACATGACAAAATAACATAACCATGCAAAATTCAAAATAAGGGACAAAAACTGGTATCTATTCATCCCCCACCATCCGGGGTCTACCATCTTGACGCCATATTTTACCCTCGTTTGGATATTACTGGCTCCATTGTCCAGTTGTCGGTGGTCAGATTGGCCGGAGTGCGACAGATGAAAGGCGGCTTCGCATCGGAAACTTCCTCGATGACTACAGCCACATCTCATTGGTCCTTCTTCATAACCTATTCAGGAATAGTCAACCCCGCCCAATTAATGACAGGCACACTCTGTTGGGCTCCTGACGGCGTGGCAACATCCTTCCCTTTTCCACTGCTTACTGACTGTCCAAGGATATAACACTTGGTTTCAAACTGTTGCATGACCTCCTACAGGAAACTCTCCTTTTTGGCCGACTCATCATTCGTGGGGGTCAATTTTTTCACCTCCTGTCTCAGACATAGGCTTGCCAGTACCTTGTTCATTGTTGACTTTCGGCATCAGACTTTCGGCCGGTCGAGTTGGGGTCCCCCTTTGAGAGTGTTTCTGTTCTACGCCTCCATAATACCCCAACCCTGCCTTACCTATCTGATTGGGCAGTTGAATAGGCTCAGTAATTCCTTGACTGTTCTTTCCAAACCCTCGCCCAGGTCAAAACTTCATCTTCATCATTTCTCTAGCAACAAAGGTAAGTTCAGGAGAGACCTTAGGTTTTATGGCTGGAGCCCCCAGACATCTGTAGTGGGGAGTATTGATTTTCAGCGCCTGAAAACTGGCGGGTACCACCGATTCGTCCAAATTAATCACCAGCAGGCCATTCTTGGAAGGAGAAGGTCCATTACGCTCTGCAGAGACCGTCACCAGATTCCCGTCGATGATGAACTTAATTTGCTGGTGTAGCGTAGAGGGAACTGCCCCGGCCATGCGTATCCATGGCCTTCCCAATAACATGTTATAACTTGTCGCGATATCCAGGACTTGGAATGAAATATCGAAAGTACAAGGCCCTATCTCCACAGGCAATTCTATCTCCCTCATCGTATCCTTTCGGGATCCGTCAAAGGCTCGTACCACCACATAACAGGCCCGCAGGCGCTTAGGATTGACGTTCATTTTTTTCAATGTACTGAATGGACAGATATTTAATGCTGATCCCCCATCAATTAGCACCCCATTCATAACATATCCTGATGAGATTACCGCAATATGTAGCGATTTCCGATGCCCCCTTCCCTCTTTGGGGATATCATCATCTATGAACGATATTACATTGTTTTCTAACAGATGGTCCACTAGATGGCCGAAACCTTTTTTGCTAATCACCTTGGGAATGTGTGCCTCTTCCAGGACTTTGGCCAGAATTCTGCAGTGATCGTCAGATGATAATACCAAATCCATGATCGATGTCAGAGTCGATTCCTCGCTCAATACCTTGACCCCACTTGCTTCTGGATGATTCATCCTCCTTAAGAATTCCACAGCTTTCTCCTCGGATATCTTTTCGTTCTTCTTCCTTTTGCTCTCAAGGGCTAGTCCTGGAAGATATAAAGGATTCCCCTTTGATGTTACAGAAGCACAACTGGCCGCCTCCTCTGATACTCCCCCGTAATTCCACGGTACTGTTTTCAGACTGCTAATGGGGATTTGTGGTCTCGCTGTAATGGTGAGAAGTTTCGGAGCCATTAACTTGATAGGCCCCTCTGTGATACTCCTGCTCAGACCCGCCAACCTAATCGGTGTCCCTCGTATATTCTCCTGATCACTTGTCATGCCAATCATCTCATCGATTCTCTTTATATAATTTAGCCTTGGTGGTCCTCCGGCTTCGCTGGCTTCCACCACATTGACCCCTTCCCCATCATGTTTAGGCAGGGGATTGACTTTAACATTTGGTGACTCTGGCTGTTCCACCACGATCTCCCCTCTATCGATCATGCTCTGAATCTTGTGCTTCAGCGCCCGGCATTCCTGAGTATCATGACCAGGGGAACCCGAATGGTACACACACTTCTTACTCGGGTCAAATCTTCTCCCTTTCGGGTCAATTGGGGGTGCCAAATCGACTATCTTTCTCTGTGCTATTATTACTGCTAAAATCTGTTCAAGAGGATCCCTAAGCGGGGTGAATACCCGATCTCTGGTGGTCTTAAATTTTCTTCGTCCGTCCATCCTTTGATTATCGAAATTAGGTTGTCGGGGTGGCACAATTCTATGTATTTGCACTGGAGGGCTATTCTCCACCTTCCTAGATGATCCCTGCAGGATGAGGGAAACATCTTCCTCCTTTCTCTTTTGGGTCCTGCGGGAAGCACTGCCATAGTTTCCACTCTAGATTTGCTCCGCAACTGTTTCTAGAGCTGTGAAGTCCCGGATCTTGCCAGACTTTAACCCCATGTCAACCATTTCTCCATGCTTTATCATTTCGGCAAAAGGTCTTCCAATCCCCGCTATCACTCGCTCATAATAGGGCGCCTCCTGAATATCCACAAAGGTCATTACCATCTCCGCCTCGCTCATTGGGGGATTCACCTGTGCAGCCATACCCCTCCACTGCTGTGCATAGTCCCTAAAAGATTCTTTTGGTTGCTTCTTGACCTTTGTCATCTGATATCTGTCAGGGGCCATCTGTGCCTGGAAGCTGTATTGTGTCAAGAAAGTATGGGCCAACTCCTCCCAGTTGTGGATCCGAGCATTATCAAGGCGGGCATACCAAGTTCTTGCTTCTCCCGTTAGGCTCTTTTGGAATAACTGCATCCTCAGTCCTTCGTCCTCTTCATAAGACCCAAGTTCCCCAATGTATATCTTCAGGTGTGTATAAGGGTCTCCCTTCCCATTATATTTCTCAAATTCGGGGATCTTGAACTTCTCCGGATACCTGGTTCCTAGAAAGACACACAGATCTGAATAATTTACCCTGCCCAGGGTACCTATGCCTTTCAGAGATTGGATAGTCTCCTCCATCTGCTTTATTTTCTTTCGAAGATCATCACTGTCTCCCTCCTCTGGAATAGTGATTACTGTCCTGTTAGGTGTAGGAATGTCTTTGGGGATGATTGGCTCGCCCTTAGGCTAGGGTTGATCATCCTTAGGCGGATCCTTGTTTGGCGGATCTTGTCTTAGTAGCAACTGCTCTTTCAACATCGTGGCCATTTCCAACATCTGTTTTTCAAAATCATCGAATTCCTCCCGAGATATGGAACCAGGATTAGGAGGTGGAAGATCAGCCATTTCAGATGTAGAACCCTGGGCCTTCTTAGATCGCAAACGCGTTTGAGGAGCAATCCTACAGGAGAAAACGGTTTGAAGTTTAATCTTGGGAAATTAAAGATGTGGATGCATGCTAAAGCTATAACTTTTGTGTTTTTGGGTTTTTTAATCTTTCCCTGCAAAACAAAATGTTAGTAGTCCCTTATTGCAATAATAAATGCTAGACATGAATTATTATGCTTTCCCAGCTATTCCCTGCAAAAACATAGAGGTTAGTACTTTCTTTTGACAAAAAGGGGAGGTATATATAAAAATATTGAATGGGACTATGACATTTATACGCGTAAACGTAAAAGGGCATGAGGAGACTTACCCTGCGTTGGGTTAATCTGAGGCTGACCTACCCTAAGGTTACTCTCGCGACTTTTCGGCATGAAGGTCCCCAAATCTTCGCAATCTACTCGTCTGAATCCTTTCGATTGGAGCGGATCTGGGTGGTGCGTATCCTGAGCCATCTCCGGGGAGCAGCCCCTTCGAGTCCAGTAATAAGCAACCGACAGGTTTGCCTCAAGAGGAGGTACACTCTCAACATACATTCACATTCATCGTCCTCACCGTATGCAAATGATTACTTTAAAGTAAAGCAATTCCATTCAATCATTCATTCATTGGAAAAAACACACATTCACACAACAACAAGTAAAACAGGTCAAAATATCGCACGTACATACACATTCATAAATTTTTAAATGATAGGACAACATCAAGATTTGAACGCGGCTTAAGCCCTCTAATCTTCCCAGCAGAGTCGCCAGCTGTCGACGCCGGGAAAATCGCTTCTATGCTAATTATTACCCTTTCAAATTTTAGCCTTTTTATTAGATGATTTTTTGGAAAAGGTCGGCACAAATGTCGACGGGGTTTTGAAAAATAGTTTTTTATGATGAGGCAATTGACCAGAGTCGCCAGTTGGCATATTTGAAATGGATGTACCACCTCATCCGAGCTTCGTTTTCGTAAATCGCTGGCTCATATGTGACACCGAGATTCATAGAGTTCGGGGGCTTGCTTAAGCGAGGGGAAGGTGTTAGGCACCCCCCGACTTCCGTGAAACACGGTTACCGCAATCTCGATGCTTTTCCTATCCTTTAATTCTTAAAATGTGTGTGTGCGCGCGTGTGTGCCTATGTGAATGTTGTGGTGAGTTTGCATGAAAAAACCATTTGGGTTTTTATGAAAAGTCGTGCTTTAATTTGAGAATGCTTTAGAATGTCCTTCGACTTAAACTAGAAAACTTTATTTTTTATGAGAAATGTTTGATTTTAATTGTCAAAAGCTGTGAGATTTTCATTAGATGTCGTTTTGGCAAAACAAGAGTTTTTTAAACCTTCGTCAAAATAGGAATCGAGACCTATACGTTGCTTTCGTGAATAAAATGACGGGCAACTTCTAGGATCTCTTTAACCCTATGCACAAAGATTTAATAAAACGTTATTTATTTTTATAAAACCATTTTTGTGATGTTTGAAAACGATTTTCTTTAGCCTTCTCGTTTAAATAGGAATCGACATTCATTAGCACTTCCAATTTTAAGCCTTGTGGTGCTAATAACCTAATTTGATTGATTTTATGGAAATCTTCATCGTTTAGCTTTGAAATCAGTTTTTGTGTCGTAAATCAAATCAAGCATTAAAATGCGTGGGGGCTATTCATGGGCATGTGAGCCATCAAAATAACCCCAAACGCCCATAATCACAGATTTTACTTTTACGGGGCCTTAAACCCGATTTTCAACTTGATATCGTTTTAAGGCCCAACAATTACGTATTTACAATAAAGGGTACATCGACCCTACTACATACACCCAAAAATATCCATCATCGGATTTGGACCACGGGGTCGCATTCTTAGGCTCACACCCAAAAATGCTACACACCCACAAAATGAATATTAGAAAAAATAAATAACACCGGGTTGCCTAACACACCACAATATCCTAAAATAGCAATCTAAATACACTACGCATAATACATTACCATAACGAGCTAAAAATCACCAAATAGATATCATCGGGCCATTAGGAAGAATTTCGTTCCGTTGGAACCCTCACTAATAGTCCTTAATCCATGGATCCTCAATAATATACAAGAAAAACTACATTTAATATAGCCCGAATGACAAAAAGTTTAACAAAATGATAAAACAAAAATGTTATAAAAAAGAGCTTTTCACCTTGCAAATGACACCACGATGCGTATAAACTTGTATATTAAATAGAGTAGAAAGTGTATGTGATATAATCTAACAAAAGGGGTATAAATCCTCACTTTTTCTCTCTTTTCTCTCCTGTCTCGCAGCTGATTGCTGTTGCTTTCTTTCTTCTTTTTTTTCAACTTTTTTTCCTGGATGAAAAATGAAGAACTGCATTGATAAAGGCTGCCAGAGGTAGCCGCAGATTGATCCGCGCCTTGGCCGCAGATTGATCTGCGGCTAGCCTCGATTCCCCCGCGACGCGCTCGAGTGCCGTGTCGTCAGTCGTCCCATCATTAGCCGCAGATTGATCTGCGACTGGCTGGGCTGATTTTCTCGATTTTCGTATCGCACCTCGATTCTCGTGTCGTACTGTTGGTTTTCGTTGAAAGGCTTGTATTTTGCAGTCCGGGAATCACTGGGAAACGTGCCATATCATTCAGGAATGCTCATTTCGAATGGCTGCGACATGACACAGGATTTGTATTTGGAGCTTGGTTTCCAGGGGCGCTGCCCCCCGACCCCCACTAGCTCACCGGCGAGCAGGTAAGCGTAGTGGCTATTAGTCGATTCCTGATATCCGCTCGTTATCGTGTCGGCTTTGATCGCAAGTCATTGTGGTGGCTTTGAGTGTTCGTACTTATGTCCACCTTTCGTTCTCGTATGCTGGTTTAATTGACGATTTTGCCCTCCTGTCAGGGTTAGTATACGAAGTGCAAAATTTGGGTGTCTACAATAAGTAAAATTCTTTTGTAGGATGGCAGACCCAGATTGGGGAGATAGTTCAGGGGAGATAGGTTCACAGGTGATAGAGCTCGAGCAAGGCAGTGATCTTGAAGGACAAGAAGTTCAATATAACTTAGAATTCCATGATGCGATAGCGACAAAACCTAATGAGGACACTGCAGAGGTTCAGATTATAGAAGAAAGAGAGGATGTGGAAGAACCAATATGGCAGGATATATCAAAAGTTCGAAATCAATCTGTAGAAGAGTTAGAAGAAGGAAACCCAGAGGAGAAAAATCTACTACAACAAGCCCAGATTGAAATACATACCTTAAACAATAGGGTAACGTATGTAGAAGAAAGGTTGGAGAATGAAGAACGATTAAATATCCGACTTCAGACACTATTGTCAAGAAAGGAAAGAGAAAGATATCAAATCCAAGGAAGGCTTGATAGAACTAATAAAGAATTTCGTGAAACACTTGTAAATCTGGATAAGCGAGTAGAGGATTATCCCGTAGAGAATAGAAAGACTAGATACGACATCAATAGGTGGGTGGTATCCAGTATGTTGTGTGATGAGTATCGTAACATTAAGCTTTAGATAAACCTGGTCACCAAAGTGTGTATGTAAATAGTAGTATCTAAACTACTTTACCCAAGTTTTGGAAAACTGGTTTGGGAATGCTGGTAGTACCTATATAAACTACTAGCCGAATATGTAAACCTTCTGTATGAATATACAAATTATGTTTGAACAATATGTGCATTACATACTTGTAGTTATACTAGTTTTCTCACTTATATAGCTTAACGCCGCTTAGAAGAAGACCATATACATTAGTAGAGGCAGAAAATAGAGAAGTAAACCCCCAACCCAACAGTTAATAGATTTAGATATACCTTTTAATCGTAAAAATTGCAAATCGAGAGATAATTCCCATTAAAACCGTATATAGAAATTATAACATAAAGACTAAGGAACACAAGTTTCTTGTGAACCTTATTCCTATACAGTTAGGAGAATTCGATATAATCTTAGGCATGGATTGGTTGGTTAATCATAATGCAATGATTGACTACCATCGGAAGCGTATAAACCTGTTGACTGAGTCGAAGTCAAAGGTAGTGTTCAACGGTGGTTGTGCACCTAAACGATCTCGATGTCTGACAGTAATGCAAGCAGAGAGATTGCTTAGGAAGCGTTGTACAGGTTATTTAGCATATATAGTAGATACTCGAAAGGAAGGAGTAAAACTAGATTAAATACCTATAGTTAGAGAATTTCTAAATGTGTTTCCAGATGACTTACCAGGTCTACCTCCAGATAGGGAGATCGAGTGTGTTATCGATCTTGCACCTGGTACGGCGCCAGTTTTGAAGTCACCGTACAAGATGGCACTAGTGAAGTTGAAAGAGTTACTTGTACAGTTACAAGAATTCTTAGATAAAAAGTACATATAACCCAGTGTTTCACCTTGGGGAGCACCGATGTTGTTTGTATAGAAAAAGGATGGAGCGTTGAAGTCATGTGATTGACAAGAACGGAATCACGGTAGATCCAACGAAGATAGAGACGATTGTGAATTGGGAACAACTAACGACTCCAACATAAGTACGAAGTTTTCTCGATTTAGTAGGGTACTATTGGCGTTTTATACAAGAATTTTTCAAAAATAACGACCCCGCTAACCAATTTAACTCGAAAGACGGTAAAGTACGTTTGGACAGATAAATGTGAAGAAAGCTTCCTAGAATTGAAGAAGCGATTGAGCATGACACCAATATTGTCTTTACCAGATAATACAGGAGGCCTTGTAGTTTATAATGATGCATCGCACAAGGGATTAGGTTGTGTGTTGATGCAACATGGGAAGGTGATTGCATATGCGTCAAGATAACTCAAAGATTATGAGAAGAGGTATCCTACTAAATCGAGAAAACTTCGTATGGGGAGAAATGTGAGATATACACATAACAAAAGTTTGAAGTATATTTTCATGTAGAAGGAGTTAAAAATGAGGCAGAGGAGGTGGCTAGAGTTGATAAAGGATTTCGAATATAAAATCTTATATCATCCCGGGAAAACCAATATCGTGGCAGACGCGTACTGAGTTGAGTGCAATAACAACCAACGAGGTACTGATAAAAGAGTTTAATAAACTTGAGATCGAGATGAAAGTTTCAGTTAATTCTACCCAGAAGTTATTCGTTATAGAGAGTAGTTCGACTTTATTGGATAGAGTCAGAGAACTATAGGAGACAGATGACGAGTGTCGGAAGTGTAAGACTGAAATAACTCATAAAAAGAACATCAAATTCAGAATAGACAAGGATGGAGTACTGAGGTACGAGGATAGAATTTGGGTACCCTCAGTACAAGAATTGAAAGATGAAATATTGAATGAAGCCCATAGTTCTAAGTTCGTCGTACATCCAAGTAGTATAAAAATGTACAAAGATTTAAGTCAACACTTTTGGTGGTCTAACATGAAAAGAGAAATAGCATAATGGGTAAATAAATGTTTAACGTGTCCAAGGATTAAAGCTGAACACCAGAAGCCGAGTGGATTACTATAACCCTTAGAAATTCCTGAGTGGAAATGAGAATATATTACCATATCATTTAGGTAATTGTAGATCTTACCCAAATACACAAAAAGGTCACAATGTCATTTGGGTAATTGTAGATCGTCTTACCAAATCAACTCATTTTCTAACCATAAAAGTCAACTTTAGTCTTGACCAGTTAGCCAAACTTTACATCAATGAAATTATTTCTAAACATGGAGTACCTGTTTCTATAGTATCAGGCCGAGACCCCGATTTACTTCAAAATTTTTGGACAAGTCTCCAGAAACATTTAGGAACTCAGTTGAGATTAAACACAACTTATCACCCTACAAACCAATGGTCAAAGTGAGAGGATCATTCAAACACTAGAGGACATGTTACGAACTTGTAACATGGACTTCAAGAAAAGTTGGGAAGATCAGTTACCTTTAGTAGAATTTTCCTACAACAATAGTTACTATGCAAGCATAGGAATGCCACCATTTGTAGCTTTGTACGTAAGGAAATATAGGACGCCGAAGAAATCAGTGGTAAATTGATAGGTACGCTTGTGAGGTGATATCTTTTTCGGATATGAGTCACAAGTTGGTATCATAGATAGAAACGAACAAAATCTACGGAGTAAAGTGATACCTTCAGTCAAGGTTATTAAGAGAAATCAAAACATAGAGAAAACTACGTAGGAGCTCAAGAGTAAAATGCGAGATAACTACCCACACTTGTTTTTATAACCCATACCATAATTTCGAGGACGAAATTCTTATTAGTGGGAGTGAATGTAATACTCCGAACCCTAATAAGATTTGTATATGTAAATTATGTGTTTATTAAATGAAATTTCATGTTCCGACTCTGTGTTATGTGATTTTACATTTTATTTAAGAATTAGGTCAAATAAAAAAAAATTCGCCAAGCTACTTAGTCGTGCTTACACGGACAAAATGATTTGTCGCGCTTTCGGCGAATTCACCGAGAAGCGTCTTGGCAAATTATTTTTGTAAGCTGCTGTGTCGTGCTTCGAAATGACAAAGTGATTTGTCGTGCTTTGGAGTTAATATAATATTATATTAACTGATAAAAATCTAAAATAAGTTAACTAGGGTTTAAAATGTCAAACTAAATTAGAAACCCTAATTTGAAAACCCTAATTAATAAAATTTGTCCGAATTGATAAATCAAAAACCCTAATTATTACACAAGAATTCTAATTGATATAATTAGATTCTAAGTAATAAATTATAACATTAATTAGGAATCATTTAACTTAGATTAAAACTCTAAACGAAAGATTAAAACCCTAATTATAAAATTAAAAACCCTAAACCCTAATTCAAAACCCTAAAACCCTAATTTGATTTGATAACACTAAATTATGAAATGATAAACTTTAATTACGATATATTAACTTAATTAAGGTATTACTAAACCTAATTAAACATCCTAAATCATGATTAGCAAAAATCTAGGTTTAATTAGTAAGTAAATAAATCAAAAATAAAAGTTTACACCAATCAAAAGAGGATAAGTGAAAGTAGTATGCACACAAGCCAATCATATTTGATATGATGTAGCATATACTTTGTAATCTTATTCGGTTATTAAAGGCATTTTATATTATCTACATGGTGCTGTTATATTAAATGTGATAAACCCATAGTTTTGAGCAATGCTTTTAGAATCATGATGGAGATCATGCTAATGAGATCTAAATTCTAGATAGCTCACAAACTTAAATTGTTCCTAATCGATGGATTACTAAAAAGGGGATTAGTGAATCCGGATAGATTAGTACATACGTTGCTTGCTCTTATGAAGAGAATGATTGATCTCATAATCATTTGTGTGGAGACACTAAAGCAAGTATGTAGGTGCTTATTAGAGAATAAGTTCACTGAACGTGGCTCCGCTAAGGAATACCTAATGGAGTTTTTTACTCGCACTGTTCAATAGGAATTCCTCTAATGATAGTAGTACAAGTGATCCTTGGACTTGAGATCATCATAGTATCTTGTGTATGATGAGTTATACTTTGACATGTCCCTTAAGACCTTTAGGGTATATCAAAGGGTATGATTGGGTATAACAAGTTGTACATGGAGATAGGTGAATGATCAACAAAGAATCTACCACTTCTAGTAAAAGGAGAGAATGTCCTATGTGATTCGATAAATGACGACTCAGAAGTCTTTGGCCAAAGCAGAATGAAATTAGAAAAGAGTTTCTAATTTGCATTTAATCAGAGTTGTGCATTTCAGAATCGAAATACATATAATTAAATAAAATAAGACTTGACAGTAATTCCATGTCTTATATTTAATTGGGACATTGTATGGTAGAAGGATTGAATTGTACGGTAACTATGCACTGAAAGGTTCTTTTATGATTAATGTTGAAATCTATATTATCTGGAAAGTCGTTGATCGCTAAGGGGGCTTACCCTTATTGTAGAATAAATATTATTTATTTAAATAAATTTAAATAGTTTAATTTATTTATTTAAATAAGATTAGAATTGTTCTAATTGATTTATTCACAACCGGTTTAATATGGAGAACCTAAAGGGTCACACCACCGCAAAAGAAAAATATTTATTTAAGAAGTAAATGACATAATTGTAATAATAAGTTAAGTGTATTTAATTTAGTCTATGGAGATAGAATAAATTAAATAGCTTAATATTTATTATTTAATATTTTAGAAATATTAAATATAAATTAATAAGAGGAGTCTTATTATTATTATTACTATTACTATTATTTAATTCCTAATAGGGATTGGGAATTAATTAATAGAAGTACTCCTCACATGAATTCCTAATTGGATTAGGAGTTTAATTTAATTAAAGGAGTTTAATTTAGAATAGAAACCCTAATCCTAAATAGTTTAGGAAAGGGTTTTCCTACATCTATAAATAAGAGAAGTCTTATCATAGATTAGGGTTACACACTCTTTACATAAGAATTATAGAGAGTACTTACAATTTCTATAGAGATATAAACTAGGATTTTTCCAAACACCCATCTTCTTGAACAAGTATTATTCCTTGGTGGATCACCTCTAGAGGCCAAACACTTGGGTGGCTAACGTTGATCAAAGGAAGGAATTTAATCGGTGGAATTCAAGGAGAACGCGAAGGAATTGGAGGTGAACTTGTACCTGAGGAAGCTAGAATTCTACAAGGGTATAATTCTTATTCTCCATCTCTTTCGTTTAATTAATAATTGTGCATAAAGAAAGATCATGGTGATGGTTTGTATAAAATGTTAAAATCTGATTTTATCGCGCTTCCGCTTTATTAATGTAATTTGATTGCATGTTCGCGTTATACAAACCTAACAATAATTATAATAAATGATTTAATAATTTTTTTAATTATTTAAAAATGATATTAAATTATTAAATAATTATATTAATTATTTAAAAATAATATTAAAGTAAATAAAATTATTATAATATAATAATTAAATAAAATATTAAATATTTAAATATTATTAATAATTCATTGAAATAAAATATTAAGTAATTTAAAAATGTTATAAATTATAATTAAATCATTTAAATATTAAATTAAGTTTTGGAAATTATTATAAGTAATAATTAAATTATTACAATGATAAAATAAATTCTAAAAATATTATTAATGATAAAAATAAATCATTTAAATAATATTCTATCTTTCTAAAAATATTATAAAATAATAAATAAATCATTTAAATAATATTTTAGATATCTAAAAATATTCTAAATGACAAATAAATTATTTAAATAACATATTAATGTTTTAAAAATTATTCTAAGTGATAATTAAATCATTTAAAAATATTCCTAAGCTTATAAAATTATTTAAAAATATTTCTAAGCTTATAAAAATTATTTAAAAATAATATTAAGCTTCTAAAAATGTTATAAATGATAATTAAATTATCTAGACTAATATTTAAGCTACCAAATTAAGTTTTATTGATCTATGTGTTTAGCTATCTAATGACGCGACCGAGATACCGAATCGACGTCGAACCTTCGTGAAACTTATCTAGTTTAATTAGATAAGTATTATTATAGATTCTAATGTTTATTATTGATATGAATAGACATAAATAGATTACTCAACATTGATAAACAGCGTAAACTTATTGTGCTACGCACAGGCAAGTGCCATAACCTTATTCAACTTATATTTATGCAAGTCATCTATATCTTGATATCGATTATTGTGAAGTTATTGCTTCTTGTTCAGCATAACTTAAAAATGAATCATTGTTCATATATTAAAGCTTAAATTTGTTGTGTCAAACCAAATTGTTTTGGTACGACATCTTATACTTAGTAAAATAAGACACATTGGATGGAAGGTGATCTCGAAAGCCTTATGATAAGGTAGTGTGACGTCAATGAAATAAAATTGACATAAATGGTAGGATGATATGCATACTCCTAGGATATTGGTGAGGTTGATCCCTTACCAGATATCCGAAATCAAATGGTTCTAAGTCATTGAAGACTGATAGAACTAAATAAAATATATGGTTCAGGTACAGAACCCTCAGTATTACATCAATTGACATCTTTCAAATCAAACACATTGTGTTTACATATTCAAATGAACTTGCTTAGCATTTGTAGCTCATTCTTGCGCATATCTTCCTTGCAGCTTTAAATGATAATCCCAGCTCCTGTAATGTCCAGAAATTTTTAAACATTGTATCGAATTTATTTTAATAAATAAAATTCATTTTAATTTTATGTACTTAATTGGATCCATGGGGGTATTATTATTATTATTATTATTATTATTATTATTATTATTATTATTAGTATTATTATTATTATTATTATTATTATTTAAATAAATAATTACATGATCCAATAATTTTCTTGCATTAGAAAGGGCTCATTAATAGTTTTGATTTAAATTAGTGGGCTAACCCTAAGAATTTAATTTGCAAGGAAAACTTGGAAAGAAAAATTTATAAATAAATTCTTTTAAATAAAGAATTATGGTTAAAAAAATAAAATATTTCAAATTAAATAATTAATTTGTTTAAATTAAATTGGACTGGCCCAATTTCCATTTTTGTTAAGTTGAGCCCAATACCCTTTTATTTTTCCTAATTGGGCTGATTCTTCATTTGTTTCAACCGGCCCAAGGCAAGCCCATTCCTTATCCCATGATTACCGATCGGGTTGGGCCAAGCAAAACGGAGTCGACCCGTTTCTAATTAGAATTGGGGAAAAACCCAACCGGCAAAACAAAGGGATAATAACCGGCGTTTCATTTGAAGGCTTCAGCCTAAACCAAAATAGCAACAGAGACGGGAGACAATTGGGGGAAAACGACCGAGCTGAGAAAAACCAAAACCCTCAAATCAACCAGCCAAGCCTAGAAACAGACAGGGGAAGAAGGCGCCGGCGACACCAGCGGGGAAAGAAGGTGAGCCACGAAGCGACCGGGCAGAACGCGGTAAGGACCGAATGGTCCCAGAAATCCGGCGAAAACGACCGGCGAGATGCGCGGCTCGAGGAACTGACGGCAAAAAACACAGCTGGGTTTGATGTGAAAGGTGATCGACAGCCCCCCCTCTCCCTACCGTCGGTTAATAACTGGGTCAGGTAGGGTATTGCCCAATATTTGGGTAAAATCGTTACTATAAATTGAACCCTCCCCCAAACCCCATAGCTGCCGAATTCGTGTCTGTAAACCCAATTAGGAAGAAACATATAAATATATATATATACTCATTAGAGGTTGCCGCAAGAAGGAAAACAAAAAAAGAAGAAAATTTTGATCAGTGGATGATCGACTGGGTGGTGTATTGTGGAAGAAGAAGAAGAATAGCTAGCCGATCGAACCCAAGGTACAACACTGGGTTATTTGAATGTACTGTGATAAGTTCTATTTTGGATTTTTTTTGAAAGTTTTTCCTTTCCCTGTAGCTGGGTTGTGCTATACTGTATTGTGTTGCCTATTGTGATCGTTATAGCACTGTGTTAGATTTTGTTGGATTGTATGGTTTCAATTTGGGGAAACCTGAAAATTTCAGGACCTTATGGTTCGGGTAAAAGAACTCTGTATTGGATAAACTGTTTTTTCTGGGTGTGAATTTAATTGTATTCCTTGTGTTTGGGGTATTCTACTTCTCTGTATTAGACTAAAATGGTTCATTGGAATTGTTTTGGTTTATATTATACATGGTATGGGATTTTGTTGTTGCTCTAAGTTGGGTTGTGCTGTTTTTGATTTAAATCTCTGTAGATTAAAGAACCCTAAGGTTCTGGTAAGTTGGTTTCTACAGTAAAAGTAGGCCGGTGCAGTGTTGTTAAACGCATACCTTATGTTTTGTTGCAATGTTCAAATGAACTGTCTTCATGGTTGGACATCAATTGTTGGGCCAGTAGTAATGTACATGGGTTTTAAAACAAAAGCAAATGAATATTTAACAATAATAATAATTAAATATGAACCAAAGTTAATAAAATAATTATTTATTATTTATTAATACATAATAAATAATAAATAAATACAAATAAAGTTTAATGAATAATTATTTATTATTTATTAATAAATAATAAAGAAAATAAATATTTAATTATTATTTAATAATAATAATAATTAAATGTAAATGGATAGTTAATAATAAATAAAGATAATAAATATTATTTGACTAAGTAATAATTAAATATGAATAAAGCTAATAAAATAATTATTTATTATTTTTCCAATAAGTACTAAATAAAGGTAATAAATATTTAACTATTATTTAATTAATATTAAATAATAATTAAGTATGAATAAAGTTAGTAATATAATAATTATTTATTATTTATTTATGAATAATAAATACAGATAATAAATATTTAATTATTACTTAATAATAGTAATAATTAAGTATGACCAAAATGATGGTAATAATTATTTACTATTTACTTATAAATAATAAATAAAAAATAATAAATATTTAATTATTATTTAATGATAATAATAATTAAGTATGAATGAAGTTACGAATTAATAAGGATAATAATTACTTAATCATTAATGAAATAATGATTAAGTATAAAGGAAATTATTAAGTTAGTTATTTATTTTTGGTCCCTAATAAATAATGATAACAAACACTTAAGGACTATTTTAAATATATTAAGTGTGGGGGAGAATTAATACAGTAAGTATTAAATTAATATTAAACGAGGAACAAGATTAAACAATTACTCAATTACCCCTAAGGTAAGTAGTAATTGAGCGCAACAAATTTTAATAAGTGATCAATTGTTTACTTAGTGTGTTTTTAAGTCAAAATAAATTTATTATTATTTATAATAAATAAAGATTGTTAGCTCACATTCTGAGACAAACAAAGGGACTCAAATAACAAGTAACCCTAATTAGCTATCATATATAGCTAAGAGTCAGTAATTAAATTCTGTTTAGCTAATGCTAATAGTAGTTAAATGTGTTTCAGTGAGCTGTTATCTGTTAAATAAATAGCATAAGTGAGTAAAGTTACGCAATGCTAATGGACAAACCAAACTCTACCAACTGATAGGTTATCCAAGATCAATTAAGTAAAGCTAGAAAATTATCTGTAGCTGAGCAAACAGGCAAGTTCCTAACCCTAAACTTCTTACATTGTTGCAAAGTTCTTCTTACTCAATTTTTTAACATTGAGTAAGGTTCTTTAACTGCATTTCTTCAATATATCGAATGCAAGTTTCTTTTTACTCAACTGTTACCTTGAGCAAGCTTTTAAACCTTATGCATTGTTTTATTCGATGCAAGAAGGTATATGTTACTGCAAGTTATTCTTTAAGCTTGAACCTTATTTCCAAGCATGCTTTAAGTGGTCTAATTTACTTTTAAAATTATTCCACATCTGTATAATTATTGACAATCGCACCCGTGCATTTGAATTCGTATAATTAAGTTCAGAAATTTATGAACCACTCATGGTTAAGTCTGAACCCTTGTTCGGTCAGACAAATATGTGAGAACTTATAAAAGCTATCCGAACCAATCAATGGTAAGGATTCTTAGACTGTAATGAACACCCCTTTATTTATAGGGGAGTACCCCACGTACCGTATATAAGGTACAAATAGCAGAATTAAATGTTATGCATATACATAGGGTACGCGAGGCTGATCCCCTCAAGTACGTTATTTTGTAGCCAGTAAACCAGAGGGTCAACCAGCTATTGACTCCTTTGGAAGTTATCGTTCAAAGTCTATTTGACTATCAATTGTTCTAAAAGCAATTATTGTTCTTGCTGTCTGATTTTTTTTTTCTAATGTTGAAATTCCTGTTAATATCCCTTCATCATGATATATCCTTATTGTCGTACTTTAAAACTTGCTGGGGCAAACTCGTTGCTCATTCTTGCTATATCATGACTTCATTGCAGCTAAACCCGAGACGTCAGGGAAGAACAAATGAAAGGAAAAGATGAAGTGATAGACTTTCATGTAAGCAGAAAATAAAATTATGTGTAGTTGACTTCTGTAATGTAATTTTAATCCCTGATAGCTATTAGGGTATGGGATTGTGTATGTGTTTAAGGTTATTTGTATTCCGGGACTAGTAACACCTTGTAATGAACAACGTATGTTTTATTTTATTCCGACATTTTAGATACCATATGTTGTTATAGGTGGATGTTTATGTTGGATCGTGATGACCGGATCCGGGTATTTGGAGACCCGAATTTGGGGGCGTCACAGGTTGGTATCAGAGCTGTAGGTTATAAACCTTAGGATCGCGAAACCTAGGTTATAACCTTCATAGTAAACTCGTAGCGAGTGTTAGGAGATAAATCGAGGAGATTTATCATATGTGGTTTTGATGAATTGGGGAATTCATCGAGTCGAGTAGTACCCAATGAAATATAATTTCATTTCTTCAATGAATATATTTTATTGCTGTACTAATGATAGTTTTTGTGTGTTTGTAGGATGGCTGCCGTAGGGGAGACCAGTGGAGCCCGTGAGGAGGAGGAGGTATTTATAGACATACCAGTAGTTGCGGAGCAGCTGGTGGGCTATGCTCCTACTGCCCCAGGATTTTTACAGGAGAAGTCCGAGCCGGAGGAGGACTACCTTAGGGAGCTACCAGAGCCGGTAGTAGGAAGGGTTATGAGGTCGGGCAGTCAGGATCCAGAGGCCGAGGAGGAGGACCCCGAGACCGAGGGGGAGGAGCCACCTGCTGATGTTGATGGCATGGGGTCCACTGCCGATGATATTATCGAGGGGCTGACTAGCAGAAATGAGGAGCTGGAGGCTCGGATTGCTCATTTGGAGGAGCAAAACCAGACCCATCAGTTTATGGAGGACCAGTACAGAGACTTAGCCTACCAGCTCGAGCATGACTTAGGGGTGGCTAAGGTATAGCTGCAGGGCTACGAGTCCTCAGCACAGCAGGTTGGACCACTGCTACATCAGCTAGTGGCCCGAAATGCTGAGTTGAGAGAGAGGTTGGAGCAGAGGGATCTGCAGATCGCCCACCTGAGGGCGAAACAGGAGGCCATGAAGTTCGAGATTGGGCTAGAAGTTGCTGAGAATGTCCGAGTGAGGGACGCCTGGGTCAGAGCAGCAAGTAGAGTTGACCTATTGGAGGACCGGTTAGAGGCTGGGGCGGTGAGGATCGAGACCCTAGGATATGCCCTAGATGCAGCCTACAGGAGGCCCCGGACTGAGATAGGGGAGTCCAGTCGCTCTGTTCGTCGCAGGGTCGGGGATGGAGCATTCTCTGGTCAGCAGGCTCGGATCCGTCACGACATGCAGTGACTTGATATGATGGTTACTTTGTCTTAGTTCAGTCAGTCCCACCTTTTGTTATATTAGGGACGTATTAATGTGTGATTTGTGAAACTTTATATTGTATT
The DNA here is from genome assembly GCA_034770075.1 of Aralia elata. Classification (NCBI taxonomy): domain Eukaryota; kingdom Viridiplantae; phylum Streptophyta; class Magnoliopsida; order Apiales; family Araliaceae; genus Aralia; species Aralia elata. The sequence continues at coordinate 48,051,480 of CM068385.1, forward strand.
TAGACTTGGGGTAGCAGTTAAACCCCAACTTTTGTGTTTTGAGGGATGGAAGGTTGGGATTCCCCACTTTTGTCTTGGGGGAAAGATTATTGATGGGTAGGCACACAGTGGCGCATTTATAAAAGTATGCCATAGGTTTAGTCTTGTAACAAAACAGTGGTATATGAATATAAATGCAGATATTTCACTTAAATCAAATGTGTTGATAGATATTTTACCTTTGATTGCTTATTTTAATAACATGTCATGTAAAATATAACTCTATAGGTAAAAGTCATCAGTTTCCTCATTCAAACCATGCCGAGAGGAAGGCCACATAACCAACGAGTTGGGGAATCAGAGAGCGAAGTTGGAAATCAATCCAACCCAATGAGGATGTTCGCCGAAATGCTGGCAGAAGCCATGCAATCAAGGCCGCCACAGGGAGGGGCCCAAGCAGCGGTCGAGCCAGTACATCATCTGGCAAATTTCAAGAATTTCAAATTGGTCGGACCACCCGATTTCAAGGGAACTCTTAACCCAATAGAAGCACAGACCTGGATAGAAGAGATAGAGAAGGTCTTTGAGGTGGCAAGGGTGGCAGAGGAACAGAAAACGAGTTTTGCTACCTTCATGTTAAAAGGCGAGGCAAACTACTGGTGGAAGGCCAACAGGGGCCGAGTGGAAGGAGGCATTGTCGCCTGGAATCGTTTCAAGGAGATGTTCTTGGAAAATTACTTTCCAGAGAGCATGAAGCAAGAGATGGAGATCAAGTTCCTGGAACTAAAACAAGGGAACATGTCTGTGGCGGAGTACGCAGCTAAGTTTAATGAATTAGCACGGTTTGCAACTCACCAGGTCAGCACCGAGGAAAGGAAAGCTCGTAGGTTTGAGCAAGGGTTGAAACCATGGTTATACCGTTCTGTCGCGGTGTTGAAAATCAAGACATTTGCAGAGTTGATGGAGAGGGCAATCATTGCAGAAGGTGGTAGTGAGGCCTTGGCTAAATACAATCAAGAGAAGAAGAAGGGACATGAGGGCCCAAAGGCAGGGAGCAGCGGGGGTAGTAACCCCAACAAACGGAAATGGGTCGAGAGTCAATCCTCTTGGGGAAACAAGTCTGGAGGGGAGGTGAAGAAGTCAGGAAGGTGCAACAAGTGTGGTAAGAACCATACGGGGGAATGCATGAAAGGAAAGAGTGTTTGTTACCAGTGTGGGCAACCGGGACACATGGCTCCCCAATGTCGGAATAAGCCAAAGGGAGGGTGTTTTTCATGTGGAGCACCCGACCACCAAATCAAGGATTGTCCGAAGAGGAAGGGTGACGCCGGGAGCGGGAACCGGAACAACAACAACAGCGGGAACAATAACCGGCTGAGCTATGGGACACCAACCAGTCAAGCTAACAGGCCGACAGCCCGCACGTTCAACATGACTGTCCAGGATGCAATGGAATCCAAGGACGTGGTGTCAGGTATCATCCCAATCAATGATATAAATGCATATGTGTTATTTGATTCGGGTGCTACTTGCTCTTTTGTTTCCGAAGAATTTGCTAGTCAGTTGAATTTACCTTGTGAAAAGTTAGAACACCCTATGAACGTAGAAGTAGCAAACAAAGAAATTGTCCCTGTAGAACACATTCATAGGAATTGTTGTGTTGAATTGCGAGGATTTAAGCTCAACGTGGATTTGATACCCATTCGACTGGGAGAGTTTGATGTAATCCTGGGAATGGATTGGCTATCAACCCACATAGCAGTTATTGATTGTAAGGAAAAGTGTGTACACCTGAAGACTCCTAATAAGTCGAAGGTAGTATTTTACGGCAGTAAGTCACCAAGACAATCTTGTTGTCTTACTATGATGCAGACGAGAAGATTACTTAAGAAAGGTTGCGTGTGTTATTTGGCCTATGTGGTCGATACTCGTCAGGTCGGGGATGAGATGAGTCAAATACCAGTCGTGAGAGATTTCACCGATGTCTTTCCCGATGAACTTCCGGGACTGCCGCCGGATAGGGAAACCGAGTTCGTGATCGATTTGGCACCGGAAACCGCACCAATATCTAAGCCGCCGTATCGAATGACACCTGTAGAAATGAAAGAGTTGATGGTGCAACTGCAGGAATTGTTAGATAAAGGATATATCAGACCGAATGTGTCCCCATGGGGAGCGCCAGTTCTGTTTGTAAAGAAGAAAGATGGTTCTATGCGACTTTGTATCGACTACCCAGAGTTGAACAAAGTTACGATTAAGAATAGGTATCCGCTTCCTAGGATTGACGATCTATTTGATCAACTTAAGGGAGCGAAATACTTTTCAAAAATCGACTTGAGAACAGGCTATCATCAGCTGAAGGTGAGGCAAGAAGATATCCCGAAGACTGCATTCAGAACTCGTTACGGGCACTTCGAGTTTCTAGTAATGTCTTTTGGATTGACGAATGCACCAGCAGCATTCATGGATATGATGAACAGAGTGTTCAAGCAGTACTTGGACAAGTTCGTAGTTGTATTCATCGATGACATCTTGGTGTATTCAGAGACAGAGGAGGAGCATGCTGAACATTTAAAGATTGTATTAGAAGCTCTCAGGAGGGAGAAATTGTATATGCAAAGTTTTACTAAGTGTGAGTTTTGGTTGCAGAGAGTGCAGTTTCTGGGTCATGTCATAGACAAGAATGGTGTTTCGGTGGACCCAGCAAAAGTAGAAGCAGTTATCAACTGGGAACAGCCGAAGACGCCAACAGAGATCCAGAGTTTCTTGGGATTAGCGGGATACTATCGAAGGTTCATACAGGACTTTTCAAAGATAGCATCGCCGTTGACCAATCTCACCAGGAAAACAGTTAAGTTTGTTTGGTCGGAGAAGTGTGAAGAAAGTTTCATGGAATTGAAGAAGAGACTTAGCCAAGCACCGGTGTTGACCTTACCAGATAACACTGGAGGCTTTGTAGTGTATAGCGACGCGTCACACAAGGGTCTTGGCTGTGTGCTAATGCAACACGGCAAGGTAGTGGCGTACGCATCACGTCAGCTGAAAGATTATGAGAAGGGTTACCCGACTCATGACTTGGAGTTAGCAGCGGTGGTTTTCGCCTTGAAGATCTGGAGGCACTACCTATACGGGGAGAAGTGCGAGATATATACAGATCATAAAAGTCTGAAATATATCTTCACTCAAAAGGAGCTGAACATGAGGCAGCGCCGATGGTTAGAATTGATCAAGGACTATGACTGTGAAATTCTGTACCATCCAGGCAAAGCGAATGTAGTGGCTGATGCCTTGAGTAGAAAAGGCAAGGTGAAATTGATGCAGCTGACAGTCCAGGAGGAATTGATACGGGATTTTGAACGCCTGGAATTGGAGGTTAAGTATCCGATAGAGACGGACGAAAAATTGTGTACCATAACCGCAGGTCCGACTCTACTGGATAAGATAAAGGAGGCTCAAGAATTTGACGAGGAATGCATTGACATTAAGAAACAGTTATCGGAGGGAAAAGCCTCGAAGTATAAGGTTGACATCACAGGATTGCTGAGGTTCGAGGGAAGGATCTGGATACCCTACGTACCAGACTTAAGGGAAGAGATCAGGAGGCCCATAATACAAGATTTTTGGTACATCCGGGTAGCACCAAGATGTATCAAGATCTTCGTCAACATTATTGGTGGCCGCATTTGAAAGGGAAAGTTGCAGAATTCGTCAGCCAGTGTTTAACTTGCCAGAGGATTAAGGCAGAGCACCAGCGACCGAGCGGATTGTTGCAACCCTTGGAGATTCCAGAATGGAAGTGGGAACACATTACTATGGATTTTGTGGTAGGACTCCCGATAACTGAGAAGGGTCTAGACGCCATTTGGGTGATCGTAGATCGTTTGACCAAGTCTGCCCACTTTCTACCGATCAAGATTAGGTACAAATTGGAGCAGTTGGCGAAACTTTACGTAAAGGAGATAGTATCACGGCATGGAGTGCCGGTTTCTATTGTGTCAGACAGAGATCCGCGATTCACGTCAAATTTTTGGAGAAGTCTACAGGAGAGACTGGGAACACAGTTGAGGATGAGTACGGCATATCATCCTCAGACTGATGGTCAGAGTGAGCGAACAATTCAGACCCTAGAGGATATGCTCCGGGCAGTTGTGATGGATTTAGGAGGCAATTGGGATGATCACTTGCCATTAGTAGAGTTTGCTTACAACAACAGTTACCACGCTAGCATTGGTATGCCACCGTACGAAGCGTTATATGGAAGAAAGTGTCGAACACCGTTGTGCTGGGATGAAGTTGGAGAACGGAGATTGTTGGGACCAGAATTGGTACAACAGACCGTGGAAATTATTAAAGTAATAAGACAACGGTTAGTGGCAGCCCAGGATCGCCAGAAGAAGTATGCTGACTTACATCGTCAGAAACGAGACTTTGAAGTCGGTAGTTTTGTGTTTCTAAAAGTATCCCCCTGGAAAGGCAAAATCCATTTTGGGAAAAAGGGCAAATTGAGCCCTAGGTTCATAGGACCTTTTGAAATACTAAGGAGAATAGGAGAAGTGGCGTACGAGGTAGCATTACCTCCTGAACTTGAGCACATCCACAACGTGTTTCATGTATCGGTGCTACGTCCATATAAGCCAGACTATAAACATGTCATCTCCTATGAACCAATTCAAGTCGAGAGGGATTTATCGTACGAGGAGGTTCCTGTTCAAATACTGGATAGAAAAGAGCAGCAGCTGAGGAATAAAATCATTCACTCGGTGAAAGTTCTCTGGAGAAATCACGCGGTGGAAGAAGCCACGTGGGAACTCGAAGAGAAAATAAGAGCGAATTGCCCCCAATTATTTGAGTAACCTTAGGTAGAAATTCCGAGGACGGAATTTTTATAAGGGGGAGAGGATGTAATGTCCAGAAATTTTTAAACATTGTATCGAATTTATTTTAATAAATAAAATTCATTTTAATTTTACGTACTTAATTGGATCAATGGGGGTATTATTATTATTATTATTATTATTATTATTATTATTATAATTATTATTATTATTATTAGTATTATTATTATTATTATTGTTATTATTATTATTATTACTATTTAAATAAATAATTACATGATCCAATAATTTTCTTGCATTAGAAAGGGCTCATTAATAGTTTGATTTAAATTAGTGGGCTAACCCTAAGAATTTAATTTGCAAGGAAACTTGGAAAGAAAATTTATAAATAAATTCTTTTAAATAAAGAATTATGGTTAAAAAAATAAATATTTCAAATAAATAATTAATTTGTTTAAATTAAATTGGACTGGCCCAATTTCCATTTTTGTTAAGTTGAGCCCAATACCCTTTTATTTTCCTAATTGGGCTGATTCTTCATTTGTTTCAACCGGCCCAAGGCAAGCCCATTCCTTATCCATGATTACCGATCGGGTTGGGCCAAGCAAAACGGGTCGACCCGTTTCTAATTAGAATTGGGGAAAAACCCAACCGGCAAAACAAAGGGATAATAACCGGCGTTTCATTTGAAGGCTTTAGCCTAAACCAAATAGCAACAGAGACGGGAGACAATTGGGGGAAACGACCGAGCTAAGAAAACCAAAACCCTCAAATCAACCAGCCAAGCCTAGAAACAGACAGGGAAGAAGGCGCCGGCGACACCAGCGGGGAAAGAAGGTGAGCCACGAAGCGACCGGGCAAAATGCGGTAAGGACCGAAGGTCCCAGAAATCCGGCGAAAACGACCGGCGAGATGCGCGGCTCGAGGAACTGATGGCAAAAACATAGCTGGGTTTGATGTGAAGTGATCGACAGCCCCCATCTCCCTACCGTCGGTTAATAACTGGGTCAGGTAGGGTATTGCCCAATATTTGGGTAAAATCGTTACTATAAATTGAACCCTCCCCCAAACCCCATAGCTGCCGAATTCGTGTCTGTAAACCCAATTAGGAAGAAACATATATATATATATATATATACTCATTAGAGGTTGCCGCAAGAAGGAAAAAAAGAAGAAGAAAATTTTGATCAGTGGATGACCGACTGGGTGGTGTATTGTGGAAGAAGAAGAAGAATAGCTAGCCGATCGAACCCAAGGTACAACACTGGGTTATTTGAATGTACTGTGATAAGTTCTATTTTGGATTTTTTTTGAAAGTTTTTCCTTTCCCTGTAGCTGGGTTGTGCTATACTGTATTGTGTTGCCTATTGTGATCGTTATAGCACTGTGTTAGATTTTGTTGGATTGTATGGTTTCAATTTGGGGAAACCTGAAAATTTCAGGACCTTATGGTTCGGGTAAAAGAACTCTGTATTGGATAAATTGTTTCTGGGTGTGAATTTAATTGTTTCCTTGTGTTGGGGTATTCTACTTCTCTGTATTAGACTAAAATGGTTCATTGGAATTGTTTGGTTTATATTATACATGGTATGGGATTTTGTTGTTGCTCTAAGTTGGGTTGTGCTGTTTTGAGTTAAATCTCTGTAGATTAAAGAACCCTAAGGTTCTGGTAAGTTGGTTTCTACAGTAAAAGTAGGCCGGTGCAGTGTTGTTAAACGCATACCTTATGTTTGTTGCAATGTTCAAATGAACTGTCTTCATGGTTGGGCATCAATTGTTGGGCCAGTAACATGGGTTTTAAAACAAAAGCAAATGAATATTTAACAATAATAATAATTAAATATGAACAAAGTTAATAAAATAATTATTTATTATTTATTAATACATAATAAATAATAAATAAATACAAATAAAAGTTAATGAATAATTATTTATTATTTATTAATAAATAATAAAGAAAATAAATATTTAATTATTATTTAATAATAATAATAATTAAATGTAAATGGATAGTTAATAATAAATAAAGATAATAAATATTATTTGACTAAGTAATAATTAAATATGAATAAAGCTAATAAAATAATTATTTATTATTTTTCCAATAAGTACTAAATAAAGGTAATAAATATTTAACTATTATTTAATTAATATTAAATAATAATTAAGTATGAATAAAGTTAGTAATATAATAATTATTTATTATTTATTTATGAATAATAAATAAAGATAATAAATATTTAATTATTACTTAATAATAGTAATAATTAAGTATGACCAAAGTGATGTAATAATTATTTACTATTTACTTATAAATAATAAATAAAAAATAATAAATATTTAATTATTATTTAATGATAATAATAATTAAGTATGAATGAAGTTACGAATTAATAAGGATAATAATTACTTAATCATTAATGAAATAATGATTAAGTATAAGGGAAATTATTAAGTTAGTTATTTATTTTTTGGTCCCTAATAAATAATGATAAACAAACACTTAAGGACTATTTAAATATATTAAGTGTGGGGAGAATTAATACAGTAAGTATTAAATTAATATTAAACGAGGAACAAGATTAACAATTACTCAATTACCCCTAAGGTAAGTAGTAATTGAGCGCAACAAATTTTAACAAGTGATCAATTGTTACTTAGTTGTTTTTAAGTCAAAATAAATTTATTATTATTTATAATAAATAAAGATTGTTAGCTCACATTCTGAGACAAACAAAGGGACTCAAATAACAAGTAACCCTAATTAGCTATCATATATAGCTAAGAGTCAGTAATTAAATTCTGTTTAGCTAATGCTAATAGTAGTTAAATGTGTTCAGTGAGCTGTTATCTGTTAAATAAATAGCATAAGTGAGTAAAGTTACGCAATGCTAATGGACAAACCAACTCTACCAACTGATAGGTTATCCAAGATCAATTAAGTAAAGCTAGAAATTATCTGTAGCTGAGCAAACAGGCAAGTTCCTAACCCTAAACTTCTTACATTGTTGCAAGTTCTTCTTACTCAATTTTTTACATTGAGTAAGTTCTTTAACTGCATTTCTTCAATATATCGAATGCAAGTTTCTTTTTACTCAACTGTTACCTTGAGCAAGCTTTTAAACCTTATGCATTGTTTTATTCGTGCAAGAAGGTATATGTTACTGCAAGTTATTCTTTAAGCTTGAACCTTATTTCCAAGCATGCTTTAAGTGGTCTAATTTACTTTTAAAATTATTCCACATCTGTATAATTATTGACAATCGCACCCGTGCATTTGAATTCGTATAATTAAGTTCAGAAATTTATGAACCACTCATGGTTAAGTCTGAACCCTTGTTCGGTCAGACAAATATGTGAGAACTTATAAAAGCTATCCGAACCAATCAATGGTAAGGATTCTTAGACTGTATGAACACCCCTTTATTTATAGGGGAGTACCCCACGTACCGTATATAAGGTACAAATAGCAGAATTAAATGTTATGCATATACATAGGGTACGCGAGGCTGATCCCCTCAAGTACGTTATTCTGTAGCCAGTAACCAGAGGGTCAACCAGCTATTGACTCCTTTGGAAGTTATCGTTCAAAGTCTATTTGACTATCAATTGTTCTAAAAGCAATTATTGTTCTTGCTTCTGATTTTTTTTTCTAATGTTGAAATTCCTTTAATATCCCTTCATCATGATATATCCTTATTGTCGTACTTTAAACTTGCTGGGCAAACTCGTTGCTCATTCTTGTTATATCATGACTTCATTGCAGCTAAACCCGAGACGTCAGGGAAGAACAAAGGAAAGGAAAAGATGAAGTGATAGACTTCATGTAGCAGAAAATAAAATTATGTGTAGTTGACTTCTGTAATGTAATTTAATCCCTGATAGCTATTAGGGTATGGATTGTGTATGTGTTTAAGGTTATTTGTATTCTGGGACTAGTAACACCTTGTAATGAACAACGTATGTTTATTTTATTCCGCATTTTAGATACCATATGTTGTTATAGGTGGATGTTTATGTTGGATCGTGATGACCGGATCCGGGTATTTGGAGACCCGAATTTGGGGGCGTCACAGCTCCTCTGGTATAGACAAAAGAAAAGGACATGTTTATTGGTTTTAATTACTGTTTTTGAATAATTTAAGTCTTTTATAAGGCTTTGTTGTAATAACTTAGTACTGAGAACGATGTAACTGAACTTAATGATATAAAATATATTATCATCCTTTATGATATCGATTGCGTTATACTCTGATCTTTAAATTGTTTATAATAGTGGTACTAAGTTAGTACAGTATCCATATGAACTATACATCTGAATGAGGGTATTTGAATGATATTGAGAGTTCTATAAGCTCTGGGGTTACACTTAATGAGCCTCGGTAAGGTGCCATCTTTACCGGAATGCGCCCCTCAGTTCTAGGGACAATCTTATCATTGATACTGTGAATGTCAGATAGATAGGGAATATCGATATGAAAGAGATATCCACAAGATATGAATCTATACATCCAAGTGAGGGTATCCAAACACAGATAACGTTCTGACGAGAACTATTATCTGTTATGGGATACTGTGAACCTTGAATAGATAGAAGTTATATATTATGGAATATTTATAGTTAAATAGTATCACGTGAGCACCAAATCTGCTACAGGAGGTGTAGAGAATTTGGGGGCGTCACACCAATACCTCGAATTTGGTGCTCACGATAAAATACATCCATACACCTCTAAATAACATAAATTAACTAATGCGGAATAAATAAACATATGTTGTTCATTACAAAAGGTTTACTACGTTCCCAAGGTCTATAACCTTAAATAGAATACATCGCAGAATACAATAATATTACAAAACGATTCCACGATTACATAACATGATAGTTCATATAACTATTCCTTAAGCTTTCATTTGCCTTTGTCCGCCTTGGAACTCCCCGGCTTAACTGCAATAGGTTCATGATATAGCAAGGGTGAGCAACTACTTTGCTCAGCAAGTTTAAAATGAATAAAGAAGATATATCATGAATGAATAAGAATAATAGCCGCATAGATCAACAATTTATGAACATTGATGAAGTAGCTGAAATGGCATAATCAAAGTTCAAATAAAACAATAAATATTGATTATTTACTGCTGAGTGGTCCAATAGACCATGAACGTTTGGCCAAAGAGTCAATCATTCAACTAACTCTTTTAAAACCTGGCCCCGTCAGCTGTACTCGAGGGGATCAGCATCTTGTACACCATGTATATGCATAACATTTAACTCTGACTGGATCGAATAACCGACACATTATAATCCCCTAAACAGGGTTGCTCTCTCAGTCCAAGAATCCGTACCAACTACTGGTTTGGATAGCTTTTAAAAATATTAATCCTGCATATGTCTAGCCGAAACAAATGACGTAGACTATTCCTTAAACAGTTTATCAAATGAAGAACTTAAACATTTCACAGCCCAACAACAAATCATGAATTCAAATACACAAAGTGCGAATATCAATAATTATTTCTGATGTGGAATAATTGACAATAATTAATCTACTAATATCATTTAAAAGTAATAACTCGTGTCTGAGTTAGGAAACTTGCAATAATATAGAATACTTGCTCAATAAATAAATCGAGTAAGATAGAACCTGCTTAATAATGAAACTTGCCCAATTATAAAGGTTGAGTAAGTTTAAGAAACTTGTAATTCATAAGAATAAACTCGCACAATAATAAAAGTTGTACGGGTTAGGAAACTTGGCCAACACAAGGGTTAGACAAGCGTTAGGAAACTTGCTCAATAAATAAATTGAGTTAGAATAGGAAACTTGCACAATATTCAACATTTGTATAGGATAAGAAACCTGCTCATTACAATTCGAGTAAGGTTAGGGAAAACTTGCCTGGTGCGTCTGCTACAATATTACAACACGCGCTCCTTAATATCCTACACAATTAAGTACATATTCACATAATAATTAGTCACATATTGGATACCAAATAATGGTCTATACTACTCTATAATGTTTCATTCTTATTAGAAACATAATATTAAACAAGATTATACACACTAGTTACGGCGTTACGACGCTTGCACGTCTGTACGCCAAACTTGATTATTTGAACGCCCAAACGACACGCATTTGCGTACGCCTAACACACCCATTCGATTTATCTAATACTCATTGGTTAATTCTAAGTATCATTATAATTTATAACATTCATGTTTTAGAACTTAGAACAACATAAATTAGCGTCGAAAACATTGTTGCACATGTGCATGTCCAACGCCCTCCGATTGTCTGCAATCGCACAACAGTCCTAAAGATGGTCAATTTAGGAATTGATCTCGACCTCAAATGTTAAAACTTATTAAAAGGAAGTTGTAATTATACTCTTTTTCTTTCCGAATCATCTTGGATCATCTCAATCCGAGTTCGTATGAGAAAGTTACGCCCATTTTACTAAAGGACGTCAAAGCTGTTTGCACAATCTCTTGTCCAGTGCCTTAGGCACTCAAAAATGGCCTTTGAGCAGCGCCTAGGCGCTCTCTCATAGTATATGGGCTCGTGGCCAGTGCTTTGCCAAGCGCCTAAGCGCTCGGCCTGAGTCACCCAACCCGTTTTCTTCCCGGAATGCTCTGTTTTTGGTTTTCTAGACCTATCTTGCTTCTAACCACCATAACTCCCTCAATACACGTTCAAATTGGTCCGTTCCGGACTCTATGGACTCCTAAGACATAGGGCTACAACATATCAAAAATTTAAAGATATCCATTAATATTAACATGGCCAAATCTTAGGCCAAAGTATCAACTCATGCTATATTTTTGTGTTCTTGGTGTTCTTGGTGTTCTTCACAAAAATCATCACCAAATCTTTGTTTTAATCCCTTTTTACTCCATTCCAACTGGGTTAAACTCATAACCCATGGAATTATAACATCATAATAACAAATAAATTAAACAAACACGAAATCATAGCTACAAAGTCCTCTAAATCGTTCAAATGTTCAAGTTCATGTCCAAAGTTCATTGTTCTTCATCCTCCTTAAGCATATGTACAGATTTATTGCGTTTTTGTTCCACTTTGATGTTATTAATGGCTTATATAACCTCTTAACCACATTTAAAAACATCCAACACAATCAAAAACAACAAGAATCGCCAGAAAATCGAATTACAAGCTTAAGAGCTCAAAAACCACAAAAACTTGAAAACCTTAACAAGAACTCGAATGGAATGGATTTGATTGTTTGTTTACCTCTGTAAATCCTTCCTAGATGATTAAGAAGATTGCTAGGCTTTGCTTTAAGTTCTTGTTCCTTGCTTTGGCTTCCTTCTCTTCTTCACTCGTGCACCACCTCTCTCTCTAGACTTCTTCTTCTTCCTTCTTCCTTTTTCCGGCGATTTCCTTTTCTTTTTCCGGCGACTTCCTCCTCCTTCCTTCTTCTTTCTTGCTGCAAATTTTCCCTCTCTCTCTCTCTCTCTATCTGCTGAAGCAACTTGGTTTGATGAAATGCAAGAAAGAATGAATGATTTGGGAGGAGTGGAGGAGTAATTTTAGGAGTAGTGGGTTAGTTGCTCAAGGTTAGCCAACAAATTCAAATGCTTGCCGGCAACTCCCTTCATGCTCTCATTTGATTGGCCTAAATTAGTGGGTTGGTTCCCTCTTGGAGTAACAAGCCAAAATAAATACGCAGATACACAAAAATATATCCAAAAACTCCCACTTTTGTACCAAAACTGATAAATAACTCCACCCAAAATTAAAATGGGTACTCCCATAATTATTGGGATGGGTAAAAATAATTATTATGGGATTTGTCCAAATATTCGGAACACCCATATAATACATTTCGGATACGGATAAAATCACGTATCATCTCAAATAAAATTTCTGACACTTGGAAAAATTATTCGTACGCATATACGCATTAACTAAATTATTCAACATCGAAAAAGACACAAAAATTTTATGGCATGAATAGTGCCTCGGGAAACGTGCCCCGTGAATAGTAATTTAGCGATGCTATGTGAAATCAATTATTCACTTAAACAAAACTATAACACGTAAAATTTCATGCATTCATATAATCCAGGTTGTCACACAACCTTTAAACATACAACACAAAAATAATATTAAAAAAATATAATATATTCATTAATATTCAAAATTTGAATTACATGGCAAATCCAAAATTCCCGGTCGTTACATCCTCCCCCCTTATAAGAATTTTGTCCCCAGAATTACAATCTAGGTACGGAACACTTAACATGGGTTCACTCAAAAAGATGCGGATAATTCTTCCTCATCTTTTCTTCTAGCTCCCACGTGACTTCTTCAGCTGCGTGGTTCCTCCAAAATACTTTGACCGAATGGATGACCTTATTTCTTAACGTCTGCTCCTTCCTATCTAATATCTGGACAGGAATCTCTTCATATGACAAGTCTCACTCAACTTGAATCGGTTCATAGGATATCACATGCTTTTAGTCGGGTTTATATGGCCGCAACACAGAAACGTGAAATACATTATGAATGTGCTCCAGTTCAGGAGGTAAAGCTACCTCCTATGCCACTTCACCTACCCTCTTTAAAACTTCAAATGGTCCTACGAACCTAGGACTCAATTTTCCCTTCTTTCCAAATCTGATCTTCCCTTTCCAGGGAGATACCTTCAAAAACACGAAACTGCCAACTTCAAAGTCTCGCTTCTGACAATGCAAATCGGAATATTTCTTCTGTCAGTCCTGAGCCGCTACCAATCGAGTTCTTATCACCTTGACGACATCCACAGTCTGTTATACCAATTCAGGTCCCAACAGTCTCTGTTCACTGACTTTGTCCCAACACAGAGGTGTCCGACACTTCCTCCCGTATAATGCTTCATATGGTGGCATGCCAATACTCGCATGATAACTGTTATTATAGGCAACCTCAACCAATGGTAGCTGCCTTTAAAATCCATTACACATGCTCTAAGCATGTCCTCCAGCATGTGAATCGTTCGTTCGCTTTGCCCATCCGTTTGAGGGTGATGCGCCGTACTCATCCTCAACTGAGTTCCCAACCTTTCTTGCAAGCTCTTCTAGAAATTCGATGTGAAACGCTGATCTCTATCAGATACAATAGATACCGGCACTTCATGTCTTGACACAATCTCTTTCACATATAACTTTGCTAGTTACTCCAGATTGTACCTTATCTTGATCGGTAGAAAATGTGCAGATTTAGTTAAACGATCCACGATCACCCAGATCGCGTCGTAACCCTTCTGAGTTGGTGGAAGCCCCGTCACAAAGTCCATCGTGATATGCTCCCACTTCCACTCCGGAATTTCCAGCAGTTGTAGCAGCCCACCCGGTTTCTGATGTTCTGCTTTTACCCTCTGACATGTCAAACATCGCCCAACACATTCCGCGACCTCCCTCTTCATGTTCGGCCACCAGAAGTGTTGGCGCAAATCCTGATACATCTTGGTACTACCAGGGTGTATCGAATACCTTGTAGAAGGAGCTTCCTACAGAACCTCTTCCCTTAACTCCGGAACCATCGGTATCCATATTCTCCCTTCAAACCTTAGCAATCCTGTACTATCAATTTTGTACTTCAAATCCTCTCCTTCCGAGACTCGCTCCCTTATGGCAACACATTCATCGTCCTTTCCTTGAGCCTCCTTTATCCTGTCTAATAAAGTCGGACTCGCCTCTACTGTGAACAGTTTCTCGTCTGCATTCGTCGGATACTTAACTTCTAACTCCAATATTTCCATATCCTTGATTAGTTCTTCTTGAGTTGTCAGCATCATCAATTTATCTCTGCCCTTCTTACTTAGAGCATCGGCTACTACGTTGGCCTTACCAGGATGGTATAGAATCTCACAAGCGTAGTCCTTGATCAACTCTAACCATCGCCTCTGTCTCATGTTTAGCTCCTTCTGAGTGAAGATATATTTCAGACTTTTGTAGTCTGTGTATATCTCACACTTTAACCCATACAGATAGTGCCTCCAAATCTTCAGAGCAAACACCACTGCTGCTAGTTCCAGGTCATGAGTCGGATATCCCTTCTCATAGTCTTTCAGTTGTCGTGACGCATACCCAATGACCTTCCCATGCTGCATCAATACGCACCCAACGCCTTTGTGTGACGCATCACTGTACACCACAAATCCCCCTGTATCATCTGGCAGTGATAACACAGGTGCTTCACTAAGTTTCTTCTTTAACTCCAAGAAACTCTCTTCGCACTTATCCGTCCACTGAAACTTCATAGTCTTCCTTGTCAAATTTGTTAACGACGTCGCTATCTTCGAAAAATTCTGAATAAATCTCCCAGTTTATTACCGCTTCTACCTTGGTAGGATCCACTGATACACCATCCTTGTCAATTACGTGCCCCAAAAACTGCACCCTTTGTAGCCAAAATTCACACTTGGAAAACTTTGCATATAGTTTCTCTCTCCTCAGCGTTTCCAAGGCTATCCTCAAATCCTCGACGTGTTCCCCCTCCATCTTCGAGTAGACTAGGATGTCATCTATGAAAACGACAACAAATTTATCTAGGTGTTGCTTGAACACTCGGTTCATCATGTCCATAAATGCTGCTGGCGTGCTCGTCAGCCCAAACGACATCACCAAAAACTCAAAGTGTCCATATCGAGTTCTGAATGCTGTCTTTGGAATATCCTCTTGCCTCACATTCAGTTGGTGATATCCCATTCTCAAGTCAATCTTCGAAAAGTATTTTGCTCCTTTCAATTGATCAAACAAATCATCAATTTTGGGCAACAGGTACTTGTTCTTAATCGTGACTTTGTTCAACTCCCGATAGTTAATGCAAAGCCTAAGCGATCCATCTTTCTTCTTTACGAACAGTACTGGCGCTCCCTATTAGGTTTGTATATGACGCGAACATGTAATCAAATTACATAAATAAAACGAAAGCGCGATAAAATCGGATTTTTTTAAAATTTTATACAAACCATCACCATGATCATTCTATGTGCTCAATTAACGATATAAACGAAAGAGATAGAGAAAAAAATTATACCCTCGTAGAACCGTGCTTCCTCGGGTACAAGTTCACCTCCAATTCCTTCGCGTTCTCCTTAAATTCCACCGACTAAATTCCTTTGCTTGATCAACGTTAGCCACCCAAGTGTTTGGCCTCTAGAGGTGATCCACCAAGGAAGAATAGTTATTCAGGAAGTTGGGTGTTGGCAAACCCCTATTTCTATCTCTATAGAAATTGTAAGAACTCTCCACAATCTAATGCAAGAGTGTGTAACCCTAATCTATGATAAGACTCCTCTTATTTATAGATGTAGGAATAACCCTTCCCTAAACTATTTAGGATTAGGGTTTCTATTATAATTAAACTCATTTAATTAATTATGCTCCTAATCCAATTAAGAATTCATGAGAGAGTACTTCTATTAATTAATTCCCAATCCCTATTAGGAATTAAATAATAGTAATAGTAATAATAATAATAATAAGACTCCTCTTATTAATTTATATTTAATATTTCCAAAATATTAAATAATAAATATTAAGCTATTTAATTTATTCTATCTCCATAGATTAAATTAAATACACTTAACTTATTATTACAATTATGCCATGTACTTCTTAAATAAATATTTTTCTTTCGCGTTGTGACCCTTTAGGTTCTTCATATTAAACCGGTTGTGAATAAATCAATTAGAACAATTCTAATTTTATTTAAATAAATAAATTAAACTATTTAATTTATTTAAATAAATAATATTTATTCTACAATAAGGGTAAGCCCCTTTAGCGATCAACGACTTTCCAGATAATATAGATTTCAACATTAATCACAAAAGAACCTTTCAGTGCATAGTTACCGTACAATTCAATCCTTCTACCATACAATGTCCCAATTAAATATAAGACATGGAATTACTATCAAGTCTTATTTTATTTAATTATAGGCATTTCGATTCTCAAATGCACAACTCTAAATAATGCAAATTAGAAACTCCTTTCTAATTTCATTCTGCCTTGGCCAAGGACTACCGAGTTATCATTTATTGAATCACATAGGACGTTCACATCTTTTACTAGACGAGGTAGATTCTTTGTTGATCATTCACCTATCTCCATGTACAACTAATTATACCCAAGCATACCCAAGATAACTCATCATACAACTAATAACTCATCATACACAAGATACTATGATGATCTCAAGTCCAAGGATCACTTGTACTACTATCACTAGAGGAATTCCTATTGACAGGCGAGTAAAGCTCCATTAGTTATTCCTTAGCGAGCCATGTTCAGTGAACTTATTCTCCAATAAGCACCTACATACTTGCTTTAGTGTCTCCACATAAATGATTATGAGATCAATCATCCTCTTCCTAAGAGCAAGACACGTATATACTAATCTATCCGGATTCACTAATCCCCTTTTTAGTAATCCAACGATTAGGAACGATTTTAGTTTTTGAGCTATCTAGAATTTAGATCTCATTAGCATGATCACCATCATGATTCCGAAAGCATTGCTCAAAACTATGGGTTTATCACATTTAATATAACAGCACTATGTAGATAATGTAAAATGCCTTTTAAGAAAATCAATTCTTTTATTAATAAATGAATAAGATTATAAAGTATATGCTACATCATATCAAATATGATTGGCTTGTGTGCATACTACTTTCAATCTCCCACTTGCACTAAAGCCAATCGCCCTGGTATCTAATACCTATCTAGTCTAAGTGACGATCAAATTGTTGTTGTGTTAAAGTTTTAGTAAATGGATCTGTAATGTTGTCTTGAGAGTCCACACACTCCAGGGTGACATCTCCTCTTTCAATGATCTCTCTAATCAAATGAAACCGCCGCAACACGTGTTTGGATTTCTGATGAGACATGAGTTCCTTAGCCTGCGCAACAGCTCCGGTGTTATCACAGAATAAAGGTACGGCTCCTCTAATGCTAGGAACCACTCCAAGTTCCGTTATGAACTTCTTCATCCAAACAGTTTCCTTTGCAGCTTCACTTGCAGCTATGTACTCTGCCTCTGTCACTGAATCAGCAATTGTTTGCTGCTTGAAACTCTTCCAACTCACCGCGCCACCATTTAAGGTAAACACATACCCTGAAACGGATTTACTGTCATCTTGGTCCGTTTGAAAACTTGAGTCTGTATAGCCCTCTAGTTTCAATTCAGCCCCACCGTAAATAAGAAATACATCCTTAGTTCTTCTCAAGTACTTTAGGATGTTTTTCACTGCCTTCCAGTGCTCTTCTCCTGGATTCGACTGATATCTGCTCGTTACACTAAGTGCATGAGCGACATCTGGGTTAGTACATATCATACCATACATGATAGATCCTATTGCGGAAACATAAGGAATCTTATTCATACGGTCTCTCTCCTCAGGTGTCTTTGGGGCCCGTTTCTTAGAGAGATGTATTCCATGGCTCATCGGCATGAGACCTCTCTTGGAATCTTCCATGCTAAACTTCTTTAGCATCGAGTCAATGTACTTTCCTTGGGTTAAGCCCAGCATCCTTTTAGATCTATCTCTATAGATCTTTATCCCCAAAATATAGGATGCCTCACCCAAGTCCTTCATGGAGAAGTACTTAGATAACCAAATTTTGATCGACTGTAGCATAGGAACATCATTCCCTATCAGTAATATATCATCAACATATAATACAAGGAATGATACAGCGCTCCCACTAACCTTCTTGTACACACATGGTTCATCCTCATTTTTAATAAAATCAAACCTTTTGATTATCTCATCAAAACGGATGTTCCACCTTCGAGAAGCTAGCTTCAACCCATAAATGGATCGTTGTAGCTTACAGACTTGGTTTGTTCCAACCGTTGAAACAAAACCCTCTGGTTGTATCATATATACATTCTCCTCAAGCTCTCCATTGAGGAAGGCCATTTTCACGTCCATTTGCCAGATTTCGTAGTCATAATAAGCTGTAATTGTAAGCAAAATCCGAATGGACTTGAGCATTGCTACTGGTGAGAAGGTTTCATCATAGTCAACTCCTTGTCTTTGTTTAAAACCTTTTGCAATCAATCAGGCCTTATAGGTCTCTACCTTGTCGTCCGCTCCAGTCTTTCTCTTAAAGACTCATTTACACCCAATAGGCTTTATGCCCTCAGGTGGTGAAACCAAAGTCCATACTTGGTTTTGATACATGGAATCCATCTCGGATTTCATGGCTTCAAGCCATTTCTCTGAGTCTTTACTACTCATAGCCTCTTCGTAAGTTAATGGATCATCATCATCTATGATGCGTACCTCATCATCATCCTCTATGATGAATCTATACCTATCAGGTATCTTCGGTACTCTTCCAGATTTACGAATAGGTAGTGGTACGGTAGGTTCTTCTACTTGGTCAGGTACCTGACTTTGATCCGTAGTATTTTGTGGTTCTTGAACTTCTTCAAGATATATCTTACTCCCACTAACCCCTTCAAGGATAAACTCCTTTTCCAAGAAGGCAGCGTGTTTCGCAATAAACACCTTTTGATCAGTATGATGATAGAAATAATATCCTAAACGTTCTTTAGGATATCCCACAAATTTACACTTATTGGATCTAGTCTTCAGCTTATCATGCTCAAACCTTTTGACATAAGCTGGACAACCCCAAGTCTTAACATGCTTAAGACTAGGTTTCCTCCCTGTCCATATCTCATATGGGGTCTTTGGGACGGATTTGGTAGGTACCTTGTTAAGTAGGTATGCAGCCGTTTCTAGGGCATAACCCAGAAGGATATTGGAAGGTCGGTAAAACTCGTCATGGAATGAACCATGTCCAATAATGTTCGATTTCTCCTTTCAGATACACCATTCAACTGTGGCATCCCTGGTGGAGTCCATTGTGAGATTATACCATTTTCTTTGAGACAATTGAGAAACTCATTGGTCAAGTATTCCCCTCCTCGATCCGATCGAAGAATCTTAATACTCTTACCAGTTTGCTTCTCTACTTCACTTCTGAATTCTTTGAACTTTTCAAACGATTCAGATTTGTATTTCATTAAATACACATATCCAAATCTAGGATGATCATCAGTGAAAGCAATAAAATAAGAATACCCTCCTCGTGCATTCGTTATCATAGGTCCACATACGTCTGTGTGTACCAACGCTAACAACTCTGTAACTCTTTCTCCTTTTCCACTAAAAGGGGATTTAGTCATCTTACCCATGAGACAAAATTCACAAGTTAGATATGATTCGTAATCAGATAGCTCTAAAAGCCCATCTTTATGCAACTTGGATAATCTTGTTTCATTAATATGACCGAGTCTACAGTGCCACATAAAGGTATAATTAACATCATCTCTTTTTCTTTTCTTTGTTTGTTCAATTTGAACTATATTTTTCATGCAAGTCAAGTATGTAAAGTTCATTCAGTAGATTGCCAACACCATATAAAACATTTTTATTATAAATAGAACAACTATTGTTCTTTATTATAATATCAAAACCATTCATATCCAATACAGAAATTGAAATAATGTTTCTAATGAGTGTCGGAACATAATAACAATTATTTAAACTAATGAAGTTGCCCGAAGGCAGTGCTAAACAATAAGTCCCTACAGCTAATGCAGCAACCTTTGCTCCATTTCCCACTCGTAGGATGACTTCATCCTTGTTCAGCTTTCTACTTCTGCTTAGTCCCTGCATATTATTACATATATGAGAACTACAGCCGATATCCAATACCCAAGTAGAACTTTGACTTTCAAAAAAATTAATTTCAATCATGAACAAACCTAGATCGGAAGTCGAAGCTTCTCCAAGCTTCTTCTGCTTTTGGTCCGCAAGATACTCCTTGCAGTTCCTCTTCCAATGTCCCTGCTTGTTACAATGGTAGCAAATTCCTTTGCTATCAGGATCAGGTTTCTTTTTATCCTTGCTTTTTGCCTTGCCCTTAGCCTTCTTGTTTTTCTTCTTTTCAGAAGATACCTTGGGCCTCTTCCTTTTCTTGGAAGAATCATCCACTAGTAAGACTTGGTTTTTGTTGGATGAGAAGTGACCTTCAGCAGTTTTCAGCATGTTAAGTAACTCAGGCAAGCTGACGTCCAACTTATTCATGTGAAAATTCACAACAAATTGTGAGAAGGTGTCCGGGAGTGACTACAAGATCAAATCTTGACTTAACTCCCCATCCATCACGAACCCAAGCTGTCCAAGTTGTTCAATCAGATTGATCATCTTAAGGACATGAGTCTCAACGGTAGTGCCCTCGGTCATACGAGATCGGAAGAGCTGCTTAGATATCTGATATCTAGCCGTCCTACTTTGCTCACCATACAACTTTTTGAGGTGTAGCAATATAGTAGGAGCATCCATAGTTTCATGCTGAAGCTGAAGCTCGTTATTCATGGATGCGAGCATGATGCATTGAGCCAAGGTTGCATCATCTTGCCACTTTCTGAAAGTAGCAATCTCTTCCTCAGAGGCTGTTTCTGCAACATTTGCAGGGACTGGCGAATTTAGGACATAAGAAATCTTTTCAGCAGTGAGAACAATTCTCAGATTTCTTAACCAGACCGTGTAATTCGGTCCGGTCAGTTTGTTAGCATCAAGTATGCTACACAGTGATAGTGAGTTTGACATTTTTAAATTCTGCATGTGAAAATAGACAACATTTTAGCATTCATTAATTTAATTAATTACCAAAACAAATTAAGTCTTTATTTAAATTGGTATCTCCCACTATTTTCATCAAACTATATTACCCTCATTATATAGTTCGGCAAATCTAATTAAAGATTTGCTAGTGAGATTAAAGACCACATTTCAAATGTATATAGCCTTGTGTGTGCACAACAAACTATATATAAATAAATAGGTAGACAACTATTGTCAATTACATCACTATGTAACTCCTTGTATTTTGCCTCTTAGATTATAAAGGTCAAGTGTGTCCACATCCGAACTAAAATAATCTAAGTTAAGTCCAACCTAGCACTTCTATATATATGAAGAGAAAAAAACTGCCCTTATGCGTGCACAACAAAGCAGTAATGTTCAATTCCTTAATAAGCATCAAATGTGATAAAACAACATCTTAAATATTTAATACTCGCCTTGTGTGTGCACAACAAACTCATATTAAATATTTAATACTCTATTGTTTTACCATGCTAGAAGGCGACGTTCGATATTCCTAATATCTTTGAACGCTTAGGACTTAATATTATTTCTTTGAGGGGTTTGTTATTATTAGTCTCATCTTGTTTAGCGCGCATGCACATATATATATATATATATATATATATATATATATATATATATAAAACTCAAAATAATATTTAACAAGACAAGCATGTTGTATAATATATAATATATATATATATATAGTAATCATGCACATATAGAATACTATATTTTACCCGGATTGATTGTGGACTTTTATTCTAGTTTGGTTCACTAGAGCCACCAAGTGAACCAAAAGGTCAAACTTAGGGTGCAAGATTAAAATTTAAATATAACTATTACATTTAAACTCAGGCTCCATTACAAACGGGTCTTCATGCGCTCCTTGCTCCTTTGTGTCCAATTCTTCAAAATTAATTCTAACTAGTCCTATTATAAAAACTATTTACAATAAATAGAAACCTTGATCAACAGTCAAGGGGAAGTACATAGGAGGGAGATAGAATTTTACATTAAGAAAAATTACAGAAGACGAGGTACGCAGACCCCATTTATAATTGTTCAATCAGATTGATCATTTTAGGACATATGTCTGTACTATAGTGCCATCGGTCATTCTAGATCGGAAAAGCTCCTTAGATATCTGATATCTAATAGTCCTACTTTCCTCACCATTCAACTCCTTGAATGTGCAGGAGTACAGTAGGAGCATCCATAGTTTCATGCTAACGCTGAAGCTTGTTACTCATAGATACGAGCATGATGCATTGAGCCAACTGTGCATCATCTTGCCACTTTCTAAAAGTAGCAATATCTTCCTCAGAGGCATTGTCTGCAACCATTGTAGGGATAGGCATATTAAGGACATGAGATAGTTTTTCAGCCTTGAGAACTATTCTCAGATTCTTTAACCAGTCTTTTTAATTTGGTCCGGTTAATTAGCATCTAATATGCTCCGCAGTGATAGTAAATTAGACATTGTAAAATTTTGTAAATGAATTTGTAATTTAACAACATTTTAGCATACATTCATTTCTTAATTAATTACCAAAATAAATTAAGTCTTTATTTTAAATTGGTATCTCTCACTTTTTCATCAAACAATATTACCCTCAACATATACAGTTCGACAAATCTAATTAAAGATTTGCTAGTGAGATTAAAGATCCTATTTCAAATGTATATAGCCTTGTGTGACACAACAAACGATATATAAATAAACAGGTAGACAACTATTGTCAATTACATCACTATGTAACTCCTTGTATTTTGCCTCTTAGATTACTTTGATCAAGTGTGATACATCCGAATCAAAATTATCCAAGTTAAGTCCAACCTAGCACTTCCATATATTCGAAAGAAAAACACTGTCCTTGTGTGACACAACAAAACAGCATCGTTCAGTCTATTTATAAACATCAAATGTGATAAAGCAACATCTTAAATATTTAATACTTGCCTTGTGTGACACAACAAACTCATATTAAATGTTTAATACTCTATCGCTTTACCATGCTAGAAGGCGACGTTCGATATTCCAAATATCTTTGAACGCTTAGGACTTAATATAATTTCTTTGAGGGGTTTGTTATTATTGTCTCATCTTGTTTAGCGCATGCACATATATATATATAAAATACGCGTCATATTATTTAACATGCGAAGCATGTTGTATAATATATAATATATATACATAGTAAGCATGCACATATAGAATACAATATTCTACCCGGATTGATTATGGACTTTTATTCTAGTTTGGTTCACTAGAGCCACCAAGTGAACCAAAAGGTCAAACCTAGGGTGCAAGAACAAAATTTAAATATAACTATTACATTTAAACCCAGGTTCTATTAAAAACGGGTCTTCAAGCGCTCCTTGCTCCTTTGTCTCTAATTCTTCAAGTAATTCTAACTAAACCTATTACATAAACTATTTACAATAAATAGAAACCTTGATCAGCAGTCGAGGGGAGGTACATAGGAGGAAGATAAAATTTACATCAAGAAAAACTAGAGAAGACGAGGTATGCAGACTCTATTTATAAAAACCCATTCATTCAAGCATCCACTAAAATAAATCCAATCACACATTGGTCAGTAGTCCATAATCAATCCCTATTTATTATCATACATATCTCTATATGTATCAATAAATAACATTCATCTCATGAATAATAAAACCATTCCATATATGCATTGATATCATTTAATGGGCAATTAAAAGTTTACCAGAAATCCAATTTTGAAACAAAAATAAACTCCTTTATTTTAATTAAAATTTAAATCATAATAAACCTATTTATTTTATTTTATCCAATTTTGAATAAAAATAAACTCTTTTATTTTTAATCAAATTAAAAATCAAAATAAACTCTTTTATTTCAATTAACATGGAATCCAATTTTAAGTTCAAAACAAACTCTTTTATTTTAACTTAAAATTGTTGGAAAATAAAATATGTTGAATCATATTCCTTATCAAAATAAACATCTTTATTTTTAAGGAAACATGAAATCCTATTCCATATGTGAATAAACTCCTTTATTCTAGGAAACATGGAATCCTATTCCAAATGTGAATAAACTCTTTTATTCTAGTTAACGTATAATCCAATTCCAAGTTCAAATAAACTTTTAATTTTAATTATATTTCAATTCAAAATAAACCTTTTATCTTAATTGAAAATAAATAAAATAAAAATAAAAAATTTTCAAAATCTGCAGACCGGTGCGACCACGCTGCACCCTAGAAATGATTTCTGGGTTCGGGCGCGGCCGCGCCGCGTAGCAGACTTCGATTTTTTTTTTCATTGCCCAGAAAATCGATCCAATCGCATACCCATACATACATAGAATCATAATAATCGATAATTAGCACAAGGTTAGGCTCTGATACCACTGTTAGGTTTGTATATAGCGCGAATTACATAAATAGTGCGGAAGCGCAATAAAACGGATTTTAAATATTTTCATACAAACCATCACCATGATCATCCTTGTGATTAATTATCAATTAAACGAAAAAGATAGAGATATAGAATTATACCTTTGTAGAATCATGCTTTCACAGGTACGAGTTCACCTCCAAATCCTTCGCGTTCTCCTTGAATTCCACTGATTAAATTCCTTCCTTTGATCAACGTTAGCCACCCAAGTGTTTGGCCTCTAGAGGTGATCCACCAAGGAATAATAGTTGTTCAAGAAGATGGGTATTGGCAAAACCCTAGTTTCTATCTCTATAGAACTTGCAAGTACTCTCTCTCTCCAATTCTTAGAGAAGAGTGTGTAACTGTCTAACCCCAAATCATGATAAGAGTCCTCTTATTTATAGATATAAGGACCCTCCTAAACTATTTAGGATTAGAGTTTATATTCTAATTAAACTCCTTTAATTAATTATACTCCTAATTCAATTAGGAATGCATGAGAGAGTACTTCTATTAATTAATTCTCAATCCCTATTAGGAATTAAATAATAGTAACGGTAATAATAATAATAATAAGACTCCTCTTATTAATTTATATTTAATATTTCCAAAATATTAAATAATAAATATTAAGCTATTTAATTTATTCTATCTCCATAGATTAAATTAAATACTCTTAACTTATTATTACGATTATGCCATTACTTCTTAAACAAATATTTTCCTTTTGCGGTGTGACACTTTAGGTTCTCTATATTAAACTAGTTGTGAATAAATCAATTAGAATAATTCTAATTT
This sequence comes from Aralia elata, assembly GCA_034770075.1. Taxonomy (NCBI): domain Eukaryota; kingdom Viridiplantae; phylum Streptophyta; class Magnoliopsida; order Apiales; family Araliaceae; genus Aralia; species Aralia elata. The sequence goes on from CM068385.1 coordinate 48,077,213, forward strand.
TATTTAAATAAATAAATTAAACTATTTAATTCATTTAAATAAATAATATTTATTCTACAATAAGGGTAAGCCCCCTTAGCGATCAACGACTTTCCAAATAATATAAATTTCAACATTAATCACAAAAGAACCTTTCAGTGCATAGTTACCATACAATTCAATCCTTCTACCATACAATGTCCCAATTAAATATAAGACATGAAATTACTGTCAAGTCTTATTTTATTTAATTATATGTATTTCGATTCTCAAATGCACAACTCTGATTAATGCAAATTAGAAACTCCTTTCTAATTTCATTCTGCTTTGCCAAAGACTTCTGAGTTGTCATTTATCGAATCACATAGGACATTCTCTCCTTTTACTAGAAGTGGTAGATTCTTTGTCGACCATTCACCTATCTCCATGTACAACTTATTATACCCAATCATACCCTTTGATATATCCTAAGGGTCTTAAGGGACATGTCAAAGTATAACTCACCATACACAAGATACTATGATGATCTTAAGTCCAAGGATCACTTGTACTACTATCACTAGAGGAATTCCTATTGACAGGCGAGTAAAACTCCATTAGGTATTCCTTAGCGAGCCACGTTCAGTGAACTTATTCTCTAATAAGCACCTACATACTTGCTTTAGTGTCTCCACACAAATGATTATGAGATCAATCATCCTCTTCATAAGAGAAAGCAACGTATGTACTAATCTATCCGGATTCACTAATACCCTTTTTAGTAATCCATTGATTAGGAACGATTTTATTTTATGAGCTATCTAGAATTTAGATCTCATTAGCATGATCACCATCATGATTCTAAAAGCATTGCTCAAAACTATGGGTTTATTGTCGACGCCGGGTTTTCGTCTCTGATGCGATTGCTTGTCCTTTTCCGATTTTAGCCTTTGTTATTAGATGATTTTGGAAAAGGTCGGCATTGATGTCGACGGGGTTTTGAAAGATCGTTTTTATGATGAGCCAATTAACCAGAGTCGCCAGTTGGTATATTTGAAATAGATGTACCAACTCATCCGAGTTTTCGTTTTTTTATAAATTGATGGCTCATACGTGACTCCGAATTAATTGGTCTGCGAACCGAGATTCATAGAGTTCGGAGGCTTGCTTAAGCGAGGGGAAGGTGTTAGGCATCCCCCGACTTCCGTGAAACACGGTTACCGCAATCTTGATGCTTTTCCTATCCTTTTAATTCTTGAATGTGTGCGTGCGCGTGTGTGTGTGTGCCTATGTGAATGTTGTGGTGAGTTTGTATGAAAGAATCATTTGGATTTTTTAGGGAAAGTCGTGCTTTAATTTGAGAACGCTTCAGAATGTCTTTTCGGCATACACGATAAAGCTTTATGAGAAAGGTTTGATTTTAATTGTCAAAACTACAAGATTTTCATTATGTGTCATTTCGGCAAATAAGAGTTTTTAAACCTTCGTCAAAATAGGAATCGAGATCTATACGTTGCTTTCGTAACTTAAATGATGGGCAACTTCTAAAATCTCTTTAACCCTATGCACAACGGTTTAATAAAACGTCATTTGTTTCACAAAACCATTTCTTGTGATGTTTGAAAACAATTTTCTTTATCTTTCTCGTTGAAATATAAATCGACATTCATTAGCACTTCCCATTTATTAACCTCGCGATGCTAATAGCCTAGTTTGATTGATTTTATGAAAATCTTATCATTTAGCTTTGAAATCAATTTCGTGTCATAAATCAAATCAAGTATTAAAATGCGTGGAGCTATTCATGGGCATGTAAGCCATCCGAATAACCCCAACGCCCACACTCACATATTTCACTATTACGGGGCCTTAAACACGATTCTCGCCTTGGCGTCGTTTTAAGGCCCGAAGATTACATGTTCACAATGAAGATTACATCGTTTCTACGATCTACATCAAAAGACGTCCATCATCAGATTCGGACCACGGGGTCGCTTTCCTAGGCTCACATCCACAATTTATACACACCCACGTAATGGATACTACAAAAATTAAACAAGCTAAAATCGCCAAATAGATATCATCGGGCCATTAGGAAGAATTTCGTTCCATTTGGAACCCTCACTAATAGTCTTCAATCCATTGATCCACAACAATATACAAGAAAAACTACATCTCACACAACCCAATTGACAAGAAGATTAACAAAATGGTATACAAAAATTGCTATGGAAATAATCTTTTCACCTTGCAAATAATCCTCACAATAGGTATGAATTTATGTATTGAGTAGAATAGAAGATATATGATATATAATCTTACATAAAAGATATAATTCCTCACTTCTTATCTCTCTTTTCTCTCTATTTTCCTTGCAAATTCTTGCTATTTCTCCCTCAATTTCCGAGCTTTTTGGCTGCTGCTGATTCCTTCTTCCTCCAAATCTGCTCAACCCCCTGGATGAAATGAAGAAACTGAGCTGAAATAGGCTGGCCTAGGGCAGCCGCAGATTGATCTGCGGCTTGGCCGCAAATTCATCTACGGCTGGCTGGCCCACCAGCCACTCAGCCTGGTTTCGAGTTCCGTGTTTCGAGTTCCGTGTTTTTAAAAGGCGCACTCATTGGCCGCAGATCAATCCGCGGCTGGCTGGCTTGACTTTCTCGATTTTTGTGCTACGCCTCAATTCTCGTGTCGTGACGTCGGTTTTCGCCGACATGTTCATATTTTGCAGTCCGGGAATTACTGGGAGACGCAACACATCATTCGGAAATGCTCAAATCAGACAGCCCTGTTGTCACGTCGGTTTCGATTGTAAATCGTCGCGGTGGCGTCGAGTGTTCGTACTTGTCCATCCTTTGCTCTCGCAGGCCGGCTCATTTGACGGATTTGCCCTCCTATCAGGGTTAGTATACGAAGTGCAAAATTTGGGTGTCTACAGCTGCCCCTCTTTATCATGTTTATAAAATGTTAAATGAAATGAACATGATAAAGAAATAGACACCCGACGCATGAATGACAGTTCACAAGAATGACAATACATACATGATGCAGCAATGCAACTTATGATGCAACACGAGATGTAAGGCATGCAAAACATTCGTAAAGGTGTCAATGCATCAATCCCCGCCCGCCTTGTTAGTCGACGGGTTTCATCTTCCAATCGGTCGTCTCGTGATCACCAGGTCTCGTATCCGGTTGATTGTCTTGTGAGTGTCGGGTCTCGTATCCGGTCGCTCGTCTGGTCGGGGCCGGGTCTCGTATCCGGTCATCCATCTCGTAATCACCTTATTGCATCGCATTGTCATCAGAGGAAGTTATTCTCCTGACTAGCTTGAAAGGCATCCTTGGAATTCGTCCTCGTACATCGTTCTTGGCAGCCATTACTTTTGACTCAGATAGGCTAGGACCTTGATACCTAACCTGCATGGATCACGTACAGAGTTATCATCTATTCAATGCATGTGAAACAACATTTAAAATGCAAATTTGCTGAAAAATGACCCTATACAGTCTCTTGATACTGTTCTACAGATGTCATCATTTGTCGGGGTTTGCTTGGATCTCAGCCCTTCCTAGGGATCGCTCACTTTTTGGATATTAGCCCTTCCCAGGTGTTGTTCACCACCTTGTTGTGGTTCGTTTGGATGCCTTCCCAGGTTTGCTCACCACCTTGCTGCGGTTTGCTTGGATGCCTTCCCAGGTTTGCTCACCACCTTGTTGTGGTTTGCTTGGATGCCTTCCCAGGTTTGCTCACCACCTTGTTGTGGTTTGCTTGGATGCCTTCCCAGGATCACTTCTTGTTTGGATACCAGCCCTTCCCAGGGGTCACTGATTGTTTGGATACCAGCCCTTCCCAGGGGTCTTTGATTGGTTGGATACCAACCGTTCTTTGGGATGTTAGTTGTTTGGATCTCAGCCCTTCCCAGGGTGTTAGTTGTTTGGATCTCAGCCCTTCCCAGGGTGTTAGTTGATTGGTTGGATACCAGCCCTTCCCAGGGTGTTAGTTGATTGGTTGGATACCAGCCCTTCCCAGGGTGTTAGTTGATTTGTTGGATACCAGCCCTTCCCAGGGTGTTAGTTGATTTGGATCTCAGCCCTTCCCAGGGTGTTAGTTGATTGGTTGGATATCAGCCCTTCCCAGGGTGTTAGTTGATTTGGATCTCAGCCCTTCCCAGGGTGTCAGTTGTTTGGATCTCAGCCCTTCCCAGGTTTTTTTTTTGATTTTTTTTTTGGATACCAGCCCTTCCCAGGGGTTGTTGATTTTTTTTTGATACCAGCCCTTCCCAGGGATCGTTGATTTTTGGATACCAGCCCTTCCCAGGGATTGTTGATTTTTTTAGATACCAGCCCTTCCCAGGGATTGTTGATTTTTTTGGATACCAGCCCTTCCCAGGGATCGTTGATTTTTAGATACCAGCCCTTCCCAGGGATTATTGATTTTTTTGGATACCAACCCTTCCCAGGGATTGTTGATTTTTGGATACCAGCCCTTCCCAGGGATCGTTAATTTTTGGATACCAGCCCTTCCCAGGGATTGTTGATTTTTTTGGATACCAGCCCTTCCCAGGGATTGTTGATTTTTTTGGATACCAGCCCTTCCCAGGGATCGTTGATTTTTGGATACCAGCCCTTCCCAGGGATTGTTGATTTTTTTGGATACCAGCCCTTCCCAGGGATTGTTGATTTTTGGATACCAGCCCTTCCCAAGGATCGTTGACTTGATTTAAGTGATTTCTTGAAGTGGGATGTGTGATCGGCTTCTGTCCTGGATCTCCCACCAACATCGTCCACGTACCATGCCGTAAAAGCCATCACGATCTGATCATTTGTGAGGTTGAAAGCGACGTGCTTGTACTTTCCCCTGAAGATTTTCATTTTGATCGTACATATATGCATGCAACGGATGTTTATGCATGATCTGGCAGATATGTTATGGACAGATGCATGTGCACACATATGTTCAGATAGAAATGACCCCTGTTCAGTCAAATGATACGATTCGATAGTCGTTGTTGCTTGCCAACATTTGATTGGATCACGCCTCATCGTGAAGTGTTGTTTCTAGACTTCAACATTGGTGTGGTATTCTGCCTGTTCTTGGCCGTCTTCATTTCATCGAGTTGAGGCAGTCTGTTTCGCTCTTTGTGATGATTGACAGCTATGTTGGGCTCCTCGGCCTTTCGATCGTTTCTGCTGGCCGATATGCTGTTGTCCCGCATTATATAATCCTTTATATGCTCATGCGCGTGGATCATTTGGGATATCGAGGCAGTGATAGTCAGGATTGGGGAGAAGCCCAATGACGAGAAGTTTTGTGCAGCCTCAGCTTCCTTCCATTTCACGATTCTTAACTGCCCCAGCCTTGGCACGTGTTGTTACCAAGGATTTATATCGAAAACTCGCGATGTTGACCGTGCTGAGTTATCCACAGCTCTGCAAGATCCTGCATATCATATGACTAACAAATGCCACAACTTGAAGGCTCGGGCCGTTAGTGTTAGTTCAACACAAAGATATTATAATCTCGACAAAAATGCAGTTAAAGCACATGAAATTGAATATCTACTGATCGCACAATCTAGCAAGTTGTGAACCGTGAATGTACTAGATTGGAAGTTTTTTTTTTTTTTTTCTTCAATCCCTCGTGAGTTGATGATCTTCTATTTGATGAGTTATGAAATCGTAAGAACACCTTCAAGCATTCATGGTCATTATAGGTGAGTAAGGTCGAACTCAAAAGCACTACCTTCCCTCGTCAAAGGCACTCTGTCTCCATTCTCGACAACGTCCTTAGCAGGATTGACGTCATATGACAAATGCACTGTGCGATGCAGCATTCAGTAGGGGTTTCTCTTTCCTGACTTTTTGTTTAAGGCCGAGAGTTTTTTTTTTCATATTATCCTTTCTTTTTATTAGCCCACTTCACTTGTCTCGTTTTCTTAGGCTACTCAAAGTCACCCATTTAACGAGTTTTGGACCAATGACTCCCGAACCAGACGGTTTTGGGGCATTAGGTGTGCAGACACCCCTCCGGGTTTATTTACTCGAGTAACAAAGGCCACGGTTCGAGACAAGCTGGTGGTTTGCCCCATTCATTCTTTGCTTGACCTTGCGCAAGATTCGTTTTCTTAGGCTTGAGTTACCCATGTAGCGAGTGTTAGGCCGGTGACTCCCAAGCCAGACGGCTTTAGGGCACCAGATGCAGAGACACCCTTTAGGCTTAATTACTCGAGTAGCCCATGCCACGATTCAAATCTGCTCGGGCCTCCTCTACTGTAATGCTCGTTTTCTTAGGCTCTGAGTTACCCATGTAACAAGTGTTGGGCCAGCGACTCCCAAACCAGATGGCTTTAGGGCACCAGGTGTAGAGACACCCCTCGGGCTTAATTACTCGAATAACCCAGGCCACGATTCGAGACATTAGCTTGATAATCATTTATCGTCTGACTTCTTGATATTAGCTTGATAATTATCGACTGTCTGACTACGTGTTTAATTGCCATCAACGTCGTCATAGTTTTATACCCCACAACTGAAAGTTTGTGCAATGCAAAGTGAAGACTGGCACATGAGGTCGATCCTGTCGTAAACGTTGCTTTGAATTAAGGCTTTGTACCCGATCAAAAGGTTGAATAGCCTTCTAATCATACTCACGATCGTGCTCCACGGATGCTTGTCAGAATTAATCCGATTCCTATCAAGTCAAATAAAATCCCCTTTCACGCGGGTCACCGTATCCCGGGAAAACTATGCATGACAAATGCCAGATGATCGTAGCATTTGATGATGATGGTGCATGTTGACGAGATTGTTGCATGGGTGCCAATTTGCATGCCGTCATTTCCTGGGTAGTTGACAAATGCCCCAGCGTTGAGTTGCTTTTGTTGTGATCTCCCTCGTACTGGTTGCATCGGCATCTCACTGGGCTGACAAAAGATCCGGTCCTTTGACCTGTTGAAAGATTTGGAGGATTTTTGATCCAGTGTTAAGTTTTTTTTTTTTTTTTTTTGCCCCTACTCCGGGTTCTTCGAGATCGTTTGGGGGTTATGATGTTTGATGGCGATGGTTTGGTTTAAGTCGGGTTTGGGTTTATCTTCGACCCATCCCTCGATCTCGTCAGGCGTATTGTCGATATCTGTCTCGTTTTGCTCAATCGCCATCAGATCGAAATCTAACTTTATACCAAAATCGTGATCCTCCTTCAAATTTGGCCATATTGCTTGTCAGGCTAGAATGCTTCAAATCGGGGTGCGGCCATTAAAACAAAAAATGATTGTCATATATATAACACATTTCAGCACATGATCTTCCTTTTGGATAACATGACAAAATGACATGAGCGTGCAGGGACTTGAAATAAAACTCAGAATTTTAAAACCCAATGATCTTCCACTGGCCGGGATTCACTGCCATACTTCTGGATTTACCCCTTTCCCCATCATTCTTAGGTAGAGGATTTAACATTTGGTGACCCTGGCTGTTCCACCACGATTTCCCCACTATCAATCAAGTCCTGAATTTTGTGCTTCAGCGTCCAACATTCCTGCGTATCATGACCAGGGGAACCTGAGTGATAGGCGCATCGCTTGCTTGGGTCAAATCTTCTTCCATTCGGGTCACTTGGGGGTGCCAAATCGACTATTTTCCTCTGAGCTATCAATACGGCCAACCCCTGCTCAAGAGGATCCCCGAGTGGGGTGAATACTCGATTTTTCGAGGTCTCGAATCTTCTTCGCCCATCCGCCCTCTGATCAATGAAGTTAGGTTGTCGGGAGGGCCCCATTCTCTGCACCTGTACTGGAGGATTGTTTTTTGCCTTTCTAGATGATCCCTGCAGGATAAGGGAAACATCTTCCTCCTTTTTGTTTTGGACCCTACGGGAAGTGCTGCCATAGTTTCCGCTTCGGATTTGCTCCGCAGCCGCTTCCAAAGCCGTGAGATCCCGGATTTTGCCAGATTTCAACCCCATATCCACCATCTCTCCATGTTTAATCATCTCAGCAAAGGGTCTTCCAATCCCTGATATGACCCGTTCATAATACGGTGCCTCCTGAATGTCTACAAAGGTCATCACCATCTCCGATTCGCTCATCGGGAGATTCACCTGTGCGGCCATACCCCTCCATCGTTGTGCATAATCCCTGAAGGATTCCCTGGGTTGCTTCTTAACTTTTGTCATTTGGTATCTATCTGGGGCCATTTGTGCCTGGAAGCTATACTGTGTTAAGAAGGTATGGGCCAACTCTTCCCAATTATGAATCCGGGCATTGTCAAGACGGGCATACCAGATTCTCGCTTCTCCCGTCAAACTCTTTTGGAAAGGTTGCATCCTCAGACCCTCATCCTCGGCGTAAGATCCAAGCTCCCCGATGTAGATTTTCAGATGTGTGTAAGGATCCCCTTTTCCATTGTATTTTTCAAATTCAGGGATTTTAAATTTCTCCGGGTATCTGGCTCCGGGGAAGACACACAAATCTGAATAGTTAACCCTGCCTAGGGACCCTATGCCCTTCATAGATTGGATGGTTTCCTCCATTTGTCTCATTTTCTTTCGCAGGTCATCCGTATCTCCCTCTTCCGGGATAGTACTCACTGTCTTGTTTGGTACGGGCATGGCTTTTAGGACGGCTGGTTTGCCCTTAAGTTGAGGTGGATCCTCCTTAGGGGGATCCTGTCTGGGCATCAATTGCCCTTCAGCATTATGGCCATTTCTAACATCTGCTTCTTAAAGTCGTCAAATTCCTCCCTAGATATGGAACCGGAATTAGTGGATGGAATATCAGCCATTTCAGATGTAGAGTTCTGGGCTCTTTTAGATTGCGAACGTGTTTGAGGAGCAATCCTACAGAGACAATGGTTCAAAGTTTAGTCCGAGGAAATGAAAGGATATGGATGCATGCTAAAGCTGTAACTTTGAGTTTTGGGTTTTTTAATCTTTCCCTGTAAAATAAAAAGTTAGTAGTCCCTTAATGCAATAACAAATGCTAACATGACTTTATTATGCTTCCCCAGCCGTTCCCTGTAAAACATAGAGGTTAGTAATTTCTCCTGACAGAAAGGGAGGCATATATGAATGGAATCATGACATTTACGCGTGAATGTAAAAAGGCATGAAGAGACTTTTCCTGCGTTGGGTTAATCTGAGGCTGACCTATCCTAGGGTTACTCTCACGGGCTTTCGGCATGAAGGTCCCCAATCTTCGCAATCTACTCGTCTGAATCCTTTTGATTGGAGCGGATTTGGGTGGTGCGTTTCCTGAGCCATCTCCGGGGAGCAGCCCTTTCGAGTCCAGTAATAAGCAACCGACAAGTTCGCCTCAGGAGGAGGTACTCTCTCAACATACATTCACATTCATCGTCCTCACCGTATGCAAATGATTACTTTAAAGTAAAACAATTCCATTCAATCATTCATTTATTGGACAAAACACACATTCACACAATAAAAGGTAAAAAAATCAAAATATCGCACGCACATACACATTCATGAATTTTTTAAAGGATAGGATAGCATCCAGATTTAAACGCGGCTTAAGCCCTCTAATCTCCCCAGCGGAGTCGCCAGCTGTCGACGCCGGGTTTTCGTCTCTGATGCGATTGCTTGTCCTTTTCCGATTTTAGCCTTTGTTATTAGATGATTTTGGAAAAGGTCGGCATTGATGTCGACGGGGTTTTGAAAGATCGTTTTTATGATGAGCCAATTAACCAGAGTCGCCAGTTGGTATATTTGAAATGGATGTACCAACTCATCCGAGTTTTCATTTTTTTATAAATCGATGGCTCATACGTGACTCCGAATTAATTGGTCTGCGAACCGAGATTCATAGAGTTCGGGGGCTTGCTTAAGCGAGGGGAAGGTGTTAGGCACCCCCCGAGTTCCGTGAAACACGGTTACCGCAATCTTGATGCTTTTCCTATCCTTTTAATTCTTGAATGTGTGCGTGCGTGTGTGTGTGTGTGTGTGCCTATGTGAATGTTGTGGTGAGTTTGTATGAAAGAATCATTTGGATTTTTTAGGGAAAGTCGTGCTTTAATTTGAGAACGCTTCAGAATGTCTTTTCGGCATACACGATAAAGCTTTATGAGAAAGGTTTGATTTTAATTGTCAAAACTGTAAGATTTTCATTATGTGTCATTTCGGCAAATAAGAGTTTTTAAACCTTCGTCAAAATAGGAATCGAGATCTATACGTTGCTTTCGTAACTCAAATGATGGGCAACTTCTAAAATCTCTTTAACCCTATGCACAACGGTTTAATAAAACGTCATTTGTTTCACAAAACCATTTCTTGTGATGTTTGAAAACGATTTTCTTTATCTTTCTCGTTGAAATAGAAATCGACATTCATTAGCACTTCCCATTTATTAACCTCGCGATGCTAATAGTCTAGTTTGATTGATTTTATGAAAATCTTATCATTTAGCTTTGAAATCAATTTCATGTCATAAATCAAATCAAGTATTAAAATGCGTGGAGCTATTCATGGGCATGTAAGCCATCCGAATAACCCCAACGCCCACACTCACATATTTCACTATTACGGGGCCTTAAACACGATTCTCGCCTTAGCGTCGTTTTAAGGCCCGAAGATTACATGTTCACAATGAAGATTACATCGTTTCTACGATCTACATCAAAAGACGTCCATCATCAGATTCGGACCACGGGGTCGCTTTCCTAGGCTCACATCCACAATTTATACACACCCACGCAATGGATACTACAAAAATTAAACAAGCTAAAATCGCCAAATAGATATCATCGGGCCATTAGGAAGAATTTCGTTCCATTTGGAACCCTCACTAATAGTCTTCAATCCATTGATCCACAACAATATACAAGAAAAACTTCATCTCATACAACCCAATTGACAAGAAGATTAACAAAATGGTATACAAAAATTGCTATGGAAATAATCTTTTCACCTTGCAAATAATCCTCACAATAGGTATGAATTTATGTATTGAGTAGAATAGAAGATATATGATATATAATCTTACAGAAAAGATATAATTCCTCACTTCTTTTCTCTCTTTTCTCTCTATTTTCCTTGCAAATTCTTGCTATTTCTCCCTCAATTTCCGAGCTTTTTGGCTGCTGCTGATTCCTTCTTCCTCCAAATCTGCTCAACCCCCTGGATGAAATGAAGAAACTGAGCTGAAATAGGCTGGCCTAGGGCAGCCGCAGATTGATCTGCGGCTTGGCCGCAAATTGATCTGCGGCTGGCTGGCCCACCAGCCACTCAGCCTGGTTTCGAGTTCCGTGTTTCGAGTTCCGTGTTTTCAAAAGGCGCACTCATTGGCCGCAGATCAATCCGCGGCTGGCTGGCTTGACTTTCTCGATTTTTGTGCTACGCCTCAATTCTCGTGTCGTGACATCGGTTTTCGCCGACATGTTCGTATTTTGCAGTCCGGAAATTACTGGGAGACGCGCCACATCATTCGGAAATGCTCAAATCGGACAGCCCTGTTGTCACGTCGGTTTCGGTTGTAAATCGTCGCGGTGGCTTCGAGTGTTCGTACTTGTCTATCCTTTGCTCTCGCAGGCCGGCTCATTTGACGGATTTGCCCTCCTGTCAGGGTTAGTATACGAAGTGCAAAATTTGGGTGTCTACATTTATCACATTTAATATTACAGCACCATGTAGATAAAGAAAAATGCCTTTAACAACCGAATAAGATTACAAAGTTTATGCTACATCATATCAAATATGATTGGCTTGTGTGCATACTACTTTTAGTATTCATATCAGTCATTAAAATATATTAGAACATGTATCAAGTCAAACTATGTCAATCTGGTTTGATTTCGGTATCATTTCAATGTCCTGATTGTGTTATCGGATAAAACTTTATTTAAAAGCTTCAATATAGTGTACTGAGTGGTTTCCCACAAACAACTAACAAACTAGTTTCTGTCTCGTCTGTACTGTTTTCACAGTGAGTTAGATCGGTTAGTAGTTCGTATATACCTCCTCCCCCTGAATGAATCGTTTAGGCTAGGTATTATACATCAACCATTAAAAAACACGACTATACTACTACTTTATCATAAATCTTATGAATTAACACTAAGTCTTTCATTTTATAAGTTCTTCTTTATAATCCATTAAGCCGAATACCTAATCCAGCAATCTAGATTATCCAAACATACCAATCCAGCAACCTGGATTCAAACTAACATCCAATCCAGCCACCTGGATTCAAACTATTCAATTCAGCAAACTGTTTTCCAATTCGGCAAGCTGGATTCAACAATTCAGCAAACCGAATATCACAATCTAGCAATCTGGATTCAAACGATATTCCCTTTTTTTAACGTATTGAATTTTCAATTCATCATACTATTCAATATCGCCTATTGAATGTCTTACTCAATAACTTAACTCCTCGTTTAAATGCTCATTTAATATTATTAATTATTTAATAATATTCAAATCACTTACTAATATTATTAATTATTAAATAATATTTTAAACCAATGATTTAATAACACTTTAATCTAAATGTTATCAATCACTTAATAATATCTTAATATAATATTATTAATATCTTAATATAATATTAATAATATCTTAATATAATATTATTAATATCTTAATAATATTTGAATCATTTATTAAACTAATAAATAATTTATTTTAATTGTTTACACACTACTAATTAATTCATTTAACAATCATAAAAGGCCATAAACATAATATCTCAACAATAATGACCAAAACATACTCCATAAACCTGATTTCATCATATTCAAGTTCCTTAAGCCATAAAATCCTATTTTCCAAATTTTCAACATCACATAATTAATTTAATTCATTTATTCATAACTAGATCATTTTCATAAAAAATACCCAATCAGTTCCAAAATTTTGTCTTATCTGGGATTTGGCAGAATATGAATCCCTTATGAACGTATATTTTTCCTGGAATTTTTGAAATTCATTTCCTATATTTAAATAGTCCAAAACAACAAAATATTACTTCATTTATCATAAATCGAAACTTTGTCAGAAAATTTTGAAATTTTCAGGGTATGTCCCTATCATGTATATATATATATATATATATATATATATATATATATATATATATATATATTTCCAGTAAAAATTTCATAATTTTTGCAATTACACATAAAGAGTTATTTGGGTATACTTTTAAAAGTAGTCCTTTACCGTAAAATACATCTCTCATTCTAGTTGGCCAAAAATTCCCATTTTTTTTACAAGACTCACATAATTTCTTATATTCATTCCAAATTTTTCTAGAATTTTTAGAGTAAACTAAACGGACGAAACAGTCCCTAGAAATAGATGGTCAGCGAGCTTTTTCACCCTTTCTTGAAAAATCTAGACAGTTTTTGACTAAAACAGTTCCTACGAATTTTGTACTCATTATTTTGGAGTGCTACCACTTGAGTTTACTAGTTACTTACATATCTAACACCCCTCTTTGACGGATCGCAAAAAGAGCGTATAGATTTCAGATGGTAACTAATTAAAGTAACCAAAAGTTAGGGTTTTCTAACTTATTTTAAAACGAACTAATTTTCTTTTCTTTCCTTTACCATCCAAGCACATTAATACCCAAGTTGAGCACAACCAAGCACAAAAAATCATCTAACATATAGATCTACTATCATATGATTTAAAAATATATACTTCTCCTTTGCTTTCTGTGACACCCCCAAATCCGGGTTTCCTAACCTCGAATTCGGTGTTCACGATACTCAACAACAAACATACTTTCTAACTGATGCGGAATAATAAACATACAGTGTTTATCGAAATAGTAATAAAGTCTTACAATCATGGTCCCGAGGTTCTTTAACCGTAACTTAAAACATACCCTTAATACAATAAGAGTTCACATAACCAAATAACATTTAAGATAAACTAGTACATAAGCCATATCAGGCAACTACTCTTGTACCTTCCCTTTTCCTTTGTCCTCTTTAGACGTTTCTGCCTTAGCTGAAATAAAGATCATGATATAACAAGAGTAAGCAACTAATTTGCTTAGCAAGTTTATATACAAGGGATATATATCATGAATAGAAGGAAGTTTCGCTTTCAATGTTCAACGACAGTATAAAATTGTGAAGAAACATGAATTAATAGTCAACAATTGAATATTCGAATAATTGAATGACAGTTACTGAGTGGTTGAAAATAACCATAGACATTTGCCAAGGTTCTCAGCATTTAAACTGGACCTCTTAAAAAGTTTTGGTAATCAAGGGGATCAGCCTTTCATACCCCGTGATTTATGCATAAACACTTAATAAACCAGCATTGATATCATGCCTTAATCAAATTTATCCTTTTCTCAGCCAAGAGTCCTTACTATAGCAAATTAATAAGAACAACTTTTAAAATACATTTGATTTCACAAATTTAGACATGCTTGATCTAGCTGATACAAATAGCATATATCTATCTCATAAACAGTTCATGCTTGAAAGAACTTTAATCTAATTCACAATTCAATAACAATAGAATATGAATTCAATTGCACAAGGTGCGAATCTCAATAACCAGTATAGATGTGAATAATCAACAATAATTATTCACTAACATGCTTCAAAAATCATAACTCGAGTTTGAGTTAGGGAACTTGCCTGTCTGCTCAGCTACAAATAATCTAGCTTTAACTAATTGGCCTTGAAGAACCTAACATTGATAATGTCGATCTATCAATTAGTACTGCGTAGTTGTATATCGACACGCTTACTTATGCTATTTATTTAACAATTAAGCCAATCACATAGCACACATAAGCAAATAGACTATCGTAAATCCTATAAGACACTTAATATTATCAATCCTGATAATATTTAATTCACCTCTTGGTATTATTAGTCCACTAATAACAATTTTATTCGTTTACTAATGTTATTAACATCTTAATAATATTTTAATCATCCAATAATACTTTAATCTAATATTATTAATCTCTTAATAATATTTTAATTCTCATATCATTAATAATATTTTAATCTAATATTATTAGCCATTTTAATAATATCTTAATCATTTATTAATGCTTAAAACAAATATTATTACCCATTCAATAATATTTCCATAAAATTTTAATCTTAATATTTCTTTGTTTACTTAAAAATATCGAATTCTTATATTACAAATATCATAGTAATATTTTAATAAGTTATTAGGCGAATAAACAATTTATTCTAATTGTTTTACCCTTTATTAAACAACTCCTTTACTACCCATAAAAGGTCATAAATATTATTTCTCATTAAATATTACTAAAATACCCCTCAATAGTCATAATATATAATATTAGGAGTATCCAAGCTTAAAAATCACATTTTCCTTATTTATGACATCATTTAACCATTTATTTTCTTTTAACCATAACTATAACATTATTATGAAAAATAGCAAATAGGTTCGAAAAATTATTATCCTCTAGATCTGGATAGTATATGGTCCAACAATGATCCACAAATTTTCCTGGAATTTTAGAAAGTGGTTTACTATTTTTAAAGTACTCAAAACCTCCGAATCTTGTTACATTTTTCATAAATCACGTTTTTCTCAGAAAATTCTAAAATTTTCAGCGTACACTCTCATAACATGCATAAACATACTGTAAAAATATCATATGTTTTCAAGGTACACACAGTGAGAAATCCGAGTATGAATATTTAGGAGTCCTTCACGGTAAAAGCCATTACACAAAACCTACATATCGAAACGTGTTCGTTCTTTTTCCTACTTGTAGATAACTTCTTAAGGTACCTCTGTGATGTTTTACAAATTTTTAAAAGATCCATAACTGGCCGAAACAACCTTTGGAAAAATGAGGACAGCAAGCTTTTAGGGTTTTAAAGCTTTAAGTTTTATAGCTGGACTGTTTTGGGAAAATAGCCCCCAAGGCTTCAAATATTATTTGATTTGTGTTCTACCACTTGGGTTTACTAGCTAACTCATGTACCTAGCACCCCCTTTCAACGGATCACAAATCCAAGTTGTAGATCTCAAGTTATGGGTGATCCAAGTGAAGAAAAGCTAGGGTTTTTACCCTTTAAGAACATAAGTTCCTTTTCTTCCTTTGAATCTCCATTCTAACACTCAAGAGGATTAGATCTATACATGAAGCATGAAGATCTAATGATTCTTGAGTCTTAGAATAAAATCTCTCAAAAACTATGAAAATAAAACAAAGTAAGAAAGAAGGAAATGGTTTAGGGTTTCACCTTGATCTTGTAGCTACTCTCCTTGATCTACCAAAGTATGTGATGAACTTGAGATGCATGAACTATGCTAATCTCACTCTTTTTTTCTCTCTAAGCTCTTACTCTATGTTCTTGCTTGGGAGAAATGAAAGAAGGAGATGAAAAGAAGAAATGAACTTGAAATGAAATGAAAGGATAAAATACTTGCAAGTATAATGCTAAATTAGAATTCATGCTATTATCCCCCACATCTTTCTTGCTCCTTGGATCTAAGAGTTCACCTTATCCCTTTCATTTAGCCTTAATCTTATCTTTAAGTGTGCTAATTAGATTTTCCAACAATGGGAGCTTGACACCTTCTCCTTTGTGTAAGAGTTACTAATATCCCCCATATTTTTGTTGTCCCTTGGATAAAAGGCTTACTAATTGGATAATAGCAAGAAACCTCTACCTTTTGTCATCATGGAGCTAGTGAAAAGTGTGATGTAGGGTGGCCATGACAACCTAGGAAGCTATGACATATTAGGGGGCTATTGACATAATAGGGGCTATCCCATCAAGTCTACCCTTTCATCTTCCAACACAAGCTAACTACTTAGTTAACTAGGACCTTGAAAAGTAATTTTCCCCTCTCCATCCTAGTTACATGGCAAGGGAGATTTTGTCCCAAAAATTGTTGTCCCAACTAGTTGCTTTAATTAATAAATTAATGTTACACCTTTAATAAATCAAGTGGCTAGGTTTTGGGCCACACATTAAATACCATTGGGCTCCCAATTTAAATAATTATACTAATAAAATCCAAATCTTATTTAGTATAATATTGGGTCATTTAATATGACTCCATGATAACTCATTTAATAAGCCACACAATTAATACCCAATCCCATGATTAATATAAATGATTGAGTAACTTAGTCGATTAATAAATAAATTACTAAATTAACTATTAATTATTATTATCCAATTTGGACCATACCTCGACAACAATTACCATCATAATTAATTCGCACACATTATTACTAACTATATTCAATTTACTTGAATATTTAATTTAGTAAATACCTTGCCAACTTTATGGATATAAAGTCTTAGGGTTTGCTCAGTAGTTTAAATATACTACTAGTGATTCTTTTAACACAAATTTATATCAATAAATCACACAGTCATATAATCCACCAATACACCCAAAGGTTTAAATGGAACACAACGTTAACTCATTAAATTAAATTAGATTTAATTAATAATGACGTTCAAAATTCACGGGCATTACATCCCTCCCCCCTTATAAAAATTTCGTCCTCGGAATTACAAAAATAGGGTTACTCAAATAAAAACGGATAATTCACTTTTATTTTCTCCTCGAGTTCCCACGTAGCTTCTTCGACTGCGTGATTTCTCCAAAGAACTTTGACGGAATGGATGGTCTTGTTTCTCAGCTTCTGTTCCTTTCTATCGAGAATCTGGACAGGAACTTCCTCGTACGTTAAGTCTTTCTCGACTTGGATTGGTTCATAGGAGATAACGTGCTTATAGCCTGGTTTATACGGCCGCAACACTGACACATGAAACACGTTGTGAATGTGCTCAAGTTCAGGAGGTAACACTACCTCGTATGCCACCTCGCCGATTCGCCTCAAAATCTCGAATGGTCCTATGAACCTAGGGCTCAATTTGCCCTTCTTCCCAAACCGGATCTTTCCTTTCCAAGGAGATACCTTCAAAAATACAAAGCTACCAACTTCAAAGTCCCGCTTCTGACGATGTAAGTCGGCATATTTCTTCTGGCGATCTTGAGCTGCTACCAGCCGGTTTCTGATCAGCCGCACGATGTCTGTAGTCTTAGCAATAATAAGGTGGCCAAATGAATCGGTGACACATGGCTAGAGTTGGTACAAACTTGTACTAATGTAAGAAATAAAATAATTGCTTAATCAAATGACATAAAGGCCCCTCGTAAGATGGGCTAAGTTTTGGGTTTCCATTTAATTCCTTTGGGCTCTCAATTAAATTGTTTGGGCCATGTATTAGCATAGTCCAATACTTCTATTTTTATCTTACCATAATTATTTAACTAGGGTTACTAGTCCACTTATTTTGGACTTTAAATAATTACTCATGTAGATTTAATTTCATAACCCAATTAGACTTGCTTTAATTAGGTTTAAAATAAATAATAAATTGAGATAATAAAATTAATCTCTTAGGTTAATATGTATTTAAATACTAACATTTTTCAATACTATAACACTTAGGTTATTTAATTACCATACCTAACGTATACTTAGGTTACAAGGCTTTTTTAAATTCACTATATATAATAAATAAATATATATACACATTTATAATATATATATATATATATATATATATATATATTTATTTATTTAGTCTAATACATATCCCACATATGTCATAGCATATTTATCATCATTGATAAATAATTATTATAATCATTTACTCACATATTCATTTTGGTACATAATAAAAATAATATTATATTAAAAAAATTTATTCACAAAATTTCTTATTTTAATTTATAGCGAAAAAACTTGGGTTATTACAACATCAGATTACAGAGCGGGGTTGGGATACTTTCACTGACCACCCCGATCCGGCAGTTGTGGCTATCTTCCAGGAATTTTATGCCAACGCACAAGACAAGCCACCATATGCTGTCATTCTTCGGGGAAGAGGAGTCTCGTTCAGCGCCCAATCTATCAATGAATACTATAATTTGGTGACTCCTGAGGTTTTATCAGTATTCGGATTTTCTTCGTTCAAACCCTGATTATGATAAGATTTTATCAGATTTATGCAAGCTAGGGACCACTTGGGTGTCAAAAGGCAACATGGGAGCTTCACTTTTCCATAGCAAAGATTTGAGCCTGTATGAAAAAATTTGGTATGCCTTCTTGTGTGCTAAGCTCATGCCATCCCAGCATGTCAGTGATGTGACTAAAGACAAGGCGACATTGTTATATGCCATCGTTATGGACTACACAATCAATGTGGGGCATATCATTGAGCACAACATCCATAGGTTCTTGAGAAGTCATATTCAGGGAGGATTGCCTCACCCATCCCTCATCTATGGACTGTGCCGTGCGACGGGCGTTCGATGGGCTGATGATGAGGTAGTACAACAACCCTTGCAACTTCTCGATCATAAGCTTATTAAACGCTATATGGGACAAAGCCGAGTCGTACCCGAGGGGACGAGGCTTTATCCTCCATTCTACCTCCGAGGACGAGGAGGATCCTGACGCACCAGCAACACCTAGCTCCTAGCCTAAGGCTCGATTTAGTACTCAGTTCCGGAACTTGAAGCTATACACTAACAAGCATATTAAGCGGCTAGAGAGGCAAAATAAGAGCGGAGCGCCAGGAGTATATGTTTAACTACCATATGAGCTTCAACGCAGCATTATCCGAGCAATTTGCAAGGTTGAACCCCGGTGCCCCTCCAGTCCAGTTTCCCGTACCTCAACCTTTGCCTCCTTATCCACCTACCGACTCTGATGATGAAGAAGTCAGTCAAGCATGATGCCTGACCTATCAGGGAAGTCCTCCATTTTTCAATTATGTATTTTATCAACAATGAGGACATTGTCCAATTTAAGTTTGGGGGTGGATATTATGTTATTTAGTTAGTTATGTTTAAATGCATTGTCATGGTAGTTGCATTCACATTGTATGTTTTTAAGCGTTATTATAGTTAGAAATAATCATGTGAAATATCATCAAAATGACTTTTCTTGCTTTTAATGTTCATATTCGATCTGTTCCTTACATTTTGATGATCTTTGTGAAAATATTTTTTTGTGTTAATTGCATTTAAGAGCATTGCAGCAGTACATTTTAGGAAGGCCGATGATATGATTTTGATCAATTGTCTAATGTATTCAGTATTACGGATTAGGATTGCTAAGTTAGGAATGTTAACTGTGGCTGGTTTCGTTAAATTTATGACCCTTTGATCTCATATTGCACACGTCAATGTTTTGAACTGGTTAGGTTTTAGTTCAATTTTATGAATCTGGTGTTCATTAAGGATAGGAAAACCTCTATCACTTGTTAGAACACAAAAATATGAATAATTACTACTTCGATGTCTGTCTAAAATGCAAGAAAAAGTTAAAATTGATAAAATGAGAATAATAGACAGATATGAGCAGATCTTGACTAGTTTATTTTTGTGGCCTTTGTCATTCGAACAAGTAAGCCCTTTGGAGTGTCTCTACGCTCGATGCCCTAAAACCATCTGGTTTGGGAGTCATCAGTTGAAAGTTTGCTACATGGGTGACATTGAATAGCCTAATAAAGATAGACATTACACAAGTCGAGAATAAGAATAAATAATCAATGAGATGGAGCGTAAAACGCACTCGTTTAACAAAAAAAGGGGCAAAAATATAGTGAAAACAAGTGAATAAGAGGGGTGCTAAGAGTTTACTATTTTATCTTTATTCGAGCACTGTGGTTCATAGATTAGAGTGAGATCTTGATTGGTTTGATAAATTGACTACACACACTCACGTAAGGGTTAAATATTTGATGAGATTGGTGTGTTTTTACATTTTTGACGGGCATGAATTTGAAGTTTTGCTGAAATTATAATTCCTGATTATTGAGGCTTGATATCCATATCCTATGTTGGTCTGCTGCTTTAGGTTTATAGATCATGCATTTGCATTCATATATTTAGGTTGCTTTGTGCATTTTTATTTCTCTTGTTTTTGCTTGAGGACAAACAAAGTCTTAAGTTTGGGGGTATTTGATGAGTGAGTTTTATACCTACGAGTTGGATATCTTTTAGGCTCAATTCTTTGTTATCTTTAAGTATTTTTAGTATTATTTTACTTGTTATTGCATTGATTTTGTAGGAGGCAGCTTTGGATGTTCATTACTGTAAAAAAAAATTTGAGCTAGTGGCAATTTAGTAATTCTGCAAAATTGGTCGGCGTTGGGGCACGAGTTTTCAGTAAAAAATCTGGTGCCGGGGCGAGCTCCAAATTGGCCCGCGCCGGGGCGAGCTCCCTAGGCCAAATCTGGCGCCGGGGCGGGCTCGTCGGGAATTGCCAGCGGCTGAGTTTGTTTTGTTCTGCCGATAGTGGGATGCCTAGGAGGTTTTTCAGGAACTTGATTGAGACATGAAAAAAGAGAATGATGAGATTATTGAGCACACATGGATTGCTAATCAGATTATTATTCATTATATGATGGAAAAGAACTAGAGGGAGGAAGAACCACCATAACCTCACAAAAGAGCTAAGGAATGAAATTTTGAGAAGGAAAGCTAGGAAAGAAGATACTATAAGCAAAAAATTCGGGAATTAATCTAATAAGGGGTTTACCATTCTATTTTCTAGTATTTTATTCTTGTTTTGTAATTCCAAAACCATGTTAGGTAAATTGAATATGATGTTAATTAGAGTTGTCATGAACTAAACTTTATATTCTAAGATTCCAATGGAACCCAACTCATAGTCTGTATTGAATACTCTCTTTGAATATTAGTTAGTCTCTTGTGAATTGGATATCATAACCTATACTTATGGATTAATTTATTGGCCCGTAATTACCTTGGTAACCTATATGAAATTGAGAAATGGAGTATAGTGTTGAGACCTAGTTATGAGTTCATGTGAAAGTTGGATATTTTTGTGGGTAGTTTATGAGATTATGTGACGTGTGTCTTATTTATTATTCTCAAGAATAGATAAATTGATAGTATTTAGGATAGATATATACCTAAATACCGCATGCATCCATTTGAGATTCTATGCTTAATGATTTCTATTGCGAAAGTTGGTAATTGATGGAGTAGTTAATGAGATTTCCCGTGACATGTGTCTAGTTAGTTATTATTGATACTAGTTTCTTGATAGTGTGTAGAATAGAGATATATCTATACGCCGCATTAGGAAATACGTATTTGACCATCGAGAGAGGCTTTTATATAACTGTGATTTCTCGGATGACAATTCGTGTGTTCTAACTACTTGAAAAAGAGAGAATTATGATATTCAAATGAAGAGTTGGGGGAAGTTGTAATCTTAGATCTTCCTATCTTGAATTTTTTCCGTGTTTTATTTAATTATTGCTTTCTTAATTGTCTTAATTTGTTTTAATTTTCAGCAAAATCAAATCAACATATCATACTTCAATTATAATTTTATGAATTTACAAATCATTGATCATTGGTTTAATAAAATTGAATTAATATAAGATTGGTAATTGTTAGTATAATTTGCAATTATTCTCCGTGGGAACGATACTTTACTTTCACTTTATTACTTGTTGACCGGGTATACTTGCGCGTATTTGTCATTATATAAAATGGACAACACCCTCCAATGGTTAATTTGGTGTTACTGCCCTTGTTGCCACTTCCTCCATCAACATTCTTCTTCAACGGGCAATCCTTAAACTGATGACCCGTTCCTCCACATGAAAAATAACCTGCTTTCTTTGATTTAGGACAATTTGGAGAAATATGTCCTTCTTGACCACAATTATAACAAACATTCTTTCCCCTCTTACACTCCCCAGAGTGATTCTTTCCACACTTGTCACATGCTTTCTTCTTTTGTTGAAAACTCCCTAGCTGAGTCTCTGAGTTGTTGCCACTGCTGTTCCATTTGCGTTTCTTGCTGTTGCTACCTCCACTACTAACATTATGATTTCCACCTTCATTCTTCTTCCTGTTCTTCTCTCGATTATATTTAGATACTGCTTCACTACCACCTTCTGCAATGATAGCTTTCTCCAACAGAGTCGAAAACGTATCAATTTGCAACACTGTCACCTTGCTGAAAATCCATGGTTTCAACCCGTTCTCAAATCTCCGCGCCTTATGTGGTGCAAACCTTGCCAACTCGTTGAACTTGGCGGCGTACTCTTATTTTAATTCTAAGAATTTCACTTCCATCATTCCTTGCATACTCTTTGAAAAATAGTTTTCGAAAAATAATTCTTTAAACCTCTCCCACGTTACTATTCTTTTTCCGGCCCTATTCTGATTCGATTCCCACCAGAAATTAGCCTCGCCCTTCATTAAGTATGTAGCAAAAACTGTCTTTTACTCTTCTGCAACTCTTACAATAACAAAAGCCTTCTCCATTTCCTTTATCCATGTTTGAGCTTCAATAGGGTCAGTTATTCCTCTAAACTCCGGCGGTCCTACTGCCTTAAAGTCCTTAAAATTCGCCAATTGACTCCCTGGCGGATTTCCTGTGACTGGTGCTCTATTCTGCATAGCCTCTGCTAACATGTTAACAAAGTCTTGCATTGGGTTTGCTTAACCCCTTCGTCATTAACGGATCTTTCCTCCCTTTGGTTTCGTGGTACTCTTCTTGGCGACATTATCTGATTTTAAACAAAACCTTAAGTTACTCTTTGAGTTTTATGTTATGCCATATCTTATTAGTGCTAGCATTTAAAATGTAATACATAATTTAAACTCATATAATCATAATGTTGGATTTTAAAATTCAGCTTACTGAATTCAGTTTGCTGAATTAACCAATTCGGTTTGCTGAATTAACCAATACAGTTTGCTGAATTAACCAATACAGTTTGTTGAATTAACTAATACGGTTTGTTGAATTAACCAATACGGTTTGCTGAATTATCATTTTTCAGATAGACAGCTTACTAACTTAATTCTCAAATCTTATTTATTAATCAAACATGTAATCATAATACTGCATTTATATTCATATACCAAATCTTAGTGTCATACACCTACATGCCTGACATATTTTTATAAATGCCAACTATCCTATTTTTACATCAAAAGATGGGATCTACTAAAAGATATACTCCCCTATACACATAAGATGGAGATACATCCTATTTACATACTACCTCTCACTATCTGAGGTTTATATCATACATAACATATCCCTAATAAACAAAAGGGGTACATACTACATCTATATACATAACAACCAAACCAACACATCACTAACTGTCAGGCTGAGCCACCTCAACAGGGACATGCTCCTGCTCCTGAAATGCATCTCCATCCACTTGGCGTCGAACAGAACGGCTCGACTCACCGATCTCAAAATGCTTCCTCATCTCTCCAATACTGGGACTCGAAATCCTGATATCTATAGCCTCCAATTCCTTCTTCAGCTGATCACCTTTCCTAGCAGTATCGACCCATGCATCCTCAACTCTTATCTTATCGGCTATTTCCAAATCAAACTCGAACATGTCAAATCCGACGGTAAAATGACCATAACTCTCTCATACAAACTTCAAATTGGATGATTCTGGATGCTCTGGAAAGCTAAGACAAAGATCTACAACTTTCATTCTTTGAGCTGTGAGAGATTCGGATTGGATCATGGGTGAAATTGAGAAACAAGCAGCTGAAATGCCAAATTCACGCCGAAAACGCATTGATCCCAAGGGCCTTTATTTCAATACCTACAAAACAACGTAAAAACACAAAAAAGCACACAAACACATATAAAAGTAATACATAACTACATTACACAACAATAAGATGAAAACACATAAAACCAAACGAAATAGCTAAGGACTTACAAATTATTAAGGCTAAAAGTATCCAATTTGTGTATATAAAACACACTCATCAAATACCCCCAAACTTAAACCTTTTCTTGTCCTCAAGCAAAACACACAAACTATAAAAATTAAACACTTCTAAATAAAAACTATCTTGAGCAATGAGTTAATAAGCTTGAACAATGGTCTCAAAGCATAAACACATGAAAACACAAGGAAACTTTCAAAACGTTGCAAGTTTAGATTTACAATTAGCTAGTCATAGCTTGCTCTAGGTCCCTTTCGTGTGTGTGTATGTACCCAATAGCACTAAACTAATCAAGCTCGGATGAAGCTATGCAACCACATTACCTTATGAAATAATCAAATAAACCCCGAAATAACATGCTTAACACATCACTCAATACAAAGGTATACAAATCATAATTCCAAAAATTTGAAATTAAAAGACTCTAGGTAAGTGCATTTTATGCTCCATATTATCCTAAGTCCACTCTTATGGGTGAGTGCGTTTTACGCTCCATCTCAACTCAACACAAGATTTGATATAAAAAAAAACTTCCTTTCTTTTGTCACAATTATATGAGAGTGCGTCTTACGCTCTATCTCCTCTAAGCATGTGTCCATGAGTGAGTGCGTTTTACGCTCCATCTCAACTCACCACATGACCATCAATTCAAACACAACAAATTTGGACACCTTGCTTCGAGTGATGTTTAAACGAGTTCTAGAGTTTATAGATATTTCCCACAAGCATTCGGATATAAAAGCCTTCACTAAGCATACGACTAGCTCAATACTCATGGGTAGGTGCAAAAGAGTGAAAGGACGCATAAGCAAAACAATAACCACAATAACAATTAAGCACAAATACTGAGCAACATTTATCCATTTTCCATGAGTTAGAAACAATTCAAACAAGTTCTTATCATTTACCATGAATTGTAGTTCAAATCAAATTAAAACAATGCTCAAGAGACACATCCTAAACATAAATTATTTTTTTCAAAAAAAAGCAAACAGACATTAAAATGCACAAATAACTAACATATGCTATGTAACTATGGTCTCAATACCATATGATCCACCCCCAAACTCAAAGTGAACAATGTCCTCATTGTTTATAAGATAAGGAAATGAAAACTGAGAACTTCCCTGGTTGGCCAAGCATCATGCTCGACCATAGCCTTCTAAACATTTGAGTCTGATGGTGGATAAACTGGAAATGGTTGTAGCTCAAGAACATGCATTGGGGCGACATTCGGATAATAACCAAGCAATTCCTTACCAAACAATGCTCAATCAGGCCAACATTCTTTTAGACAATTCGTTGACTACGTGGTGTGCACTGATTGAAATTCTTCATCAAATACCTCCCCCAAACTCAGTTTTAACAAAAATTACTAAGTTATTGTAATATTCAATCAAATCATAGCAATGAATAACCCAAAATCCTCCAATTGAGCCAACACAAACTCAATTGGGTAACCAATTTATATTTATGCAAATTTGATAGTGCATGATTACCCAATACAAATCCAAGTACAATAGTTTAACTAACCAAGAATACCCATCACAATTGACAAATTTATTTTACTTGTATGCAAAAATTGGAGTGAGCGCCTTGCTTTGTGTTGGCAAAAGAAGTTGTTTATTAGTACCTTCCATTTGGAGATGAATCCTTTTGAATGCTCAATGGGTTGAAGATGAATCCGTGTGGGAGAGGGGAAGAATGAGTTTGGAAGTGTGAATGACAATACAATCCGGCTTGGGAAGAAATGAATTTTTTCTTTTTTTTAGCTCGCCGGGGCGAGAAAATCCTGCCTTGTGAGCTCGCCGATGTGCCGCCGGGGCGAGCTCTCGCCGGGGCGGGAATTTTGTTCTTCAGGAGCTCGCCGCGGCGCCAAACCCCTGTATCCCAAAACTTAATTTTTTAGCTTTTCAGTTTAGCAATCATTTTCAATGCTCCACACCTGCATAAATGCAACATATCAAAGATTAAATATGCAAAATTGTGAATAAGATGAGACATATCAAGCAAATCCAATCCTAAAACTTTAACTAACTAAATACACACATAACTTGAAAACTTTAAAAATGCGGTAAATGAAAAACAACGAATTCAAATGAATG
This sequence comes from Aralia elata, assembly GCA_034770075.1. NCBI lineage: Eukaryota > Viridiplantae > Streptophyta > Magnoliopsida > Apiales > Araliaceae > Aralia > Aralia elata. The sequence continues at coordinate 48,104,054 of CM068385.1, forward strand.
GAAATGAATGGGTTGCCTCCCATCGAGCGCTTGGTTTATAGTCCTCGGCCTGACTAACTCCCTATTTTATCCAATTCCCCTTCGAAATTTGAGCAACCCACCATCCAATGATAACCATGTAATATTTGAGGGTTTCTCCTCAGTAAGGGTCATTGAATCATGTTCACCTAGCTTGGTACTTTTAGGCACAACCTCACTTAAGAACTTCACAAAACTAGGTGATTGTTCCATTGTGTCTGTGAAAAGAATGTTGAATTGAAGCTCCTCAAACACAATAGAATTTTCAGCTTTCTTCTCTTGGACCCCTAATTCATCACACCATGGGTTCAAATTTATATTAGCTCCATTGTCACATAGAGCCTTGCCTAAGACATGACTACCAATTGGGCACGGTTTTGCAAAACTGACTGGATTCTTGAACTTTAGTGGAGAAGGCACTTGGGGTATTAATACAATCGGCTCATCATCGTTGGGACTCAAGGTTGGATCCTCGGCCTCCTTTTCCCGCTTCCCACTTGTCTCCCCACTTTCGACATCTTGTGGCTCATCCAGTTGCAAATTTGACTCGGGCTTTCCATCAATTTCAGATTCTATGTCATTGGGCCAGGCTTCTTGATAGTTATTATTGAAGGCAACGACAAGCTGTCCCATCTGGTTCTCAAGATTTCGAATTGACATTTCCTGACTTTTCAACATCTCCTCATTTGAAGCCAAGATCTTGGACACAAGTTCCTCAAATTTTAACATTCCGTCTTCTTGAGTAGGAGCTTGATTCTGAGATTCAAGAGTGTATGATGGGCTTGGAGCATAACATTGATCATCATAATTGTAACTCCATGTAGTATCCGGGTGATACCCCAATCTTGGTGATAATCGGGATAAGCATAGTTATTGAAGTAATCACTACCGTAATGTACCGGTCCAAAACTGACGGTGCATTGATGACTCGGGTGATTGTCAGCACAATAATCACATGTCACTGCTATACCTTGAGTGTTCTCTGCTACTAAGGCATCCAACTTCCTCGATAGTGTTTCAAATTGTGCTGACAATACAGAGAGTGCATTGAGTTCATCAATCCCAGCTTCCATTGGTTGAGTCATGCTTGTGTACGGCCATTGATCAACAAAGTCATCCATGGTGTACCTTGTAAAGAAGAAAACATTAAAACAGAAAAATAAATGATAAAATAAACTAAAAACAAATTTATATACAAGTTTAAATTAAGACTAATTTGATTATGACTAATAATGGAAAAACACTAGAAAAATAATTCCCTGGAAACGGCGCCAAAAACTTGTTGTCCGATTTATATAATGACAAATACGCGCAAGTATACGCGGTCAACAAGTAATAAAGAGTAAGTAGAGTATCGATCCCACGAGGAATTGTTACTAGTCTTTTCCAAGTATTAACCTTTTATCATCTCAATCTTATTTAAACAAACGATAATTGTTTTTGTTGTTTTGCATTAATGAAGATAACAAATAATTCAAGGAACTATGGAAAGCTTTAATATAATGAAATCTAATATTAACAAGTCCAAGATTGCAATTTTCCCCAACACTTCATTTGAATGTCCTAACTCTCTCTTTACAACTAGTTAAATCACAAGACTTGTTATCCGAGAATTTACAAGTATATACAAGCCTCTCTCGATGGTCAAATACGTATTTCCCAATGCGGTGTATAGATATATCTCTATTCTACACACTAGCAAAAATCCAATATCAAGAATAATCAACAAGACACGTGTCACCAAATCTCATTAATCACCCTATCAATTACCAACTTTCGCAATAGAAATCATTAAGCATAATTCTCAAATGGATACATGTGGTATTTAGGTATATGTCTATCCTAAATACAATCAAATTATCCATTCATGAGGGTAATAAATAAAACACACGTCACTTATTTTCATGGAATATCTAATTTTCATATGATATCATAACAAGGTCTCAACCTATACTTCCTCTCTCAATTCCATATAAGTTCCCAAGGTAATTACTAGCTAGGTAATTAATATATAAAGCACAAATTATGATACCCAATTCACAAATGATAACCAATATTAAAGAGAGAGCATTCAATTCAAACTAGGAGTTGGGTTCCATTGAAATCTTAGAAAACAAGTTCTAGGTCATGGTAACTAAAAATAACACCATATTCAATTTATACATCATGTTGGATTACAAAATAGAAGGGAAAACTAGAGATAAAACCACTTTTGTAGATTTTCATATGATGTTTGATGGATTGATGATGAACCCTAGCTTCTCCTCCATGGTTTTGCAATCATTGATGCTTTAGCTCCTTGGCCTTGCTTGATTTAGCTTGATTTTAGCACTTTGGCCCTCTAATTTGATGTATTGTGTAGCCTCCTCTCCTAGAGTTGCTGATTTCTATCTTCTAATAATGCCTATTTCGTGCCTCCAAGAGCTGATATAAGTCCCTGGATGCCTAACCTAGCTTAGCACACCAAAATAGACCAAAATCCCGCACATTTTAGCTTTCTACTACAGGCGAGCCCGCCCCGGCGAGGATTTTGGCCTAAGTTTTCTCATCCCGGCGCGAACTCGCCGCGGCGAGGAATTTGTGTAGGAAATTCCTGCCCCGGCGAGCTCAGGTAAAATGGCCATAACTTCTTCGTCCGAACTCGGATTTAGGCGATTCAAGAGGCTACGGAACGCTAAGAAGTAGCTCTACAACGTTTATAACTGGAGCTTGACGAGATACAGGCTGTAGCAAGGCTCAAATTGAGCCCGAAGCAACTATTGCGTAAAATCCATGTCAAATTCGACGGTAAAATGACCATAACTCTCTCATACGAACTTCATATTAGATGATTCTATATGCTCTAGAAAGCTAAGACAAAGATCTACAACTTTCATTCTTTGAGTTGTGACAGATTCGGATTGGATCATGGGTGAAATTGAGAAACAAGCAGCTGAAATGCCAAATTCACGCCGAAAACGCATTGATCCCAAGGGCCTTTATTTCAATACCTACAAAACAACGTAAAAACCCAAAAAAGCACACAAATACATATAAAAGTAATACAGAACTACATTACACAACAATAAGATGAAAACATATAAAACCAAATGAAATAGCTAAAGACTTACAAATTATTAAGGCTAAAAGTATCCAATTTGTGTATATAAAACACACTCATCACTTCTCCTCTTTTAATGAATTCTATAATCAAATGAAAGTGTCGCAACACATGTTTGAATCCAAGATGAGACTTAGGAACTTTTCCTAGTTCTGTAATGAACTTTTCATCCAAACAATCAACTTGCAGCTTCATTTACAGCTATATACTTTGTCTTTGTCACTAAACCAGCAACTCTTTGCTGTTTGGAACATTTCCAATTCACTTCACTACCATTCAAGGTAACAATTTACCCATGTGGACCCACCATGATCATGATCACATCCTTAGTACCGGTTAAGTACTTAAAGATGTTTTTCACTATCTTACAATGATCTGTTAGGTTTGTATATAACGCGAACATGCAATCAAATTACATAAATAAAGCGGAAGCGCGATAAAATTAGATTTTAAAATTTTATACAAAACATCACCATGATCTTTCTTTATGCACAATTATTAATTAAATGAAAGAGATGGAGAATATGAATTATACCCTTGTAGAATTCTATCTTCCTCATATACAAGTTCACCTCCAATTCCTTCGCGTTCTCCTTGAATTCCACCAATTAAATTCTTTCAATTGATCAACGTTAGCCGCCGAAGTGTTTGGCCTCTAGAGGTGATCCACCAAGGAATAATATTTGTTCAAGAAGATGGGTGTTGGCAAAACCCTAGTTTCTATCTCTATAGAAATTTTAAGTACTCTCCACAATTCTTATGCAAGAGTGTGTAACCCTAGTCTATGATAAGACTTCTCTTATTTATAGATGTAGGAAAACCCTTCCCTAAACTATTTAGAATTAGAGTTTCTATTCTAATTAAAGGAGTTTAATTAAATTAAACTCCTAATCTAATTAGGAATTCATGAGAGATAGTACTTCTCTTAATTAATTTCCAATCCCTATTAGGAATTAAATAATGGTAATAGTGATAATAATAATAAGACTCCTCTTATTAATTTATATTTAATATTTTCAAAATATTAAATAATAAATATTAAGCTATTTAATTTATTCTATCTCCATAGATTAAATTAAATACACTTAACTCATTATTACAATTATGTCGTTTACTTCTTAAACAAATATTTTCTTTTTGCGGTGTGACCCTTTAGGTTCTCTATATTAAACCGGTTGTGAATAAATCAATTAGAACAATTCTAATATTATTTAAATAAATAAATCAAACTATTTAATTTATTTAATTAAATAATATTTATTCCACAATAAGGGTAAGCCCCCTTAGCGATCAACGACTTTTCAGATAATATAGATTTTAACATTAATCACAAAAGAACCTTTCAGTGCATAGTTACCGTACAATTCAATCATTCTACCATACAATGTCCCAATTAAATATAAGACATGGATTTACTATCAAGTCTTATTTTATTTAATTATATATATTTCGATTTCCAAATGCACAACTCTAAATAATGCAAATTAGAAACTCCTTTCTAAATTCATTCTGCCTTGGCCAAGGACTATTAAGTTGTCATTTATCGAATCACATAGGACATTCACATCTTTTACTAGATGTGGTAGATTCTTTGTTGATTATTCACCTATCTCTATGTACAACTTATTATATCCAATCATACCCTTTGATATACCATAAAGGTCTTAAAGGACATATCAAATTATAATTCATCATACACAAGATACTATGATGATCTCAAGTCCAAGGATCACTTGTACTACTATCACTAGAGGAATTCCTATTGATATGAGAGTAAAACTCTATTAGGTATTCCTTAGCGAGCCACGTTCAGTGAACTTATTCTCCAATAAGCACCTACATACTTGCTTTAGTGTCTCCACACAAATGATTATGAGATCAATCATCCTCTTCCTAAGAGCAAGCAATATATATACTAATCCATCCGGATTTACTAATCCCCTTTTTAGTAATCCAACGATTAGGAACGATTTTAGTTTGTGAGCTATCTAAGAATTTAGATCTCATTAGCATGATCATTATCATGATTTTAAAAGTATTGCTTAAAACTATGAGTTTATCACATCTTCATATAACAGCATCATGTAGATAATGAAAATGCCTTTAATAATTGAATAAGATTACAAAGTATATGCTACATCATATCAGATATGATTGGCTTGTGTGCATACTACTTTCAATCTCCCACTTTCACTAAAGCCAATCGTCATGGTATATAATACGCTTTTTCTCTAAGTAACGATCATCCTGCTGTTGGATAAAGCTTCAGTAAATGGATATGCAATGTTGTTCTTGAGAGTCCACTATCTCTATAATGACTTCTCCCCTTTCAATGATTTCTCTAATCAAATGAAAGTGCCGCAATGCATGTTTGAATCCAAGATGAGACTTAGGAACTATTCCTAGTTCTGTAATGAACTTTTCATCCAAACAATCAACTTGCAGCTTCATTTACAGCTATATACTTTGTCTTTGTCACTAAACCAATAACTCTTTGTTGTTTGGAACTTTTCCAATTCACTGCACCACCATTCAAGGTAATGATTTACCCTAAAGTGGATTTGTAATCGTCTTGGTCAGTTTGAAAAACTTAAGTTTTCTTAACCCTCTAGTTTTAATTCAGACTTACCATGAATCATGATCACATCCTCAATACTAGTTAAGTACTTAAAGATGTTTTTCACTGTCTTATAATGATCTTCTCCAGAATATGACTGATCGACATCATGCCTTGTATATTCATTGCATACATGATAGTTAACTCATGTGATCTCTCTTTTATTGAAGACAATTTAAAGAGATACACTCCATGGCTTATCATCATGAGACCTCTCTTAGAGTTTGCCATGCTAAACGCCTTTAGCATTGAATGAAAATACATTCATTGGGTTAAGCCGAACATCCTTTTAAATCTATCTATATAGATTTATATCCCCAATTTATAGGATGCTCCTCCCAAGTTATTCATAGAGAAATGTTTAGACAATTTTATCTTTACTGATTGTAACATTGGTGTATTATTCCTTATCAGTAGTATATTAACATATAATACTAGGAATATCACAGCGCTCCCATTGACCCTTTTATACCTACTAGGTTCATTCTCGTTTTTGATAAAATCAAACTCTTTTGATTGTCTCATCAAAATGAATGTTCCATCTTTGAGAAGCTTGTTTCAATCCATAAATGGGTCGTTGTAGCTTACATACACGATTTGGTTCAACCTTTGAAACAAATTCCTCTGGCTGTATCATATATACATTCTCTCCTTAAGTCTTCATTGAGGAAGGACGCCTCCACATCCATTTGCCAAATTTCGTAATAATAAGCTGCAATCACAAGCAAAATCCAAATGGACTTGAGCATTATCCGATAATAAGGTTTTATCACAGTCGACTCATTGACTTTATTTGAAACCTTTTAAACAGGTCTGGTCTTATAGGTCTCCACCTTGCCATTTGCCCCAGTATTTCTCTTAAAGACCCATATACACCCTCTGGCACTATGCCTTTCGATGGAGTAACCAGAGTCTATACTTGGTTCATATATGGAGTCGATTTTGGATTTCATGGGCATCTGCCATTTCTCTGAGTATCCACTACTCATATCCTCATCGTATATAACTGGATCATCATCTTCTATGATGTGTACCATATCATCATCCTATATGATGAATCCATACCTCCTAGGTATCTTCGGTACTCTTCTAGATTTACGATTCGGTTGTGGTACAATAGGTTTATCTACAGGTTTCTCGATTTGACGTAAAATGCTTTGTGATTCTTGAACTCCTTCAAGATCTATTATCCTCCCATTAGCTCCTTCAATGATAAACACCTTTATTCAAGAAGGTAGCGCGTTTCACAACAAACACCTTTTACTTAGTAGGATTATAGAACTCTTATCCTAAACTTACTTTAGGAAGTTCCACAATCTGCACTTGTCAGATTTTTGTCCCAAGCTTATCCTTTTGAAACCTTTTCACATAAGCTAGACAACCCCTTATCTTAACATACTTAAGACTAGGAATTCTCCCTATCCATAACTTTTATGGAGTCTTGGGGCCGAATTTTGAGGTTACTTTATTTTGTAGATATACAGTCGTTTCTAGGGTATAACCCCAGATGGATACTGGAATATCGGTAAAAATCATCATAAACTGCACCATGTCCAACAAGGTACGATTTCTCCTTTTAGATATACCATTCAACTATGGCGTCCCTGATAGAGTCCATTATGAGATTATACTATTTTCTTTGAGACAATTGAGAAACTCATTGGTTAAGTATTCCCCTCCTCGATCCGATCGAAGAATCTTAATACTTTTACCAGTTTGCTTCTCTACTTCACTTCTGAATTCTTTGAACTTTTCAAACGATTCAGATTTGTATTTCATTAAATGCACATATCCAAATCTAGAATGATCATCAGTGAAAGTAATAAAATAAGAATACCCTCCTCGTGCATTCGTTGTCATAAGTCCACATACGCCTATGTGTACCAATGCTAACAACTGTGTAACTCTTTCTCCTCTTCCACTAAAAGGAGATTTATTTATTTTACCCATGAGACAAGATTCACAAGTTGGACGAAATCAGATAGCTCTAAAAGCCCATCTTTATGCAACTTGGTTAATCTTGTTTCATTGATATGATCGAGTCTACAGTGTCACATAAAGGTATAATTAACATCATCTCTTTTTTTTTTCTTAGTTTGTTTAATTTGAAGTATATTTTCCTGCAAGTCAAGTATGTAAAGTCCATTCAGTAAATTGCCAACACCATATAAAACATTTTTATTATAAATAGAACAACCGTTGTTCTTTATTATAATATCAAAACTATCCATATCCAATAAAAAAATTGAAATAATAGTAATAAGACTCCTCATATTAATTTATATTTAATATTTCCAAAATAAGACTCCTCCTATTAATTTAAATAATAGTAATGGTAATAATAATAATAAGACTCCTCCTATTAATTTATATTTAATATTTTCAAAATATTAAATAATAAATATTAAGCTATTTAATTTATTCTATCTCCATAGATTAAATTAAATACACTTAACTCATTATTACAATTATGCCATTTACTTCTTAAACAAATATTTTTCTTTTGCGGTGTGACCCTTTAGGTTCTCCATATTAAACCGGTTGTGAATAAATCAATTAGAACAATTCTAATCTTATTTAAATAAATAAATTAAACTATGTAATTCATTTAATTAAATAATATTTATTCTACAATAAAGGTAAGCCCCCTTAGCGATCAACGACTTTCCAGATAATATAGATTTCAACATTAATCACAAAAGAACCTTTCAGTGCATAGTTACCATACAATTCAATCCTTCTACCATACAATATTTCAATTAAAAATAAGACATGGAATTACTGTCAAGTCTTATTTTATTTAATTATATGTATTTCGATTCCCAAATACACAACTCTAAATAATGTAAATTAGAAACTCCTTTCTAATTTCATTCTGTCTTGGGCAAGGACTACTAAGTTGTCATTTATGGAATCACATAGCACATTCACATCTTTTACTAGATGTGGTAGATTCTTTGTTGATCATTCACCTATCTCCATGTACAACTTATTATACCCAATCATACCCTTTGATATACCCTAAAGGTCTTAAGGGACATGCCAAAGTATAATTTATCATACACAAGATACTATGATGATCTCAAGTCCAAGGATCACTTGTACTACTATCACTAGAGGAATTCCTATTGACAGGCGAGTAAAACTCCATTAGGTATTCCTTAGTAAGCCACGTTCAGTGCACTAATTTTCCAATAAGCACCTACATACTTGCTTTAGTGTCTCCACACAAATGATTATGAGATCAATCATCATCTTCCTAAGAGCAAGCAACGTATGTACTAATCTATCCAGATTTACTAATCCTCTTTTTAGTAATCCAACGATTATGAACGATTTTAGTTTGTGAGCTATATAAGAATTTAGATCTCATTAGCATGATCATCATCATCATGTTTCTAAAAGCATTTCTTAAAACTATGGGTTTATCACATCTTAATATAATAGCATCATGTAGATAATGAAAATGCCTTTAATAATCAAATAAGATTACAAAGTATATGCTACATCATATCAGATATGATTGGCTTGTGTGCATACTACTTTCATGATCTTCTCCAGAATATGACTAATTAGCATCAGGCCTTGTATATTCATTGCATACATGATAGTAACGCATGTGATCTCTCTTTCATTGAGGACAACTTAAAGAGATACACTCCATGGCTCATCATCATGAGACCTCTCTTGGAGTTTGCCATGCTAAACGCCTTTAGCATCGAATGAATATACATTCCTTGGGTAAAATCGAGCATCCTTTTAAATCTATCAATATAGATTTATATCCCTAATTTATAGGATGCTTTTTCCAAGTTATTCATGGATGAATGTTTAGACAATTTTATCTTTACTAATTGTAGCACTGGTATGTCATTCCTTATTAGTAGTATATCAACATATAATACTAGGAATGTCACAACGCTCCCACGGACCCTTTTGTTCACACTAGGTGAATTCACATTTTTGATAAAATAAAATTCTTTTGATTGTCTCATCAAAACGAATGTTCTGTCTTTAAGAAGCTTGCTTTAATCCATAAATGGATCGTTGTAGCTCATATACATATTTGCTTCAACCATTGAAACAAATTCATCTGGCTGTATCATAAATACATTCTCCTCAAGTCTTCATTGAGGAAGGACGTCTCTACATCCATTTGCCAGATTTTGTAATAAGCTGCAATCACAAGCAAAATCCAAATGGACTTGAGCATTACCCGATAATAACGTTTTATCATAGTCAACTCCTTGACTAGGTGAATTCACATTTTTGATAAAATAAAATTCTTTTGATTGTCTCATCAAAACGAATGTTCTGTTTTTAAGAAGCTTGCTTTAATCCATAAATGGATCGTTGTAGCTCATATACATATTTGCTTCAACCATTGAAACAAATTCATCTGGCTGTATCATAAATACATTCTCCTCAAGTCTTCATTGAGGAAGGACGTCTCTACATCCATTTGCCAGATTTTGTAATAAGCTGCAATCACAAGCAAAATCCAAATGGACTTGAGCATTACCCGATAATAACGTTTTATCATAGTCAACTCCTTGACTTTATTTGAAACCTTTTAATAAGGTCTGGTCTTATAGGTCTCCACCTTGTCATTTGCTCTAGTCTTTCTCTTAAAGACCCATTTACACTCTACAGGCACTTGATGGGCTAAATCTATACTAGCAATTTACGTGCAAGTATACACGGTCAACTAAGTAATAAAGTGTAAGTAGAGTGTTGAACCCACGAGGAATAATCTAATAAATCAATCTATTAATCCAATATTAAACTCTAATTAACCGAATTCTAATTAAACAATTAAGAATTGTTTCATTTATCACAAATAGCTAAATTAACAAATGAAATATTTATAAATAATATTATAGAGATGAATTTATCAAGAATTCATAAGTATTTATCTAACTTATTCCAAGATTAGATAAATGTCATCATTCTTAACTAGAACACTATATTTCTATGTGAATAATCAACAATGACGCAATCGATACCAATTCTTAACAAGTTCATGCAACACTTAGGTATATTTCTATCCCTTATGCAAATTGAATAATAATTCTTAACATGAATTAATCCAACACATGTACCATATTCCTCATCTAGTCTAAAATCAACGTTTCCATCTCATCTAGATCAACAGATTAATTGTTGGCCAAACAACTATTGAGTGAAAACCAAAATATAATAAACAATCTTGCAAACATCTGATAGAAGTTAAATAGTCAATAGATTGATAAAAACCAATCATCGAGTTTCATTGCAATCTTGAAAATGGAATTTAGTTCATGAATAAAGAAACAAACAACATCTCATCAATAATAGTCATTATAAACATAGGAGTTTAAAAGAAAGATAAAGAAAAGAATCTGATGGACAACTCCCGCTATAGTTCTTCAGATCTTAATCTTAAATCCTCTTTTCCCCTCCCTTAGATGGAATTGATTTAGAATTGTTTTCTTCCTTTTCGTAAATTATATCCTCCGTTCTCTCTCTCCCTATTCTCTGTTTGCATCGCTTCATATATAAAGGATTCAGGAAAGACCTAATTTTTCCGCACACACGCGCCACACATACGCAGAAGAAGCTCCGGGCATCGCGGCCCACAGAATCAGGCGTTGCGGCCCACAAAAGGGAGCGTTGCGGCTCTTAATCCCTGCGATTTTTACCACTTAACTCCTTTATTCCTACAAAATGGACAAAAGCCATAAATTAAGTACAAATTCTATAAAATGACATAAAATACTTAACAACATATAATTTATTAAGCCTAAAAGTACCCAAATAATAGGTATAAAACCTACTTATCAAATACCCCTAAACTTAAATATTTGCTTGTCCTCAAGCAAAAACTTAAATCAAACTTCAATAAAACAATGTTACTTGTTGGCCTCAAGATAATCTCGTTGTACAACACACTCTTAATTCAACGCATACAACTACGAAAATTAACCCAATTGATGGTCGCACAACAACTTGAAAATCTTTACAAATGCACATAAACTCCTAAGCTTACAATAGATAGAATTTAGAAGAATTTACGCAATCAACATTCCATAGAAATCTTAGATCCTCCTTCAAATCCTTTTAGGCACATAAATTTTCACTAATCAAGGTAACACATAAGTTCAGCGAATCAACGAAACATTAAAATGTCAAGCTTGGTAAGATTATTTTCTATGCTTATTCTACACAATAATCACAAATATATATATATATATATATATTTTGATGAGTGCATTTTATGCTCCTTCTCATCCTCACATATATCTGATTGAGTGTGTTTTATGCTCCATCTCAACCATACATTTCCTTCAACGATAAGCAAATAATCTTACCTCCAAACTAATCTCGCTTCTCCCCCAAACTTATGGCATGCCCCAATTTAGTTTCAACCAATCATTTAATCAAGTATTCTTCGGTCTCAACAAAATTACCATGGACACATGATTGCATAAGTTTCTTCCAAATTTACAAATTCTTTCACAATTTTCTACCTATTCAACTTATGGGATCCACACATCATTGTGTAAGGATTACAATCAAGATAACCACAAACGAATTAAAAATCAAATTGCATGCATCACATTCAAGATACTATCACTGGCCATCAAGCAACAAAATTAAATTACTAATGAACTTATTCAACTGAAACTACTAAAATAGAATAACAAAAATAACAACTAAACCATCCCCCCAAGCTTGAAACAAACATTATCCTCAATGTAATAAATACAAATAATTAAAGCACGAGGGTTTCCCTGGACTTCTTCATTGCGAATTGGAGGAGACGTCCTCGACCACTGAATTATTATGAATGCTCTGCTGAGATAAAGGTGGAGAATGCATGATATCATTGAACCTTCCTTCTTCGAGCAGTTGAGTTAGAACAAAGTTGACTTCCTTAGTTTGGTCCAGTTGCTCGTCCATTTTATGCATAAATTTGTCAACCCTATGTAAGTGACGACGAGCTACCAACCGAAATATCTCAAGCTCACTAACTCGTGTAAGTAGCTGATCAATCAAAGCGGTCGAGGCCGACAATTTCAGCCCTAATCCTTGCTTAGTAGTGAATCCAGCGCCAGTAGGGTGAGAATCTGCTCCAGTCCAAATGCAAAAATTCTTCATCACTTCCATTGTAATTGCATGTGGCGATTGGCGCTCTTCATCAAATCCTACACGCACACCAGCTTCCAGACACAGCCCGTGAATTAATGATGGATGCGGCATACCATTCACAAAATTTCCTTGTATAGCCTGGCGAATGGAATTGTAGATTATGAGTCCTACGTCTATTCGCTTTCCGTTTACAATGGCATACAATAGAGACGTTTGATCACGATTTAACTCTGTGAGTGTTGTGGATGGAAGCAAGCGAGCACGAATGAAGTAAAACCAAGCTAAGCCATATCGACTCAATTCGGTCGTTAAAATATATAACTCATTGCTCATATTTGTTTCCCAAACCGCACCGGTCGACATAAATATTGCAATGCCTTATGCCATTGATTTCCACCAGCTTTATATTTCTCATGTTCCTCCCAGTCAAATTAGGTAGACGAAAATATGAATTGATTGTTGGTGGTGAGTACCACACTAGTTTACCACGCACTTGCACTATGTTTGCCTCTACTTCAATTGCGTTAGCGTAGAACTCCCTGACCAAATTTGAAACTGGGGCACTAGGTTCCTCTGTTAAGTCTTCCCATTTATTAGCCTTGATCAGCGCAAAAACACCGCTATCAACATGTTCTTCTGGATAAAAGCCACGTTCGGGAATTCCTTTCGAGTGTGCCAATGATAATTCATAAAAAATTGATGCTTCTCAACTGGAAAACTTCTCTGTATCATATTCATCACCATTATCTTGCCTTTGACGTTTCCCTGCCATTATGAATGTAGCCTGAACTGAAAACTTCTTGCTTCACAAGTCTATTTCTTCTCACAATATGGTGCGATGAGGAGCTGATGTTGCAATTATATTTGGCCCTGGATTTATAGCTGAACTGGAAAAGTTAGAAATTGACTTGTAAAAGGAAATAAGAAAATAGAATCACAATTGAATTAACTATGCTGGATTTCCTTTCCAAATAAGAATATGAATCGCGCGCTAGATTTCGCTCAGGCGCCGTAGCGCTCAATGTAAGAGCCGCGGCTCGTGACTGATGGTCGCGGTGCGAAGTTATGCAAGCCGTGGCGCGCATTCCCTGTCCAGCTGCCCCATTCTTCCTTCTCGTTTCTCCTCGCTTATTCTATTGCTTGGAATTATAATCCTACAACACTTATGAAAAATTACTTAGACTAAAATATATATTTATATATATATATATATTAATAAACTAATAAAAGAATAAATTACTTATTACATAAAAATTATTGGGTTGTCTCCCAATTAGTTAATCTAGATCAGCTAATAAAATGGAGATCCTTTGCCGATTGATAACTCCTCCGTAATAGTGTTTGAGGCGCTGACCGTTAACCATAAATGATCGATCAGATTGGAATGGTGCTACTTCTACCGCTCCATGTGGAAATACTTTCTGGATGATAAATGGTCCTAGCCATCTAGATTTCAGCTTTCCTGGAAATAATCTAAGTCGTGAATTGAATAAGAGAACTGCTTGCCCTGGCTCGAACTTCCTCTCAATTATTTTCTTGTCATGCTAACGTTTGATCTTTTCTTTATAGAGCTTTGCATTCTCGTAAGCATGAAGACGAAATTTATCCATCTTATTTAACTGTAACAATCTCTTCTCTCCTGCCGCATGTAAATCAAAATTTAATTTTTTTATGGCCCAATATGCTTTATTCTCTAACTCCACTAGTAGATGGCATGCCTTTTCGAATACCAATCGGTATGGTGACATCTCGATTAGAGTTCTATATGTTGTCTTATACGCCCATAAAGCGTCATCAAGTTTTAAAGACCAATCTTTCTTGTTCGGATTAACAATCTTTTCCAAGATCCTTTTTACATCTCGGTTTGAAATATCGGCTTGCCCGTTCGTTTGTGGATGATAAGCCTTAGCCACTTTGCGAGATACCTCATACCGAGCAAGAAGAGCGGTAAACGGTTTATTACAAAAATGTGAACCTTCGTCGCTGATTATTGCCCGTGGTGTACCAAATCTTGTAAAGATATTTTTCCGGAGGAAGTTCAACACAACCTTTGCATCATTTGTTGGCAACGCAGTAGCTTCAACCCATTTGGACACATAATCCACAACTAATAATATGTATTGCTTGTTCAGAGATACTGGAAACGGGCCCATAAAATCAATCCCCCACACCTCAAATACTTCTACCTCGAGTATGGTGTTCATTGGCATTTCGTGGCACTTAGAAATATTTCCAGCACGTTGGCAACTGTCACACTTTAGCACAAAACTATTTGCATTGTTCAATAACGTTTCTAGAATTTAGAACGCTCATCAACTATGGACTAGTCGAATCAATAAGAGTTCGCTAGTCAATCAAGGTTTAAAAGGTATAATTCGAGAATCAAAACTAAATCTCACAAAAGGTACGATTGAATACGTTCTATATAACTGAAGCATTACAAAGAGGGATTTAAAACGTCTCATTGAATCCATGAAATTGAATGGAATAGAAATAATAATTTGCTAGAGTAAATAGTAGCATCATGAAACATATATGGTAAGAGAATTAAGTTCAGGAACTTGCGTGATTGAAATCAAGGTAGAAAACTTGCGTAATGTAAAAGTAAGGATAAGATACTTGCCTCGTGCGTAGACTATAAATTTAAGACTCACGTTTCTCTAATCAACCTATACATTCCGTTTATAAAACATAACAATAATTAGTTACAATATTATAAACACGTTAGGATTCATTCTCATCCAAAATTTCTATTTTGATAGCTCAGTTGACATCGAACAATCAATGGGTTTATGCTTACCACCCATTACAGTATTTCAGTATTTATTTTATACATTAGCCTAAGTTTTAGGTATGTCTACGATATCATAACATGATCTCAAAGAAAGAAGAAAATTTTTACTCTCGTCTTTTTACTCTCTTTTTTTTGTTTAATTCTTCGTCGGGGCGAGGAATTCCTTCACAAAATTCTCGCCGGGGCGAGCTCCCGCCGGGGCGAGGAATTTCTGCATAAAATTCTCACCGGGGCGAGGAATTTCTTCACAAAATTCTCGCCGGGGCGAGATCCCACCGGGGCGAGGAATTCCTTTACAAAATTCTCGCCGGGGCGAGAATCACGAATTCCAATTTCTGCAGTTCGCGAAGAACGCAGAAACAGGCCAAAATTTCTAATCTTCTTATTCTAATCGTCAAATTAAACATACTCAGACACTATAATTCATAAATAATTGTTACCCAAGCCTTCTAGCATAATTCTAACAACTTAAATCACATAAATCATGAATCTAAGAATCAAATTTGAGGTTTCTTATCAGTTTATCAAAGTTTCTACAATTTTCATAAAATCACACATAACAAGTTCGTTATACAACCAAATTGAACCGTTTAAATCTTGTTTTCTTCATTTATACATGCATAAACAAAATAAGTTATCAATTTAACCAATTAACATGCAAAACAAGTATTAATTTCATACATTCAAACCATGTTCGTACACTGTACTACTTTGTAACTTTCTGAATTCTCATATAAACGAAATTTCACAGATTAAATTACTCTAAATCATATTTAAATCATATAAAACACATTTATGCATGCTTTCAAATATCTAATCATTAATTTATAAAATTTAGCCACAAAAATTTAGTTTACAGAGAATATAGAGAACTCAAAACAGACATTCATGGAAGAACTTTAAAAATATAAATTAAAACTTAAATTAGAAGAATTACCTTCAATTAGATGCTTAAACTATGCAAGAATTGAATGGGATCCTTCTCAATTTTTTAATTCCTCACAAATTCTCTCTTTTTCTCTCTGTATTTCTCTGATTAGACTTAGGAAATAATGATAATAAAATACGTGAGTTTAATCTGATGAGTGGGTATCAGTTAATCCCATCATGGGTTAACTGACACCAACCCCCACTTAGGCTTCGTTTGTTTAGCACTCTATTTCTCCTTTCTAGTTTATTTTAATAAATAGCTTATTATATAATATCATGTCACACTTTAATCAACTAAATAATCTTACTAAAATCAATAAATAAAATAGAATAATTCTACATTAAATCACATAGTCATATAAATAAAATTCTCATTTATTAATAATGACAATTTACTAAATCTCTAATTAATAATTAAATTAATTAGAAATAACATTATACTCATTTAAATAATGTATTTAATTAAATAAATTCAATTAAACACATACTTTAAATATAAAAATTCTCTACATTAATTTAATTAATGTAACACATATAATTAAATTAATCTACCACAAATTCATCGATTAATCAATTAATTCAACAATCAAATCATCGAAAATATTTATTCAATCAATAAATATTCAAATTAAGTTACAAAATTCTCGTTCGTCACATCTTTCCCCCCTTAAAAGGATTATGTCCCCAGAATCACGACTCAATTAACTTGTCCTGTTACATTCTCCCCCCTTCAAAGATTCTGTCCCCAGAATCGCTACACATAGATTAAGCAAATAACTGAAGATAATTTCTCATCATTTGATTTTCGAGTTCCCACGTAGCTTCTTCAGCATTGTGGTTCCTCCAGATCACCTTAACGGAAGGTATAATTTTATTCCTTAGCACTTGCTCTTCCCTGTCAACTATCTGAACAGACTCTTCTTCGTAAGACAAATCTTTCTCAACTTGCAGGGGTTCATACTCTATGACATGCTTGTAGTCGGGCTTGTATGGTCGTAACACCGAGACATGAAAGACATTGTGGATGTGTTCCAGCGCTGGGGGTAAAGCTACCTCATATGCGACCTCACCAATTCTTCTCAATACTTCAAAGGGTCCAATGAACCTCAGGCTCAGTTTTCCCTTTTTACCAAAATGAATCTTCCCTTTCCAGGGAGATACTTTCAAGAAAACATAGCTACCAAAGTCAAATTCTCGATTCTTACGATATTGATCGGCGTACTTCTTTTGTCTATCCTGAGCTGCTATTAATCTTGCCCTGATCACTTTAACGATTTCTACGGTCTGTTGTACTAGTTCTGGTCCGAGCAATTGACGTTCGCCAATTTCATCCCAGCATAATGGAGTTCTGCACTTTCTATCGTACAACGCTTCGTAAGGCAGCATGCCAATACTTGCGTGGTAACTATTGTTGTAAGCAAATTCCACCAATGGTAGATGATCATCCCAATTTCCTTTGAAGTCCATAAAGCAAGCTCGTAACATATCTTCCAATGTCTGAATCGTTCTTTCGCTCTGTCCGTCGGTTTGTGGATGATATGCCGTACTCATACGTAACTGCGTTCCCAAGCATTCCTGTAGTTGTTTCCAAAAGTTCGATGTGAAGCGCGGATCCCTATCTGAGACAATAGATATTGTAACACCGTGCCTCGAAACAATCTCCTTGACATACAACTTCGCCAACTGATCTAAGTTGAATATGATCTTGATCGGTAGAATATATGCTGATTTCGTCAGTCGATCCACGATAACCCATACTGCGTCGAAACCTTTCTGAGTCGTCGGAAGACCTACTACGAAATCCATGGTGATGTGCTCCCATTTCCATTCTAGGATTTCTAACGATTGTAATAGCCCACTTGGTCTCTGATGTTCGGCTTTAACTTTCTGACATGTCAAACACTTGGCTACACAATCGGCAACGTCTCTCTTCATATTTGGCCACCAAAAATACTATCGGAGATCTTGGTACATCTTCGTACTACCCGGATGAATTGAATATCTCGAATTATGAGCCTCGCTCAAAATTTCCTCCTTAACCTCTTGTACTGGCGGAACCCAAATTCTTCCCTCGAATCTCAATACTTCTTCATTATCCACTTTGAATTTCACTTCATTACCTCCAGATATTCTTTTCCTAATTTTCTCACATTCTTCGTCCTGCATTTGTGCTTCCTTAACCTTATCCACCAAAGTTGAACCCATTCTCAATTGAAATAATTTTTCGTCACACTCTTCTGGAAATTTCACCTCAAACTCTAGTTTCGCCATTGATGTAATTAGTTCTTCTTGAGCGGTAATCATGAACACTTTCTCCCGTCCCTTTCTGCTTAAGGCGTCGGCCACCACGTTCGCTTTACCCGGATGGTATAAAATTTCGCAGTCGTAATCCTTTATCAATTCCAATCATCTCCTCTGACGCATGTTCAGATCCTTCTGTGTAAAAATATATTTCAGACTTTTGTGGTCTGTATATATTTCACACTTCTCCCCGTAAAGATAGTGCCTCCATATCTTCAAAGCAAACACCACCGCGGCCAACTCCAAATCATGGGTAGGATACCCCTTCTCATAGTCCTTTAATTGTCATGACGCATACGCAATGACCTTACCGTTCTGCATAAGCACACAGCCTAGTCCTTTATGCGACGCATCACTGTACACCACAAAATTTCCTGTGCTATTCGGTAGGGACAACACAGGCACCGTACTCAACCTCTTCTTTAATTCTTGAAAACTTTCCTCACACTTCTACGTCCAAATGAACTTCACCGTCTTTCTAGTCAAATTCGTTAACGGAGTCGCGATTTTGGAAAAATCCTGAATGAATCTCCTGTAGTAACCCGCCAATCCGAGGAAACTCCTTACTTCCGATGGCATTTTCGGCTGATCCCAGTTAAGCACCGCTTCAACCTTTGACGGATCCACCGAAATCCCATCCTTATCAATCACATGTCCAAGAAATTGCACTCGCTCTATCCAGAATTCACACTTTGAAAATTTAGCGTACAACTTCTCTCTTCTTAACGTTTCCAATGTCAACTTCAAATGTTCTGCATGCTCTTCCTTGGTTTTGGAATAAATTAGAATATTGTCAATGAATACTACTATGAACTTGTCCAAAAACAGCTTAAACACCCTGTTCATTAGGCCCATAAATGCTGCAGGAGCATTTGTTAGGCCAAATGACATCACCAGAAACTCGTAATGACCATAACGAGTTCTGAACGCTGTCTTCGGTACATCTTCCTTCCTCACTTTCAGCTGATGATACCCACTCCTCAAATCCATCTTCGAGAAATATCTAGCTCCTTTTAACTGATCAAACAAGTCGTCGATTCTTGGCAATGGGTATTTATTCTTAATCGTGACCTTGTTCAACTCTCTGTAATCAATGCAAAGTCGCATCGATCCGTCTTTCTTTTTAACAAACAATACCGGCGCTCCCCACAACGATACGCTCGGCTGAATATATTTCTTATCTAAAAGTTCTTGTAACTGTACCATCAATTCTTTCATCTCTACTGGGGCCATACGGTATGGAGCTTTCGATATCAGGGCAGTTCCTGGCGCCAAATCGATTACAAACTCAACTTCCCTGTCTGGCGGAAGTCCTAGCAAATCATCGGGAAAGACGTGTACAAAGTCCCTTATAACAGGTGTCTCTTCAAATTTCAGACTCTTTTTTCGAGTATCAACTATGTAGGCTAAGTATCCAACACAACCTTATCTTAACAACTTCCTGGCCTGCATCATCATCAGATAACTCGCTTGTCTAGGCGATTTGCTGCCGTAAAATACTACCTTTGACGGAGTCATAAGGTTAATACGTTTCTTTTGGGAATCAATTATCTCTCCATAATTGAATAACCAATCCATACCCAGAATAACGTCAAATTCCCCAAGTTTGATTGGGATCACATTTACTGTCATCACGTTTCCCTTAATGTTCACTCTACAGTTCTTGTATACGTACCTAACAGGAATTATCTCCCTATTCGTAATTTTTATGTTCAAAGGGTAGTCTAATTCCTCCCTAAGCAATTGTAAGTTCTTAGCAAAGTCATCGGATATAAATGAACAAGTAGCACCCGAATCAAACAATACATAAGCATCTATATTATTGATCGGAATGATACCTGACACCAAATCGCGAGACTGCACAGCATCTTGCACGGTCATGTTGATAGTCCTAGCAGTAGGTCGGTTTGTTGGTGCTGATCCGGTTATAGCCAACGTACTACCACCACTGTTTCCCTTATTTCCTCCCAGTCCTGTTCCTGCTGCTGCTTTCTTGGGGCAATCCCTAGCCAAATGATCCTTCGATCCACATGTGAAACAAGCGCCCTTCTTCGGATTCAGACAATTCGGTGCTATGTGGCCCTCCTGGTTGCAATTGTAGCACACCCTCTTCCCCTTCAAGCAAATCCCTATGTGATTCTTCCCACATGTGATACACGCTTCTACCTTCTTCTTCTGACCTCCCTGTTGACTTCCAGCAGATCCATTATCATTCCACTTCCTCTTCTGGTTATGACCACCACTGCTACTACCACTTGCTTTATTACTCTCATTCTCACCTTTCTTCTTCTTCTGCTCCTGATTATACTTGGTTAGAGCATCACTCCCACCTTCTGCGATGATCGCCTTTTCCAATATTCCAGTAAAAGTGTTCAATTGGAACATTGACACCTTGCTATACAACCACGGCTTCAACCCTTGTTCAAACCTCCGTGCTTTCCTCTCATCCGTATTTACTTGATAAGTTGCAAACCTAGCCAACTCATTGAACTTCACTGCGTACTCCGGTATAGTCATGGTACCTTGTTTTAGCTCTAGAAATTGAATCTCCATCTGGTTACGCGACCTCGTTGGAAAGTACATCTCGAAAAACATTTCCTTAAACCTCTCCCACGCAATCACACCCTGACCTCCTCGAACTTTATTCGCTTGCCACCAGTAACTAGCTTCTGACTTAAGCATAAACGTTACGAAGGCAGTCTTTTGGTCTTCACTAACCCTAGAAATGTCAAATACTTTCTCTATTTCCATCACCCAAGTTTGGGCTTCGATCGGGTTCAGGGAACCCTTAAATTCTGGCGGTCCAACCGCTTTAAAATCCTTAAATAACGTCACAGGTGGAGCTTACGGCTGATTCGCAAGTGCTCCAGCTAAAAGGTCTACCAACTGCTGAACGGGGTTAGCATTGGCGTCGTTGTTATTGGTAGAGCTCTCCTGAGCTTGTTGACGTGGTTGGCGTCTCGGCGGCATTTTCTGTTCAAGAATATGTGCTTATTAGATTAACACTCAATTTTCTCAAGTGTTCAACATTTAACTCAAACAATTCATGTTAAACATTGAACACATAACATCTTCAAATAAAACTGATATTTCATTAATTCAAAGGTCTTAAACATAAAAACATAGCATCACTGCTATTTACATCAATTATCCCAAGATCAAACAATCTTTGGGATTAAATAGTCATATTCCATTGTGTATAATCACGCTGGAATTTACATCATCAAATATCATAAATATTTACACATAATTCAAAAAGTTCTCCTATCACTGTAACGATCGCGGATCGCGGGTAGCTTTGTAACGCGAGCCTACGAATTTTATTGAATAAATTGAACTTTTATTAATATTATTCCGCGTTATGTGATTGAATATTTTATTACTACATATGATGTGTAGGTAATGATTTTTGATTGATATTATTTTTATTGGTATTGATTAAATCATTAGAGAAATAGCACTAAAGCGCTATTTACACAAAAGACGTCTTTTTCGATTTTATGACTTTTCATAATTTCGCCAAAGCGTTAGTGAGAGGGGTTAATAATCCAAGTGTGGGATTTTATTTGAGCCCAATTGGATATTTATTAGAAGCCCAATTGAATTTTTATTAGAAGCCCAATTAGAATTAAATTAAAAGTACAAGAGTGGCCCAAGTTGGAGCCCAAGACCCACGGGTCGAGTCCATGAACCAAACCCACCATCCATGACCCACAACCCATGACCCATGAGGGAAATGGGTTATGTAATCAGCTGAACCATTTGTAGAAGGAGAAGAGTACGGGAGAAGGAGAGGAGATGGAGAAGAGGAGCCAAGAACGTGGGAGAGCATAGGGAGCTGCAAAATCTGCATTTGGTGAAGCAAGAATGGAATAAAGCGACTTGGGAGAAGGAGGGGGGGAGTACCCGAGCCATGGGAAGAGCAAAAGCTCAGTCACCCATACATGAGGAGCTGCCATGCCCGAGCATGCTCAGCTCCTCCACCTCCAGAAACTCAAACACTTCTTCTATATATACTCTCCCATTACTTAGCCTCCATTCCTTTCACTTGTTGCTTGGTAAGATAACTGAAACTTGAGAGAAAATAGTGAGAAGAGTGTGTTCGGGTGATTTGAGGAAGAAGAGGAATTGTGGTAGCAGCTGGTTTTGAGTCCATTTAGCATCCTTAGAAGTAGCTCAAGAGGTATGCAATATAGAGCTTAGCTCATTTCCACTTTCTTTCCAAGTTTCTAGTTTTGCTATGATTGGTTGTTGGAGTAATGTTGCTGAAATTGCTTGGTTGTTCATGAACGTGTATAAATATTGATTAGCTCTATTAAACCTTGTTAATGGTATGTAAAAGTGGAACAATGAATGAGAATCAAACCTATGCATAAGGAATCAAGAAATGGACTGAAATGGACATTAGTGGACTGTTATTCATATTTTGTTAATAATGAAGTTATAACCATCTTGGTTTGGTTATGTGCATTGGTTGTGTATTGTTGGTATATGCCAAGAAGGTATGAGTAATGATTTCAATGGGAAATCTAGACTAGAGTATAATGAAACTCTACTCCAATGTGAGTTTTCAACCCATGCCCACCAACTATTTGGTTTAATATCCAAGAGAATGATTTCTCTAAGGAGTATGAGAATTAGGAATGATTAATTGATTAAATGATGTTATGATGCATAGCTCAGTTGTAAACGTATGTTTTGAGTCATATAGACTTGTTGTATAATGGCTAAGGAGCAAATGGGACGGAATCAAGAGTTTGGATTTTTGGGTTCTCCAGTAGCAGAACTTGAAAGTCCCTGGATGCAGAGTGGCGCAGCTGCGCCACTCCCAAGCATAGCACCTGCGCAGCTGCGCTGGGTGCCAGACCTGAAAGTCCTGGATGCCAAGTGGCGCAGCTGCGCCACTCCCAAGTACAAGACCTGCGCAGCTGCGCCGGTCTGCAGAGGTGAACTGTTTTGCTACTTTGTGTTATTGATGAGATGCACGTTTACATAGGCCTAACATGTTATGAATACCTCAAAGCATATGTATGATATGTTAGTGTAATAGTTGTATGACCCCAAGCATGAAATGACTAAGTCACGTGAGATTTGCTTAAATGAAATGATGAGCGAGACCCCCGTTTGGGTAAGCGTAGTGGCAATCAATGTTCGTAATGATTATAATGTTTTGATTAATGTAAGCCAATGTTTGGTGTCTATTGTGAGACTAATTGGTATGTGAATATATGTTTAAATGCGTAGGACATATTTGAAGGACGATTAACGTCAACTAGTAGCAAGCGCTTAAGGAAAGTTTCCTAAACCTTGTCTAACCTTTGTGTTGGGCAAGTTCACTAGCTTCATTCATTTTCAGTATTGAATGAAAGTTTCGTATCTTATACAAAAGACGTATATTGTGCAAGTTATTTGATTCATTTGATTATATTCTCTTGACTCTCATGCGATGTTTGAAGTTTCGATTTACGCAATACATACATGGTTGTGTGAATTCCTTACTTATGTAAATCTTTCAGTATTTGCACAAGTGTTCGAGCTATGTTATGACATAAATTGTTGAAGCTTTCAAGTTCACATATTGTTTTGGTAGTACGTTGACAGATATTGAAATATTTTATTGATTTGATAATAAATCCTGAAATGTTATTGATGATTAAGTAGAGCTATCCAACCGAATTGTTTTGGTTAGGATTCCAAGACATGAAGGAGATGAACAACCCTAATATTAGGGACAATTTTTAGTCAGTTATTCTGACAAGGCATCGAGCGCCTAAACAAACGCATATAGTCGTTTCCAGCTAGAGTGTTGATCAACATAGAGTACAATAGGCTGATCACCTAGAAGTGCTCGTAAGTAAGACGGTTTGCAGTTATAATGCTGTGTACCTTTTCAAGAAAGCAAAAAGAAGTTCAAGGTCTTATGACCACTCAATGTCGTTTCAAAAATATATTTTTAAAACGAAAGCAAAGTATTATTCTTGTTTATTCAGATTATTTCACAACTATTGTTCAGTTGTCGAAGAGAAATGATATGATTGATGATATTGTTGTTATTCAACTGTTATACTTGCTGGGCAATTGAATTCTCATTCTTGCTTTATATTAAACATTGCAGCTAAGTCTGAGCGGGCCGAAGGTTCCGGTAAGGACAAGGGAAAGGGCAAGATGAACGTCTAGATGGCGTCATAGTTTATTTGTATTAGAAATGTTGTAATACTAAGACTTATTATGTATTTGGAATGATGTTATGGTAATAGAACCTGGGATTGAGAGTAAGACGTGTTCTAATAATATAGTAATTACATTCATGTCTATTATGTTGTATGGAATGGGATGTACCGTGTAGCACCAGATTCGGGTTTGAGGTACCCGGATTTGGGGGCGTCACAATCACGGCCTACTAAGGCGTCGGACTGCCTGTCTACGTTCTTCCTCCATGATACGACACATCATTCTGTGATCCAACATGTACCATGGCAAGTCCTCGAACTGAACTGGATAGTGGAGAACTCGATCCTGGGCCCTATCAATCGCTGTCTGGAAAGTATAGTCTGTCTCCTCAATCTTGGCCTTCTTTGCACGTTCCCCTTCTTCGGAAATTTCTGCACGTGGAGCGTTATTCATCCAAGCATCCGCTGCTCTCGCACGTTCTGCTGACTCCTCACTCAGGTCATCCTTCAATTTCTGAATCTCAAGTTTCATCTTTTCATTCTCAGCCAGCAGGTCTTCTTTTTGACTCTCTGCCTGAACTAACTTCCATTCTACATCTCCAAGACGTATCTCAAGATCCTCAATCTTCTCATCCTTCTGTTCTACAAAAGTCTGGCATATATTTTCCAGTCTCTCCCAATCTCTGACTCTGTCCTGTAACTCTATGGTACAATCATACAAGGCATCATACATCTCAACATCAACAGAGGTAAGGGGTACCTCCTCGGAATCCTCATCATCCTCCTCAACCTCTACCTCCTCAGGATCCTCCTCTATATTAGACTCAGGCTCATACTCCTGACCCTCAACCGTGATCAATGGAGATGGCTCTCTGTGTAACAACTGCTCCTGGATAACATGGATATCATGGGGCTCCTCCTCTCCAGCCACTCGAAGCTCAACATCCCTAGGCTGACTGGATCCTCCAACATCCGACATCCTGACAACAAAGTTTAAATTTTAATTAATACTCGGTACTAGTCGCAACACATAGGTTGTTAACACATAAGCACATAGCACATAAAGTCTTTTATTATCTTTAATGAATTTCCTTAATTCATTCCTTAGAACTCGATGAGAGTTTATCACCACTATATTTTCTGACTCTTAAAAGGCTATTACGCTAAGGTTTCCCCACCTAAAGTTCATAACCTACAGCTCTGATACCAACCTGTGACACCCCCAAATCCGAGTACTCCGTTTCCTCAGGATTTGGTGTTCACTATCTATATACATCACATCACATCTAACTACCCATTCATTCATAATGGAAATACTATTAATAAAAATAGAAATCTCCCATTAAGGGTTATAACATCATTTATAAATAAATCCCAGGTCATCTAACCTTAACATAACATCACTGCGAAAACATAAATTAAGTCTATTACATAACATCATTAAAATAAGTACAACAAGTCTTCATCACTTGTTTGCTTTTCCTTTGCCCTTACTAGTAGATGGCTCATCAGTTCTTTCAACCTTAGCTGCAATGTTATTATGCAAGGGTGAGCAATGATTGCCCAGCAAGTATAACAACAACAGTAATAATAACATGCAAAATAATTAATGGATATTGAATAATCGAAGATTTAGCTTTTGAGTCAAGAATGTAAGACAAGATTCAAAAGAACGTCTGAGGGTCTAAAGACCACGAAGTATGTCCCAGGTTATCAAGTATTTCTACTTTAAACCTTTAACAGTCATAAGACTATATGAACCTTGCTTCTCGTACTCAGGGGGATCAGCCCTTTGTACCATGTATGTGCACAACATCTTAACACTATTGCGTAAATAAAATCCCCTGTATAAGGGTTGTTCATCTCAGTTTGACATCAGAGTCCGCACCAAAGGAAGTTTGGTTTGGATTTACTTCAATAACGTTTTTAGAATTTAGAACGCTCATCAACTATGGACTAGTCGAATCAATAAGGGTTCGCTAATCAATCAAGTTTCAAAAGGTATAATTCTAGAATCAAAACTAAATCTCACAAAAGGTACGATTGAATACGTTCTATATAACTGAAGCATTACAAAGAGGGATTTAAAACGTCTCATAGAATCTATGAAATTGAATGGAATAGAAATAATAATTTGCTCGAGTAAATAGTAGCATCATGAAACATATATGGTAAGAGAATTAAGTTCAGGAACTTGCGTGATTGAAATCAAGGTAGAAAACTTGCGTAATGTAAAAGTAAAGATAAGATACTTGCCTCGTGCGTAGACTATAAATTTAAGACTCACGTTTCTCTAATCAACCTATACATTCCGTTTATAAAACGTAACAATAATTAGTTACAATATTATAAACACGTTAGGATTCATTCTCATCCAAAATTTCTATTTTGATAGCTCAGTTGACATCGAACAATCAATGGGTTTATGCTTACCACCCATTACAGTATTTCAGTATTCATTTTATACATTAGCCTAAGTTTTAGGTATGTCTACGATATCATAACATGATCTCAAAGAAAGAAGAAAATTTTTACTCTCGTCTTTTTACTCTTTTTTTTTTGTTTAATTCTTCGCCGGGGCGAGGAATTCCTTCACAAAATTCTCGCCAAGGCGAGCTCCCACCGGGGCGAGGAATTTCTTCACAAAATTCTCGCCGGGGCGAGAATCACAAATTCCAGTTTCTGTAGTTCGCGAAGAACGCAGAAACAGGCCAGAATTTCCAATCTTGTTATTCTAATCGTCAAATTAAACATACCTTGACATTATAATTCATCTATAATTGTTACCCACGCCTTCTAGCATAATTCTAACAACTTAAATCACATAAATCATGAATCTAAGAATCAAATTTGAGGTTTCTTATCAGTTTATCAAAGCTTCTACAATTTCCATAAAATCACACATAACAGGTTCATTATACAACCAAATTGAACCGTTTAATACTTATTTTCTTCATTTATACGTGCATAAACAAAATAAGTTATCAATTTAACCAATTAACATGCAAAACAAGTATTAATTTCATACATTCAAACCATGTTCGTACACTGTACTACTTTGTAACTTTCTGAATTCTCATATAAACAAAATTTCACAGATTAAATTACTCTAAATCATATTTAAATCATATAAAACACATTTATGCATGCTTTCAAATATCTAATCATTAATTTATAAAATTTAGCCACAAAAATTTAGTTTACAGAGAATATAGAGAACTCAAAACAGACATTCATGGAAGAACTTCAAAAATATAAATTAAAACTTAAATTAGAAGAATTACCTTCAATTAGATGCTTAAACTATGCAAGAATTGAATGGGATCCTTCTCAATTTTTTAATTCCTCACAAATTCTCTCTTTTTCTCTATGTATTTCTCTGATTAGACTTAGGAAATAATGATAATAAAATACGTGAGTTTAATCTGATGAGTGGGTATCAGTTAATCCCATCATGGGTTAACTGACACCAACCCCCACTTAGGCCTCGTTTGTTTAGCACTCTATTTCTCCTTTCTAGTTTATTTTAATAAATAGCTTATTATATAGTATCATGTCACACTTTAATCAACTAAATAATCTTACTAAAATCAATAAATAAAATAGAATAATTCTACATTAAATCACATAGTCATATAAATAAAATTCTCATTTATTAATAATGACAATTTACTAAATCTCTAATTAATAATTAAATTAATTAGAAATAACATTATACTCATTTAAATGATATATTTAATCAAATAAATTCAATTAAACACATACTTTAAATATAAAAATTCTCTACATTAATTTAATTAATGTAACACATATAATTAAATTAATCTACCACAAATTCATCGATTAATCAATTAATTCAACAATTAAATCATCGAAAATATTTATTCAATCAATAAATATTCAAATTAAGTTACAAAATTCTCGTTCGTCACATCTTTCCCCCCTTAAAAGGATTCTGTCCCCAGAATCACGACTCAATTAACTCGTCTCGTTACACTCCCAAGATTCTGAAACTGTCGGGCTTACCAATACTGATTCAAGTGAGTCTGGAAGATATGTTTCTAAGAATACCTTATTCACTGCTTCTATGATTAGATCAACTCGAAAACATTCTTCCTCTTCTTTCGAAAACTTCATAGACTTTAAAACACTAAATGTAACCCTTTGATCTTGAACCCGCATGGTCAACTCACCTTTCTGCACATCAATCAACGTTCTTCCTGTTGCTAAGAAAGGCCTTCCAAAAATAATTGGTATTTTCTCGTCTTCCTTGAAATCTAGAATTATAAAATCCGCCGGAAAGATGAACTTATCAACCTTCACTAAAATATCTTCAACAATACCTCTTGGATATGTCACAGATCTATCTACAAGCTATAAGGTTATGTTTGTCGGCCTTGGTGCCTTCAGTCCTAATTGAGTGTAAACAGAAAGTGGCATCAAATTGATGCTGGCTCCCAAATCACATAATGCTCTTCCTGAAAATTGATTACCGATCGTACACGGGATAGTGAAACTTCCTGGATCCTTCAGCTTTGGTGATAACTTTTTCTGTAAGATTGCACTACATTCTTCAGTCAATGCCACAATTTTAAAATCACTTAATCTCCTTTTCTTGGATAAAATGTCTTTCATGAATTTTGCGTAGCTTGGCATTTGCTCCAAAGCTTCTGCAAATGGTATGTTGATGTGGAGCTTTTTGAATACCTCCAGAAACTTTGCAAACTGATTATCCACTTTTTGCTTTTGCAATCTCTACGGAAAAGGGACTGGAGGCACAAATTGCACCTGTTTTCCTAACTCTTCCTTGACTTGTGGATTATCTTCCTTCTTTTCTTGCTTCTTTTCCTCGTTGACTTCACCCACTGCTAATTCTTTATCCATACATACATTATCAATTACATTCTTGCTATCCGTCCTTGGTAATTCTTTACCACTTCGTAAAACAACATTGCAATTTTCATCATGGTTGTGCACTTCCTGCATTGCTTGAAAATTTCTGAATTTGGCTATTGATGTTGGTAGCAAATTGTTCAAATAATTTTTCCATTTTAGTAATTCTTGCATTATTTTCCGCCTGATATTTTGACAACAAATCCTCCATCATTACCTTATGTTCTTGCTGAGAAGCCTGTTGCTCTTGATCTTGCTTCTTCTTCTAAATATGATCCTCGGTATTAAGATTTTGATTATTTTGATAATTGGATCCTTCAACAAACTACACTAACTCGACCTTAATTGCGCATTGACTCCTTGTATGATTTTCTGCACAAATATCACATACCAACGTATCCCTCTGCATAGATTGATATCAACCAGAATCTAATTTCCTTACTAAAGCCGCCACTTGCTCTACTAGTACCGAAATTACATCTTTCTGATTTACTGCCACAGTTTTAATTCACGTATTTCATGTTGCTGACCATTGATAATTATTGTTTGCCATAATCTCCAACAATTCATATGCCTCATCACAAAATTTCTCCATTAAAGACCCACCTACGGCTGCATCGATATTAGATCGCATTGTAACATTCAAACCCTTGTAAAATGTCTGAATCTGCGACCACATAGGAATGCCATGATGTAGACATTTCTTGAGTAATTCTTTAAACCTCTCCCAAGCTTCACACAGAGATTCTGAGTCTTTTTGAGCAAATGTTGTGATATCTGACCTTAATCTTGCGATTTTAGCTTGCAAAAAAAACTTAGCCAAGAATTTCTGTATAAGATCACTCCATGTAGATATCGAGCCTGTTAGTAGCGAATGTAACCAAGTTTTCGCCTTACCACGAAGTGTGAAAGGGAAAAGTCACAATCTAAGTGCATCCTTAGAAATTCCTTCATATTTACATGTATCACATATTTCAAAGAAATTGATTAAATGCTCATTCGGATCATCATTAGGGTACCCTCTTAATTGTACCGAACTTTGAATCATTTGTATCATGCTTGGGTGAATTTCAAAACTACTAGCTTGTATTGCAGGTCTTGTGACACCCCAAATTAAGGTACTTAATTCCCACAGATTTGGTGTTCACTATCTCATTCATTCACATCTATCTACCCATAATTAAGAACAATTAAATAAACTTAAAGAAACATCTTCCCAAAATGGGTTACATCACCAATCTCTTAAACAATCAAATCCCATGTTATCTTAACCTTAATACATCAATGCGGAATAAAACATAATTTTAAACAAGTCTTGTTACATAAAACATCAACTAGACAACAAGTCTTAAGCTACTTATGCAACTTGCCCTTTCCTTTACTCGTGACAACAAGTCTTAAGCTACTTATGCAACTTGCCCTTTCCTTTACTCGTGGACGGCTCGTCCTGCTTTTCTGGCTTAGCTGCAATGTTTAGTGTAAGAGTGAGCAAACAATTGCTCACAAGTACGATACAATAATATTTAAATGAAATGGATTTCAACTGAGGAATAATAGTTTTCTGAATCTCAGTCAATAAGTGATCAAAGTCTAAAAGCTCATTAGAATGCTTGATTCAAGGAAAAATAGATTTCAAGATTTAGAAATTATATCTGAGGGTCACAAGACCTCGAACTATGTCCTAGGTTAACAAGTATTTCTACTATAACCTTTAACAGTCATGTAGACTATGGACCAACATCTCGTACTCAGGGGAATCAGCCCTTTGTACAATGTATTGTGCACAAACATTTTAACGCTGTCGCGTAAGTAATCCCCTATATTAGGGTTGTTCATCTCAGTTTATCGTCTGAATCCGTACCAAAAGAAACTTGGCTTGGAACAAATATAGAAAATATTCTAAGTCTTTGAAATCGCTCATCAACTAAGGACTAGCTGAATCAATAAGGGTTTGCTAGTCTAATTCATCAATAAAGTCAAACAATAGAAATTCTGTTCAAAGTTTGAATAACGATCAATGATCGAACAATAAACAACTGGAACAAAGCTTTAGCATTTTAATTATGACAACAACCTTGCTTGAATGACAATAAGCTAAGGTAAATAGTCTTGCTCAATGATATTAAACTCGCTTTAAATGAAATAACAAGTTTGAGATAGGAAAACTTGCATTGAACAAATTAACAAGTTAAAAGGAAAGAATAACTTGCTATAAATAATTTTCAAGTTTAAGGTAAGAAAACTTGCTCAACGTAAAAGTAATAAATTGAGATAAGGAACTTGCCTCAAGCATAGATTACAAATTTAAGTAATTAACGATCCTTAAACAAACTATACATTAATTATAAAATGGTAACATAATTAGTTACAGAATAATATACACTTTAGGCTTGCTCTTATCTTATTTTATTATAACACTTCGGTTATCACTCAATAATGCTAGCTTAATATCCATCATGACCACTCATTGGTCATTTATAAATTTTAAAACTTGTTTATAACATCATAGAAGAATTATAAAGAAATAAAAATAAAAATAAAAATAAAAATTTTAGTTACTGTTTCCCTCGCCGGGGCGGTAAAATCCTTTACAAAAATCTCGCCGGGGCGAAGATTTCTTAACAAAAACTCTTGCCGGGGCGAGAGGCTCGTCGGGGCGAAGAAAATCAGTTCATTTCTCTCGCCGGGGCGAGAGACTCGACTATCGTCTCCTACAGTCGTGAACCAGTGAAAACTTAGGCCAAATTTGGCCAAACTTTTCCGAATTCTACCATCCAGTACACAATTTAAACTTACCAAGACATCATATATGATACAAAACATTTACCCAACATGTTTTCTAAACATTTAAATCATTCTAACACATACACAACCAATTTAAACCCAAGAATTTCACTGTTAAACAATTTATTCAAGTTTTGACCATTTTCATGAAATTAAGCTCTCTGAATTCATTTTTCAACCAATTAAAACAATTCTTCCTGCATTATTCTTGTTTTTCATCATATAACCATGAACAATTATTAATTAACCAATTAATAATCAAATAGAGCATCAATTTTGATACATATATACAATTCATGAAACAAACTCTGTAAATTACAAACTCTATTCCGAAGCATATTTTCATGGACTAACACCTCTAAATTGATTATTAATCATCATATAATCATCTAACACATGATTACTATCAATTAAACCTTACTAACTCAAATAATAAATTTATTTAACCATTAACAATAACACCAAATGAATTATATTATTCAAATAAATCATTTGTTCAAATACATCTTTTATTCAAATAAACCTTTTCACCATCTAATTTAATCATTAAATTAAATTAGAATAAACATAACAAATCACATTAAAATAATATTTAACATTATTAAACTTAACATATACCCATTCCACAAAAACTTAATAAATTATTTATTTAGCTCAATAAATTAATAAAAATATTTATATAATTCAATAAATATTTTTATTCAATCACAAAAAAAAAATTGCATTCGTTACATCTTTCCCTCCTTAAAAGGATTCTGTCCCCATAATCACAACGCAATTAAATCGTCCGTTACATTCTCCCCTCCTTACAAAGATTCTGTCCCCAGAATCGCAATACAAAGATTAAACAAATAATTGGAGGAAATTTTGCATCATTTTCTCTTCGAGTTCCCACGTAGCTTTTTCAGCACTATGGTTCCTCCAGATTACCTTAACAGAAGGTATCACTTTATTTCTAAGAACCTGCTCTTTCCTGTCTACTATTTGTACAGGTATCTCTTCATAGGATAAATCTTTTTCAAACTGTATTGGTTCATACTCTATTACATGTTTATAATCTGACTTGTATGGTCGTAGCACCGATATATGGAAAACGTTGTGAATGTGGCCTAACTCAGGAGGTAAAGCTACCTCATAAGCTACCTCACCCACCCGTTTTAACACTTCAAAGGGCCCAATGAATCGCGGACTCAGCTTACCCTTTTTACCAAATCTGATTTTTCCCTTCCAGGGAGATACTTTGAGGAACACAAAGCTCCCGACTTCAAATTCGCGATTTTGTCTGTGTTGATCAGCATACTTCTTTTGTCTGTCTTGAGCGACTATTAGTCTGGCTCTTATAACCTTGACAATTTCAGTAGTTTGTTGTACCAGCTCGGGTCCCAATAGTCGTCGTTCACCAACCTCATCCCAGCATAACGGAGTTCTGCATTTTCTTCCATACAATGCTTCATAAGGCGGCATGCCGATACTAGCGTGATGACTATTGTTGTAAGCAAACTCGACCAGAGGTAGATGATTATCCCAATTGCCTTTAAAATCCATGACGCACGCCCGAAGCATATCCTCCAACGTCTGAATTATTCTTTCGCTCTGGCCATCGGTTTGAGGATGGTAGGTTGTACTCATTCTCAACTGCGTTCCCAAACAAGCTTGCAAACTCCTCCAAAATTTTGAAGTGAAACGTGGATCTCTGTCTGACACTATTGACACTGGAACACCGTGCCTTGAGATAATCTCCTTGACGTATAATTTCGCCAACTGATCCAAAGTGAATCTGATTTTGATAGACAAGAAATGTGCTGATTTCGTTAATCTGTCAACTATGATCCATATTGCGTCATACCCCTTCTGAGTAGTTGGAAGCCCTACCACAAAATCCATTGTGATATGCTCCCACTTCCATTCTGGTATCTCCAAGGGTTGTAACAAACCACTTGGTCGTTGATGCTCCGCTTTAACTCTCTGACAAGTTAAACACTTTGCAACACACTCGGCAACCTCTCTTTTCATGTTTGGCCACCAAAAATGTTGTCAAAGATCCTGATACATTTTTGTACTTCCCGGGTGAATCGAAAATCTTGAACTATGAGCTTCGTTCAAAATCTCCTCTCTGATTGCCAATACTGACGATACCCAGATTCTGCCTTCAAATCTCAGCAACCCTTTGGTATCGATTTTATATTTGAGCTCTTCACCTTCAAGCACTCTTTTTCGTATCTTAACACACTCCTCATCCTGGAGTTGCGCTTCCTTGACTTTGTCCACCAGAGTTGGTTGAGTTTCCATCTGGAACAATTTTTCATCAGGCTCTACCAGATTCTTCACCTCTAACTCCAATTTAGCCATTTCCGCTACGAGCTTCTCCTGATCAGTTAACAAAAGTAGTTGCTCCCGACCCTTTCTACTTAAAGAGTCAGTAACCACATTAGCCTTCCCTGGATGGTATAGAATTTCACAGTCATAGTCTTTGATCAATTCTATCCATCTCCTCTGCCGCATATTCAAATCCTTCTGTGTAAAAATATACTTCAGACTTTTATGGTCTGTATATATTTCACACTTCTCCCCATAGAGATAGTGCCTCCAAATTTTCAGAGCAAACACCACAGCTGCTAACTCCAAATTATGGGTCGGATACCCTTTTTCATAATCTTTTAGTTGGCGCGATGCATATGCAATAACCTTACCATTCTGCATCAACACACAACCAAGTCCTTTATGCGATGCGTCGTTATACACCACAAAATTTCTTGTATCATCTGGCAAAGACAGCACAGGTGCCGAACTTAGTCTCTTATTTAGTTCGTGGAAACTCTCTTCGCACTTCTCCGTCCAAACAAACTTCACTGATTTTCTTGTTAAATTTGTTAACGGAGTGGCGATCCTGGAGAAATCTTGAATAAAACGTCTGTAGTATCCTGCCAAACCTAGGAAACTCCTCACTTCTGACGGTGTTTTTGGCTGATCCCAATTCATCACAGCTTCCACTTTCGCTGGATCCACTGAAATTCCGTCTTTATCGATAACATGCCCAAGGAATTGAACACGCTCCAACCAAAATTCGCACTTCGAGAATTTTGCATATAATTTCTCCTTCCTTAACGCCTCCAATGTCACCCTCAAATGTTCCACATGTTCTTCCTGAGTCTTTGAGTAAACCAAAATGTCGTCTATGAATACTACTACGAATTTATCCAGAAATGGTTTGAACACCCTATTCATTAAATCCATAAACGTTGCAAGTGCGTTTGTTAATCCAAATGACATAATCAAAAACTCATAGTGACCATATCTAGTTCGAAATGCCGTCTTTGGTATGTCTTCCTTTCTTACCTTTAACTGATGATACCCACTTCGCAGATCTATCTTCGAAAAATATCTTGCTCCCTTCAATTGGTCAAACAGGTCATCGATTCTTGGCAATGGATACTTATTTTTGATCGTGACCTTGTTCAACTCTCTATAATCAATGCAAAGACGCATTGATCCATCCTTCTTCTTAACAAACAATACCGGCGCTCCCCATGGCGAAACGCTCGGTTGAATATACTTTTTATCCAGCAACTCTTGTAATTGCACCATCAACTCCTTCATTTCTACCGGAGCCATTCTATATGGGGCTTTTGATATAGGGGCTGTACCCGGTGCTAGATCAATTACAAACTCGATTTTCCTATCTGGTGGTAATCCTGGCAAATCATCAGGAAACACGTCTATAAAATCCCTAACTACTAGTATCTCCTCCAGCTTTGCACCCACTTTTCGGGTATCAACTATGTAGGCTAGATATCCTACACATCATTGTCTCAACACCTTTCGGGCCTGCATCATCGTCAGACAACTCGTTTGTCTAGGCGACTTGCTGCCATAAAACACTACCTTTGACGGAGTCATAAGGTTCACACACTTCTTTTGACAGTCAATAACTGCCCCATGGTTGAACAACCAATCCATTCCTAGAATGACGTCAAACTCCCCAAGACGAATTGGGATTAAGTTGACAGTCATCACATGACCTTTAATATCTATCTGACAGTTCTTGTGGACAAATCTAACAGGAATCACTTCCCTATTCGTAATTTCTATATTCATGGGGTAATCTAATTCTTCCTGAGGTAACTCTAATTTCTTAGCAAAATCATCGGATATAAATGAGCAAGTAGCACCCGAGTCAAACAATACATAACTATTAACATTATTGACTAGAATGATACCTGACACTACATCCTTTGACTGCACAGCATCCTGCACCGTCATGTTGAATGTTCTAGCGGTAGGTCGGTTGGGCTGTGCCGGTCCTGTGATAGTAAGGTTGCCACCACCGCTGTTTCCTTTTCCTGCACCAGCTCCTCCTATAGTTGCTTTCTTAGGGCAATCCCGGGCAAAGTGATCCTTCGACCTGCAGATAAAACATGCTCCTTTCTTCGGATTAGGGCAATTTGGTGAAATATGACCCTCCTGTCCACAGTTGAAGCATACCCTATTTCCCTTCAAACAAGCACCCATATGGCTCTTTCCACAGTTGCTGCACACCTCCACCTTCTTCTTCTTATTACTCTGCTGACTTCCCGCAGAGTTGCTATCATTCCAGTTCCTCTTCTGGCTACTTCCCCCATGACTACCACTTGCCTTATTTTCACTTTCATTCTTCTTCTTCCTCTACTCCTGATTATACATGGACAGAGCATCACTGCCTCCTTCAGCGATAATTGCCTTTTCCAGAACTGCCGCAAAGGAGTTCAGTTGAAACAACGAAACTCGACTATATAACCAGGGCTTCAATCCCTACTCAAACCTTCTAGCCTTTCGCTCATCCGTGTTTACCTGATATGGCGCAAACCTCGCCAGCTCATTGAATTTTGCTGCATACTCAGGCACCGTCATAGTATCTTGCTTCAGCTCTAGAAACTGCACCTCCATCTGATTCTGAGCACTTGCCGGAAAGTAGGTCTCGAAAAACATCTCCTTAAATCGCTCCCACGGAATAATCCCTTGCCCACCTCGGGTTTTATTAGCTTGCCACCAGTAGCTAGCTTCTGACTTCAGCATAAAGGTTGCAAATGCCGTCTTTTGGTCCTCATTGACCCTAGCGACATCAAACACCTTCTCCATCTCCATGACCCAGGTTTTGTGCCTCGATCGGATTCATAGAGTCGTGATATTCCGGAGGTCCGACAGCTTTGAAGTATTTAAAAGTTGTAGCCTGAGCTTGAGGTTGATTAGAAAATGCTCCCGTTAGCAGATTCACCAGCTGCTGCATCGAATTAGCGTTGGCTTCTTCGTTGTTGTTGGTAGATCCCTCAGGGGTCTGTTGACGGGTTTGTCTTCTTAGCGGCATCTTACTGTTAAGAATTCGCGCTATTAGATTATTATTCAATTGCTTAAACATTTAAGTCTCAACTTAAACATTTATAAACAACACTTAACACAGCACATTTGATAAACTTTCGCATTTTATTCATTAACTGCTTCAAAACATAATATGGATAACATCATAGTTATGTACATCATCTATCCTGAAATCATAAAGTTTCAGGACTACATCATTATTCTATCCCATTATATAAATCTGGGATTTACAACTTATTAACTCATAAATTTCATAATAACATAACTAATCATAATCTGTGATGACATCCCACGGCGCACAGCTTCCTTGCGTTCCTGTTCCATAATACGAGTCACCATCCTTCGATCCACCATATCTGGATGACGATGAACTCGATCCAGAGCTCTATCTATTGTGGTGTGAAAGATATACTCCATCTCATCAATCTTGGCCTTCTGTGACCGCACCTCACATTCAACACGATCTGCGCAGTTAACCTCCCTCAACCAAGCAGTCTCAGCTCTCGCTCGCTTAACTGACTCCTCTTTCAACTCATCTCATACAATTTCATTCCTTGCTATCAGCTGTCCTCGTCGATACTCAGATTGTGCTAGCCTCTGCTCAGTCTCTGCAAGACGTGATGAAAGGTCTTGGATCTCAGCATCCTTCTGCTCTAAAGTGGCTTGACGTTCCGCAGCCTGTTCTTCTATCTCCTCCTTTTCACTCTCTACATGAACCAGTTTCCACTCCACGTCTCCAAGACGTATATCTAGCTCCTCTATCTCACCGTTCTTCTGCTCCAAGACAGTCTGTCGCTTGGCCAGTTGCCTCTCTAACTCCTTCACCCTATCTTGCAACTCAATGTTGCGATCATACACCTGCTCATACATCTGAACACCTAAGGAAGATAATGATATCCTCCTCAACCTCCTCTGGATCCTCCTCAGGATCAGTCTCAGGCTCATACTCATGACCTGTAACTGTAATCAATGGGGATGACTCCCTCTGCACTAGCTGCTCATGAACTACGTGAATATCTCGGGGCTCCTCCTCCCTAGCCTGGCTGGGCTCTCCTCTATTAGTCATCCTGATAACAAAATTTTAAGTTTTAATTACTAATCGATAATACTCGCGAGCACATAAATTTATTATCAAATAAGCACATAGCACATAATCATTTTATTATCTTTTATGAATTTCCATAATTCATTCCTTAGAACTCGATAAGAGTTTATCACCCCTATATTCTCTATCTTCTAAAAGGCTACTACCCTAAGGTTTTCCTCACCTAAAGGTTCATAACCTATCAGCTCTGATACCAACCTGTGACACCCCCAAATCCAGGTACTTAATTCCCACAGATTTGGTGTTCACTATCTCATTCATTCACATCTATCTACCCATAATTAAGAACAATTAAATAAACTTAAAGAAACATCTTCCCAAAATGGGTTACATCACCAATCTCTTAAACAATCAAATCCTATGTTATCTTAACCTTAATACATCAATGCGGAATAAAACATAATTTTAAACAAGTCTTGTTACATAAAACATCAACTAGACAACAAGTCTTAAGCTTCTTATGCAACTTGCCCTTTCCTTTACTCGTGACAACAAGTCTTAAACTACTTATGCAACTTGCCCTTTCCTTTACTCGTGGACGGCTCGTCCTGCTTTTCTGGCTTAGCTGCAATGTTTAGTGTAAGAGTGAGCAAACAATTGCTCACAAGTACGATACAATAATATTTAAATGAAATGGATTTCAACTGAGGAATAATAGTTTTCTGAATCTCAGTCAATAAGTGATCAAAGTCTAAAAGCTCATTAGAATGCTTGATTCAATGAAAAATAGATTTCAAGATTTAGAAATTATATCTGAGGGTCACAAGACCTCGAACTATGTCCTAGGTTAACAAGTATTTCTACTATAACCTTTAACAGTCATGTAGACTATGGACCAACATCTTGTACTCAGGGGGATCAGCCCTTTGTACAATGTATTGTGCACAAACATTTTAACGCTGTCGCATAAGTAATCCCCTATATTAGGGTTGTTCATCTCAGTTTATCGTCTGAATCCGTACCAAAAGAAACTTGGCTTGGAACAAATATAGAAAATATTCTAAGTCTTTGAAATCGCTCATCAACTAAGGACTAGCTGAATCAATAAGGGTTTGCTAGTCTAATTCATCAATAAAGTCAAACAATAGAAATTCTGTTCAAAGTTTGAATAACGATCAATGATCGAACAATAAACAACTGGAACAAAGCTTTAGCATTTTAATTATGACAACAACCTTGCTTGAATGACAATAAGCTAAGGTAAATATTCTTGCTCAATGATATTAAACTCGCTTTAAATGAAATAACAAGTTTGAGATAGGAAAACTTGCATTGAACAAATTAACAAGTTAAAAGGAAAGAATAACTTGCTATAAATAATTTTCAAGTTTAAGGTAAGAAAACTTGCTCAACGTAAAAGTAATAAATTGAAATAAAGAACTTGCCTCAAACGTAGATTACAAATTTAAGTAATTCACGATCCTTAAACAACCTATACATTAATTATAAAATGGTAACATAATTAGTTACAGAATAATATACACTTTAGGCTTGCTCTTATCTTATTTTATTATAACACTTCGGTTATCACTCAATAATGCTAGCTTAATAACCATCATGACCACTCATTGGTCATTTATAAATTTTAAAACTTGTTTATAACATCATAGAAGAATTATAAAGAAATAAAAATAAAAATAAAAATAAAAATTTTAGTTACTGTTTCCCTCGCCGGGGCGGCAAAATCCTTAACAAAAATCTCGCCGGGGAGAGAGTCTCTCCGGGGCGAAGATTTCTTAACAAAAACTCTCGCCATGGCGAGAGGCTCGCCGGGGCGAAGAAGATCAGTTCATTTCTCTCGCCGGGGCGAGAGACTCCACTGTCGTCTCCTACAGTCGCGAACCAGTGAAAACTTAGGCCAAATTTGGCCTAAATTTTCCGAATTCTACCATCCAGTACACAATTTAAACTTACCAAGACATCATATATGATAGAAAACATTTACCCAACATGTTTTCTAAACATTTAAATCATTCTAACACATAAACAACCAATTTAAACCCAAGAATTTCACTGTTAAATAATTTATTCAAGTTTTGACCATTTTCATGAAATTAAGCTCTGTGAATTCATTTTTCAACCAATTAAAACCATTCTTCCTGCATTATTCTTGTTTTTCATCATATAACCATGAACAATTATTAATTAACCAATTAATAATCAAATAGAGCATCAATTTTGATACATATATATAATTAATGAAACAAACTCTGTAAAATTACAAACTCTATTCCAAAGCATATTTTCATGGACTAACACCTCTAAATTGATTATTAATCATCATATAATCATATAACACATGATTACTACCAATTACACTAAGTAATTCATGTATTTAGCATAGAATTTATATACAGGAAAAATAAAATCATATACAGAGAAGTATAGTGAAGAATTGTTTTAGAAAAGGATTATACCTCTTATTGCTTTGACTAATCTCCTTGGGTTTTAGAATTTCTACCTTCAATTCCCAAATTCTTCTTCTCAATTCTCTCTTTTCTCTCAACTCTCAAATTCTCAGAGTTCTCTCTCAACTCTGTTCTTTTCTTTCTCTTCTTTCTTTTCTTTTCTTTTTACAACTGACATAGTTTAAAAAAATAAACTGATGAAAATAAAACTGATAATTAATATAATAATGTATAATCTAAATTTAATCCATCAGTTATAAAATTTCAAAAGCCATAAGGCTTGTTTGGTAAACTAATTTAAAAATAACCCATTATTCTAACTAAAGGTCATAATGCCTTGTTTGGTAAAATACAAATAAAATAACCCATTATTTCCAAACAAAGATAATAGGGCCTTGTTTGGTAAAACTGAATTAAACACTTTCTCATTTATTTTAATAAACCATTATAACATATAATTTAAAATGTCACACATTTAATTTAATTGAACTTATTATTAAATAAATTTAATTAAACCTTACTAACTCAAATAATAAATTTATTTAACCATTAACAATAACACCAAATGAATTATATTATTCAAATAAATCATTTATTCAAATACATCTTTTATTCAAATAAACCTTTTCATCATCTAATTTAATCATTAAATTAAATTAGAATAAACATAACAAATCACATTCAAATAACATTTAACATTATTAAACTTAACATATACCCATTCCACAAAAACTTAATAAATTATTTATTTAGCTCAATAAATTAATAAAAATATTTATATAATTCAATAAATATTTTTATTCAATCACAAAAAAAAAATTTGCATTCGTTACATCAGTCTCGCCGCGACGAAGATTTTTTAACAAAAACTCTCGCCGGGGCGAGAGGCTCGCCGGGGCGAAGAAAATCAGTTCATTTCTCTCGCCGGGGCGAGAGACTCGATTGTCGTCTCCTACAGTCGCGAACCAGTGAAAACTTAGGCCAAATTTGGCCAAAATTTTCCGAATTCTACCATCCAGTACACAATTTAAACTTACCAAGACATCATATATGATACAAAACATTTATCCAACATGTTTTCTAAACATTTAAATCATTCTAACACATAAACAACCAATTTAAACCCAAGAATTTCACTGTTAAATAATTTATTCAAGTTTTGACCATTTTCATGAAATTAAGCTCTGTGAATTCATTTTTCAACCAATTAAAACCATTCTTCCTTCATCATATAACCATGAACAATTATTAATTAACCAATTAATAATCAAATAGAGCATCAATTTTGATACATATATATAATTCATGAAACAAACTCTATAAATTACAAACTCTATTCCAAAGCATATTTTCATGGACTAACACCTCTAAATTGATTATTAATCATCATATAATCATCTAACACATGATTACTACCAATTACACCAAGTAATTCATGTATTTAGCATAGAATTTATATACAGGAAAAATAAAATCATATACAGAGAAGTATAGTGAAGAATTTTTTTAGAAAAGGATTATACCTCTTATTGCTTTGACTAATCTCCTTGGGTTTTAGAATTTCTACCTTCAATTCCCAAACTTTTCTTCTCAATTCTCTCTTTTCTCTCAACTCTCAAATTCTCAGAGTTCTCTCTCAACTCTGTTCTTTTCTTTCTCTTATGTCTTTTCTTTTCTTTTTACAACTGACATAGTTTAAAAAAATAAACTGATGAAAATAAAACTGATAATTAATATAATAACGTATAATCTAAATTTAATCCATCAGTTATAAAATTTCAAAAGCCATAAGGCTTGTTTGGTAAACTAATTTAAAAATAACCCATTATTCTAACTAAAGGTCATAAGGCCTTGTTTGGTAAAACACAAATAAAATAACCCATTATTTCCAAACAAAGATAATAGGGCCTTGTTTGGTAAAACTGAATTAAACACTTTCTCATTTATTTTAATAAACCATTATAACATATAATTTAAAATGTCACACATTTAATTTAATTGAACTTATTATTAAATAAATTTAATTAAACCTTACTAACTCAAACAATAAATTTATTTAACCATTAACAATAACACCAAGTGAATTATATTATTCAAATAAATCATTTATTCAAATACATCTTTTATTCAAATAAACCTTTTCATCATCTAATTTAATCATTAAATTAAATTAGAATAAACATAACAAATCACATTCAAATAACATTTAACATTATTAAACTTAACATATACTCATTCCACAAAAATTTAATAAATTATTTATTTAGCTCAATAAATTAATAAAAATATTTATATAATTCAATAAATATTTTTATTGAATCACAAAAAAAAAATTGCATTCGTTACATCTTTCCCTCCTTAAAAGGATTCTGTCCCCAGAATCACAACGCAATTAAATCGTCCGTTACAGGTCTTCTAATACTGGATTGAACATCCATTACCAACAGTGTAGCATACTCCTGCAATGGATTCTGTTCTTCTGCAGCCATATTCTCTAAATCTTGCATTTTGAAACAATAACGAGAGTGCCTGCAAAAGATTAAAATTTTGTGTTTAAATTAGAATCAAATTATTTGTAATTGATATTGGAAATAAAGAAATTAATTACTAGAATTATTCCCTGGCAACGGCGCCAAAAACTTGATGGGCTAAATC
This sequence comes from Aralia elata, assembly GCA_034770075.1. NCBI lineage: Eukaryota > Viridiplantae > Streptophyta > Magnoliopsida > Apiales > Araliaceae > Aralia > Aralia elata. Next base: position 48,148,312 of record CM068385.1, read on the forward strand.
TATACTAGCAATTTACGTGCAAGTATACACGGTCAATCAAGTAATAAAGTGTAAGTAGAGTGTCGAACCCACGAGGAATAATCTAATAAATCAATCTATTAATCCAATACCAAACTCTAGCTAACCGAATTCTAATTAAACAATTAAGAATTGTTTCGTTTATCACAAATAGCTAAATTAACAAATGAAATATTTATAAATGATATTATAGAGATGAATTTATTAAGATTATAATTTCTCCCGATGATGTTTCCTATTCTTCCACTCCCTATTTAACCAGTCAAACGTTGCAGATTGCTAACCAAAAATTCATAAGTATTTATCTAACTTATTCCAAGATTAGATAAGTGTCATTATTCTTAACTCGAACACTATATTTCTATGTGAATAATCAACAATGAAGCAATCGATACCAATTCTTAACAAGTTTATGCGACACTTGGGTATATTTCTATCCCTTATGCAAATTGAATAATAATTCTTAACATAAATTAATCCAACACATGTATCATATTCCTCATCTAGTCTAAAATCAACGTTTCCATCTCATCTAGATCAACATATTAATTGTTGGCCAAACAACTATTGAGTAAAAACCAAAATATAATAAACAATCTTGCAAACATCTGATAGAAGTTAAATAATCAATAAATTAATAAAAACAAATCATCGGGTTCCATTGCAATCTTGAAAATGGAATTTAGTTCATGAATAAAGAAACGAACAACATCTCATCAATAATAGTCATTATAAACACAGGAGTTTAAAAGAAAGATAAAGAAAAGAATCTGATGGACAACTCCCGCTATAGTTCTTAAGATCTTAATCTTCAATCCTCTTTTCCCATCCCTTAGATGGAATTAATTCAGCAGTGTTTTCTTCTTTTTTCGTAAATTATATCCTCCGTTCTCTCTCTCCCTATTCTCTATTTGCATCGCTTCATATATAAAGGATTCAGGAAAGACCTAATTTTGCCGCACACACGCGCGCAGAAGAAGCTCTAGGCGTCGCGGCCCACAAAATCAGGCACCGCGGCCCACAATCTGCACTGCGGCCCACAAAAGTGAGCGTCGTGGCTCTTAATCCCTGTATAGTTTTCTTCTTTGCTCGCCCAATTGCTTCAAATATTGCGATTTTTACCACTTAGCTACTTTATTCCTACAAAATGAACAAAAGCCATAAATTGAGTACAAATTCTATAAAATGACATAAAATACTTAAAAACTTACAAATTATTAGGCCTAAAAGTACCCAAATAATAGGTATAAAACCTACTTATCTGCACTATGCCTTTCGGTGGAGTAACCAGAATCTATACTTGGTTCTCATATATGGAGTCCATTTCGGATTTTATGGCCATCTGCCATTTCTCTGAGTGTCTACTACTCATAGCCTCATCGTATATAAGTGGATCATCATCCCCTATGATGCGTACCTAATCATCATCCTTTATGATGAATCTATACCTCTCAGGTATCTTCGGTACGTTTCCAGATTTACGATTCGGTTGTGGTACAATAGGTCTATCTACAGGTTCCTTGGTTTAACTTAAAGTGCTTTGTGGTTCTTGAACTCCTTCAAGATCTATTACCCTCCCACTAGCTCCTTCAATGATAAACACGTTTATCCAAGAAGGCAACGTGTAGGATTATAGTAATAATACCCTAAACTTTCTTTAGGATATCCCACAAATCTGCACTTGTCAGATTTTGTCCCAAACTTATCTTTTGAAACCTTTACACATAAGTTGGACAACCCCTTATCTTAATATACTTAAGACTAGGAATCCTCCCTATCTATAACCCATATGGAATCTTGGGCTAGAATTTGAGGTTACCTTATTTTGTAGATATGTAGCCGTTTCTAGGGCATAACCCTAGATGAATATTGGCATGTCGGTAAAAATCATTATGGACCGCACCATGTCCTACACAGTAAAATTTCTCATTCAAGATACACCAATCAATTATTGCATATCAGGAGGTGTTCATTACGAGAAAATACCATTTTGGGATGATCTAGAAACTCATTGCACAAGTATTCCTTCCTCGATCTGATCAAAGAATCTTAATACTTTGTCAATTTGTTTCACTTCTGAATTTTTTGAACATTTCAAATGATTCAGACTTGTATTTCATCAAATAACATATTCAACTCTTTGAATGACCATCTTCCAGTTTCAAATAAAACATTATCATTATAAATAGAACAACAATTGTTCTTAAATATAATACCAGAAGCTTCCTTGTCCAACTACGAAAGCAATAATGTTTCTAAAGAGAACTGGAACATAATAACAACTTATTAACTTAATAGACTTGCCCGTAGGCAATGCTAAACTATAAGTTCCTACGGCTAATGCAGCAACCATTGCTCCATCCCCACACGTAAGATTATTTACACTTTGTTTAGCTTTCTACTTCTGCTTAATCTCTACATTGGATTGCTTATGTGAGAACTACAGCCAATATCCAATACCCAAGTAGAACCTTGACTTACAGAAAGATTTATTTCAATCATGAACAAACCTACATCTGTAACCGAAGCTTCACTAAGCTTCTTCTGGTTAGCCTCTGTAAGATTCTCCTTACAATTTTCTTTCCATTGTCCAGGCTTATTGCTGTGAAAGCAAACTCCTTTGCTATCCGCATCAGTTTTGTTCTTATTGTCCTTTGTTTTTGCCTTTTCTTATACCTTCTTTGATTTGTTCTTCTTTTTAGAAGATCCTTTGGCCCTCTTCTGTTTCTTGGAAGAATCTTCTACAAGTAAGACTTGGTCTTTCTTGGTTGAAAAGTGACTCTTTACAGTTTTCAACATGTATAAGCAACTCAAGCAGACTGATATATAACTTGTTCATGTGGAAATTCACAACAAATTGTGAGAAAGAGTTCGGGAGTGATTGCAATATCAAATCTTGGTTCAACTCTCCATTCATGACAAAACCCTGTTGGCCTAATTGTTCAATTAAATTGATTATGTTAAGGACATGTGTCTGTACTGTAGTGCCATCGGTTATTCTAGATCGAAAGAACTCCTTAGACATCTGATATCTAGTAGTCTCACTTTCCTCACCATTCAACCCCTTGAAGGTGCAGGAGTATAGTAGGAGCATTCATAGTTTCGTGTTGACGCTGAAGCTCGTTACTCATGGATGTGAGCATGATGCATTGAGCCAATTGTGTATCATCTTGCCACTTTCTAAAAGTAGCAATCTCTTCCTTAGAGGCATTGTCTACAACTATTGCAGGGATAGGCATATTAAGGACATAAGATAGCTTTTCAGCCTTGAGAATTATTCTCAAATTTCTTAACTAATCCGTTTAATTCGGTCCGGTTAATTAGCATCTAATATGCTCCGTAGTGATAGTAAATTAGACATTGTAAACTTCTGTAAATAAATTTGTAATTAACAATATTTTAGCATACATTCATTTTATTAATTACCAAAATAAATTAGGACTTTATTTAAATTGGTTCCTCCCACTATTTTCTTCAAACTATATTACCCTCAATATATAGTTTGGCAAATCTAATTAAAGATTTGCTAGTGGGAATAAGGATCCCATTTCAAATGTATATAGCCTTTGTGTGTGCACAACAAACTATATATAAATAAATAGGTAGACAACTATTGTCAATTACATCACTATGCAACTCCTTGTATTTTGCCTCTTAGATTATAATGGTCAAGTGTGTGCACATCCGAACTAAAATAATCTAAGTTAAGTCCAACCTAGCATTTCTATATATTTGAAGAGAAAAATACAGCCCTTGTGTGTGCATAACAAAGCGGTAATGTTCAATTCCTTAATAAGCATCAAATGTGATAAAACAACATCTTAAATATTTAATACTCGCCTTGCGTGTGCACAACAAACTCATATTAAATATTTAATACTCTATTGCTTTACCATGCTAGAAGGTGACGTTCGATATTCCAAAATATCTTTGAACGTTTAGGACTTAATATGATTTCTTTGAGGAGTTTGTTATTATTTGTCTCATCTTGATTAGCGCGCATGCACACACACACACACACATATATATGTATATATCTATAAAATACGCGTCATATTGTTTAACATGCGACACTACAAGAAAAAGGTCTAATTCCGACGGAATATTCCGTCGAAAATAGTACTATTCCGTCGATCTTACACTATTTCTGACGGAATATTCCGTCGGAAATTCGGTCGGAAATACAGCCCTCGGAAATAAGTCCGTCGTAATTTCCGTCGGAATAATAATATTTCCGACGAATTATTTCCGACGAAACCTCCGTCGGAAATAAGACTTTTTCGACGAACTATATTCCATCGAAAATAATTCCGTCGACGCTAAAACGCCACGTGGCACTCTTGGGTCGTTTTATTATTTAGCTAATGTCGACGGAATTACCGTCGGAAATAATATATTTCTGTCGAAAATAAGTATTTTTTGGTATAAATTTTAATGTTTAAGTCCGACGGAATTTCCGTCGGAAATACCTTATTCCGTCGGAAATACCCTTTTTTTTTTTAAAACAATTTTTTTGCTTTTTAAATTTCCAGGTTTTTAAACCCCATTTTGGTACCTGTAACCTGCTTTATCCCAACAATACATATATTACAACACCAATAGCTGCTTCCAAGAACAACGTATATCAGAATCAACTCATAACGTTAAAAACTCTAAAAAATAACTCACTATGTCCCGAAATACATTCAAAACTAAAGAATATTACATTGATTTACAAAGAATCAAACTAAACTTTACAATATATGAGTTAAAAAATATTTAAGTAAGTTCTAAATACAAAACACCTAAACAAACTAAACTATATATATAACATGGGCGTATGACTATGGTGTATGCAAATCAACATCATCATGACCTCCGTCGCCGTCGCCGTCGCCGTCGCCATCGCCACCCTGTTGATACAATTAAAAATATAACGCATTAGTCTGTATGAAAGTATTATTTGAATAACATGCAAATTAAATAATTAAAAGTAAATATAATATACCTGGGTAGGCGGGGGCTGCTGACTCCCAATCGGGCCAAAAGCCTCCCATAGTAATGTAACCACCAACCGGAGCACCTCATCGCGTATCGCGATGAACTGGTCCTGTGGGATACCCGTACTATCGACGGTGGCCCCTGCTGCAATATCCTGGGCGAGCTGGTGAAGGCGAGCTCGACTGGGAAACTCCTGACGACGGATGACCGGATCCGTACGGAACGTCTCCGACACCGCCGCCATAACCCTCTGGAAAATCTCGTCGTCCAAGCCAGCGCCGGTATGAGATGGTCCGACAGAAGCTCTCGGGCGCTGACGCTGGCTAGAGCCTGCGCAAATAAATATATCATTACTACTAATATATGCAGTTACTTAATCTTAACTTATTAGAAAAAATATTACCTCCAGGTAATGTATACGCTGGTATCCTCGGCAATCCCAGCACTCGATATCTGCTGGTACTGCTAGTAGGGGATCCTGAGACGCGACCCATAGTGCCAGCTCCTCATCCCGAGATAATTCAATCTCGGGCCGAGGAACGGTAGAATCTAACATCTCAGAGTCCCTCCAAGCAGCCTACAACTCAGCTACACGCTGGTCCCGACTAGCCTGAAATCGGTCCTGTAATTTTTCGCTTATACGTAAGTTAATTATATCATTTTATAAACTAACTAATATTAAACATTATGTAAAATTACGATTACACTTACCCGTATAGCTAATGCTGCGGGAGACATAGTAGAGTCCTTTGGCGTGTGGGCTCTATCCCAGAACTTTAACATAGAAGGAGGTCGGCCTAAGCTCTGTCGCATGGCCTAATAAATACATTCATAAAGGAGTTATGAAGTTTACTTGTGACAAATGAGTTACTAAACAACTAAGTATATGACACTTACCGATTTCGCCTCCTCAAAAGACTGCGAGCCAGTAGTGTGTACCACTAGGAGCTGACGACGGTTCTTCTTTGCCTGCTCTGACTTCTTCTTGAAGTCGTCAGCATCCCAGTGCGTACACATAGCCTCCCACACTGCATCAGAGACTATGCGGGGCTGATGATCTCTAAGCGTGGTCCCGGGCTGGTCATCAACTGCCTGGGCTGCCCTCTGTCGCATCTCGTCCCAAATGAAAATTAATATTGTAAATCCCCACTTACCTGGCTAATGAAGAATTAAAGGAGCACACCCAAGCCTCAGCTTCTCCCACCACCGTGCCGCGACTGATTTAGATACTCTCCCACCACCGTGCCGCCACTGATTACTAACGAGGCTGACTAACGACGAAGGAGAGGAGGAGGAGGACTAACGAGGGAGGGCGGTTGAGAGAGAGAGAGGGAGAGAGCGCGGAGAGAGAGAGAGGCTAGCTGAGAGAGAGAGAGAGCGCGCGGAGAGAGAGAGGCTGTCTGTGAGAGAGAGAGAAGAAAATAAAAGACAGCGGCGGCTGGGGCTGGGGGGGACTGATAAGTTTTAGGTCTAAAGGTTATTTTCGACGGAATTTCCGTCGAAATTATGGACCATTCCGTCGTAATTAAAAATGGCGCTGGCGGGAATGTTGGCGCCAACTGAGGCCCCTTATATCCGACAGAATTCCGTCGAGATTGACTTATGTACGAGGGAATTATGTCCGATGGAATATTCCGTCGGAAATAACTTATTTGCGACGGAAACTGTTCCGTCAGAAATAATTCCGTCGAAATTGATAGCTTTTCTTGTAGTGCGAAGCATGTTGGATCATATATAATATATATATATATATATATATATATATATATATATAGTTAGCATGCACATATAGAATACTATATTCTACCCGGATTGATTATGGACTTTTATTCTAGTTTGGTTCACTAGAGCCACCAAGTGAACCAAAAGGTCAAACCTAGGGTGCAAGAACAGAATTTAAATATAACCGAGCTCCATTACAAACAGGTCTCCGATTCTTCAAGTAATTCTAACTAAACCTATTACATTAACTATTTACAATAAATAGAAACCTTGATCAGCAGTCAAGGGGAAGTACATAGGAGGGAGATAGAATTTACATTAAGAAAAATTAGAGAAGACAAAGTACGCAGACCCCATTTATAAAAACTCATTCATTCAAGCATCCTCTAAAATAAATCCAATCACACATTGGTCAATAGTCCATAATCAATCCCATTTATTATCATACATATCACCATATGTATCAATAAAAAATATTCATCTAATGAATAAGAAAACCATTCCAAATCAACATTGATATAATTTAATGGGCAATTAAAAATTTACTAGAGATCCAATTTTGAAACAAAAATAAATCAATTTAAATTATAATAAACTTATTTATTTTATTTTATCTAATTTTGAATAAAAATAAACTCCTTTATTTTTAATCAAATTCCAAATCAAAATAAACTCCTTTATTTTAACTTAAAATTTGCTGAAAAAATAAAATATGTTGAATCATATTCTTTATCAAACTAAACATCTTTATTTTTTAAGAAACATGGAATCCTATTCCATATGTGAATAAACTCCTTTATTCTAGGAAACATGGAATCCTATTCCAAAACAGAATAAACTCCTTTATCCTAGTTAACGTGGAATCTAATTCCAAGTTAAAAATAAAACTTTTAATCTTAATCATATTCCAATTCAAAATAAACCTTTTATCTAAATTGAAATAAATAAAATTAAAAAATAAAAATTTTCAAAATCTGCATACTGGCGCGGCCGCCCTCTAAAATGAACTAGACGTTCAGAGTGAGAGAACAATTCAAACATTGGAGGACATGTTGCGAACTTACATCATGGACTTAAAAGAAAGTTGGGAGGATCAGTTACCTTTAGTGGAGTTTGCTTACAACAATAGTTACCATGTCAGCATAGGAATGCCACCATTTGAAGCTCTGTACGGAAGGAAATGCAGGACGCCATTATGTTGGGACGAAGTCGGTGAACGACAACTGCTAGGGCTAGAAATAGGTAAACAAATCGCTGAGGTAGTTCGAATTATATGAGAGAGATTGCAAGCGTCTCAGGATCGACCGAAGAAATATGCGGATCAACACAGAAAACGACAAGATTTCGATGTTGGTAACCACGTATTTTTGAAAGTACCTCCGTGGAAAGGCAAAATACGTTTCAGCAAGAAAGGAAAATTGAGTCCGAGATTCATTGGACCATTTCAGATATTAAGGAGGATAGGTGAGGTAGCCTATGAGGTAGCCCTACCTCTTGAGTTAGAATATATCCATAACGTGTTTCATGTGTCCGTGCTACGACCATACACACCCGATTATAAACACGTTATAGATCACGAGCCCATTCAGATCGAGAAAGATTTGTCGTATGAAAAAGTTCCTATTGAAATCATAGATAAGAAAGAACAAATTCTACGAAATAAGGTGATACCTTCAATCAAGGTAATTTAGAGAAATCAAAACATAGAGGAAGCTACGTGGGAGCTCGAGAGTAAAATGCAAAACAACTACCCACATTTATTTCTGTAATCTGTACTGTAATTTTGAGGACGAAATTCTTATTAGAGGGAGTGAATGTGATATTCCAGACCTTGATAAGATTCGTATATGTAAATTATGTATTTATCAAATGAAATTTCTTATTCCAACTTTATGTTATGTGATTGTATATTTTAATAAAGTATTAGGTCTAATAAAAACTTTTTGTCAAGCTGTTTAGTCGTGCTTACATTGACAAAATAATTTCTTGTGCTTTCCACGATTACACCAAGAAGCATCTCGACAAATTATTTTTGATAAGTTACTGTGTCGTGCCTGGGAATGACAAAGTGATTTGTTGTGCTTACGGTAACAAGCTGCATTGTCGAGCTTGGAAGATATTTTCATTGAAGAGCTTAGAAGATAGGTTCAATTGCAAGCTGCTTTGTCGAGCTTACGCCTAACACACGCTAGCTTACGCCTGGCACACACTAAGTACTAAAGTGTAATTAACCTAGGTATTAAAGTGTAATAAACCACTTTTTCTTAGCCTAAAGTGTAATTAACCTAAGTACCAAAGTGTAATAAGCCGAGCCCCTAACGTGTAATTAGCGAAGCTATGTTTTTCTATAAATAGTAAAATAAGTTCATTCATTCCTTACTATTTTTCAAGAGTAGTTCAAGAGCAAAAACACTCTATATTTATACCTTGAGAGATATTGTGAGATAAAACTTACTTTCGAAGTATCGAAGCACTACGCGATTGCGTAAAGCTAGCAACTACAAGAGATATTACTCTAGTGGTTATTATTTTCATTCTTCTTTATATATTTAGTAAAAATATTCTTTTATCAGCAGTTATAATGCCCAAATTATTTTTTGTATATAGTGCAAAAGTCCTATTTACAAGCAGTTATAATGTCCGATTTATTTGTCTTATAAAGTTAAAAATATACTTTTATAAGCAGTTATTATGTCCGATTTTCTTCAAGTATTTAGTAAAAATATTCATTTTATAAGCAGTTATAATGCTGAAAGTATCTCAAATATAATAACCGAATATTCATTTTATAAGCAGTTATAATGCCCAATAGATTTCAAATATAGTAAACGAATATTCATTTTGCAAGCAGTTATAATGCTCAATTTATTTTAAATATAGTTGAAAAATATTCATTCTATAAGTAGTTATAATGCTGAAATTATTTTATGAATAGTAGAAGAAGTCTTAATTATAAGCGATTATGATAACCGAAATAAAAACTTAAAAGAGTTAATTGTTAAACGTTTAACTAGTTATGTACGCCGATAATCATATAGGATTTACGATGAACGTTTAGACCGTTATATTTATCTTTAAAAGATATACGAGGCAAGCCTTCTATTCCTTTAAACTATGTGCAAGTATTCTAATGCTTATTATTGGTATAAATAGACATAAATAGACTACACGTAGATAGACAGCGTAAACTAAACGTACTACGCACAAGCAAGTCTCCAAACCTTGTTACCTTTATGCAAGTATTATACATTTTGCTATCAATTGTTGTGAAGTTATTGCTTCTTGATTCAGCATAACTTAAAAATGAATCATTATTCATATATTGTTTATCCGAGCATGAATTGTTGTATCAAGCCAAATTGTTTGGTACGACATCTTATAACTGAGTATACAAACACCTTACAAGGGTTGTTATTGTCGATAATATATTGACATCTAGTGCATGTTGGGCACGATTAGGATGGTATGCCTACTCTTAGGATATCTCGATTAGGTTGATCCCCTATAAGATATTTGAACAAAGTTATTATAAGTCATTGAAGGCTGATAGAACTGGTTAGAACACATGGTTCATGTATTGAACCCTTAGGTGGCAAAAGCTTTTGAACTTCCTTCAAATCAGACACACAGTGTTTATATTTTTGAAATAAACTTGATGAGCATTTTGTAGCTCATCCTTACATAAAACTTTCGTTTGTAGTTTTAGATGGTAATCTGATAGGTTCATAATATTTGATTATTTTTATTCCTTTATGCTTAGTTTAGTTGCATGTTATCTGTCATATGAGCTGAATTAAAATGTTTATAGATCTTTGGAAGAATTTGATGTGATTCTGTAAAAATATATTTTAATGCTGAATTTTATGTTATTTTGCAGAATACTCTACGATCACTGAGTAAGGGCTCTACGTTTGTAGTGTTAGGGTGCAATCTGGCAGCTCTACGATCGTAGGAAGGCTAGGCGGAGTTGTTCGACAATTCCTAGTTCCACTCTACGATTATCGAGATCCACTCTACGATTGTCGAGATTCACTCAACACTCTACATTTTCAGTCCAGTTAGCGAAGTTATTCTACGTCTGAGGAGAGAACTCTACGATTGGCAAGTTTACTCGACAACTAGTTACTCTACGATTCCGAGGTTTACTCTACGATAGCGATAAGTGCTGGTGCGGAGTATACTCTACGTTTTGCTGAAAGAGTGTTACTCTACGATTCTGGTCGACATGCAGATTTCCAATTCTGAGTAGGATTTGAAACATTGAAGCTTAAAGATATGATTCCTAACAAGATTTGGAGATGAAGTTATAATCATAGATGAAAAGTACATCTGACTATGGGAAGTAGAGTCTGATATGGAATCTGAGTTGAAGTTCAAATATGGAAACTGAATCGAATTGGAAAAGGAAACTGAGGAAGACTTAGATTTGGAAATAAAATCTAATTTTATAAGAAAGCTGCTTAAAGCTGGATTTCAGAGATTGAGGAGGATTTAGAATCCTACCATACTTGTAAAGTGAAGGCTTCTGATGCAGAATTGAATTAGAATTTTTCTAGGATTTAGAGATTTATCTATAAATACTCTCACTTGTAATTGTTGGAAGAGGAGATCATAGAGAGAGTTTTATCATATTCAGAGAGTTCATAAAAACATGTTAGGCTAGTTTTCTTTATTCAGTTGAAGGGGACGTGGATCCTTAGTAACAATTTATGGTTTAATTGAATATACAGTATATGAAGCTTATTCTGATAATCTATTTTAATTGTTGAATATTATTTGATTAACTGATTTGGTTTCTGCAGGATTAAATTGGTTAGTTGATAATATATGCTAGATTCAGGAATAGTATTACGTAATTGATATTGTTTCTAATCACAAGTAGCAGTTAGTAATACTGATTGTGGTCAAGCTTTTGGTTTATTGCTATGGTTATCTGAAGACAGGTTAAACAAATCGAGCTTATGTATTTGTTGCTTGGAATTATCTAATTCCTTAGTTCTTAAAGCTGTTGTCATATTAAATCTAAAGGGCTTGTATTAGGTTATATGATAGTTAGAATCTTGTGAAGAGATTATTTCATTAAGTGACAATCTAAGAGGAATTTCGGATAACAGAGCTTGTTGTTATCTAGGACTATTAGTTTCATTGAAGGGTGAATATTGTAATGCTTAATTGATCTATTGCTATGAAAAGGTGAAACTGAACTGGAAAACTGAAGTTTTAATCCACTGGTTAATTTCATTATTTTAATTTTGTTTTTGTTAATTTGTTAAACAAATTCAAAACCCCCAACTTTTTATTTACTGTTAAAACTATTAGAAGCATTATGATAAATTAAAAATCAACATTGTTCTATGTGGGATCGACCATTGCTACTGCTATACTATGCTTAATTTTGAGTTCGTAGAGTTGAGTAAGGTTTTTATTTTTGGTTTGCTTGACGACAGCTTCCCAAATTTTGGCGCCGTTGCCGGGGAACAATTAGTGTTTTGATTTATTCTTTGTTTCTTTATTAGTTTATGACTCGATCTTCTCAATCTGGTAATTTGAATTTTGATCTTGAGATTGAGAAAACTGCCAAAAAGGCTCAGGAAGGAAAATCGTAGAGTGCAGCATACAACTGCAGAAGAAACTGAAGTTCCATCACCTGACCTTAATATAGCGCTGGAATTTCTTCCCAACAACTCATCAACTGAATCCGAATCAGATGAAGAGTCTGGCTGTTGCAAACAACAATAGAACTTTGAAGGAGTTGGCAACTCCTAATTTGAATCAACAACCTTTATGCATTGAATATCCTACTTTAGATGCTGCTTTTGAACTTAAATCGGGACTGGTACACCTTTTGCCTACTTTTCGTGGTCTTACAGGTGAAGATCCATACAAGCATTTGAAGGAGTTCCATGTAGTATGCTCTACCATGAAACCTCAAGGGATAACTGAAGAGCAGATCAAGCTAAGAGCCTTTCCTTTTTCATTAGGAGATCTAGCTAAGGACTGGTTATATTATCTTCCTTCAGGGTCAATACAATCATGGACTGATATAAAGAGGCTATTCTTGGAGAAATACTTTCCTGCTTCAAGGGTGGCCAACATACGGAAAGAGATCTGTGCAATCAGGCAGTTTAGTGGAGAGACACTCTACGAATACTGGGAAAGATTCAAGAAGCTTTGCTCTAGCTGTTCACCTCACCAAATTGATGAACAACATTTGATTCAATAATTTTATGAGGGACTGACACCAATGGATAGAAGTATGATAGATGCTGCAAGTGGAGGAGCATTGGTTGACAAGACTCCTGAGGCTGCAAAGAATTTAATTGCCACCATGGCCGCAAACTCACAACAATATGGAACTACAATGAATCATGCACCACAAAGGGTAAATGAGGTGAGTACTTGTAGTCATGAACAACAAATTTCTGAACTAACTACTTTGGAGAGACAATTAGTTACAGGAAATAAGCCAGTTGCAAAGGCTTGTGGAATTTACTTGCAATCAAACCATAACACATATGCATGCCCCACACTGCAAGAAGATGAAACCATGCAGCAGGCTAATGCAATGGGGAATTACCAAACACAACCTCATAAAAGATATGATCCTTATTCGAACACTTATAATCCAGAATGGAAGGATCACCCCAATCTGAGTTATAGAGTAAATAGACCACGTGCACCACCTATCTTTCCACATAGGCAACCAACCTAAAATAGTAACACCAACACCTTCTGAAACGTCCATGGAAAAGATGTTCAAAGCACTGATGGGACAGACACAACAGTTCATGAATAACACACAATAATTCATGAACCAAACACAATAGTTTCAGCAGGAGACAAGGACTTCAGTCTAGGATTTGAGAAATCAATTGGGTCAGCTTGCAACTGTGATGCCCCCAAATCCGGGTCACCTGAACCGCAGACCTAGTTCGTCACTATGTAATACATACATCATGCTGTCGACAATATAAAGCGGAATAAAGGAATATTTACATTGATATAACCTAAATAATCCTGCCCCAAGTCTCGAAACCAAGACTACTCCAAAACATAACTTAATACATAAGAGTACATAAGTCTTAATACATAACACCAAGTAATAAGTCTTGATACAAATGATGATTCTAGTACAATTAAACAAAACTAATCAGTAGCTCTGCCCTTTCCTTTATCCTTTCCCGAGCTCTCGCCACGTGTTGCACTAACTGAAAAGTTTTAAGGAAAGCAAGGGTGAGCAACAAATTTGCCCCGCAAGTAAAATAGTAGTGAATAATCACGTGAATAACTTTATAGCTCATAGGAGTTAAAAATAAGATAGCTCAAGGAAATAAACAACTTCTTTATCACCATTATAGTGGTCATTGTGGACCGAAGGATTTTCTGAAGTATCCAAGGATTTCAAAATTTCCCAAAGAAAGGAACTATTCAATATTGAGGGTGCACCAAGGCACATAACTCTATTCTAGAATTACCGGAAATTCATCCGATAATCCACAAATAAACGGTACAATAGGTGATCAGCCTAGAATACCTGGCGTTATGCATAAGTCTCACTTACTATTTACGCGTGTGTTGGTTCCCGACGTTTATACAATTGCCGAGGGTTGTTCTTCTCATCTTTACATGGGAATCCGAACCAAAACAATTTGATCAGATAGCTTTACTTAACATCAACAATAGTTTGAGGACTTAACCTCACTTCAATAAATAAATCAATAAGTGTCTAGCCGAAGCAATTGGCTTTAACATAGCTTTTAAACAATTTAAGGAATAAGAAACTTTAAGGCTCAACAACATGCATTATAGCATAGGCAGATAACTTGAACGAATGTCAAATCATTTGAATAATCATAATGGTATTCGCATAATGAAATATGTTGCGGAAGTTTAGAAAACTAGCTCAATTAAAAAAATAGTTGAGTAAGGAACTTGCAATAATATACAACATTTGTATAAAATAGGAAACTTGACCAAATGTAAGGGTTGAGTGAGTTTAAGAAAATTGCATTCAATATATAGAAATAATGAAGTTAGGAAACTTGCAATAATATATACGTGTTTGCACGAAATAAAAATAGTGCATAAGGTTTAGAAACTTGCTCAAATATAAATTGAGTTAAGTTTAGAAACTTGCCTGGTGCGCCTGCTACAATATTACAACACACGGTCCTTAATATCCTACACAATTAAGTACATTTTCACATAACAATTAGTCACATACTGGATACCAAATAATGGTATATACTATTCTATAATGTTTCATTCATATAAGAAACAAAATATTAAACAAGATTATACACACTAGTTACAGCGTTATGACGCTTGCGCGTCCGCAAGCTAACTTTGCCTATTCGAATGCCCAAGCGACACACAATTGCGTACGTCCAGCATGCCCATTGGATTTATATAATACTCATTGGTTAATCTTAAGTATCATTATAAATCATAACATTCATGTTTAGAACTTAGAATGACATTTTACACTGTTGGGAGCATTACATGTGCATACGCGCATGCTTGACACCCTCCGATTACCCCCAATTTCACATCAGTCCTATAAATGGCCAATTTAGGCCATGCTACAGACCTCAAATCCAAAAACTTAAAGAACAAAAGTTATAGGTCTATTCTTCCTCTTTCTGAATCATCTTGACTCACCTAAATCCGAGTTTGTATGAGAAACTTATGCCTATTTTGGTAAAGGACATCAAAGCTGATTTTGGCCTAATATTGGCCCGACGTAGCTATGCCCAAAACCTGCCTATGACCGGCATCATTACGCCCAAGTGCAGCGATCCGGCGTAAAACCAGTGTCTCTACGCCCGAACTCGGTTTTGTTCTTTCTTGGATGCTCTGCTTTGACACACTTACTACCAACCTTCATAACTTCTTCTATACACGTTCAAATTGGTCCGTTTTGGACTCTATGGACTCTTAAGACATAGAGCTACAACATATCAAAATTTCAGAGCTATAATTAACATTAACATGGCCAAATCTTAGGCCAAAGTATCAACTCATGCTCTATTTTTCGTGTTCTAAGTTTTCTTCAATAAAATCCTTGCCAAATCTTTGTTTTAACATCTTTTTCCTCCATTCCAACTAGGTTAAACTCATAATCCATGGAACTACAATATCATAACAACAAACAAATTAAACTAACATGAAAATTAGCTACAAAGTCCTCTAAATTCGTCCATAACAGTCCATAGTCCATTTTTGTCCATATTCTTTATCCTTTATGCATAGGTACGGATTTCTTCCATGTTTGTTCCACCTGGATGTTATTAGTAGCTTACAAGGTGTCTTGGTAACGTTAATAAATAACCACAACCAGCAACAACAACAAAAATCAACCACAAATCATCCACCAAGCATAAAAGCTTGAAAACCAAGAAAACTTTGGAAAACAATGAAATCAAAAGAGAATCGTTGAGGTTGAAGATTTACCTCTGCAAATCCTTCCTAGAGGTTAGAGGAGGCTTATTAGGCTGGCTTGAGGCCTCCTTCTTCCTTCCTTGCTTCACCGTGCTCCTTCTTCTCTTCTTCTTCCGTGAGTTTCTTCTTCTTTTCTCTTGTTCCTTCTTCTTCCTTCTGCACTCCCTCTCTCTCTATCTGCAGCTATCTCACTCTCTCTCTATCACTTCTCTTAGCAACTGAAGCAACATGGAAATGGAGTAGGAGAAATGGCTGGAATAGGATGGATTAAGCAAAGGAAGTTGCTGAATGGTTTTGGAGGAGATGAAATGGGCGGCTTCGGGAGAAATGAAAGGGGTGGAGCATTTGAGAGAGATGTTTGATGAGCATGCCTCCATTGGAGACATGCATTTTCTTGGCTCAAGGCCATTTGGCCGACACCCTCCCCCTTGCTAAGATCCCATTGGCTCACATGTTTCCTGTTGGCTGATTTCGCAATCAATAAAACACACGCAAGTATACGCGGTCCACAAGTAATATAAGATAAGTAAAGTGTCGAACCCACGAGGAATTATATTAAATAATTTCCAAATATCAATCGCATGAAAAATTAATCTAATTTAAACAATGATAATATGATTTGCTTTTGTTGTTGATCAAAACTAAATAAAGACAATTTAGAAACAACGTTTTGTTAAACAAGGGTAAAATTCAAGGGAAGAAGATCTAAGATTACAATTTCCCCCAACTCTTCATTTAAACATCATACTCTCTCTTGTTTAGTAAAGTAGAACATAAGAATTGTTATCCGAGAAGTCACTAGTATGTCTAAGCCTCTCTCGATGGTCAAATACGTATTCCCCATTATGGTGTATAGATATATCTCTATTCTACACACTAGCAAGATTCTCATTTCAAGAACAATTAGTAAGGTGTATGTCACAAAACCTCATTAACTACTCCATCAATTACCAACTTTCGCAATAGAAATCATTAAACATGGATTCTCAATTGGATAGATGTGGTATTTAGGTATATGTCTATCCTAAATACAATCAAATTATCAACCCTCAAGAATAATACATAAGACTCACGTCACATAATCTCATACATTATCCATAAAGAATATCCAACTTTCACATGAATTCATAACTAGGTCTCAACTTATACTTCCTCTCTCAATTCCATATAAGTTACCAAGGTAATTACGGGCCAAGCAATTAATCCTTAAGCAAAGTGTAGACACCCAAATTTTGCACTTCGTATACTGACCCTGACAGGAGGGCAAAATCGTCAATTAACCCCGCCTAAGAGAACGGGAGGTGGACATAAGTACGAACACTCAAAGCTACCCCAACGACTTGCGATCAAAGTTGACACGACAATGAACGGATATCAGGAGTCAACAAATGGCCACTACGCTCACCAGCCTGCCGGTGATCTAGTGGGGTCGGGGGGCAACGCCCCTCGAAATCAAGCTCCAAATATGAATCATGTGTCATGTCGCAACCATTCGGAACGAGCATTCCTCAGCAATATGGTATGTTTCCCAACGGTTCCCGGACTGCAAAATATAAGACTTTCAGCGAAAACCAACGGTACGACACGAGAATCGAGGTGCGGTACGAAAATTAAGAAAATCAGCCCAGCCAGCCGCAGATCAATCCGCGGCCAATGGTGGGAACGGAACTTGAGCACGGCGCGAAAAAAACCGAGGATCGGCGCGGGGGAACCGAGGCCAGCCGCAAATCAATCTGCGGCTGCCCCTGATCAGCCTTTTATCAGCGCAGTTCTTCATTTGCATACAGGGGGGAAAGAGTTCGGAAAAGAAAAGAAAGAGGAAGAAACAACAGCAAAACAGCAGCGAGAAAGGAGAGAAAAGAGAGAAAAAAGTGAGGATTTATACCCCTTTTGCTAGATTGTATCACATACATTTTCTACTCTATTCAATATACTAGTTTATACGAATCGTGGTATCATTTGCAAGGTGAAAGCCCCTTTTTATAGCATTTTTACTGTATCATTTTGTTAAACTTTTTGTCATTCGGGTTACCTTAAATGTAGTTTTCTTGTGTATTATGGAGGATCCATGGATTAAGGATTATTAGTGAGGGTTCCAATGGAACAAAATTCTTCCTAATGGCCCGATGATATCCATTTGGCGATTTTTAGATCGTTATGGTAATGTATTATGCGTAGTGTAATTAAATTGCTATTGTAGGATATTGTGGTGTGTTAGGCAACCCGGTGTTGTTCATTTGGGTATTATCCATTTTGTGGGCGTGTAGAAATATTAGATGTGAGCCTAGGAGCGCGACCCCGTGGTCCAAATCCGATGATGGACATTTTTGGGTGTATGTATTAGGGCCGAAGTACCCTTTATTGTAAATTGTAATTGTCGGGCCTTAAAACGATATCAAGTGGAAAATCGGGTTTAAGGCCCCGTGATAGGGAAATATGTGGTTATGGGAGTTTGGGGTTACTTTGATGGCTTACATGCCCATGAATAGCCCCAACGCATTTTAATGCTTGATTTGATTTACGACATAAAAATTGATTTTAAAGCTAAACGATGAAGATTTTCACAAAATCAATCAAATTAGGTTATTAGCACCACGAGGCTTAAAATTGGAAATGCTAATGAATGTCGATTCCTATTGAAACGAGAAGGCTAAAGAAAAAATCATTTTCAAACATCACAAAAATGGTTTTATAAAAATAAATAACGCTTTATTAAATCTTTGTGCGTAGGGTTAAAGAGATCCTAGAAGTTGCCCGTCATTTTATTTATGAAAGCAACGTATAGGTCCCGATTCCTATTTTGATGAAGGTTTAAAAAACTCTTGTTTTGCCAAAACGACATCTAATGAAAAATCTTACGACTTTTTAACAATTAAAATCAAATCTTTCTCATAAAAAATAAAGCTTCCTCGTATAAGCCGAAGGACATTCTAAAGTACTCTAAAAATAAAACACGACTCTTCATAAAAAACCAAATGGTTTCTTCATGCAAACTCACCACAACATTCACATAGGCACACACGCGCGCACACACATATTTTAAGAATTAAAGGATAGGAAAAGCATCGAGATTGCGATAATCGTGTTTTCACGGAAGTCGGGGGGTGCCTAACACCTTCCCCTCGCTTAAGCAAGCCCCCGAACTCTATGAATCTCGGTTTGCAAACCAATTAAATCAGAGTCACACATGAGCCAGCGATTTATGAAAACGAAACTCGGATGAGTTGGTACATCCATTTCAAATATACCAACTGGCGACTCTGGTCAAATTGGCTCATCATAAAAAACGATCTTTCAAAACCCCATCGACATTCATGCCGACCTTTTCCAAAAATCATCTAATAAAAAGGCTAAAATTGGAAAGGGTAACAATTACCACTGAAGCGATCCTCTCGGCGTTGACAGCTGGCGACTCTGTTGGGGACATTAGAGGGCTTAAGCCGCGTTCAAATCTTGATGCTGTCCTATCCTTTAAAAATTTATGAATGTGTATGTACGTGCATTATTTTGACCTGTTTCACTTGTTGTTATGTGAATGTGTGTTTTTGTCCAATGAATGAATGATTGAATGAAATTGCTTTACTTTAAGGTAATCATCTGCATACGGTGAGGACGATGAATGTGAATGTATGTTGAGAGTGTACCTCCTCTTGAGGCAAACCTGTCGGTTGCTTATTACTGGACTCGAAGGGGCTGCTCCCCGGAGATGGCTCAGGAAACGCACCACCCAAATCCACTACAATCGAAAGGATTCAGACGAGTAGATTGCGAAGATTTGGGGACCTTCATGCCGAAAAGCCACGAGAGTAACCTTAGGGTAGGTCAGCCTCAGATTAACCCAACGCAGGGAAAGTCTCTTCATGCCCTTTCACGTTTACGCGCATAAATGTCATAGTCCCATTTCATATTTTATATATATACCTCCCCTTTTTGTCAAAAGAAAGGACTAACCTCTATGTTTTGTAGGGAATAGTTGGGGAGGCATAATAATTCATGTCTAGCATTTATTATTGCAATGAGAGACTGCAAACATTTTGTTTTGCAGGGAAAGATTAAAAAACCCAAAAACACAAAAGTTACAGCTTTAGCATGCATCCACATTTTTCATTTCCTAAGACTACAACTTCAAACCGTTTTTCCCTGTAGGATTGCTCCTCAAACGCGTTTGCAATCTAAGAAGGCCCAGGTTTCTACATCTGAAATGGCTGATTGTCCACCTCCTAATCCTTGTTCCATATCTAGGGAGGAATTCGATGATTTAAAAAAACAGATGTTGGAAATGACCACGTTGCTGAAAGAGCAGTTCCTACTAAGACAAGATCCGCCAAACAAGGATCCGCCTAAGGATGATCAACCCCAGCCTAAGGGCGAGCCAGTCATCCCTAAAGCCATTCCTACACCTAACAGGACAGTGATCACTATTCCAGAGGAGGGAGACACTGATGATCTTCGAAAGAAAATGAAGCAGATGGAGGAGACTATCCAGTCTCTAAAAGGCATAGGTTCCCTGGGCAGGGTAAATTATTCCGATTTGTGTGTCTTTCCAGGTACCAGGTATCCGGAGAAGTTCAAGATCCCCGAATTTGAGAAATATAATGGGAAGGGAGACCCTTATACACATCTGAAGATATACATTGGGGAACTTGGGTCTTATGCAGAGGACGAAGGACTGAGGATGAAGTTATTCCAAAAGAGCCTAACTGGAGAAGCAAGAACTTGGTATGCCCGCCTTGATAATGCTCGGATCCACAACTAGGAGGAGCTGGCCCATACTTTCTTGACACAATATAGCTTCCAGGCACAGATAGCCCCTGACAGATATCAGATGACGAAAGTCAAGAAGCAACCAAAAGAATCTTTTAGGGACTATGCACAACGGTGGAGGGGTATGGCTGCACTGGTAAATCCCCCAATGAGCGAGGCGGAGATGGTAATGACCTTTGTGGATATTCAGGAGGCACCCTATTATGAGCGAGTGATAGCGGGGATTGGAAGACCTTTTGCCGAAATGATAAAGCATGGAGAAATGGTTGACATGGGGTTAAAGTTTGGCAAAATCCGGGACTTCACAGCTCTAGAAGCAGTTGTGGAGCAAATCCAAAGTGGAAACTACAGCAGTGCTGCCCGTAGGACCCAAAAGAGAAAGGAGGAGGATGTTTCCCTTATCCTGCAGGGATCATCTAGGAAGGTAGAGAATAGCCCTCCAGTGCAAATACAAAGAATTGTGCCACCCCGACAATCTAATTTCAATAATCAAAGGACGGACGGACGAAGAAGATTTGAGGCCACAAAAGATCGGGTATTCACCCCGCTTGGGGATCCTCTTGAACATATTTTAGCAGTATTAATAGCACAAAGAAAGATAGTCGATTTGGCACCCCCAATTGACCCGAAAGGGAGAAGATTTGACCCGAGTAAGAAGTGTGCCTACCATTCGGGTTCACCTGGTCATGATACTCAGGAATGCTGAACGCTGAAGCACAAGATTCAGAACATGATCGATAGCGGGGAGATCGTGGTGGAACAACCAGAGTCACCAAATGTTAAAATCAATCCCCTGCCTAAGCATAATGGGGAAGGGGTCAATGTGGTGGAAGCCAGCGAAGCCGGAGGACCACCAAGGATGAATTATATAAAGAGAATTGATGAGATGATTGGCATGACAAGTTATCAGGAGAATATACGAGGAACACCGATTAGGTTGGCGGGTCTGAGCAGGAGTATCACCGAGGGGCCTATCAGGTTAACGGCTCCGAAACCTCTCACCATTGCAGCGAGGCCACAAATCCCCATTAGCAGTCTGAAGACAGTACCGTGGAATTACGGGGGAGTATCAGAGGAGGCCGCCAGTTGTGCTTCGGTAACATCAAAGGGGAATCCTTTATATCTTCCAGGGCGAGTCCTTGAGAGCAAAGAGAAGAAGAACGAAAAGATATCTGAGGAGAAAGCTGTGGAATTCTTAAGGAAGATGAATCATCCAGAAGCAAGGGGGATCAAGGTATTGAGCGA
Organism: Aralia elata; assembly: GCA_034770075.1. NCBI lineage: Eukaryota > Viridiplantae > Streptophyta > Magnoliopsida > Apiales > Araliaceae > Aralia > Aralia elata. The sequence continues at coordinate 48,170,482 of CM068385.1, forward strand.
GGAATCGACTCTGACATCTATCATGGATTTGCTATTATCATCCGACGATCACTGCAGAATTCTGGCCAAAGTCCTGGAAGAGGCGCACATCCCAAAGGTGATTAGCAAAGAAGGGTTCGGCCATCTAGTGGACCATCTGTTAGAAAACAATGTAATATCATTCACAGATGATGATATCCCCAAAGAGGGAAGGGGGCATCGGAAACCGCTGCATATTGCGGTAATGTCATCAGGATATGTTATGAATGGGGTGCTAATTGATGGGGGATCAGCGTTGAATATCTGTCCATTCAGTACATTGAAAAAAACGAACGTCAATCCCAAGCGCCTGCGGGCCAGTTATGTGGTGGTGCGAGCCTTTGACGGATCCCGGAAGGATACGATGGGGGAGATAGAATTGCCTGTGGAAATAGGGCCTTGTACTTTCGATATTTCATTTCAAGTCCTGGATATCGAGGCAAGTTATAACATGTTATTGGGAAGGCCGTGGATACACATGGCCGGTGCCGTTCCCTCTACGCTACACCAGCAAATTAAGTTTATCATCGACGGGAACCTGGTGACAGTCTCTGCGGAGCATAATGACCCTTCTCCTTACAGGAATGGCCTGCCGGTGATTAATTTGTACGAGACGGTGGTACCCGCCAGTTTTCAGGCACTGAAAATCAATACTCCCCACTACAGATGTCTGGGGGCTCCTGCCGTGAAACCTATGGTCTCTCCTGAACTCACCTTTATCGCTAGAGAAATGATGAAGATGAAGTTTCGACCTGGGCAAGGGTTGGGAAAGAACAGTCAAGGAATTACTGAGCCTATTCAAATGCCCAATCAGATAGGCAAGGCAGGGTTAGGGTATTATGGAGGCGTAGAACAGAAACACCCTAAAAGGGGGACCCCAACTCGACTGGCCGAAAGTCCTACGCCGAAAATCAATAATGAACAGGGTACTGGCAAGCCTGTGTCTGGGACAGGAGGTGGAAAATTGACCCCCACGAATGATGAGTCGGTAAAAAAGGAGAGTTTCCTGCAGGAGGTCATGCAACAGTTTGAAACTAAGTGTTATATCCCTGGACATTCAGTATGCAGGGGAAAGGGGAAGGATGTTGCCACGTCGTCAGGAGCCCAACAGAGTGTGCCTGTCATCGATTGGGCGGGGTTGACTATTCCTGAGGAGGTTATGAAGAAGGACCAATGCGATGTGGCTGTGGTCATCAAGGAAGTTCCCAGTGCGAAGCCGCCTTTCATCTGTCGCATTTCGGCCGATCTGACCACCGACAACTGGACGATGGAGCCAGTAATATCCAAACGAAGGTAAAATATGGCGTCAGGATGGTAGACCCCGGATGGTGGGGGATGAATAGATACCAGTTCTTGTCCCTTATTTTAAATTTTGCATGGTTATGTTATTTTGTCATGTTATTTTGAAGATGATCATTGTGGGAAAATGACTTATATATATGACAAATATTTTTGTTTCATGTCAGGTGTCGACGCCGGGTTTTTCGCCTCTTTAGTCTTTTTCCAATTTTAGCCTTTTTTGATTAGGTTGATGTTTTGGAAAAGATCGACACTTAATGTCGACGGGGTTTTGAAAGATCGTTTTTTTATGATGAGCCAATTAACCAGAGTCGCCAGTTGGTATATTTGAAATGGATGTACCAACTCATCCAAGTTTTATTTTTCGTAGATCGCTGGCTCCTGTGTGACTCCGAATTAATTGGTCTGCGAACCGAGATTCATAGAGTTCGGGGGCTTGCTTAAGCGAGGGGAAGGTGTTAGGCACCCCCCGACTTCCGTGAAACACGGTTACCGCAATCTTGATACTTTCCTATCATTTAATTCATGAAATGTGTGTGTGTATGTGCGTATGTGCGTGTGTGTGTGTGTATGTGTGTGCCTATATGAATGTGGTGGTGAGTTTGTATGAAGAAAACATTTGGGTTTTTGGAAAAGTCGTGTTTTCTTTTGGGGATGTTTTAGAATGTCCTTCAGTTTTATACGAGAAAGCTTATGAGAAAATATTTGATTTTAATTCGTCAAAACTGTGAGATTGCATTAGGTGTTGTTTTGGCAAATCAATAGTTTTCTAAATCTTTGTCAAAATAGGAATCGAGATCTATACGTTGCTTTCATAACTCAAATAATGGGCAACCTCTAGGATCTCTTTAACCCTATGCACAAGGATTTAATAAAACATTATTTATTTTTATAAAACCATTATTTGTGATGTTTGAAAACGATTTCTTTCTTTAGCCTTCTCGTTAAATAGAAATCGACATTCATTAGCACCCCCAATTTCTTATCCTCGTGAGACTAATAACCTAGTTTGATTGATTTTATGAAAGTATTCATTGTTTAGCTTCGAAATCAATTTTAATATTGTAAATCAAATAAAACATTAAAATGCGTAGGGGCTATTCATGGGCATATAAGCCATCAAAATAACCTCGAACGCCAACGATCGCATACTTTCACTATGACGGGGCCTTAAACACGATTCTCGCCTTAGCGTCGTTTTAAGGCCCGACGATTACATATTTACAATGAAAACTACATCATTCCTACTTCTTACATCAAAAGAGGTCCATCATCGGATTTGGACCACGGGGTCGCTTTCCTAGGCTCACACCCAAATCTCCACACACCCACAACCGGATATTACAAGAAATAACCAACACGGATAATCTAACAATACCAAGACATCCTAAAATAGCGATCTAAAGGAACCACGCCCAATATAGCACCGTAAAATAAACAAAAAATCAATAAATAAATATCATCGGGTTATTAGGAAGAATTTTGTTCCGATGAAACCCTCACTAATAATCCCTAATTCATTATTCCATCATCAATTACATGAAAAACTACATTTAATTCAACCAAAGGATATGATAGAAATTGCAAAAATAAGGAGATTTTCACCTTGCAAATGAGATCAAAGTGGATGTAAACTTGTGTATTTTGAATAGAAGAGGAAGTATATATGATACAATCAAATCAAAAGAATATTATTCCTCTCTTTTTCTTCCTTTCTCTCCTATTTTGTTGCAAAAAACTATGCTATTTTCTCTTTGAATTTCCGTGCTGCTGCTGCTTATTCTTCTGCTCTCGCCTGATCCAACTCTCTCTTTCTCTTCTTTCTGGATGCTGAAGGAAATGTGCTGAAGTAGGCTGGCTAAGCACAGCCGCAGATTGATCTGCGGCTGGCCTTAGCCCGCCATGCACTTTAGTTATTTAATTCTCCTCAGTTTCCGCACTGCACCTCGATTCTCGCATCGTGCTGTCGGTTTTCGCCGAAAGGCTTGTATTTTGCAGTCCAGGAATTACCGTGAGACGTGACACATTATTCGGGAATGCTCATTTCGGATGGCCTTGTTGCCACATCGGTTTTGACTGCAAATCGTCGCTGTGGCGTCGAGTGTTCGCACTTGCGCCCATTCTTCGCTCCAGCAAGCCGGTTCAATTGACGATTTTGCCCTCTTGTCACGGTTAGCATAGGGAATGCAAAATTTGGGTGTCTACAGCTGCCCCTCTTTATCATGTTTATGAAATGTTAAATGAAATGAACAGGATAAAGAATAGACACTCGATACATGAATGACAGTGCGCAAGAATGACAATACATACGTGATGCAACACATATGACTTATGATGCAACGTAAGATGTAAGACATGCAAAATATTCGATGCGGATGATCGTCTCGTCGGGGCCGGGTCTCGTATCTGGTCACCCATCTCGTAATCGCCGGGTTTCGTCGCCGATCGATCGTCCTGTCGGGGCCGGGTCTCGTATTCGGTCACCCATCTCGTAATCGCCGGTTATCGTCGCCGATCGATCGTCTCGTTGGGGCTGGGTTTCGTCGCCGGTCACCCATCTCGTAATCGCCGGTTATCGTCGCCGGTCGATCGTCTCGTCGGGGCCGGGTTTCGTCGCCGGTCACCCATCTCGTAATCGCCGGTTATCGTCATCGGTCGATCGTCTCGTCGGGGTCGGGTTTCGTCGCCGGTCACCCATCCCGTAATCACCGGTTATCGTCGCTGGTCAATCGTCTCGTCGGGGCCGGGTTTCGTCGCCGGTCACCCATCTCGTAATCGCTGGTTATCATCGCCGGTCGATCGTCTCGTCGGGTCCGGGTTTCGTCGCCAGTCACCCATCTTGTAATCGTCGGTTATCGTCGCCGGTCGATCGTCTCGTCGGGGTCGGGTTTCGTCGCCGGTCACCCATCTCGTAATCACCGGTTATCGTCGCCGGTCGATCGTCCTGCGAGTGCCGGGTCTCGTATCCGGTCACTCGGTCGAATTGAGAAGTCGTGTTTGACATCCGATTCATCAAAATCTCGTATTTTATTACCAAATTATGAGTCAAATGGGCTTTAGGATCGATTAAGCTTGCATTGGACCAAGGGGGGATCACTGGGCCCAGCCGCAGATGGATCTGCGGCCAGCCGCAGATGGATCTGTGGCCAGCCGCAGATTGATCTGCGGCCAAGATCGGGGCTATAAGCGGCCAGCCGCTTCCATATCTGTCACTTTCATTCGTACCCCACGCGATTTTCAGACCTTTGCACGCCCTTTTGCCGAGTTTTCCAACCTTTTTTGCAAAAACCGTTCCGGTTAGATCGATCTACGCGTTACAGGTAACACTTTGACCGATTGTTTTTCAATTTCGTCAATGTTTTGCTATACATTTGGTATTTTCATGCTTAGAGATAGAAATGTATGCTTTATAATGCCATGCTATGTATTATTGTATATACATACTATGTATCAACTGTGTGAGTCCTATTTTATGCTCATGATGCGGTCCCACATACTTGTTGTTTCTTTTTTGAAGAAAATCATGCATTAGGGTCCTTTCATGTTGCAATTATCCATATAATATGCAATTTTGATCTGTTGTGGCTTGGTTTCTTTGAAAAAAACATGCTTGGCTATGCATGGGATGTCCATTTTATAGGCAAAACTCTGTCGATTTTTTTTTTTGCACACATAATAAACATGCATCATGTTGCATTAATTCTACGACGAGTATTGGAATATTTGTGACATAATTCAAAAAAAGGGAACTTACCTTCCTCCTTGCCTGTTCTATTCCAGCTATGGATCCCGACGCTCCTAGTAGCTCCTCTGCGTCTCGGACCTCGGGCGTTTGCCGCCGTAGGGCTGCACCTGCCCCTGCCTTGCCCCGGACCCGTCAGGCTCGCCGACTGGCGGAGGCTGCCATCCGTCCCGATCACCCGGACGTTGAGGAGGCTGCTCTTCCGGACGTTGTGGTAGAGGGGCCATCCTCTAGCACACCAGCTCCATCTCCTCATCGTGCCCTGTCTGGCGCATCTGTGCAGATACCCGATCTATTGGGTCGGGATCTCAGTCGTCACCCCTCAGCATCTCTCGTGGCTAATGAGGTATATTCAATTCTACTCTGATTTTATTCTCAATTTCTCAATTCTCGTTCTATCTAGACTGACCCATTGGTGATTGCCACAGGTGCCCGAGTTTACTCAGTCGAGAGGTAACTGGTTTAACATTTACTCCCTCTACACGGCTTTGCACAGTGATTACCGAGCGGCGGTGGATGCCTGGGGTTTTCGTCACTTCTTCACAATCATTCCCCGTCAGTGCCTCTAGGGTTATATGAGGGCTCTGTCCGAGAGATGGTTTCACCAGACCCAGTCCCTTCACCTTTTGGACTGAGGTCGTGCTGACTCCCTGGGATTGGAGGTACATCATGGGTATAGAGTTCCCCGGGTCCCGTGTCCCTCTGGATCTTGATATCACTCCAGCGGAGGTTCGAGCTTTACTGGGTTTTGCTGCCGACGACCGGGTCTTTAAGGCCCGCAGCATTCGGTCCGACGCTTTGGCTGTTGACGCTGTCGGGGGCATATATGCGACGCCATTCCCAGCAGATCGAGCCACCCGTGATATATTACTCCGACGTCTATTCCTGACCATCATGCGGGGTTGTTTCCTAGGGAACAACTCCTCTACCATTCATTTCAGTGTCGTCGGAGCTGTCAGGGATGTGGACCGGATCGGCGACTATTATTGGGGGTCCTTCACCTTTGCCTACTTCCTCCACGGTCTTCGTCTACGCTCGGAGGGACAGACAGATGCTTGGCTCGGATTCTACCACTTTCTGCTGGTGAGCCTTCTCTTCCTCTTTTCTTACTGTACTTCCCGTCATTTCATTTCTCTTTTCTGCATTTGTTGGTTACTCATGCCTTTCCTTGTTCTTGTTCACAGTTCTGGGCCTACGAGCGACTCCCCTGTCTGAGGCCTGTCACTACCCTCGGTCTCGATACCTATCCCCGGGGTCGTCGATGGCATCACAGCACCTTGGAGGAGGTGCCGGTGTCTGGCAGCTTTGCCCACTGTCGCATTCAGCTGGAGCTGATCACTGCTGCGGAGTTCGTCTGGACTCCCTATCTTTCCGAGCACTTGGCTGTGGGATTCACCGATGGATATCCTTCCGGCCCGGAGTTCGCACTTTCCACCCACCGCCTTACTCTGCAGAGTGTTGGGGGCTGGGTGATGTATCTGGGAGAGCGCGCATTCAGATGCGTTACTGGAGAGATCCGCATCCCGCACTCCCTTCCTTTCACTACCTCCTGGCCGTTGGATTCTCAGCCTTCGGAGATCATGCTCGCGGGGGAGGATGGCCGGATGCTTTTTACGGGTCCCAGTACGAGCGAGGCCTTTCGCATCTGGTGGGTGCCCCGCACCATCGGTCCTCAGACTCGGGCCACATTCTTTCTTGGAGACATGGTTCCCGGCTCGGTGATGATGACCGATTGGGCTGCCTGCGTTCGGAGTCCCACTCACGCTGAGCAGATTGCCACGCTGACCCGCAGTTATCCCTATATCTTCGGGTGTTAGGCCGGACCCCAGAGGACGCTTACGCCTACAATCCTGACAGTGCGGGTTATGATGCAGGCCCGAGCTCAACTGATGCCACAGCGCAGCCATACATTCCTGACATGAATTTTGGACCTCCGACTTCGACGATTCCAGGGGATCAGTTCGAGGATCCTGCCTTCTTAGATGACCTCACCTTTGATTAGATCAGGCTAGGATAGGGTCTCTTGTACCTGAACCTGTTTAGATTTTATTCTCTCTTTTATTACATGCACTATGTATTGAACTCATTTGTTTATTTATGCACAATTTTTTTTATCTTTTATATAATTCACCTGCTTTATTATTAACTGTACGATGCATGCTTTTTATTTACGAATAGAGAATGACCCCTGTATAGTCTTTTGATACTATTTTCACAGCTGTCGTCATCAGATGTCGTGGTACGTTTGGATCCCATTCCTGCCACAGGGTTGGTCGGCAGTCTCGTCCGCTGGCTGGACAGTTTATCGCCGGCCGATAGGATTATCGCAGATGGTCTTTTGGGACACTCTCGGTCCTTATTATCCTTTCAGGTGCCAGTAGGCTTTGTAGATGGTATTCTAGGTCACTGGGTCCCTGCCCGTCAGGTGTTCAGGTTGGGGACAGTGGAGGTGACCCCTACTCTTGAGGAGTATGCCCGCTTCACTAGTTTGCCTTTGGGCGGTCCTTGCGCCAGGGTCACCATTGGTCCCATGCGTCGTCAGTTCTTGACTTTCACTGGGTTGCGGAGGGCAGCTCTGCTATCGGTGATCACATCAGATCATCTGGTTCCTTTTCATTTTTTGATTGACCGATTCGGCTCACCTGACAGTTTTTGCCATTTCTCTGGTGACTTTTCCATATCTGAGGAACGCTGGGGCGCCTTGAGAGTAGACGTTTTGATGGCCTGTGTCATCTCGGTTTTGTATCTGCCTGTCGGACCTGATCTGTTGGACATGCGAGTTGTCGCGGCCGTGAGATCCCTTCAGGAGGATCACACCATCCTTCCTATGATATTAGCAGATACTTACATGTCAACCTCGTACTGTCAGTCTTTCCGAGGCAGAGTATTCAGAGGGAGCTCGACTTTGTTGTATGTGTGGTTTATGAGTCATCTTAGTCCCATCGGCCATTTTCGTCGCCAAGGGTTTTACTTCAGCCATGACATAGCCACGCAGTTTTCGTTTCGTCCTGTGAGCTGTACTGATGCGGCCTCCTGGATAGCATTTTTGTCGGTTATTGATGATCCTTTTCATCTCCTGATCTACTCGGGTTATTGCTCCTTTATGAGCTTTTTGACTCACGTGCCCACCCTGGATTTCATCCCTATTGCCGGCTCGAGGGGCGTGACGACTTATCATCCCCTGGCGGTTATGGGGCAGTTTGATCAGACACAGGATTTTCACCTCTTCACGGGCGCGGCCGACTACCGATTCCTTATATCATCCCAGACAGAGAGAGATCTACTGCGGGTATATGATCTTTGGCCTCGTAGGATCCTGGCCGAGTATAGTGACAGTTGCCCCATCCAGACATTCGCTTATGTGCAGTGGTTGCGCGGAGATTCAGATACGGTTGGTTTGAGTCAGACTGGGGCTTTTGATGACTCTGGAGTGATTTTCCCAGATGATACTACATATCATTCCATCTCAGCCGATTGTAGACACCCAAATTTTGCACTTCCTATACTGACCATGACAGGAGGGCAAATTCGTCCATTGGGCCGGCCTGCGAGAGCAAGGGATGGACACCGGAACGAACACTCGACGTCACCGCAACGATTTGCAAATCAAAATCGACGTGACAGCAAGGCCGTCCGAAATGGGCATGCCCGAATGATGTGGCACGTCTCCTGGTGATTCCCGGACTGCAAAATACAAGCCTGTCGGCGAAAACCGACGTCGCGACACGAGAAACGAGGTGCGGTTCGGAAAATGAGAAAATCAGCCCACCCAGCCGCGGATTGATCTGCGGCCAAACGATTAAAATAATGGTGGTGCGCACGGGACTCGAAACCAGGAAACCAGTTGAGTGCGATGGGAGGTGGGCCAGCCAGCCGCAGATTGATCTGCGGCCAGCCGCAGATCAATCTGCGGCTGGCTTTGGCCAGGCTATTTCAGCTCATTTCCTGCAGAAGGTTGAAAAAGAGGGAAGAAGAAGGAAAAACAGCAACCAACAGCTCGGAAATGGGAAAAAATAGCAGCAAAAATAAGAGCAATTAGGAAAGAAAAAGAGTGAAAAGAGTGAGGAATTGTACCAATGTTGTGAGATTACATCTCATATTTTCTACTCTACTCAATACACAAATTCATACATATTGTGAGGATCATTTGCAAGGTGAAAAATCCCTTTGTTATAGCATGTTGTTTTACCATTTTTTGTTAAGCTTTTTGTCATTCGAATTATATTAAATGTAGTTGTTCTTGTATATTGTTGTGAATCCTTGGATTGAGGGCTATTAGTGAGGGTTCCAAATGGAACGAAATTCCTCCCAATGGCCCGATGATATCCATTTGGTGAATTTTTAGCTCGTTGTAATGATGTATTGTGCATAGATCGTTTAAATTGCTATTCTTAGGATCTTGTGGGTGTGTAGCGATTTTGGATGTGAGCCTAGGAGCGCGACCCCGTGGTCCAAATCCGATGATGGACATCTTTTGATATATGTAGTAGGAGCGATGTGGTCTTCATTGTAAATATGTAAATCGTCGGGCCTTAAAATGACGCCAAGGCGAGAATCGTGTTTAAGGCCCCGAAATAGTGAAACTTGTGATTGTAGGCGTTTGGGGTTATTTTGATGGCTTACATGCCCATGAATAGCCCCGACGCGTGTTTATGCTCGATTTGATTTATGAGATGAAATTGATTTCAAAGATAAACGATAAGATTTTCATAAAATCAATCACATTAGGTTGTTAGCATCACGAGGCTTAAAATGAGAAGTGTTAATGAATGTCGATTCCTCTTTAACGAGAAGGATAAAGGAAAAATCGTTTTCAAACATCACAAAATGGTTTTATAAAATAAAATGACGTTTTATTAAACCATTGTGCATAGGGTTAAAGAGATCCTAGAAATTGCCGTCATTGCATTCACAAGGCAACGTATAGATCTCGATTCCTATTTTGACGAAGGTTTAAAACTCTTGTTTTGCCAAAACGACACCTAATGAAAATCTTGCAGTTTTGACAATAAAAAAATCAAAACCTTTCTCATAAAGAATAAAGCTTTCTCGTGTATGCTGAAAAGACATTCCGAAGCGTTCTCAAATTAAAGCACGACTTTCCCTAAAAAAATCCAAATGATTCTTTCATACAAACTCACCACGACATTCACATAGGCACACACACACACACGTGCGCATACACACACATTTCATGAATTAAAGGATATGAAAGCCTCAAGATTGTGGTAACCGTGTTTCACGGAAGTCGGGGGGTGCCTAACACCTTCCCCTCGCTTAAGCAAGCCCCCGAACTCTATGAATCTCGGTTCGCAGACCAATTAATTCGGAGTCACACATGAGCTAGTGATTTATGAAAACGAAACTCGGATGAGTTGGTACATCCATTTCAAATATACCAACTGGCGACTCTGGTTAATTGGCTCATCATAAAAAAATGATCTTTCAAAACAGGCCGACCTTTTCCAAAAATCATCTAATAAAAAGGCCAAAATCGGAAAAGGACAAATATCGCATTTAGAGGCGAGAAACCCGGCGTCGACAGCTGGCGACTCTGCTGGGGACATTAGAGGGCTTAAGCCGCGTTCAAATCTTGATGTTGTCCTATCCTTTAAAATTTATGAATGTGTATGTGCGTGCGACATTTTGACTTGTTTTACTTATTGTTGTGTGAATGTGTGTTTTTGTCCAATAAATGAGTGATTTGAATGTGATTGCTTTACTTTAAAGTAATCATTTGCATACGGTGAGGACGATGAATGTGAATGTATGTTGAGAGAGTACCTCCTCCTGAGGCGAACCTGTCGGTTGCTTATTACTGGACTCGAAGGGGCTGCTCCCCGGAGATGGCTCAGGAAACGCACCACCCAAATCCGCTCCAATCGAAAGGATTCAGACGAGTAGATTGCGAAGATTTGGGGACCTTCATGCCGAAAAGCCCGCGAGAGTAACCCTAGGGTAGGTCAGCCTCTGATGAACCTAACGAAAGGGAAGCTTCTTCATGCCCTTTTATCATTCAGTCGAATAAATAAATGTCATGTAAATGGCATATAACTGTCATACCGGCATCATCGTAATAAATATGTCCTGTATCATGTGATTACATCACCTGCACATATAAAGAGGATACTGACATGGTTTTACAGGAAGACAATCTATGCCACGTACCAAGGTTTTCTAAAAACTTCTAAATACTATCCGTCATCAAACACTGACCTTTGTTTTGCAGCATAAGATTAAGAGAACCGTGAAAGCGTGGCATAACGATCACAAAGAACCCGGAGTAGGGGCATATTCGACCACACAAAAAAAGGAAAAAGAAAAAGAAAAAGAAGAAAAAGAAAAGAAAATAATAATCATGCATCAGTGTTGACATGCATCTGCCAACTTGTAACTGGCACAGTACTAAGAGGCCGTAAAGTCCATACTCTATCCATCCAAATAACAGAGGCCGATAGCCATGAAATTACAGTTCTGCCACTACAACAATACGACCGAATACGAGGGATGCATCCTAAGACTGAGATTAGCCCGGGGAAAGGGAATCAAAAAGGATGATAGTAGTTGGAGACTCGAATTGGTCATCCGGCAGGCCATGGGAATATACAGCACCAAAGGGCATAATTGGGACCTAGCTGCGGGACTGCTGAGATATCTGGGAGCCAAAAAGGCCACATACAACTGAACGAAGTACATGGCGATGTGTGCGGAGCCCATATGAGCAGAACATTTTCGGCAAAGAAAATCATGTGAACGGGTCACTACTGGCTAACCATGAAAGCTGACTGCGATACGTATGTCAGGAAATGCCATCAATGCCAGGTCCATGCCAATGCGATCCATGCACCTCCTAATGAGCCCCATTGCTTGACCTCACCGTGGCCAGTTGGACCGTGCAACAGGTGATATCTAGGAAGGGGTAAATCCAGGAGTATGACAGTGAATCCCGGCCAGTAGAAGATCAATGGGTTTTAAAATTCTGAGTTTTATTTCAAATCCCTGCACGCTCATGTCATTTTGTCATGTTATCCAAAAAGAAGACCATGTGCTGAAATGTTTTTTTGTTTTATGTCAGGTACTCCGATTTGAGGCATTCTAGCCTGACAAGCGATAAGCCAAATTTGAAGGAGGATCACGATTTTGGTATAAAGCTAGATTTCGATCTGATGGGGATCGAGCAGGACGAGACAGATATCGACAATACGCTTGGCAAGATCAAAGGATGGGTCGAGGGTAAACCCAAACCCAGTTTAGACCAAACCATCGCCATCAAACGTCAGAGCCCCTAACGATCACAAAGAACCCGGAGTAGGGGCAAATTCGAACACAAAAAAAAAAAAAAAAAATAGCCGAGTTTTTGAGCCTGTATGGAGATATGTTCGCTTGGTCCCGTGGCGACGTGATTGGATTGTCCACAGACGTTGGAAGACATCGACTGCCCATCAAGGAGGGTTCCGACCAATTAAGCTAAAGTTGAGAACGTTGAAGCTTGAATGGAGGATGAAAATAAAGGACGAGATTGTCAAGTGGTTTAAGGCAGGAATCATCACGGTGTCTATTTACCCTGAATGGCTTTCCGACAGAATCCCAGTACCACAGCCTGGAGGAGAAGTGAGGGGCCGCATCGACTATAGAAATCTGAACGATGCCCTCAAGGAGGAGATATATGACAAATTCAAGATCAAACATTTTGATTCAGTCATTTACCGGCCCAAAATGAATGGGGCAGTAGGGGCTGCGAATAAAACACAAAGACGATCATGGGAAGAATGTCCGCCCATCATCGGGGATGGCCGGATTTATTTTCGCTCACCCTGTTTGCCTATCGAACCTCAGTTCGCACATTTGCAGGGGCAGCCCCTTACGCATCTCCCGGGCATACGCCAAGAGGGTGCGATCCCGAAAATTCAAAATAAACGATTTAGTCCTCAAAAGGATCACGCCCTGCCAAGACGAAGCTATGGGGAATTTCGCTCTAAATTAAAAGGAGCCGTCACTAAAAAAAAAAAAAAAAAAAAAAAATCCTCTCTGGGGGAGCCCTCATCTTACAAGGAATGGAAGGAAGGTGTTCCCCAGCCCGTTAATTCTGACTCTGTGAAACCACTCATATAAAAAAAAATCTCAAAAATCAAAAATTCCCCCAAACCTTTCAACAAGTCAAAGGACCGGATCTTTTGTCAGCCAGCGAGATACCGATGCGACCAGTACGAGGGAGATCACAAGAAAAGCAACTTAACACTGGGGCATTTGTCAACTACCCAGGAAATGATGACGTGCAATTGGGCATCCATGCAACAATCCCATCAACATGCACCAGCATCATCAAATGCTACCTCATGTCAATTCAATCTTTAACGGTACGATCATCTGACATTTGTCAAGCATAGTTTTCCCGGGATACGATGATCCGCGTGAAGGGGGATTTTATTTGGCTTGACGGGAATCGGATTAATTCTGACAAGCAACCGTGGAGCACGATCGTGAGTATGATTAGACGAAGAAGGCTATTCAACCTTTTGATCGGGTACAAAGCCTTAATTCAAAGCAACGTTTGCGACAGAATCGACCTCATGTGACAGCCTTCACTTTGCATTTGCAAAAACTTTCAGTTGTGGGGTATAAAACAATGACGACGTCGATGACAATTAACACGTAGTCAGACAGTCAATGATTATCAAGCTAAAATCGAGAAGTCAGACGATAAATGATTATCAAGCTAATGTCTCGAATCGTGGCCTGGGTTATTCGAGTAATTAAGCCCGAGGGGTGTCTCTACACCTGGTGCCCTAAAGCCATCTGGTTTGGGAATCGCTGGCCCAACACTCGTTACATGGGTAACTCAGAGCCTAAGAAAACGAGCATTACAGACGAGGAGGCCCGAGCAGATTCGAATCGGGGCATGGGCTACTCGAGTAATTAAGCCTAAGGGGTGTCTCTACATCTGGTACCCTAAAACCGTCTGGTTTGGGAGCCACCGGCCTAACACTCGCTACATGGGTAACTCAAGCCTAAGAAAACGAATCTTGCGCAAGGTCAAGCAAAGAATGAATGGGGCAGACCACCAGCTTGTCTCGAACCGTGGCCTTTGTTACTCGAGTAAATAAACTCGAAGGGGTGTCTGTACACCTAATGCCCCAAAACCGTCTGGTTCGGGAGCCATTGGTCCAAAACTCGTTAAATGGGTAACTTTGAAAAGCCTAAGAAAACGAGACAAGTGAAGTGGGCTAATAAAGAGAAAAGATAATACGAAAAAAAAACTCTCGGCCTTAAACAAGAAGTCATAGAAGAGAAACCCCTACTGAGTGCTGCATCGCACAGTGCATTTGTCATATGACGTCAATCCTGCTAAGAACGTTGTCGAGAATGAAGACAGAATGCCTTTGACGAGGGAAGGTAGTTCTTTTGAATTCGACCTTACTCACATACAATGACCATGAATGCTTGAAGGTGTTCTTACGATTTCATAACTCGTCAAATAGAAAATCATCAACTCACGAGGGATTGAATAAAAAAAAAAAAAAAAAAAAAAAATACATTCACAGTTCACCACTTGCTAGATTATGTGATCAAAAGATATATTCAATTTCATGTGTTTTAACTGCATTTTTGTCGAGATTATAATATCTTTGTGTTGAACTAACACTAACGGCCCGAGCCTTCAAGTTTTGGCATTTGTTAGTCATCTGATATGCAGGATCTTGCAGAGCTGTGGATAACTCAGCACGGTCAACATCGCGAGTTTTCGATAGAAATTCTTGGTAGCGACACGCGCCAAGGCAGGGGCAGTTAAGAATCGTGAAATGGAAGGAAGTTGAGGCTGCACAGAGCTTTTCATCATTGGGCCTCTCCCCAATCCTGTCTATCACTGCCTCGACATCCAAGTGATCCACGTGCATGAGCATATACAAGGAGGATATAATGCGGGACAACAGCATATCGACCAGCAGAAATGATCAAAAAGTCAAGGAGCCAACATAGCTGTCGATCATCACAGAGAGCGAAACAGACTGCCTCAACTTGATGAAATGAAGACGACCAAGAACAGGCAGAATACCAAACCAATGTTGAAGTGTAAAGACTACGCTGCACGATGAGGCATAATCCAATCAAATGTTGGTAAACGACGACTATCGAATCGTATCATTTGACTGAACAGGGGTCATTTCTATCTAAACATATGTTGTGCACATGCATCTGTCCATAACATATCTGCCAGATCATGCATAACATCTTTTTCATGCATGCAGGTACGATCAAAATGAAAATCTTCAGGAAAGTACAAGCACGTCGCTTTCAACCTCACAAATGATCAGACCGTGATGGCTTTTGCGGCATAGTACGTGGACGATGTTGGTGGGAGATCCGGGACAGAGGCCGATCACACATCCCACTTCAAGAAATCCCTCAAAATAAAAAAAAAGAAAAGAAAAAAGACAAAAAACAACAAACCCTGGGAAGGGCTGAGATCCACGCGAACCACAACAAGATGGTGAGCACCCCTGGGAAGGGCTGATATCCACAAAAGGAAAAAAGACAAAAAAACAACAAACCCTGGGAAGGGCTGAGATCCACGCAAACCACAACAAGATGGTGAGCACCCCTGGGAAGGGCTGATATCCACAAAAGGAAAAAAGACAAAAAAACAACAAACCCTGAGAAGGGCTGAGATCCACGCGAACCACAACAAGATGGTGAGCACCCCTGGGAAGGGCTGATATCCACAAAAAGAAAAAAGACAAAAAAACAACAAACCCTGGGAAGGGTTGAGATCCACGCGAACCACAACAAGATGGTGAGCACCCCTGGGAAGGGCTGATATCCACAAAAAGAAAAAAGACAAAAAACAACAAACCCTGGGAATGGCTGAGATCCACGCGAACCACAACAAGATGGTGAGCACCCCTGGAAAGGGCTGATATCCACAACAAGAAAAAAGACAAAAAAACAACAAACCATGGGAAGGGCTAAGATCCACGCGAACCACAACAAGATGGTGAGCACCCCTGGGAAGGGCTGATATCCACAAAAAGAAAAAAAGATAAAAAAACAATAAACCCTGGGAAGGGCTGAGATCCACGCGAACCACGACAAGATGGTGAGCACCCCTGGGAAGGGCTGATATCCACAAAAAGAAAAAAAGACAAAAAACAACAAACCCTGGGAAGGGCTGAGATCCACGCGAACCACAACAAGATGGTGAGCACCCCTGGGAAGGGCTGATATCCACAAAAAGAAAAAAGACAAAAAACAACAAACCCTGGGAAGTGCTGAGATCCACGCGAACCACGACAAGATGGTGAGCACCCCTGGGAAGGGCTGATATCCACAAAAAGAAAAAAAAGACAAAAAACAACAAACCCTGGGAAGGGCTGAGATCCACGCGAACCACAACAAAGATGGTGAGCACCCCTGGGAAGGGCTGATATCCACAAAAAGAAAAAAGACAAAAACAACAAACCCTGGGAAGGGCTGAGATCCACGCGAGGCACAACAAGATGGTCAGCAACCCCTGGGAAGGGCTGAGATCCAAGATAACCAACCGGCGACGATAACCGGGGGTTACGAGATGGGTGACCGGCGACGATACCCGGCCCCGACGAGACAATCGACCGGCGACGATAACCGGCGATCACGAGATGGATGTCCGGCGACGAAAACCGGCTCCGACAAGATAACCAACTGGCGACGATAACCGGGGGTTACGAGATGGGTGACCGGCGACGATACCCGGCCCCGACGAGACGATCGACCGGCGACGATAATCGGCGATCACGAGATGGATGTCCGGCGACGAAAACCGGCTCCGACAAGATAACCAACCGGCGACGATAACCGGGGGTTACGAGATGGGTGACCGGCGACGATACCCGGCCCCGACGAGACAATCGACCGGCGACGATAACCGGCGATCACGAGATGGATGTCCGGCGACGAAAACCGGCTCCGACAAGATAACCAACCGGCGACGATAACCGGGGGTTACGAGATGGGTGACCGGCGACGATACCCGGCCCCGACGAGACAATCGACCGGCGACGATAACCAGCGATCACGAGATGGATGTCCGGCGACGAAAACCGGCTCCGACAAGATAACCAACCGGCGACGATAACCGGGGGTTACGAGATGGGTGACCGGCGACGATACCCGGCCCCGACGAGACAATCGACCGGCGACGATAACCGGCGATTACGAGATGGATGTCCGGCGACGAAAACTGGCTCCGACAAGATAACCAACCGGTGACGATAACCGGGGGTTACGAGATGGGTGACCGGCGACGATACCCGGCCCCGACGAGACAATCGACCGGCGACGATAACCGGCGATTACGAGATGGATGTCCGGCGACGAAAACTGGCTCCGACAAACGGCGACGATAATCGTATCAAAAGACTGTACAGGGGTCATTTTTCATTTTTAATGTTGTGTCACATGCATTGAATAAGTGATAATTCTGTACGTGATCCATGCAGGTTAGGTGTCAAGGTCCTAGCCTATCAGAGTCAAAAGCAATGGTTGCCAAAAATGATGTGCGAGGACGAACTCCAAGGATGCCCTTCAAAGCTAGTCAGGAGAATAACTTCCTTTGATGACAATGGGATGGAATAGGGTGATTACGAGAGGAGCGACCGGATACGAGACCCGGCACTCACAGGACAATCGACCGGATACGAGACCCAGCGATTGCGAGACGAGCGACAGGTCAGGGATTGATGCATTGACACCTTTACGAATGTGTTGCATGCCTTACATCTTGCGTTACATCATAAGTTGTATGTGTCGCATCATGTATGCACTGTCATTCATGCATCGGGTGTCTATTTCTTTATCATGTTCATTTCATTTAATATTTCATAAACATGATAAAGAGGGGCAGCTGTAGACACCCAAATTTTGCACTTCCTATACTGACCATGACAGGAGGGCAAATTCGTCCATTGGGCCGGCCTGCGAGAGCAAGGGATGGGCACCGGAACGAACACTCGACGTCACCGCAACGATTTGCAAATCAAAATCGACGTGACAGCAAGGCCGTCCGAAATGGGCATGCCCGAATGATGTGGCACGTCTCCTGGTGATTCCCGGACTGCAAAATACAAGCCTGTCGGCGAAAACCGACGTCGCGACACGAGAAACGAGGTGCGGTTCGGAAAATGAGAAAATCAGCCCACCCAGCCGCGGATTGATCTGCGGCCAAACGATTAAAATAATGGTGGTGCGCACGGGACTCGAAACCAGGAAACCAGCTGAGTGCGATGGGAGGTGGGCCAGCCAGCCGCAGATCAATCTACGGCTGGCTTTGGCCAGGCTATTTCAGCTCATTTCTTGCAGAAGGTTGAAAAAGAGGGAAGAAGAAGGAAAAACAGCAACCAACAGCTCGGAAATGGGAAAAAACAGCAGCAAAAATAAGAGTAATTAGGAAAGAAAAAGAGTGAAAAGAGTGAGGAATTGTACCAATGTTGTGAGATTACATCTCATATTTTCTACTCTACTCAATACACAAATTCATACATATTGTGAGGATCATTTGCAAGGTGAAAAAACCCTTTGTTATAGCATGTTGTTTTACCATTTTTTGTTAAGCTTTTTGTCATTCGAATTATATTAAATGTAGTTGTTCTTGTATATTGTTGAGAATCCTTGGATTGAGGGCTATTAGTGAGGGTTCCAAATGGAACGAAATTCCTCCTAATGGCCCGATGATATCCATTTGGTGAATTTTTAGCTCGTTGTAATGATGTATTGTGCATAGATCGTTTAAATTGCTATTCTTAGGATCTTGTGGGTGTGTAGCGATTTTGGATGTGAGCCTAGGAGCGCGACCCCGTGGTCCAAATCCGATGATGGACATCTTTTGATATATGTAGTAGGAGCGATGTGGTCTTCATTGTAAATATGTAAATCGTCGGGCCTTAAAATGACGCCAAGGCGAGAATCGTGTTTAAGGCCCCGAAATAGTGAAACTTGTGATTGTAGGCGTTTGGGGTTATTTTGATGGCTTACATGCCCATGAATAGCCCCGACGCGTGTTTATGCTTGATTTGATTTATGAGATGAAATTGATTTCAAAGATAAACGATAAGATTTTCATAAAATCAATCAAATTAGGTTGTTAGCATCACGAGGCTTAAAATGAGAAGTGTTAATGAATGTCGATTCCTCTTTAACGAGAAGGATAAAGGAAAAATCGTTTTCAAACATCACAAAATGGTTTTATAAAATAAAATGACGTTTTATTAAACCATTGTGCATAGGGTTAAAGAGATCCTAGAAATTGCCGTCATTGCATTCACAAGGCAACGTATAGATCTCGATTCCTATTTTGACGAAGGTTTAAAACTCTTGTTTTGCCAAAACGACACCTAATGAAAATCTTGCAGTTTTGACAATAAAAAAATCAAAACCTTTCTCATAAAGAATAAAGCTTTCTCGTGTATGCTGAAAAGACATTCCGAAGCGTTCTCAAATTAAAGCACGACTTTCCCTAAAAAAATCCAAATGATTCTTTCATACAAACTCACCACGACATTCACATAGGCACACACACACACACACGTGCGCATACACACACATTTCATGAATTAAAGGATATGAAAGCCTCAAGATTGTGGTAACCGTGTTTCACGGAAGTCGGGGGGTGCCTAACACCTTCCCCTCGCTTAAGCAAGCCCCCGAACTCTATGAATCTCGGTTCGCAGACCAATTAATTCGAAGTCACACATGAGCCAGTGATTTATGAAAACGAAACTCGGATGAGTTGGTACATCCATTTCAAATATACGAACTGGCGACTCTGGTTAATTGGCTCATCATAAAAAAACGATCTTTCAAAACCCCATCGACATCAAGGCCGACCTTTTCCAAAAATCATCTAATAAAAAGGCCAAAATCGGAAAAGGACAAATATCGCATTTAGAGGCGAGAAACCCGGCGTCGACACCGATTCTGCCCCTAGTCGGGTTACTGAAGACAGCCGGATCCGACTTGCCTTGATTGCCATTGAATCTGAGAGGGATGCTGCCATTGCTGAGAGAGATGCCGTTATTCTGGCCAGAGACGTTGCCATTGCTGACAGAGACGCCATTGTATCTCAGACCAGGGCAGTTATAGATGCTCATTCTGGGACTGTCAGCCGAGTCACTGCTTTATTGGACCGCATCGACATGATGGGACAGCAGATTGCAGGGAACGCTGATGCTTCAGATCTATCCACCATTTTATCCATTCTGCTTCAGTTAGTTGCAGATTTGTAGGTTGTTTTATTTCCTGCATAGACTATGTTAATTTCATCGGTTATTGAAGAAGAAATCTTGTAACAAAATGACTTATATATGTAGACATGCATTTAAATTTAGTCATTTTCCTTTTTTGTCGTATCGTTGCCTTTCATTGGATCCTCATTTTATCCAGTTGACCATGATTTTGATATTTCGCTTTCTTTCTCTTCTCAAGTCTTGATGGAGATCTGACAGATATTGCCGTACCCCTGTCGATTTCATCGGATTGGGTCTTAGATTTTGGATAACTATTTGGTTGGATCAGGGTTATGTCATTTGGGATGAAGCTGGTTAGGCGGCTGGTTTCGAGAAGGTTTTGAGGGTGTAGGAAGGTTTATCTTGCTGTAGGGAAATGGTTCTGTTTAAGGAAAGGATTATTTTTAATGGATCGGACCGTGCCGTGATGGCTGCCTACGTACCCCCACAAGTTGGGAGATCAGGTCCTACGTAGTTCGCTCTCAAAGAAAAAAAGAGAAATCGATTATTCAAGCGTAGAACCGCTTCACCGAGTCGGAATTGAGGGGCTGTGGAAATACCTCCCCATCCATTTCTTGCAATATGAGGGCTCCTCCGGATAGCACTTTCTTAATTACAAATGGTCCTTCCCAGTTCGGGGCGAACTTCCCCTTGGCTTCGTCTTGACAAGGCATGACTCTTTTTAGCACCAGGTCATTTTCCTTGAACTTCCGAGGTCTTATCCGTTTGTCGTATGATCGAGAGATCCTTTGTTGATATAACTGACCATGCCAAACAGCAGCTACCCTCCTTTCATCAATTAGGGCCAATTGGTCGTATCGACTTTGCATCCAATCCTCCTCGCTTATCTGAGCATCGATCACTATTCTGAGGGACGTCATCTCAACCTCAACTGGCAGAACATCCTTCATTCCATACACCAAAGCGTAAGGGGTTGCCCCTGTAGAAGTACGCGTTGACGTTTGGTATGCTAGCAGGGTGAGGGGTAGCAAATTTGGCCATCCCCGATGATTAGCAGACATTTTCGTCATGATCTTCTTGATGTTCTTGTTTACAGCCTCCACTGCCCCATTCATCTTAGGACGGTAAATGACAGAATTGAGGTGTTTGATCTTAAACTGGTCGCATAATCCCTTCATGAGGGCGTTGTTCAAATTCTTGGCATTGTCGGAGACCAAAACCTCAGGTTGCCCGTATCGACAAATGACATTATTCCTGATGAAACCGACGATGACCTCCTGAGTTACTTTGGGGAAAGAAGCTGCTTCTACCCATTTGGTGAAGTAATCGATCATGACGAAAATGAATCGGTGTCCGTTGCTTGCTTTGGGCTCTATTGGTCCGATTACATCCATTCCCCATATTGAAAATGGCCACGGGGAAGTCATATAGTGCAGTTCATTGGGAGGCGTATGGATCACATTACCGTACGCCTGGCATTGGTAACACCGTTTGACATGATCATCGTAGTCGGCTTTCAGTGTTAACCAATAATGCCCCGTTCTCAAGATCTTCTTGGCCAGCATCGGTCCACTCATGTGTGGCCCGCACACTCCACCATGTATTTCGTTCATAATCCTTTGGGTCTGTGTCTCATCTACGCATTGCAACAGTCCCAACCCAGCATCCCTCTTATAGAGTGAATCCCCACTCCGGTAAAATTTCATTGCCATCTTTTGAATTCTCATCCTCTCGGCTCGGCTTGCCTGGTCGGGAATGGATCTATTCCTCAAGTACTCCCTTATGTCGTGATACCAAGGCTGCTTTGGTAGAACCACCTCGTTTGATAATACTGCAACATGTTCCTCGTATGCCGGGGCATTCTGTACTGCTATCTCAATTTGTGGAACGTTCCTGCTCTTAATTACGTGGATTAAGGAAGCCAGAGTTGCCAATGCATCGGCAAAATCATTCCGTCCACGGGGGATATGTCGGAAAGCGATATCTTCGAACTCTTGCATCAATTGGATAACACAACTATGGTATGGGAGTAACCGGAGCTCTTTCGTGTTGTACACCCCGATCGCCTGTCTGATTACCAGTTCTGAATCCCCGAACACCGCTAGTCTCTTCACTCCCATATCGCGGGCAAAACGGAGTCCCAATATACATCCCTCGTATTCAGCTGTGCTGTTTGAATTGCTGAACTGCAATTTAGTGGCCACAGGGTATTGCTCTCCGGTGATAGAGACCAGGACCGCTCCGGATCTTGCCCCCTCAGCATTCATAGCACCATCAAAATACAGCTTCCAGAACTGCCCCTCGTCATCACATTTCGTGTGTGATACCCAAAATATATCTTCGCCCGACAGAGGAGTTTCTAACGGCTCCATCCCTCCTGATGGCGTTTCTGCCAACTGATCCGCAATTCCCTGCCCTTTCATGGCTTTCTGAGTTACGTATACCATGTCGAACTGTTGTAAGATTAATTGCCATCTTGAAAGTCGACAGTTCAGCATGGGCCTTTCAAAGATATATTTCAAGGGATCCATCCTCGATATCATGTACGTAGTATACCCATGGAGGTAGTGCTGTAATCTCCCTGCAGCCCAGGCCAGAGCACAACAGGTCTTCTCGTTGGGAGTGTAATTCTGTTCACATTGGCTAAATCTCTTGCTGAGGTAATAGATGGCCTGCTCTTTACCTGCTTCATTTTTTTGTCCCAGCATACATTCCATCGCGATGGCATTGACCGATATATACATAAACAGAGGGATCCCGTCCTTCGGGGGTACCAACACTGGTGCCTCTGTCAGCTGCTCTTTAATGGTCTAAAAAGCCTTCTGACATTGCTCATTCCATTCTTGGGAAGCACCTTTCCTTAACAGTTTGAAAATTGGCTCGCATGTAGTCGTCAAGTGGGATATAAAACGGCTGATGAAGTTTATTCTCCCCAGGAATCCTCTTATCTCCTTCTCTGTATGAGGTGCCGGCATATCCACAATGGCCTTAATCTTTACCGGATCCAACTCAATGCCCCGATCACTAACCAGGAATCCCGAGAGCTTTCCCGACTGCACTCCGAAAGCACATTTCGCCGAATTGAGCTTCAAATTATACTTTCTGAGCCGATCGAATAGTTTTTTGAGATGGGTTATATGGTCAGATTCTACCCTTGACTTCACGATAATGTCATCCACGTAGACCTCTATTTCTTTGTGCATCATGTCGTGGAACAGGGCCATCGTGGCTCTCTGATAAGTAGCCCCCGCATTTGTGAGACCAAAAGCCAAACGTCTATAGCAGAAAGTGCCCCAAGGGGTGATGAAAGCGGTTTTTTCCCGATCTTCTTCCGCCACCATTATCTGATGATACCCCGCAAAGCAATCAACAAAAGAGTACATCTCGTACTGGGCTGTGTTATCCACCAGGATGTGTATGAAAGGCACCAGGAAGTTATCTTTAAGACTGGCCTTGTTTAGATCTCTATAGTCTACACATACCCTTACATTCCCTCTAGGCTTAGCCACTGGGACTACATTGGACAGCCACTCTAGGTAAGTGGACACCATAATGATTCCCGCCCTGAACTGCTTGATGATCTCTTCCTTCACTTTCAAGCTCCACTCCGGTTTCAACTTTCTTAGTTTCTGCTTGACAGGCCTGAAACCCTCCTTGATGGGCAACCGGTGTACCACAATGTCGGTAGATAATCCGATCATATCCTCATGAGACCAGGCAAAGACATCCTCATATTGGCTTAGCAACTCAGTTATTTCTGCTTTCTGGCTAGGGGTAAGGTCCGTCCCTATCTTGAGTTCTTTTGGCTTGTCAGGGGTTCCGATATCTATAGTGATGGTTTGGTCCAAGTTGGGTTTGGGTTTATCCTCGACCCATCCTTTGATCTCGTCAGGCGCGTCGTCGTAATCTGTCTCGTCTTGCTCAATGCCCATTAAATCGAAATCCAGCTCAATGTCAAAATCATAATCATCATTCAAATTTGAAAGACCGTTTGTTAGGCAAGGATTACTCAAATTGGTACACCTGAGATGAAACAAAATATTTGTCATATATAAGTTATTTTCCACAACGATCACATTTTCAGATAACATGAAGAAACGACATAATTATGCAAAATACAAAATAACAAAAATAAACTTCTTCATCCTCCCATCCTCTGGGGTCTACCACCCTGATGTCGGGTTTTACCCTTGTTTAGATATCACTGGTTTCATGGTCCAGTTGTCGATGGTCATATCAGACGGAATGCGCTGGATGAAAGGTGGCTTCACATCGGAAACTTCCCCGATGATTACGGCTACGTCGCCTGCGTCCTTCTTCCTACCTTCTCCAGGAATAATTAGCCCTGCCCAATCGATGACAGGCACACCTTGTTGGGCTCCCGGTGGCGTGACAACATCCGTCCCCTCTCCATTGCTTGTTAATTGTCCGGGGATAAAGCACCTGGTTTCAAACTTTTGCGCGACCTCCTGTAGGAAACTTTCCCTCTTGGTCGACTCATCACTTGCGGGGGTTAATTCTTCATCCCCTGACTCAATCACAGGCTCGCTAGTCCCCTGTTCATTGTTGACCTTGGTCACCGGACTGCCAACCAGTTGAATCGGGGCCACGCCTGCCGGTGTCTCCGTGTTATGCCCTCATGATATCCCAACCCTGCTTTACCTATCTGATGGGGTAGTTGAATGGGCTCGGTGATTCCTTGGCTACTCTTTCCTAACCCTTGTCTAGGCTGGAATTTCATTTTCATCATTTCTTTTGCAACGAAGGTAAGTTCTGGAGAGACCTTAGGTTTCACGGCTGGGGTTCCCAGGCATCTGTAGTGGGGAGTGCTGATTTCCAGCGCCTGAAAACTGGCAGGTGTCGCCGACTCGTCCACATTAATCACTGGCAGGCCATTCCTGGGAGGAGAAGGGTCATCATATTCTGCCGAGATCGTTACCAGATTCCCGTCGATGATTAGTTTGATTTGCTGGTGTAGCGTGGAAGGAACTGCCCCGGCCATATGTATCCACGGCCTCCCCAATAACAGGTTATAACTGGCCGCAATGTCTAGGACTTGGAAAGAGATATCAAAAGTACAAGGTCTTATTTCCACCGGCAATTCTATCTCTCCAATTGTATCCCTCCGGGAACCAACGAAGGCTCGCACCACTACATGACTGGCCCGTAGGCGCTTGGGATTGATGTTCATCTTCTGCAATGTACTGAGGGGACAGATATTCAACGCCGATCCCCCATCAATTAGCACCCCATTCATGATATAACCTGAGGAGATTACCGCAATATGTAGCGGTTTTCGATGCCCCCTTCCCTCCTTGGGAATATCGTCATCTGTAAAAGATATTACATCACTCTCCAACAGGTGGTCCACCAGATGGCCGAAACTTTCCTTGCTAATTTCTTTGGGAACGTATGCCTCCTCCAGGACTTTCGCCAGGGTTTTGCAGTGATCATTGAACGATAACACCAAGTCCATGATTGATGTCAGGGTCGACTCCTCGCTTAATATCTGGATCCCTCTTGCTTCCGGATGATCCATCCTCTTCAAGAATTCTATGGCTTTCTCCTCGGAGATCTCTTCATTTTTCTTCGTTTTGTTCTCAAGGACTCGTCCAGGAAGATACAAAGGATTCCCCCTTGTTGTCACAGAAGCACAACTGGCCGCTTCCTCTCACACCCCCCCATAATTCCATGGTACCGTCTTTAGACTGATGACAGGGATTTGCGGTCTCGCTGCAAGGATGAGGGGTTTCGGAGCCGCTAACTTGACAGGTCCCTCCGTGGTATTTCTACTTACACCCATCAACCTAATGGGCGCTCCCCGTGCACTTCCGTGATCACTTATCATGTTGATCATTTCCTCCATTTTCTTCACATAGTTCAGCCTTGACGGCCCCTTGGCTTCAGTGGCCTCTGCCACATTGACCCCCCCTCCATCATATACTACCTTGCACCAACAACACCTTGCATTCAACATTCGGGTGGTGTTGTAAGTTGGGAGAGTTCGATGTCATATAAAATAAAATTGGATAAAATAAAATAAATAAGTTTATTATGATTTAAATTTTGATTAAAATAAAGGAGTTTATTTTGTTTCAAAATTGGATTTCTGGTAAACTTTTAATTGCCCATTAAATGATATCAATGCATATATGGAATGGTTATATTATTCATGAGATGAATGTTATTTATTGATACATATGGAGATATGTATGATAATAAATAGGGATTGATTATGGACTATTGACTAATGTGTGATTGGATTTATTTTAGTGGATGCTTGAATGAATGGGTTTTTATAAATGGGGTCTGCGTACCTCGTCTTCTCTAGTTTTTCTTAATGTAAATTCTATCTCCCTCCTATGTACTTCCCCTTGACTGCTGATCAAGGTTTCTATTTATTGTAAATAGTTTATGTAATAGGTTTAGTTAGAATTACTTGAAGAATTGGAGACAAAGGAGCAAGGAGTACTTGAAGACCCGTTTGTAAAGGAGTCCGGGTTTAAATGTAATAGTTATATTTAAATTTTATTCTTGCACCCTAGGTTTGACCTTTTGGTTCACTTGGTGGCTCTAGTGAACCAAACTAGAATAAAAGTCCATAATCAATCCGGGTAGAATAAATTATTCTATATGTGCATGCTTATTGTGTATATATTATATATTATACAACATGCTTCGCATGTTAAATAATATGACGTGTATTTTATATATATATGTGCATGCGCGCTAAACAAGATGAGACAAATAATAACAAATCCCTTAAAGAAATTATATTAAGTCCTAAGCGTTCAAAGATATTAGGAATATCGAACGTCGCCTTCTAGCATGGTAAAGCAATAGAGTATTAAATATTTAATATGAGTTTGTTGTGCACACACAAGGCGAGTATTAAATATTTAAGATGTTGTTTTATCACATTTGATACTTATTAAGGAATTGAACATTACTGCTTTGTTGTGCACACACAAGGGCGGTCTTTTTCTCTTCACATATATGGAAGTGCTAGGTTGGACTTAACTTAAATTATTTTAGTTCGGATGTGCACACACTTGACTATTATAATCTAAGAGGCAAAATACAAGGAGTTACATAGTGATGTAATTGACAATAGTTGTCTACCTATTTATTTATATATAGTTTGTTGTGCACACACAAGGCTATATACATTTGAAATGGGATCTTTATTCTCACTAGCAAATCTTTAATTAGATATGCCGAACTATATAGGGAGGGTAATATAGTTTGATGAAAATAGTGGGAGATACCAATTTAAAATAAAGACCTAATTTATTTTGGTAATTAATTAAAATGAATGTATGCTAAAATGTTGTTAAATTACAAATTCATTTATAGAATTTTACGATGTCTGATTCACTATCACTGTAGAGCATATTAGATGTTAATTAACCAGGACCAAATTAAAAGGACTGGTTAAAGAATTTGAGAATAGTTCTCAAGGCTAAAAAACTATCTTATGTCCTTAATATGCCTATCCCTGCAATGGTTGCAAACAATGCCTCAGAGGAAGAGATTGCTACTTTTAGAAAGTGGCAAGATAATGCACAGTTGGCTCAATGCATCATACTCGTATCCATGAGTAACGAGCTTCAGCGTCAACATGAAACTATGGATGCTCCTACTGTACTCCGGCACCTTCAAAGAGTTGAATGGTGAGGAAAGTAGGACTATTAGATATCAGGTATCTAAGGAGCTTTTCCGATCTAGAACGACCGATGGCACTACAGTACAGACAAATTGTTAGGTTTGTATAGCGCGAACATTCAATCAAATTACATAAATAAAGCGGAAGCGCAATAAAATCAGATTTTAAAATTTTATACAAACCATCACCATGATCTTTCTTTATGCACAATTATTAATTAAACGAAAGAGATGGAGAATTAGAATTATACCCTTGTAGAATTCTAGCTTCCTCAGGTACAAGTTCACCTCCAATTCCTTCGCGTTCTCCTTGAATTGCAACGATTAAATTCCTTCCTTTGATCAACGTTAGCCACCCAAGTGTTTGGCCTCTAGAGGTGATCCACCAAGGAAGAATACTTGTTCAAGAAGATGGGTGTTGGCAAAATCCTAGTTTTTATCTCTATAGAAATTGTAAGTACTCTCCACAATCTAATGTAAGAATGTGTAACCCTAATCTATGATAAGACTTCTCTTATTTATAGATGTAGGAAAACCCTTCCCTAAACTATTTAGGATTAGGGTTTCTATTCTAATTAAACTCCTTTAATTAAATTAAACTCCTAATCCAATTAGGAATTCATGTGAGAGTACTTCTATTAGTTAATTTCCAATCCCTATTAGGAATTAAATAATAGTAATAGTAATAATAATAATAAGACTTCTCTTATTAATTTATATTTAATATTTCTAAAATATTAAATAATAAATATTAAGCTATTTAATTTATTCTATCTCCATAGACTAAATTAAATACACTTAACTTATTATTACAATTATGTCATTTACTTCTTAAATAAATATTTTTCTTTTGCGGTGTGACCCTTTAGGTTCTCCATATTAAACCGGTTGTGAATAAATAAATTAGAACAATTCTAATCTTATTTAAATAAATAAATTAAACTATTTAATTCATTTAAATATATAATATTTATTCTACAATAAGGGTAAGCCCCCTTAGCGATTAACGACTTTCCAGATAATATAGATTTCAACATTAATCATAAAAGAACCTTTCAGTGCATAGTTACCGTACAATTCAATCCTTCTACCATACAATGTCCCAATTAAATATAAGACATGGAATTACTGTCAAGTCTTATTTTATTTAATTATATGTATTTCGATTCTCAAATGCACAACTCTAAATGATGCAAATTAAAAACTCTTTTCGAATTTCATTCTGCCTTGGCCAAGGACTACTGAGTTGTCATTTATCGAATCACATAGGACATTCACATCTTTTACTAGACGTGGTAGATTCTTTGTTGATCATTCACCTATCTCCATGTACAACTTATTATACCCAATCATACCCTTTGTTATACCCTAAAGGTCTTAAGGGACATGTCAAAGTATAACTCATCACACACAAGATACTATGATGATCTCAAGTCCAGGATCACTTGTACTACTATCACTAGAGGAATTCCTATTGACAGGCGAGTAAAACTCCATTAGGTATTCCTTAGCGAGCCACGTTCAGTGAACTTATTCTCCAATAAGCACCTACATACTTGCTTTAGTGTCTCCGCACAAATGATTATGAGATCAATCATCCTCTTCATAAGAGCAAGCAACGTATGTACTAATCTATCCGGATTCACTAATCCCCTTTTTAGTAATCCATCGATTAGGAACGATTTTAGTTTGTGAGCTATCTAGAATTTAGATCTTCATTAGCATGATCACCATCATGATTCTAAAAGCATTGCTCAAAACTATGGGTTTATCACATTTAATATAACAACACTATGTAGATAAAGTAAAATGCCTTTAACAAATGAATAAGATTACAAAGTATATGCTACATCATATCAAATATGATTGGCTTGTGTGCATACTACTTTCAATCTCCCACTTGCACTAAAGCCAATCGTCATGGTATCTAATACCCTTCTTCTCTAAGTGACGATCATCCTGCTGTTTGGATAAAGCTTCAGTAGATGGATATGCAATGCTGTTCTCGAGAGTCTACTATCTCTATAGTGACTTTTTCTCTTTCAATGATTCCACTAATCAAATGAAAGTGCCGCAACACATGTTTGAATCCAAGATGAGACTTAGGAACTATTCCTAGTTCTGTGATGAACTTTTCATCCAAACAATCAACTTGCAGCTTCATTTACAGCTATATACTTTGTCTTTGTCACTAAACCAGCAACTCTTTGCTGTTTGGAACCTTTCCAATTCACTGCACCACCATTTAAGGTTACAATTTACCCTAAAGAGGATTTGTTATCGTCTTGGTTAGTCTGAAAAACTTGAGTCTGTTTAGCCCTCTAGTTTTCATTCAGACCTACCACGAATCATGATCACATCTTCAATACGGATTAAGTACTTAAAGATGTTCATCACTGTCTTACAGTGATCTTCTCCAGAATCTGACTGATCAACATCAGACCTTGTATATTCATTGCATTCATGATAGTAACTCATGCGATCTCTCTTTTAATTGGAGACAATTTTAGAGAGATACACTCCATGGCTCATCATCATGAGACCTCTCTTGGAGTTTGCCATGCTAAACGCCTTTAGCATCAAATGAATATACGTTCCTTGGGTCAAGCCGAACATCCTTTTAAATCTATCTATATAGATTTATATCCCCAATTTATAGAATGCTCCTCCCAAGTTATTCATAGAGGAATGTTTAGACAATTTTATCTTTACTGATTGTAGCATTGGTGTGTTATTCCTTATCAATAGTATATCAACATATAATACCAAGAATGTCACAGCGCTCCCACTGACCCTTTTGTACACACTAGGTTCATTCTCATTTTTGATAAAATCAAACTCTTTTGATTGTCTCATCCAAACGAATGTTCCATCTTTGAGAAGCTTTCTTCAATCCATCAATGGATCATTGTAGCTTAAAACACGACCTGCTTCAACCTTTGAAACAAATTCCTCTGGCTGTCTCATACATACATTCTCCTCAAGTCTTCATTGAGGAAGGACGTCTCCACATCCATTTTGCCAGATTTCGTAATAAGCTGCAATCACAAGCAAAATCCAAATGGACTTGAGCATTACCCGATAATAAGGTTTTATTACAGTCAACTCCTTGACTTTATTTGAAACCTTTTAAACAGGTCTGGTCTTATAGGTCTCCACCTTTCCATTTGCCCTAGTCTTTCTCTTTAAAGACTCATGTACACCCTTTAGGCACTATGCCTTTCGGTGGAGTAACCAGAGTTTATACTTGGTTCTCATACATGGAGTCCATTTCGGATTTCATGGTCATCTGCCATTTCTCTGAGTGCCTTCTACTCATAGCCTCATCGTATATAACTGGATCATCATCTTCTATGATGCATACCTCATCATCATCCTCTATGATGAATCCATACCTCCTAGGTATCTTCGGTACTCTTCCAGATTTACGATTCGGTTATGGTACAATAGGTCTATCTACAGGTCCCTCGATTTGATTTAAAGTGCTTTGTGGTTCTTGAACTCTTTCAAGATCTATTACCCTCCCACTAGCTCCTTCAATGATAAACACCTTTATCTAAGAAGGCAGCGTGTAGGATTATAGTAATAATACCCTAAACTTTCTTTAGGATATCCCACAACTCTTCACTTGTCAAATTTTATCCCAAACTTATCTTTTGAAACCTTTTCACATAAGTTGGACAACCCCTTATCTTAACATACTTAAGACTAGGAATCCTCCCTATCCATAACTTTTATAGAGTCTTGGGGCCAAATTTTGAGGTTACCTTATTTTGTAGATATGCAGCCGTTTCTAGGGCATAACCCAGATGGATACTAGAATTAATGTCGGTAAAAATCATTATGGACCGCACTATGTCCAACAAGGTACAATTTCTCCTTCTAGATACACCAATCAATTATTGCGTATTAGGAGGTGTCCATTATGAGAAAATACCATTTTGAGATGATCTAGAAACTCATTGCACAAGTATTCTTTCTTCGATCTGATCAAAGAATCTTAATACTTTGTCAATTTGTTTCACTTCTGAATTCTTTGAACCTTTCAAATGATTCAGACTTGTATTTCATCAAATACACATATTCAACTCTTTGAACGATCATCTCCTTTTCTTTTACTAGTTTGTTCAATTTGCAAAATTATTTTTAATGTAAGTCAAGTTTACAAAGTCCATCAAGTGATCTTCCAGTTTCAAATAAAACATTACCATTATAAATAGAACAACAATTGTTCTTAAATATAATACCAGAACCTTCCTTGTCCAACAACGGAAGTAATAATGTTTCTAAAGAGAACTGGAACATAATAACAACTTATTAACTTAATAGACTTGCCCGTAGGTAATGCTAAACTATAAGTTCCTATGGTTAATACAGCAACCTTTGCTCCATTCTCACACATAAGATTACTTACTCTTAGTTTAGCTTTCTACTTCTGCTTAGTCTCTGCATTGGATTGCATACGTGAGAACTACAGCCGGTATCCAATACCCAAGTAGAACCTTGTCTTACAGAAAGATTTATTTTTTAATCATGAACAAACTTATATCTGTAACCGAAGCTTCACTAAGCTTCTTCTGGTTAGCCTCTGTAAGATACTCCTTACAGTTTCCTTTCCAGTGTCCAGGCTTATTGCATTGGAAGCAAACTCATTTGCTATTTGCATCAGTTTTGTTCTTAGTGTCCTTAGTTTTTACCTTTGCATTTACCTTCTTTGAATTGTTCTTCTTTTAAGAAGATCCTTTGGCCCTCTTCCGTTTCCTAGAAGAATCATCTACCAGTAAGACTTGGTCTTTCTTGGTTGGAAAGTGACTCTTTACGATTTTGAACATGTTTAAGCAACTCAGGCAGGCTGACATATAGCTTGTTCATGTGGAAATTCACAATAATTTGTGAGAAAGAGTCCGAAAGTGATTGCAAGATCAAATCTTGGATCAACTCTCCATCCATTAAAATCCAATTGTCCCAATTGTTCAATCAGATTGATCATTTTAGGACATATGTTTGTACTGTAGTGCCATCGGTCATTCTAAATTGGAAGAGCTCCTTAGATATCTAATATCTAGCAGTCCTACTTTCCTCACCATTCAACTCCTTGAAGGTGTAGGAGTGCAGTAGGAGCATCCATAGTTTCATGCTGACGCTGAAGCTCGTTACTCATGGATGCGAGCATGATGCATTGAGCCAACTGTGCATCATCTTGCCACTTTCTAAAAGTAGCAATCTCTTCCTCTGAGGCATTGTCTGCAACCATTGCAGGGATAGGCATATTAAGGACATAAGATAGCTTTTCAGCCTTGAGAACTATTCTCAAATTCCTTAACTAGTCCGTGTTATTTGGTCCAGTTAATTAGCATCTAATATGCTCTGCAGTGATAGTGAATTAAACATCATAAAATTCTGTAAATGAATTTGTAATTTAACAACATTTTAGCATACATTCATTTAATTAATTACCAAAATAAATTAGGTCTTTATTTTAAATTGGTATCTCTCACTTTTTCATCAAACTATATTACTCTCAATATATATAGTTCGGCAAATCTAATTAAAGGTTTGCTAGTGAGAATAAGGATCCCATTTCAAATGTATATAGCCTTGTGTGACACAACAAACGATATATAAATAAATAGGTAGACAACTATTGTCAATTACATCACTATGTAACTCCTTATATTTTGCCTCTTAGATTATTTTGATTAAGTGTGACACATCCGAATCAAAATTATCCAAGTTAAGTCCAACCTAGCACTTCCATATATTCGAAAGAAAAACACTGTCCTTGTGTGACACAACAAAACAGCATCGTTCAGTCTATGTATAAGCATCAAATGTGATAAAGCAACATCTTAAATATTTAATACTTGCCTTGTGTGACACAACAAACTCATATTAAATATTTAATACTCTATCGCTTTATCATGCTAGAAGACGACGTTCGATATTCCAAATATCTTTGAACGCTTAAGACTTAATATAATTTCTTTGAGGGGTTTGTTATTATTTGTCTCATCTTATTTAGCGCGCATGCACATATATATATAAAATACGCATCATATTATTTAACATGCGAAGCATGTTGTATAATATATAATATATACATAGTAAGCATGCACATATAGAATACTATATTCTACCCTGATTGATTATGGACTTTTATTCTAGTTTGGTTCACTAGAGCCACCAAGTGAACCAAAAGGTCAAACCTAGGGTGCAAGAACAAAATTTAAATATAACTATTACATTTAAACCCGGGCTCCATTACAAACGGGTCTTCAAGCGCTCCTTGCTCCTTTGTCTCCAATTCTTCAAGTAATTCTAACTAAACCTATTACATAAACTATTTACAATAAATAGAAACCTTGATCAACAGTCAAGGGGAAGTACATAGGAGGAAGATAGAATTTACATTAAGAAAAAATTAGAGAAGACGAGGTACGCAGACCCCATTTATAAAAACCCATACATTCAAGCATCCACTAAAATAAATCCAATCACACATTGGTCAATAGTCCATAATCAATCCCTATTTATTATCATACATATCTCTATATGTATCAATAAATAACATTCATCCCATGAATAATAAAACCATTTCATATATGCATTGATATCATTTAATGGGCAATATTAGTTAGTATAAAATCCAATTTCAACTCCAATTAGTTATCATGGAATCCAATTCCAACTCTAATTAGTTATCATGAAATCCAATTTCAATTAAAATAAACTTCTTTATTTTAATCATATTCCAAATCAAAATAAACTCTTTTATTTTAATTTATCCAATTTTGAATAAAATAAACTCCTTTATTTTTAATCAAATTCCAAATCAAAATAAACTTCTTTATTTTAATTTATCCAATTTTTATTTTATTTTTTTTGCATAAAAATAAACTCTTTTATTTTTAATCAAATTCCAAATCAAAATAAACTCCTTTATTTTAATTTACAAAAATAAAAAAAATAAAAAAAATAAAAAAATAAAATAAAATAATTTTACACAAACAATTATGCCCAATTAAATTGTTCTAAACACATATCAATGTATATACAGAATCAAAACAATTAATAATTCGCATAAAGTTTGGCTCTTGATACCACTGTTAGGTTTGTATAGCGCGAACATGCAATCAAATTACATAAATAAAGTGGAAGCGCGATAAAATTAAATTTTAAAATTTTATACAAATCATCACCATGATCTTTCTTTATGAACAATTATTAATTAAACGAAAGAGATGGAGAATTAGAATTATACCCTTGTAGAATTCTAGCTTCCTCAGGTACAAGTTCACCTCCAATTCCTTCGCGTTCTCCTTGAATTGCACCGATTAAATTCCTTCCTTTGATCAACGTTAGCCACCCAAGTATTTGGCCTCTAGAGGTGATCCACCAAGGAAGAATACTTGTTCAAGAAGATGGGTGTTGGCAAAACCCTAGTTTCTATCTCTATAGAAATTGTAAGTACTCTCCACAATCTAATGTAAGAGTGTGTAACCCTAATCTATGATAAGACTTCTCTTATTTATAGATGTAGGAAAACCCTTCCCTAAACTATTTAGGATTAGGGTTTCTATTCTAATTAAACTCCTTTAATTAAATTAAACTCCTAATCCAATTAGGAATTCATGTGAGAGTACTTCTATTAATTAATTTCCAATCCCTATTAGGAATTAAATAATAGTAATAGTAATAATAATAATAAGACTTCTCTTATTAATTTATATTTAATATTTCTAAGATATTAAATAATAAATATTAAGCTATTTAATTTATTCTATCTCCATAAACTAAATTAAATACACTTAACTTATTATTACAATTATGTCATTTACTTCTTAAATAAATATTTTTTTTTTGCGGTGTGACCCTTTAGGTTCTCCATATTAAACCGGTTGTGAATAAATAAATTAGAACAATTCTAATCTTATTTAAATAAATAAATTAAACTATTTAATTCATTTAAATAAATAATATTTATTCTACAATAAGGGTAAGCCCCCTTAGCGATTAATGACTTTCCAAATAATATAGATTTCAACATTAATCATAAAAGAACCTTTCAGTGCATAGTTACCGTACAATTCAATCCTTCTACCATACAATGTCCCAATAAATATAAGACATGGAATTACTGTCAAGTCTTATTTTATTTAATTATATGTATTTCGATTCTCAAATGCACAACTCTAAATGATGCAAATTAAAAACTCTTTTCTAATTTCATTCTGCCTTGGCCAAGGACTACTGAGTTGTCATTTATCGAATCACATAGGACATTCACATCTTTTACTAGACGTGGTAGATTCTTTGTTGATCATTCACCTATCTCCATGTACAACTTATTATACCCAATCATACCCTTTGTTATACCCTAAAGGTCTTAAGGGACATGTCAAAGTATAACTCATCACACACAAAATACTATGATGATCTCAAGTCCAAGGATCACTTGTACTACTATCACTAGAGGAATTCCTATTGACAGGCGAGTAAAACTCCATTAGGTATTCCTTAGCGAGCCACGTTCAGTAAACTTATTCTCCAATAAGCACCTACATACTTGCTTTAGTGTCTCCACACAAATGATTATGAGATCAATCATCCTCTTCAGAAGAGCAAGCAACGTATGTACTAATCTATCCGGATTCACTAATCCCCTTTTTAGTAATCCATCGATTAGGAACGATTTTAGTTTGTGAGCTATCTAGAATTTAGATCTTCATTAGCATGATCACCATCATGATTCTAAAAGCATTGCTCAAAACTATGGGTTTATCACATTTAATATAACAACACCATGTGGATAAAGTAAAATGCCTTTAACAAACGAATAAGATTACAAAGTATATGCTACATCATATCAAATATGATTGGCTTGTGTGCATACTACTTTCACAAATGTCCTAAAATGATCAATCTGATTGAATAATTGGGACAACTAGGTTTTAATGGATGGAGAGTTGATCCAAGATTTGATCTTGCAATCACTTCCGGACTTTTTCTCACAAATTGTTGTGAATTTCCACATGAACAAGCTATATGTCAGTCTGCCTGAGTTGCTTAAACATGTTGAAAACTGTAAAGAGTCACTTTCCAACCAAGAAAGACCAAGTCTTATTGGTAGATGATTCTTCCAGGAAGCGGAAGAGGGCCAAAGGATCTTTTTAAAAGAAGAACAATTCAAAGATGGTAAATGGAAAGGCAAAAATAAAGGACAATAAGAACAAGACTGATGCAGATAGCAAAAGAGTTTGCTTCCACTGCAATAAGCCTAGATACTAGAAAGGAAACTGTAAGGAAAATCTTATAGAGGCTAACCAGAAGAAGCTTAGTGAAGCTTCGGTTACAGATACAGGTTTGTTCATGATTAAAAATAAATCTTTCTGTAAGTCAAGGTTCTACTTGGGTATTGGATACCTGCTGTAGTTCTCACGTATGCAATCCAATGCAGAGACTAAGCAGAAATAGAAAGCTAAACAAAGAGTAAGTAATCTTATGTGTGGAATGGAGCAAATGTTGTTGTATTAACCATAGAAACTTATAGTTTAGCATTACCTACGGGCAAGTCTATTAAGTTAATAAGTTGTTATTATGTTCTAGTTCTCTTTAGAAACATTATTACTTTCGTTGTTGGACAATGAAGGTTCTAGTATTATATTTAAAAACAATTGTTATTCTATTTATAATGATAATGTTTTGTTTGAAATTGGAAGATCACTTGATGGACTTTGTAAACTTGAATTACATGAAAAATAATTTTGCAAATTGAACAAACTAGTAAAAGAAAAGGAAATGATCATTCAAAGAGTTGAATATGTGTATTTGATGAAATACAAGTCTGAATCATTTGAAATGTTCAAAGAATTCAGAAGTGAAACATATTGACAAAGTATTAAGATTCTTTGATCAGATCAAGGACAGAATACTTATGCAATGAGTTTCTAGATCATCTAAAAATGGTATTTTCTCATAATGGACACTTCCTGATACGCAATAATTGATTGGTGTATCTAACAAGAGAAATTGTACCTTATTGGACATGGTGCAGTCCATAATGATTTTTACCGACATTCTAGTATCCATCTGGGGTTATGCCCTAGAAACGGCTGCATATCCACAAAATAAGGTAACCTCAAAATCTGGCCCCAAGACTCCATAAAAGTTATGGATAGGGAGGATTCCTAATCTTAAGTATGTTAAGATAAGGGGTTGTCCAGCTTATGTGAAAAGGTTTCAAAGATAAGTTTGGGATAAAATTTGACAAGTGCAGAGTTGTGGGATATCCTAAAGAAGGTTTAGGGTATTATTACTATAATCCTACACGCTGCCTTCTTGGATAAAGGTGTTTATCATTGAAGGAGCTAGTGGGAGGGTAATAGATCTTGAAGGAGTTCAAGAACCACAAAGCACTTTAAGTCGAACCGAGGAACCTGTAGATAGACCTATTGTACCACAACCGAATCGTAAATCTGGAAGAGTACCGAAGATACCTGGGAGGTATGGATTCATCATAGAGGATGATGATGAGGTACGCATCATAGAGGATGATGATCCAGTTATATACGATGAGGCTATGAGTAGAAGACACTTAGAGAAATGGCAAATGGCCATGAAATCCAAAATGGACTCCATGTATGAGAACCAAGTATAGACTCAGGTTACTCCACAAAAGGGCATAGTGCCTAGAGTGTGAATATGGGTTTTTAAGAGAAAGACTGAGGCAAATGGAAAGGTGGAGACTTATAAGACCAGACCTGTTTAAATGGTTTTTCAAGTCAAAGAGTTGACTGTGATAAAACCTTATTACCGGGTAATGCTCAAGTCCATTTGGATTTTGCTTGTGATTGCAGCTTATTACGAAATCTGGCAAAATGGATGTGGAGACGCCCTTCCTCAATGAAGACTTGAGGAGAATGTATGTATGATACAGCCAGAGGAATTTGTTTCAAAGGTTAAAACAAATTATGTTTTAAGCTACAATGATCCATTGATGGATTGAAGGAAGCTTCTCAAAAATGGAACATTCATTTTGATGAGACAATCAAAAGAGTTTGATTTTATCAAAAACGAGAATGAACCTAGTGTGTACAAAAGGGTCAGTGGGAGCACTGTGACATTCTTAGTATTATGTGATGATATACTACTAATAAGGAATAACACACCAATGCTACGATCAGTAAAGATAAAATTGTCTAAACATTCCTCCATGAATGACTTGGGAAAAGCATCCTATAAATTGGGGATATAAATCTATGTAGATAGATTTAAAAGGATGTTCGGCTTGACCCAATGAACGTATATTCATTCGATGATAAAGGTGTTTAGCATGGCAAACTCCAAGAGAGGTCTCATGGTGATGAGCCATGGAGTGTATCTCTTTAAATTGTCCTCAATAAAAAGGAGATCGCATGTGTTACTATCATGAATGCAATGAATATACAAGGTCTGATGTTGATCAGTCAGATTCTGGAGAAGATCACTGTAAGACAGTGATGAACATCTTTAAGTACTTAACCAGTATTGAAGATGTGATCATTATTCATGGTAGGTCTGAATTAAAACTAGAGGGCTAAACAGACTCAAGTTTTTCAGACTGACCAAGACGATAACAAATCCACTTTAAGGTAAATCGTTACCTTGAAAGGTGGTGCAATGAATTGCAAAGGTTCCAAATAGCAAAGAGTTGCTGGTTTAGCAACAAAGACAAAGTATATAGCTGTAAATGAAGCTGCAAGTTGATTGTTTAGATGAAAAGTTCATCACATAACTAAGAATAGTTCCTAAGTCTCATCTTTGATTCAAACAAGTGTTACGACACTTTCATTTGATTAGTGGAATCATTGAAAGAGGAAAAAGTCACTATAGAGATAGTGGACTCTCGAGGACAACATTGCATATCCATCCACTGAAGCTTTATCCAACAGCAAGATGATCGTCACTTAGAGAAGAAGGGTATTAAATACCATGACGATTGGCTTTAGTGCAAGTGGGAGATTGAAAGTAGTATGCACACAAGCCAATCATATTTGATATGATGTGGCATATACTTTGTAATCTTTATTCGTTTATTAAAGGCATTTTACTTTATCTACATGATGCTGTTATATTGAATGTGATAAACTCATAGTTTTGAGCAATGCTTTTAGAATCATGATGGTGATCATGGTAATGAGATCTAAATTCTAGATAGCTCACAAACTAAAATCGTTCCTAATCGATGGATTACTAAAAAGGGGATTAGTGAATCCGGATAGATTAGTACATACGTTGCTTGCTCTTATGAAGAGGATGATTGATCTCAGAATCATTTATGTGGAGACACTAAAGCAAGTATGTAGGTGCTTATTAGAGAATAAGTTCACTGAACATGGCTCGCTAAGGAATACCTAATGGAGTTTTACTCGCCTGTCAATAGGAATTCCTCTAGTGATAGTAGTACAAGTGATCCTTGGACTTGAGATCATCATAGTATCTTGCGTATAATGAGTTATACTTTGACATGTCCCTTAAGACCTTTAGGGTATATCAAAGGGTATGATTGGGTATAATAAGTTATAAATGAAGATATGTGAATGATCAACAAAAAATCTACCACTTGTAGTAAAAGGAGAGAATGTCTTATGTGATTCGATAAATGACGACTCAGAAGTCTTTGGCCAAAGCAGAATGAAATTAGAAAGGAGTTTCTAACTTGCATTATCAGAGTTGTGCATTTGAGAATCGAAATACATATAATTAAATAAAATAAGAGTTGACAGTAATTACATGTCTTATATTTAATTGGGACATTTTATGGTAGAAGGATTGAATTGTACGGTAACTATTCACTGAAAGGTTCTTTTGTGATTAATGTTGAAATCTATATTATCTGGAAAGTCGTTGATCGCTAAGGGGGCTTACCCTTATTGTAGAATAAATATTATTTATTTAAATGAATTAAATAGTTTAATTTATTTATTTAAATAAGATTAGAATTGTTCTAATTGATTTATTCACAACCGGTTTAATATGGAGAACCTAAAGGGTCACACCGCAAAAGGAAAATATTTGTTTAAGAAGTAAATGGCATAATCTATTGAGATAGAATAAATTAAATAGCTTAATATTTATTATTTAATATTTTAAAAATATTAAATATCAATTAATAAGAGGAGTCTTATTATTATTATTACAATTACTATTATTTAATTCCTAATAGGGATTGGGAATTAATTAATAGAAGTACTCTCTCATAAATTCCTAATTGAATTAGGAGTTTAATTAATCAAAGGAGTTTAATTAAAATAAAAAACCTAATCCTAAATAGTTTAGGAGGGTTCCCTATATCTATAAATAAGAGGAGTCTTATCATGATTTAAGGTTAGACAGTTAGATTGTTAGACAGTTACACACTCTTCCATAAGAATTGGAGAGAGAGAGTACTTACAATTTCTATAGAGATAGAAACTAGTGTTTTGCCAACACCCATCTTCTTGAACAACTATTATTCCTTGGTGGATCACCTCTAGAGGCCAAACACTTGGGTGGCTAACGTTGATCAAATGAAGGAATTTAATCGGTGGAATTAAAGGAGAACGCGAAGGATTTGGAGGTGAACTCGTACCTGTGAAAGCATGGTTCTACAAGGGTATGATTCTCATACTTTATCTCTTTCGTTTAATTAATAATTGAGCACATGGATGATCTTAGTGATGGTTTGTAAGAAAAATTTAAAATCCGTTTTTTATCGTGCTTCCGCACTATTTATGTAATTTGATTGCATGTTCGCGTTATATACAAACCTAACAGACAACTCAAAGATTATGAAAAGAGGTATCCTATGCATGATCTTGAGTTAGCCGCTGTAGTATTTGCCTTGAAAACTTGGAGGCATTACTTGTATGGGGAAAAGTGTGAGATATATACAGATCGCAAAAGTTTGAAGTATATTTTCACACAGAAGAAGTTAAACATGAGGCAGAGGAGATGGCTAGAGTTGATAAAGGATTTTGACTGTGAAATCTTATACCACCCCGGGAAAGCCAACGTCGTAGCAGACGCGTTAAGTAGAAAGAACCAAGAGAAGTTGAATATAATAACTAACAACGAGGTACTGATAAAAGAGTTTGATAAACTTGAGATTGAGGTAAGAGTTTCAGCTAATTCTACCCAGAAGTTATTCGTTGTGGAGAGTGGTTCGACTTTATTGGATAGAGTCAGGGAACTACAGAAGACAGATGAAGAGTGTCGGAAGTGTAAGACCGAAATAACTCATAAAAAGAATGACAAATTCAGAATGGACAAGGATGGGATACTGAGATACGAGGATAGAATTTGGGTCCCCTCAGTACAAGAACTAAAAGATGAAATACTGAATGAAGCCCATAGTTCTAAGTTCGTCGTCCATCTAGGTAGTATAAAAATGTACAAAGATTTAAGTTGACACTTTTGATGGTCTAACATGAAAAGAGATAGCGGAATGGGTAAGTAAATTTTTGACATGTCAAAGTGTTAAAGCTGAACATCAGAAACCTAGTGGATTACTGGAGCCTTTAGAAATTCCCGAATGGAAATGGGAACATATTACCATGGATTTCGTAGTAGGTCCTCCAAACACACAGAAAGGTCACAATGCCATTTGGGTACTTGCAGATCGTCTTACTAAGTCAGCTCATTTTCTACCCATAAAAGTTAACTTCAGTCTTGACCAGTTAGCCAAACTTTACATCAATGAAGTTATTTCTAGACATGGAGTCCCTATTTCTAGAGTATCAGACCGAGTTCCACGATTTACTTCAAACTTATGGACAAGTCTCCAGAAACATTTAGGAACCCAGTTGAGATTAAGCACAACTTCTCACCCACAAATCGACGGTCAGAGTGAGAGGACCATTCAAACATTGGAGGACATGTTGCGAACTTGCATTATGGACTTCAAGGGATGTTGGGAAGATCAGTTACCTTTAGTAGAGTTTTCCAACAACAATAGTTATCATGCCAGCATAGGAATGCCACCATTTGAAGCTTTGTATGGAAGGAAATGTAGGACGCCATTATGTTGGGATGAAGTCGGTGAGCAGCAAATGCTAGGACCCGAAATAGTTCAGCAAACCGCTGAGGTAGTTCGAATTATACGAGGAAGATTACAAGCATCTCAAGATCGACAGAAAAAGTACGCAGATCAACACAGAAAACTACAAGATTTCAATATCGGTAGTCACGTGTTTTTAAAAGTATC
Source organism: Aralia elata (assembly GCA_034770075.1). NCBI lineage: Eukaryota > Viridiplantae > Streptophyta > Magnoliopsida > Apiales > Araliaceae > Aralia > Aralia elata. The sequence continues at coordinate 48,213,647 of CM068385.1, forward strand.
TCCGTGGAAAGGCAAAATACGTTTCGGCAAGAAAGGAAAATTGAGTCCGAGATTCATTGGACTATTTCAGATATTGAGGAGGATAGGTGAGGTAGCTTATGAGGTAGCCCTACCTCCTGAGTTAGAACATATTCATAACGTGTTTCATGTGTCCGTGTTATGACCATACAAACCCGATTATAAACACGTTATAGATTACGAGCCTATTCAGATCGAGAAAAATTTATCATATGAAGAAGTTCCTATTGAAATCATAGATAAGAAAGAACAAAATCTACGGAATAAAGTGATACCTTCAGTCAAGGTTATTTGGAGAAATCAAAACATAGAGGAAGCTACGTGGGAGCTCGAGAGTAAAATACGAGACAACTACCCACACTTATTTTTGTAATCGGTACTGTAATTTTGAGGACGAAATTCTTATTAGTGGGGGTGAATGTAATATTCCTAACCCTAATTAGATTTGTATATGTAAATTATGTGTTTATTAAATGAAATTTCTTCTTCCGACTTTGTGTTATGTGATTGTATATTTTATTAAAGAATTAGGTCAAATAAAATTTTTTTCGAAGTTGCTTAGTCGTGCTTACACGGACAAAATAATTTATCGTGCTTCCGACGATTTCACCGAGAAACATCTCGGCAAATTATTTTGGTAAGCTGTTGTGTCGTGCTTGGAAATGACGAAGTGATTTGTCGTGCTTCAGAGTTAATATAATATTATATTAACTGATAAAAATCTAAATAAGTTAAATAGATTTTAAAATGATAAATTAAATTATAAAACCCTAATTGATAAAAGTTATCCGAATTGGTAAATCGAAACCCTAATTGTCACACAAGAATCTTAATTGATATAATTAGATTCCAAGTAACGAATCATAATATTAATTATGAATCATTTAAACACTAATTCATGAATTAGGAAACCCTAATTCTAATTATGTTATCTAAACTTTAAATTATGAAATGTTAAACCTTAATTATGATATATAAGCTTAATTAAGGTATTACTAAACATAATTAAACATCCTAAACATGATTAACAAAAATCTAAGTTTAATTAGTAAGAAATAAATCAAAAATAAAACTTTAAACCAATAGAAATTAAGCTAGGAATGTGCAAGCTTGTGCTCAACATACTCCAGCATAAGTATGTCATTAAGATCAGATATCAAGTAGCACAAGTACACAAGCTAGGATATTTATGGAGGTAAAATGTGAGAAAAGACCTAAAAACCCTAACTTGCAAAGTTCTATAAATAGAAGGCCAATCTGATCATTCAAGTCACGAAAATCTTTAACCTATACACTTATTTATCAAGCCAAAACAAGCCTCTGCAATTGTAAGAATAGAATGAAAGATCAGAAATCAAAAGTAGCTCAAAAAGGTGCAAAAACCCTAATTTTATACTAGATCTTTAAAGCTTTGTTAGATGACATGTTTAGATGTTTAGAGATGTGTAATAACATGTTAATAAGTGATCTAGGTCGGTTAAACAAGGATCCATAACATTTAAATGCTTGAATTTGATGAAAAACCCAAACTGTTCTTGGTAGTCAAGAACAGTCTGACAAGCCTTTTTGTCAGACGGTTTGATCCACTTAAAATGTTTGTTAGATATGTTTTAAAGTATGAATTGATAGTATGCCATGTTAGCTATAATATCCAATTAGTAGGAAGTTAAAAAAAATCTCTAGGATGAAAGATATGAACGGTCAAAACCCGTTGACCGCTCACGGATTCAAGTTTCTGGGCAACCCAGAAACTATGAAGAACACTGACATGCTTCTGACAACCTTTTTAGCAACCCAGATAGTGTCTAAATGACATTTAATGTGTTGTTTCTTGATATGAACATGATCTCTAATATGTTAACAACAATTTTGAATCTTAAAATAACATTAACAGTAATCAAATTGAATGGAATTAATGGTCAACTGCGTTGACCGTTATGACTAGATGAGTTTGTTGGGTAACCGAGAAAACTCAAGAACAGTTGAGCGGCCTAGTTTGACTTGATCAAATCTTGATCATGTGATGATGTATAACCCAAACAAATACATGTCGTTACTCTCTACCATATGTACTGTAATGAGCAACAAAGATCAAACTTAAACATTTAATCAGTAAGAAGAAATTTGAGGTCAAAAGTCCCAACTTGACCATGACCCACTATTCTTCGATGAAGAACACTTTTAGCGACAGACAACCGTCGCTATATCCCTTAGGCAACACTCTCCTTCCGGCCAGCCAAGAACACTATCGGCGACAGTGTCCGTCGCTAAAGCCTTTTTGCGATGAAAAACAAATAAAACATTAAATAAATAAATATAAATAATTAATAAATTATAAATAAATATTAAATAATTCATAATAATTAATAATTAAATATTAAAATTCATTTTTATTTATATTTAATAATTTTTCATATTCTGACATAAATTTTTATAATTATTTAATTTAATTGAATATTAAATTATTTAAATAAATATATTAAATAAATGATTTAAAAATAATATTAATAAATATATTACTAACTTTCTAAAATTATTATGAATAATGAATAAATTATTTTAAATAATATACTAAGTATTTAAAAATATTATAAATGATAAATACATCATGTCAATATTAAACAAAATTTTAAAAATTATTATACATAATAATTACATCATTTAAATGATAAAATAAATTCTAAAAATATTATTAATGATAAAATAAATTATTTAAATAATATTATATGTTTCTAAAAATATTATAAATGATAAATAAATCATTTAAATAATATTTTAAATGTCTAAAATTATTCTAAATGATAAATAAATCATTTAAACAACATATTAATGTTTTAAAAATACTATATATGATAATTAAATTATTTAAAAATATTTCTAAGCTTGTAAAAATTATTTAAAAATAATATTAAGCTTCTAAAAATGTTATAAATGATAATTAAATTATCTAGACTAATATTTAAGCTTCCAAATGAAGTTTTATTGATAAGCTATGTGTTTAACTATCTAATGACGCGACCGAGATACCGAATCGACGTCGAACCTTAATGAAACTTGTTTAGTTTAACTTGTTACATGTTATTATAAGTTCTAACGCTTAATATTGGTGTACATAGACTACGTACGCTAATAGACTGCGTTAACATTAGTTAAAAGATCTACGCTAAGGCAAGTCTTCTAACTTTGTTACTTTTAAGCAAGTATATTACATCTTGCTATCAATTATTGTGAAGTTATTGCTTTTTGTTCAGCATAACTTAAGAAATGAATCATTATTCATATATTGCTTAATTAAGCTTAAATTGTTGTGTTAACCCAAATTGTTTTGGCAAGACATCTTATACTGAGAAATGAAACGCCTTGATGTAAGGTTGTAAATCGTCGATTATATATTGACATAAATTATAGGATGATATGCATACTCCTAGGATATTCAATAGGCTGATCCCCTACGTGATATCCGAAATCAAGCTTTTCTAAGTCATTGAAGACTGATAGAACTGATTGAAACACATGGTTCATGTACTGAACCCTCAGTTATACATCTTTGACATCTTTCAACTCAAACACACTGTGTTTACGTTTTCAAATAAACTAGCTGAACATTTGTACCTCATTCTTGCATATACTTTCTTTTGCAGTCTTAAATGATAATCCCGGCACTTCAGGGATAGACAAGGAAAAAGACCATGTTGATTAGTTTTATCTTACTGTTGTGAATGTTTTCAAGTCTTATAAGACTTTTGTTGTAATAAAGACATAGTACTGAGAATGTTGTAACCAAACTTAAGCTTATTAAATATATATCATCTTTTGTTACATATCTTGCGTTGTATTTACATTCTTAGTTAAGTTAGAAAGTAGCATTTGATCTAGTACAATATCCCTATGAACTATACATCTAAATGAGGGTATTTAAATGATACTGGAAGTTTTGTAAGCGCTGAGGTTACACTTAATGAGCGCCGGTAAGGTGCCTCCTTTACCGGAATGCGCCCCTCAATTCAAGGAACAATCTTATCATTAATACTGTGAATGTCAGATAGATAGAGAATATCGATATGAAAGAGATATTTATAAGATATGAATCTATACATCCAAGCGAGGGTATCCAAACACAATTAACGTTCTAGCCGGAACTAGTATCTATTATGGGATACTGTGAACCTTGGATAGATAGAAGTTATATATTATGAATATTTATAATTGAATAGTTTCACGTGAGCACCAAATCTGCTACAGGGAGTGTAGAGAATTTGGGGGCATCACAATCAGGACGAGATTGATAGCTGCTCAGGATAGGCAGAAGAAATATGCTAACCAACACCGCAAGAATCGAGAATTTGAAACTGGTAACTACGTTTTTTTGAAAGTATCTCCCTAGAAGGGGAAAATTCGTTTTGGTAAGAAGGGGAAACTGAGCCCGAGGTTCATTGGACCCTTTGAAGTGTTACGAAGAGTTGGTGAGGTTGCGTATGAGGTAGCTTTACCTCCGGCGTTAGAACACATTTACAATATTTTTCATGTCTCGATGTTACAACCATACAAACACGACTACAAGTATGTTATAGAATATGAACCCCTGCAAGTCGAAAAAGATTTATCCTATGAAGAAGTGTCTATTCAGATAGCTGACAGGAAAGAGCAAGTACTCAAAAATAAAATTATACCTTCTGTTAAGGTGATCTAGAGGAACCACAACGTTGAAGAAGCTACGTGGGAACTCGAAGATCAGATGATGAAAAGTTATCCTTAATTATTTGCTTAGCCTATGTGTAGCGATTCTGGGGACAAAATCCTTATACGGAGGGGAGAATGTAACGGGACGAATTAATTGAGTCATGATTCTGGGGATAAAATCCTTTTAAGGAGAGAAAGATGTAACGAACAAGAATTTTATATTTGTTCTTTAAATATTTATTGAATTAAATAAATATTTGTGTTGATTTATTTATTGAGTTAAATAAATATTTGATGGAATTATTGTAGATTAATTTAATTAAATGTGTTACATTGATTATATTAATGTGAAATAATTTTATAATACAAAGTGTGAATTTAATTGGAATAATTAAATTAAATGAGTTGTTTATTAATTGTGATGTTGTTCTAATTAATTTAATAATTAATTAGAGATTTATTGATTCGTCATAATTAAATTAATGAGAATTTTAATTATGTGATGATTTGATTTAATGTATAGTAGTGGCTTTTATTTAATTGTAATTAAATAATAGGGTTTGATTTATTAAAGTGTAACAATAGACTATATAATAAGTAAGTTAATTAAAATAAACCAAAAAATGAGTTTATAGGGACAACCAAACATGACCTTAAGAACATAGGAGCAGTTAAGTGCATACTGGCCTTAACTGACACCCATGTTACGCTAGTTAATAACATCAGTTGGTTAATATTTCTCCAAGAACGTATACTGTAAGTTCTCTGATAATTGAATTTTATATGTAAACTGTTTAGAAGTTATTTATATTTGTTTAGATGGATGTATAATCTACTATATGATGTTTATAAATTGTTTTAATTGAGTTAATCCATGAGATTATGTTTTTAATTGGAGCTCTGAAACTTACAGAGGAACAATATATATTTGAATATGGCTTAAATGCATGATAATTTATGTTTTAAATACATATTAATCGGTAAATTGATTATTGATTATGTTTATACATGTAAAAACGAAGAAAACGAAACTTAAATGAACTGATTTGGTATTATAACGAATCTGTAACTTGTGATTGTTAGGTTTGTATATAACGCAAGCATGCAATCAAATTACATAAATAGGGCGGAAGCATGATAAAATGGATTTTAAAATTTTAATACAAACCGTCACCATGATCTATCCTTGTGTTCAATTATCAATTATACGAAAGAGAAAGAGAATAAGAATTATACCCTCGTAGATCAATGCTTTATCGGGTACAAGTTCAACTCCTAGTCTTTCGTGTTCTCCTCGAATTTCATCGATGAGATTCCTTCCTTTGATCAACGTTAGCCACCCAAGTGTTTGGCCTCTAGAGGTGATCCACCAAAGAAAAATTTGGGTATTGCCAAACCCTAGTTTCTATCTGTATAGAAATTGCAAGTACTCTCCACAATCTAATGCAAAAGTGTGTAACCCTAATCTACGATAAGACTCATCTTATTTATAGATGTAGGAATAACCTTTCCCTAAACTATTTAGGATTAGGGTTTCTGTTATAATTAAACTCCTTTAATTAATTATGCTCCTAATCCAATTAGGAATCCATAAGAGTACTTCTATTAATTAATTCGCAATCCCTATTAGGAATTAAATAATAGTAATAATAATAATAATAATAAGACTCCTCTTATTAATTTATATTTAATATTTTCAAAATATTAAATAATAAATATTAAGCTATTCAATTTATTCTATCTCCATATATTAAATTAAATACACTTAACTTATTATTACAATTATGCCTTTTACTTCTTAAATAAATATTTTTCCTTTTTGCAGTGTGACCCTTTAGGTTCTCCATATTAAACCGGCTGTGAATAAATCAATTAGAACAATTCTAATTATATTTAAATAAATAAATTAAACTATTTAATTTATTTAAATAAATAATATTTATTCTACAATAAGGGTAAGCCCCCTTAGCGATCAACGACTTTCAAGATAATATAGATTTCAACATTAATCACAAAAGAACCTTTCAGTGCATAGTTACCGTACAATTCAATCCTTCTACCATACAATGTCCCAATTAAATATAAGGCATGGATTTACTGTCAAGTCTTATTTTATTTAATTATATGTATTTCAATTCCCAAATGCACAACTCTAAATAATGCGAATTAGAAACTCCTTTCTAATTTTATTCTGCCTTGGCCAAGGACTACTGAGTTGTCATTTATCGAATCACATAGGACATTCACATCTTTTACTAGACGAGGTAGATTCTTTGTTGATCATTCACCTATCTCCATGTACAACTTATTATACCCAATCATACCCTTTGATATACCCTAAAAGTCTTAAGGGACATATCAAAGTATAACGCATCATACACAAGATATTATGATGATCTCAAGTCCAAGGATCACTTGTACTACTATCACTAGAGGAATTCCAATTGACAAGCAAGTAAAACTCCATTAGGTATTCCTTAGCGAGCCACGTTCAGTGTACTTATTCTCCAATAAGCACCTACATACATGCTTTAGTGTCTTCACACAAATGATTATGAGATCAATCATCCTCTTCCTAAGAGCAAGCAACATATGTACTAATCTATCCGGATTCACTAATCCCCTTTTTAGTAATCCAACGATTAGGAACAATTTTAGTTTGTGAGCTATCTTGAATTTAGATCTTATTAGCATGATCACCATCATGATACTAAAAGCATTGCTCAAAACTATGGGTTTATCACATTTAATATAATAGCACCATGTAGATAATGTAAAATGCCTTTTAAGAAAATTAATTCTTTTATTAATAAATGAATAAGATTACAAAGTATATGCCACATCATATCAAATATGATTGGCTTGTGTGCATACTACTTTCAATCTCCCACTTGCACTAAAGCCAATCGCCATGGTATCTAATACCCATCTTCTCTAAGTGACGATCAAACTGCTGTTGTGTTAAAGCTTTAGTAAATGGATCTGCAATGTTGTCTTGAGAGTCCACACGCTCCAGGATGACATCTCCTCTTTCAATGATCTCTCTAATCAAATGAAACTGCCGCAACACGTGTTTGGATTTCTGATGAGACCTGGGTTCCTTAGCCTGCGCAACAGCTCCGGTGTTATCACAGAATAAAGGTATAGCTCCTCTAATGCTAGGAACCACTCCAAGTTCAGTTATGAACTTCTTCATCCAAACAACTTCCTTTGCAGCTTCACTTGCAGCTATGTACTCTGTCTCTGTCACTGAATCAACAACTGTTTGCTGTTTGGAACTTTTCCAACTCACTGTGCCACCGTTTAAGGTAAACACGTACCCTGAAACGAATTTACTGTCATCTTGGTCTGTTTGAAAACTTGAGTCTGTATAGCCCTCTAGTTTCAATTCAGACCCACCGTAGACAAGAAATACATCATTAATTATTCTCAAGTACTTTAGGATGTTTTTCACTGCCTTCTAGTGCTCTTCTCCTGGCTTCAACTGATATCTTCTTGTTATACTAAGTGCATGAGCGACATCTGGTCTAGTACATATCATACCATACATAATAGATCCTATTGCTGAAGCATAAGGAATCTTACTCATACGGTCTCTCTTCTCAGGTGTCTATGGGGCCTGTTTCTTGAAGAGATGTATTTCATGGCTCATCGGCATGAGACCTCTCTTGGAATCTTCCATGCTAAATGTTTTTAGCATTGAGTCAATGTACTTTCCTTGGGTCAAGCCTAGCATCCTTTTAGATCTATCTCTATAGATCTTTATCCACAAAATATAGGATGCCTCACCCAAGTCCTTCATGGATAAGTGTTTAGATAACCAAATTTTGATCGACTGTAGCATAGGAACATCATTCCCTATCAATAATATATCATCAACATATAATATAAGGAATGAAACAGCGCTCCTACTAACCTTCTTGTACACACAAGGTTCATCCTCATTTTTCATAAAATCAAACCTTTTGATTATCTCATCAAAACGGATGTTCCATCTTCAAGAAGCTTGCTTCAATCCATAAATGGATCGTTATAGCTTACAGACTTGGTTTGTTCCAACCGTTGAAATAAAACCCTCTAGCTGTATCATATATACATGCTCCTCAAGCTCTCTATTGAGGAAGGGCGTTTTCACGTCCATTTGCTAGATCTCGTAGTCATAATAAGCTGCAATTGTAAGCAAAATCCGAATGGACTTGAGCATAGCTACTGGTGAGAAGGTTTCATCATAGTTAACTCCTTGTCTTTGTTTGAAACCTTTTGCAACCAGTCGGGCCTTATAGGTCTCTCTACCTTGCCATCTGCTCCAGTCTTTCTCTTATAGACCCATTTACACCCAATAGGCTTTGTGAAGCCCCCAAATCTCTACACTCCCCTGTAGCAGATCTGGTGCTCACGTGGAACTATACAACTATAAATATTCAATAAAATATGACTTCTATCTATCCAAGGTTCACAGTATCCCATAACAGATAATAATTCTCGTCAGAACGTTATCCGTGTTTGGATACCCTCACTTGGATGTACAAATTCATATCTTGTGGATATCTCTTTCATATCGATATTCCCTATCTATCTGACATTCACAGTATTAATGATAAGATTGTCCATATAGGACTCTCAACATCATTTAGATACCCTCATTCAGATGTATAGTTCGTATAAACACTGTATTTAACTTAGTACAACTATTCTAAAGAATTTAAAGATCAGAGTATAACGCATTCTATAATATACAGGATCATAATATATTACATAACGTTTTGTTCGGTTACATCATTCGTTATACTAAGTTATTACAACAACAAGTCTTTAAAAGACTTAAAGTATTCATCAACAGAAATTTAAAGCTAATAAGCATGGCTTTTCCCCTTGTTAGTCCCAGACGTGCCAAGGATATCATTTATAGCTGCAAAAGAAGATATGCGCAAGAATGAGCTACAAATGCTCAGCAAGTTCATTTAAATATATAAACACCATGTGTTTGATTTGAAAGATGTCAATGATGTATACTGAGGGTTCTGTACATGAACCATATATTTCATTTAGTTCTATCAGTCTTTAATGACTTAGAACCATTTGAGTTTTGGATATCTGGTAGGTGATCAGCCTCACCAATATCCTAGGAGTATGCATATCATCCTACCATTTTATGTTGATATATTATCAATTGTCCGTCACCTTATATTAAGGGAATTTCGTCACCTTATTTTAAGGGAAATTTTCTGGTTCACCTTACATCAAGGTGTTCCATTTCTCAATATCAGATGTCGTACCAAACAATTTGGCTTGACACAACAATTTAAGCTCGAACAAGCAATATATGAATAATAATTCATTCCTTAAGTTATGCTAAACAAGAAGCAATAACTTCACAATAATTGATAGCAAGATGTATAATACTTGCTTAAATATAACAAAGTTGGAAGACTTGCTTAATATAAATTGAGAAAGGTTAGGACACTTGCCTTAGCGTAGCTCACTATAATTTAGTACAATCGGTCAACGCATGTAGTCTACGTATACCAATAATAAGTGTTAGCACGTATATAAACATGTATCACGCTAATCTAGACAAGTTTCATTAAGGTTCGACGTTGATTCGGTATCTCGGTCGCATCCTTAATGGCTAAACACATAGATTGTTCGATAAAACTTCATTTAGAAGTTGAATTATTAGTCTAAATAATTTAATTATTATTTCTAACATTTTTAGAAGCTTGGTATTATTTTTAAATAATTTTACAAGCTTAGGAATATTTTTAAATGATTTAATTATCATTTAGAATAATTTTAAAACATTTAATATGTTATTTAAATAATTTATTTATCATTTAGAATATTTTTGGATATTTAAAATATTATTTAAATGATTTATTTATCATTTATAATATTTTTAGAAAGATAGAATATTATTTAAATAATTTATTTTATCATTAATAATATTTTTAGACTTTATTTTATCATTAAAATAATTTATTTATTACTTATAATAATTTTCAAAACTTAATTTAATAGTTAAATGATTTAATTATTATTTAAAGTAATTTTTAAATACTTACTATATTATTTAAATGATTTATTTATCATTTATAATATTTAAATATTTAATATTTTATTTAATTATTATATATAATAATTTTACTTACCTTAATATCATTTTTAAATAATTAATATAATTATTTAATAATTTAATATCATTTTTAAATAATTAAAATAATTATTAAATGATTTATCATAATTATTATTTATTATTTAATTAAATTAAATAATAATTCAGAATATATAAAAATATTAAAAATAAATTTTTATAATTTAAAAATGAATTTTCGTATTTATTTATTAATTATTAATAATTATTTAATATTTATTTATTATTTTATAATTTATTTAATTAATTTATTTTATTTTTATTAAATATCCGTCGCTAAAGGGCTTTATCGACAGTCTGCATGCATTTAAAGGTTTCTAGGTTTGGGGATGAATTTCGTCGCTAAAGGTGTTCTTCATGAAGAACACTTGGTCAACGCGTTGCAGCCTACTTTGATCTCAAAATTCTCTTTGATGTTTTAATGGTTGTGTTTGATTCTTGTTGCTGGTTATAGCCTATATGGTAGAGAGTAACGACATGTGTTGTTTGAGATCAAACAACATCATTTGATGCCATTTAAATTTGGTCAAACTAGCAGGGACCAACTGTTCTTGAGAATTTCTGGGTAACCCAGAAATTCATGAGTCAGGTTCGGTCAAGGCACTTTGACCACGATTTCTGGCTAGATTAATTATTGTTCATGTGTTTTAATGTTATGAGGTTGTTATCTATGTATCATACAACAAGTCTAAGCAAAGAGATTACCCAAAATATCTCGTTTAGGCCAAATCTGGGCAGCATGAACTTCTGACAAAGCTTGTCAGAGTTCTTCAAAGATTTCTGGGTTTCCCAGAAATTTGCAAATCCGAACGGTCAAAGGACTTTTGACCGATCATAACTTCAGTTCTAGACATTCTTTTACTACAATTAAAGTTGGATATTATAGACCATATATCAGGCTACACATACATACATTAAAACAGATCTAACACATAAATTAAGCCGATCAAACCGCCTGACAAAGTAGCTTGTCAGACTGTTCTTGAGTGCCAAGAACAGTTTGAGTTTTTTGGGCTTGATTTTCATATCTAGATGATATGTAAACATGTTTTAACCGCCCAGATCACTTAATAACACATTAAGAAGTATTCCTAAACATCTAAAACATAAAAATTTTCCAGGCTTGAAGATCTAGCAACAAATTAGGGTTTATGCACCTTTTTCTTCAAATTTTTGATTTCTTCTTTCTGATTCTGAACTTGTGGTTGCTAGGGCTTGTTTAGGCTGGTAATATAAGTGTATAAGCTTTGAAATTTCGTAGGTTAAATTATCAGAACCTCTTTCTATTTATAGCAACTTAGATTAGGGTTTCTTAGACTTTAATTTCCATTTTTGCCCTAAAAAATATCTAACCTAGTTACTTGTGCTGCTTAGAATCAGATACTATTCACCTACTTAAGCTAGATATTTATAAATATCTAATTTTGTGTTCCTATCTTCACTTGATTGGTTTAAAATTTGATTTTTGATTTATTTACTTACTAATTAAATCTAGATTTTTGTTAATCATGATTAGGATGTTAATTTAAGTTTAGTAATACCTTAATTAATGTTATATATCATAATTAAGGTTTTACATTTCATAAATTAAGGTTATTGAACCAAATTAGGGTTTTAGGGTTCTGAATTAGGGTTTAGGGTTTTCAATCGTATAATTAGGGTTTTAATCTTTCGTTTAGGGTTTAATTTAACCTCAGTAATTCATAATTAATATCATGATTCATTATTTAGAATCTAAGTATATCAATTAAAATTCTTATACAATAATTAGGGTTTCGATTAAACAATTCGGATAAATTTTATCAATTAGGGTTTTGAAATTTAGGGTTTCTATTTCCGTTTAACATTCTAACCCTAATTAACTTATTTCTAGAATTTTGTCAATTAATATAATATCATATTAATGTCAAAGCACGACAAAGCACTTCGTCAATTCCAAGCACGACACAACAACTTACAAAAATAATTTGCCGAAACGCTTCTCGGTGGATTCGCCGGAAGCACGACAAATCATTTTGTCCGATTAAGCACGAAACAGCTGCTTGGCGAAAAAAAATTTATTTGACCCAATTGTTTAATAATATACATAACCATATAATACAAAGTCATATCATGAAATTTCATTTATTAAACACATAGTTTATATTTATAAATCTTATTAGGGTTCGGAATATTACATTCACCCCCACTAATAAGAATTTCGTCCTCGAAATTTACAGTGCAGTCTATGAAAATAAATGTGGGTAGTTATCTCGCATTTTACTCTCGAGCTCCCACGTAGCTTCCTCGATATTCTGATTTCTCCAGATAACCTTAACCGGAGGTATCTTTTTATTTCGCAAATTTTGTTCTTTCCTATCCACAATTTCAATAGGAACTTCCTCATACGATAAATTCTTCTCGATTTGAATGGGCTCATAATCGATAACGTGCTTATAACCAGGTTTGTACGGTCGTAATACGGACACATGAAACACGTTATGAATATGTTCTAGTTCAGGAGGTAGGGCTACCTCATAGGCTACCTCACTTATCCTCCTCAATATTTGAAATGGCTCAATAAATCTCGGACTCAATTTGCCTTTCTTACCGAAACGTATTTTTCCCTTCCACGGAGATACTTTTAAGAACACGTGACTACCGACTTCGAAATCTTGTAACTTCCTATGTTGATCAGCATATTTCTTCTGTCGATCTTGTGACGCTTGTAATCTTTCCCGTATAATTTGAACTACCTCCGTGGTTTGTTGCACTATTTCGGGTCCTAGCATTTGTTGTTTCCCCAACTTCGTCCCAATATAAAGGCGTTCTACATTTTCTTCCGTATAGGGCTTCAAATGGTGGCATTTCTATGCTTACATGGTAACTATTGTTGTAGACAAATTCTACTAAAGGTAACTGATCTTTCCAACTTCCCTTGAAATCCATGATGCAAGAGCGCAATATGTCTTCCAATGTCTGGATGGTTCTCTCACTCTGACCGTCAGTTTATGGATGCTATGTTCTACTTAGTCTCAACTGAGTTCCTAAATTTTTCTGGAGACTTATCAAAAAAATTTGAAGTAAATCGTGGATCTCTGTCTGATACTATAGAAACAGGGACTCCATGTCTAGAAATAATTTCATTGATGTAAAGTCTGGCTAACTGGTCGAGACTGAAATTGATTTTGATGGGTAGGAAATGAGCTGATTTGGTAAGACGATCTACAATTACCCAAATGGCATTGTGACCTTTCTGTGTATTTGGGAGACCAACTACAAAATCCATGGTAATATGCTTCCATTTCCACTCAGGAATTTCTAAGGGTTGTAATAATCCACTTGGTTTCTGATGTTCAGCTTTAACCCTTTGACACGTTAAACATTTACTTACCCACTCCGCTATCTCTCTTTTCATGTTAGACCACCAAAAATGTGGAATTAAATCCTTGTACATTTTTACACTACCAGGATGTACGATGAACTTAAAACTATGGACTTCATTCAATATTTCATCTTTTTAATTCTTGTATTGAGGGTACCTGAATTCTATCCACGTACCTCAGAATCTCTTCTTTTTCTATTCTGAATTTGTTATTCTTTTTATAAGTTATTTCGGTCTTATACTTCTCACACTCTTCATCTACCTCTTGTAGTTCTTTGACTCTATCTAATAAAGTTGAACTATTCTCTATGACGAATAACTTATGTGTAGAGTTAACTGGAATTATTATTTCGATCTCAAGTTTATTAAACTCTTTTATCAGTACCTCGTTATTAGTTATCACATTTAACTTCTCTTGGTTTCTCCGACTTAACGTGTCTGCTACGACGTTGGCTTTCTCTATTAGATCTCACAGTCAAAATCCTCTATCAAATCTAGCCATCTCTTCTGCCTCATGTTTAACTCCTTCTGAGTGAATATATACTTTAGACTCTTGTAACCTGTGTATATCTCACACTTCTTCCCATACAAGTAATGCCTCCAAATTTTCAAGGCAGTTACTATAGCGACCAACTCAAGATCATGCGTAAGATACATCTTCTCATAATCTTTGAGTTGTCGTGATGCATACGCAATTATCTTCTCATGTTGCCTTAACACACACCCTAACCCCTTGTGTGATGTATCACTATAAATAACAAGGCCTCCTGTATCATCTGGTAAAGGTAACACTGGTGCCATGCTCAATCGCTTCTTCAACTGTTGGAAGCTTTCTTCACATTTATCTGTCCAGACGTACTTTACCGTCTTTCGAGTTAAATTGGTTAGCGGGTTGCTATTTTTGAAAAATCTTATATAAAACGCCGATAATACCCTGCTAAACCGAGAAAACTTCTTACTTCTGTTGGAGTTGTTGGTTGTTCCCAATTCACAACCGCTTCTATCTTGGATGGATCTACCGCTATTCCATTCTTGTCAATTACATGACCTAAGAACTGGACTCGTTCCAACCAGAATTCACACTTGGAAAACTTTACATAAAGTTGTTCCTTGCGTAATATCTCCAATATGCTTCTTAAGTGTTCAGCATGCTCCTCTTTTGTTCTCGAGTATACTAAAATATCATCGATGAACACTACGATAAATTTGTCCAAGCATGGTTTAAACACTCTGTTCATTAAGTCCATGAATGCTGCCGGTGCATTTTTTAATCCAAAAGACATCATAAGAAACTCATAATGTCCGTAGCGTGTCCTAAACGTTGTCTTCGGCACATCTTCTTTTCTTACCTTTAATTGATGATAACCCGATCGTAGGTCAATCTTTGAAAAGTGTTCGACCTCTTTCAACTGGTCAAACAAATCATCAATTCGTGGTAAAGGATATTTGTTCTTTATGGTTAACTTATTTAGTTCTCTATAATCAATACACAACCTTAATGTTCCATCCTTCTTCTTTACAAACAACACCGGTGCTCCCCATGGTGAAACACTGGGTTGTATGTACTTCTTGTCTAAGAGTTCTTGTAGCTGCACAAGTAACTCCTCTAACTCTACAGGTGCCATTATGTACGGTGCTTTGAAACTGGTGCCGTACCCAGCGCTAGATCAATAACAAATTCGATCTCCTTGTCCGGAGGTAAACCGGGTAAGTCATCTGGAAACACATCCGGAAATTCTCTAACTACAGGTATTTGTTCTAGCTTTACTCCTTCTTTTCGAGTATCTACTATATATGCCAACTAACCTGTACAACCCTTCCTAAGTAATCTCTTTACTTATCTTACCGTCAGACATCGACATCGCTTAGGTGAACAACCACCGTTGAACACTACCTTTGACTTCGATATAGTCACTAGGTTTACATGCTTTATTGGCAGTCAATCATTGCATTATGATTAACCAACCCATCCCTGCCTAAGATTATATCGAATTCCCCTAGCTGTATAGGAATGAGGTTCACAAGAAACTTATGTCCCTTAATTTCTATGTTATAATTTCTATATATGGTTTTACCGGGAATTATCTCTTTATTTGAAATTTTTACGATTAAAAGGTATATCTGAATCTATTAACTGTTAGTTGGGTTTACTTCTCTATTTTCTGCCTCTACTACTAATGTATATGGTCTTCTTCAAGGTAGCGTTAGGCTATATAAGTAAGAAAACTAGTATAATTACAAGTATGTAATGCACATAATGTTCAAACATAATTTGTATATTCATACAAAAGGTTTACATATTCGGCTAGTAGTTTATATAATTACTACTAGCATTCCCAAACTAGTTTCGCAAAACTTGGGTAAAGTAGTTTAAATATTTCTATTTACATACTCACTTTGGTGACCAGATTTATCTAAAGCTTAATCTTACGATATTCATCACACAACATACTGGATACCACCCACCTATTGATGTCGTATCCAGTCTTTCCATTCTCTACGGGATAATCCGCTACTCGCTTATCCAGATCCACAAGTGTTTCACGAAATTCTTTATTAGTCATATCAAGCCTTGCTTGGATTTGATATCTTTCTCTTTCCTTTCTTGACAACAGTGTCTGAAGTCGGATATTCAATCGTCCTTCATTCTCCAACCTTTCTTCCACATATGTTACCCTATTGTTCAAGGTATGTATTTCTATCTGGGCTTGTTATAGTAGGTTTTCCTCCTCTGGGTTTCCTTCTTCTAATTCTTCTACAGATTGATTTTGAACTTCTGATATATCCCTCCATATTATTGGTTCTTCCTCATCTTCTCCTTCATCTATAATCTGAACCTCTGTAGTGTCCTCATTAGGTTCTGTCGTTTCGGCGTCATGGAATTCCAAGTTATTTTGAACTTCTTGTCCTTCAGGATCACTGCCCTGCTCAAGCTCTATCACCTGTGAACCTATCTCCCTTGAACTATCTTCCCAATCTGGGTTTGCCATCCTACAAAAGAATTTTACTTGTTTAGTATTATGATGAAGCAAGTTTACACAAAATATAAGGCTTTTAAGGTTATCTTATGTGTAGTAAGTATTTTACGGACTCAAAGATTATATCCTAAGGTATTTCCCAACTACCTTAGAGCTATAATCTACAGCTCTGATACCATCTTGTGACACCCCCAAATCTCTACACTCCCCTGTAGCAGATCTGGTGCTCACGTGGAACTATACAACTATAAATATTCAATAAAATATGACTTCTATCTATCCAAGGTTCATAGTATCCCATAACAGATAATAATTCTCGTCAGAACGTTATCCGTGTTTGGATACCCTCACTTGGATGTACAGATTCATATCTTGTGGATATCTCTTTCATATCGATATTCCCTATCTATCTGACATTCACAGTATTAATGATAAGATTGTCCATATAGGACTCTCAACATCATTTAGATACCCTCATTCAGATGTATAGTTCGTATAGACACTGTATTTAACTTAGTACAACTATTCTAAATAATTTAAAGATCAGAGTATAACGCATTCAATAATATACAGGATCATAATATATTACATAACATTTTGTTCGGTTACATCATTCGTTATACTAAGTTATTACAACAACAAGTCTTTAAAAGACTTAAAGTATTCATCAACAGAAATTTAAAGCTAATAAGCATGGCTTTTCCCCTTGTTAGTCCCAGACGTGCCAGGGATATCATTTATAGCTGCAAAAGAAGATATGCGCAAGAATGAGCTACAAATGCTCAGCAAGTTCATTTAAATATATAAACACCATGTGTTTGATTTGAAAGATGTCAATGATGTATACTGAGGGTTCTATACATGAACCATATATTTCATTTAGTTCTATCAGTCTTTAATGACTTAGAACCATTTGAGTTTTGGATATCTGGTAGGTGATCAGCCTCACTAATATCCTAGGAGTATGCATATCATCCTACCATTTTATGTTGATATATTATCAACTGTTCGTCACCTTATATTAAGGGAATTTCGTCACCTTATTTTAAGGGAAATTTTCCGGTTCACCTTACATCAAGGTGTTCCATTTCTCAGTATCAGATGTCGTACCAAACAATTTGGCTTGACACAACAATTTAAGCTCGAACAAGCAATATATGAATAATAATTCATTTCTTAAGTTATGCTGAACAAGAAGCAATAACTTCACAATAATTGATAGCAAGATGTATAATACTTGCTTAAATATAACAAAGTTGGAAGACTTGCTTAATATAAATTGAGAAAGGTTAGGACACTTGCCTTAGCGTAGCTCACTATAATTTAGTACAATCGGTCAACGCATGTAGTCTACGTATACCAATAATAAGTATTAGCACGTATATAAACATGTATCACGCTAATCTAGACAAGTTTCATTAAGGTTCGACGTTGATTCGGTATCTCGGTCGCATCCTTAATGGCTAAACACATAGATTGTTCGATAAAACTTCATTTGGAAGTTGAATTATTAGTCTAAATAATTTAATTATTATTTCTAACATTTTTAGAAGCTTGGTATTATTTTTAAATAATTTTACAAGCTTAGGAATATTTTTAAATGATTTAATTATCATTTAGAATAATTTTAAAACATTTAATATGTTATTTAAATAAACACCATGTGTTTGATTGGAAAGATGTCAATGATGTATACTGAGGGTTCTGTACATGAACCATATATTTCATTTAGTTCTATCAGTCTTTAATGACTTAGAACCATTTGAGTTTTGGATATCTGGTAGGTGATCAGCCTCACCAATATCCTAGGAGTATGCATATCATCCTACCATTTTATGTTGATATATTATCAACTGTTCGTCACCTTATATTAAGGGAATTTCGTCACCTTATTTTAAGGGAAATTTTCCGGTTCACCTTACATCAAGGTGTTCCATTTCTCAGTATCAGATGTCGTACCAAACAATTTGGCTTGACACAACAATTTAAGCTCGAACAAGCAATATATGAATAATAATTCATTTCTTAAGTTATGCTGAACAAGAAGCAATAACTTCACAATAATTGATAGCAAGATGTATAATACTTGCTTAAATATAACAAAGTTGGAAGACTTGCTTAATATAAATTGAGAAAGGTTAGGACACTTGCCTTAGCGTAGCTCACTATAATTTAGTACAATCGGTCAACGCATGTAGTATACGTATACCAATAATAAGTATTAGCACGTATATAAACATGTATCACGCTAATCTAGACAAGTTTCATTAAGGTTCGACGTTGATTCGATATCTCGGTCGCATCCTTAATGGCTAAACACATAGATTGTTCGATAAAACTTCATTTGGAAGTTGAATTATTAGTCTAAATAATTTAATTATTATTTCTAACATTTTTAGAAGCTTGGTATTATTTTTAAATAATTTTACAAGCTTAGGAATATTTTTAAATGATTTAATTATCATTTAGAATAATTTTAAAACATTTAATATGTTATTTAAATAATTTATTTATCATTTAGAATATTTTTCGATATTTAAAATATTATTTAAATGATTTATTTATCATTTATAATATTTTTAGAAAGATAAAATATTATTTAAATGATTTATTTTATCATTAATAATATTTTTAGACTTTATTTTATCATTAAAATAATTTATTTATTACTTATAATAATTTTCAAAACTTAATTTAATATTTAAATGATTTAATTATTATTTAAAGTAATTTTTAAATACTTACTATATTATTTAAATGATTTATTTATCATTTATAATATTTAAATATTTAATATTTTATTTAATTATTATATATAATAATTTTACTTACCTTAATATCATTTTTAAATAATTAATATAATTATTTAATAATTTAATATCATTTTTAAATAATTAAAACAATTATTAAATGATTTATCATAATTATTATTTATTATTTAATTAAATTAAATAATAATTCAGAATATATAAAAATATTAAAAATAAATTTTTATAATTTAAAAATGAATTTTCGTATTTATTTATTAATTATTAATAATTATTTAATATTTATTTATTATTTTATAATTTATTTATTTATTTTATTTTATTTTTATTAAATATCCGTCGCTAAAGGGCTTTAGCGACGGTCTGCATGCATTTAAAGGTTTTTGGGTTTGGGGATGAATTTCGTCGCTAAAGGTGTTCTTCATGAAGAACACTTGGTCAACGCGTTGCAGCCTACTTTGATCTCAAAATTCTCTTTGATGTTTTAATGGTTATGTTTGATTCTTGTTGCTGGTTATAGCCTATATGGTAGAGAGTAACGACATGTGTTGTTTGAGATCAAACAACATCATTTGATGCCATTTAAATTTGGTCAAACTAGCAGGGACTAACTGTTCTTGAGAATTTCTGGGTAACCCAGAAATTCATGAGTCAGGTTCGGTCAAGGCACTTTGACCACGATTTCTGGCTAGATTAATTATTGTTCATGTGTTTTAATGTTATGAGGTTGTTATCTATGTAGCATACAACAAGTCTAAGCAAAGAAATTACCCAAAATATCTCGTTTAGGCCAAATCTAGGCAGCATGAACTTCTGACAAAGCTTGTCAGAGTTCTTCAAAGATTTCTGGGTTGCCCAGAAATTTGCAAATCCGAACGGTGAAAGGACTTTTGACCGATCATAACTTCAGTTCTAGACATTCTTTTACTACAATTAAAGTTGGATATTATAGACCACATATCAGGCTACACATACATACATTAAAACAGATCTAACACATAAATTAAGCCGATCAAACCGCCTGACAAAGTAGCTTGTCAGACTGTTCTTGACTGCCAAGAACAGTTTGAGTTTTTTTGGCTTGATTTTCATATCTAGATGATATGTAAACATGTTTTAACCGCCCAGATCACTTAATAACACATTAACAAGTATTCCTAAACATCTAAAACATAAAAATTTTCCAGGCTTGAAAATCTAGCAACAAATTAGGGTTTATGCACCTTTTTCTTCAAATTTTTGATTTCTTCTTTCTGATTCTGAACTTGTGGTTGCTAGGGCTTGTTTAGGCTGGTAATATAAGTGTATAAGCTTTGAAATTTCGTAGGTTAAATTATCAGAACCTCTTTCTATTTATAGCAACTTAGATTAGTGTTTCTTAGACTTTAATTTCCATTTTTGCGCTAAAAAATATCTAACCTAGTTACTTGTGCTGCTTAGAATCAGATACTATTCACCTACTTAAGTTAGATATTTATAAATATCTGATTTTGTGTTCCTATCTTCACTTGATTGGTTTAAAATTTGATTTTTGATTTATTTACTTACTAATTAAATCTAGATTTTTGTTAATCATGATTAGGATGTTAATTTAAGTTTAGTAATACCTTAATTAACGTTATATATCATAATTAAGGTTTTACATTTCATAAATTAGGGTTATTGAACCAAATTAGGGTTTTAGGGTTCTGAATTAGGGTTTTCAATCGTATAATTAGGGTTTTAATCTTTCGTTTAGGGTTTAATTTAACCTTAGTAATTCATAATTAATATCATGATTCATTATTTAGAATCTAAGTATATCAATTAAAATTCTTATACAATAATTAGGGTTTCGATTAAACAATTCGGATAAATTTTATCAATTAGGGTTTTGAAATTTAGGGTTTCTATTTTCGTTTAACATTCTACCCCTAATTAACTTATTTCTAGAATTTTGTCAATTAATATAATATCATATTAATGTCGAAGCACGACAAAGCACTTCGTCAATTCCAAGCACGACACAACAGCTTACAAAAATAATTTGCCGAAACGCTTCTCGGTGGATTCGCCGGAAGCACGACAAATCATTTTGTCCGATTAAGCACAACACAGCTGCTTGGTAAAAAAATTTTATTTGACCCAATTGTTTAATAATATACATAACCATATAATACAAAGTCATATCATGAAATTTCATTTATTAAACACATAGTTTATATTTATAAATCTTATTAGGGTTCGGAATATTACAGGCTTAATGCCCTCAGGTGGTGAAACCAAAGTCCATACTTGGTTTTCATACATGGAGTCCATCTCGGATTTTAAGGCTTCTAGCCATTTCTCTGAGTCTTTACTACTCATAGCCTCTTCGTAAGTCAATGGATCATCATCATCTATGATGCGTACCTCATCATCATCCTCTATGATGAATCCATACCTATCAGGTATCTTCGGTACTCTTCCAGATTTACGAATAGATAGTGGTACAGTAGGTTATTCTACTTGGTCAGGTACCTGACTTTGATCCATAGTATTTTGTGGTTCTTGAACTTCTTCAAGATATATCTTACTCCCACTGACCCCTTCAAGGATAAACTCATTTTCCAAGAAGGCAGCGTGTTTCGCAACAAACACCTTTCGATCAGTAGTATGATAGAAATAATATCTTGTCGGATCTAGTCTTCAGCTTATCATGCTCAAACCTTTTGACATAAGCTGGACAACCCCAAGTCTTAACATGCTTAATACTAGGTTTTCTCCCTGTCCTTGTTTTATATGGGGTCTTTGGGACGGATTTGGTAGGTACCTTGTTAAGTAGGTATGCAGCCGTTTCTAGGGCATAACCCCAGAAGGATACTGGAAGGTCGGTATAACTCATCATGGAACGAACCATGTCCAACAATGTTCGATATCTCTTTTCAGATACACCATTTAACTGTGGCGTCCCTGGTGGAGTCCATTATGAGATTATACCATTTTTTTTAGACAACTTAGAAACTCATTAGTCAAGTATTCACCTCCTCGATCCGATCGAAGAATCTTAATACTCTTACCAGTTTGTTTCTCTACTTCACTTATGAATTATTTGAACTTTTCAAACGATTCAGATTTGTATTTCATTAAATACACATATCCAAATCTACAATGATCATCAGTGAAAGTAATAAAATAAGAATACCCTACTCGTACATTCGTTGTCATAGGTCCACATACGTCTGTGTGTACCAACGCTAACAACTCTATAACTCTTTCTCCTTTTCCACTAAAAGGGGATTTAGTCATCTTACCCATGAGACAAGATTCACAAGTTGGATATGATTCGTAATCAGATAGCTCTAAAGGCCCATCTTTATGCAACTTCGTTAATCTTGTTTCATTGATATGACCGAGTCTACAGTGCCAAATAAAGGTATAATTAACATCATCTCTTTTTCTTTTCTTAGTTTGTTCAATTTGAAGTATATTTTCATGCAAGTCAAGTATGTAAATTCCATTCAGTAAATTACCAACACCATATAAACATTTTTATTATAAATAAAACAACTGTTGTTCTTTATTATAATATCAAAACCATCCATATCCAATACAGAAATTGAAATAATGTTTCTAATGAGTGTTGGAACATAATAACAATTATTTAAACTAATGGACTTGCCCGTAGGCAGTGCTAAACAATAAGTTCCTACAGCTAATGCAGCAACCTTTGCTCCATTTTCCACTCGTAGGACGACTTCATCCTTGTTCAGCTTTCTACTTCTGCTTAGTCCCTACATATTATTACATATGTGAAAATTACAGCCGGTATCTAATACCTAAGTAGAATTTTGACTTTCAGAAAAATTAATTTCAATCATGAACAAACCTAGATTGGAAGTCGAAGCTTCTCCAAGCTTCTTTTGGTCCGCAAGATACTCCTTGCAGTTCCTCTTCCAGTGTCCCAGCTTATTGCAATGGTAGCAAATTTTTTTGCTATCTAGATCAGGTTTCTTTTTATCCTTTCTTTTCGCCTTGCCCTTAGCCTTCTTGTTTTTCTTCTTTTCAGAAGATACCTTTGGCCCCTTCCTTTTCGTGGAAGAATCATCCACTAGTAAGACTTGGTTCTTGTTGGATGAGAAGTGACCTTCAGCAGTTTTTAGCATGTTAAGTAACTCAGGCAAGCTGACGTCCAACTTATTCATGTGAAAATTCACAACAAATTGTGAGAAGTTGTCCGGGAGTGACTGCAAGATCAAATCTTGGCTTAACTCCCCATCCATCATGAACCCAAGCTGTCCAAGTTGTTCAATCGAATTGATCATCTTGAGGACATGAGTCTCAACGGTAGTGCCCTTGGTCATACGAGATTGGAAGAGCACCTTAGATATCTGATATCTTGCAGTCTTACTTTGCTCACCATACAACTCTTTGAGGTGCAACAATATAATAGGAGCATCCATAGTTTAATGCTGACGCTAAAGCTCGTTACTCATGGATGCGAGCATGATGCATTGAGCCATGATTGCATCATCTTGCCACTTTCTGAAAGTAGCAATCTCTTCCTCAGAGGCTGTTTCTGCAACATTTGCAGGGACTGGCGAATTCAGGACATAAGAAATCTTTTCAGCAGTGAGAACAATTCTCAGATTCCTTAACCAGTCCGTGTAATTCGGTCCGGTCAGTTTGTTAGCATCAAGTATGCTACGCAGTGATAGTGAGTTTGACATTTTTAAATTCTGCATGTGAAATAGACAACATTTTAGCATACATTCATTTTATTAATCATCAAAATAAATTAGGTCTTTATTTAAATTGGTATCTCCCACTATTTTCATCAAACTATATTACCCTCAATATTTAGTTTGGCAAATCTAATTAAAGATTTACTAGTGAGAATAAGGATCCCATTTCAAATGTATATAGCCTTGTGTGTGCACAACAAACTATATATAAATAAATAGGTAGACAACTATTATCAATTGCATCACTATGTAACTCCTTGTATTTTGCCTCTTAGATTATAATGGTCAAGTGTGTGCACATTCGAACTAAAATAATCTAAGTTGAGTCCAACCTAGCACTTCCATATATGTGAAGAGAAAAAGACCACCCTTGTGTGTGCACAACAAAGCAGCAATGTTCAATTCTTTAATAAGCATCAAATGTGATAAAACAACATCTTAAATATTTAATACTCGCCTTGTGTGTGCACAACAAACTCATATTAAATATTTAATACTCTATTGTTTTACCATGCTAGAAGGTGACGTTCGATATTCCAAATATTTTTGAACGCTTCGGACTTAATATGATTTCTTTGAGGGGTTTATTATTATTAGTCTCATGTCCTATTACATAAACTATTTACAATAGATAGAAACCTTGATCAGCAGTCAAGGAGAAGTACATAAGAGGGAGATAGAACTTACATTAAGAAAAATTAGAGAAGACGAGGTACGCAGACCCATACCCCATTTATAAAAACCCATACATTCAAGCATCCTCTAAAATAATTCCAATCACACATTGGTCCATAATCCATAATCAATCCCTATTTATTATCATATATATCTCCATATGCATCAATAAATAACAGTCATCTCATGAATAATAAAACCATTCCATATATGCATTGATATCAATTAATGGGCAAAAGTTTTGCTAATACTTAGTTTTTGAAACAAAATAAACTCTTTTATTTTAATCAAAAAACCAAATCCAAATTAAACTCCTTTAATTTTAGCAACCTGAAATCATATTCCAGATAAAATAAACATATTTATTTTAAACTTTTATCAATTAAATAAAACATTTATTTTAATTGACAAAAAAACCAATTTTTCAAAACCTGCAGACCGACGCGGCCGCGCTCCAAATTGAACTAGGAGCGGCGCGGCCGCGCAGCACCCCCAGAAACGTTTTCTGGGATCGGGCGCGGCCGCGACGCAAAATCAGAAAAATATTTCTAGCCCAAAAATCCGATCGTATCGCATATCAATTCATACATTGAATCATCATAATCAATAATTAACACAAGGATTAGGCTCTGATACCACTGTTAGGTTTGTATATAACGCAAGCATGCAATCAAATTATATAAATAGGGCGGAAGTGTGATAAAACGGATTTTAAAATTTTAATACAAACCGTCACCATGATCTATCCTTGTGTTCAATTATCAATTATACGAAAGAGAAAGAGAATAAGAATTATACCCTCGTAGATCAAAGCTTCCTCGGGTACAAGTTCAACTCCTAGTCCTTCGTGTTCTCCTCGAATTCCACCGATAAGATTCCTTCCTTTGATCAAAGTTAGCCACCCAAGTGTTTGGCCTCTAGAGGTGATCCACCAAGGAAGAATAGGTATTCAAGAAGTTGGGTGTTGGCAAAACCCTAGTTTCTATCTCTATAGAAATTTCAAGTACTCTCCACAATCTAATGCAAGAGTGTGTAACCTTAATCAATGATAAGACTCCTCTTATTTATAGATGTAGAAATAATCCTTCCCTAAACTATTTAGGATTAGGGTTTCTATTATAATTAAACTCCTTTAATTAATTATGCTCCTAATCCAATTAGGAATCCATGAGAGAGTACTTCTATTAATTAATTCACAATCCCTATTAGGAATTAAATAATAGTAATAGTAATAATAATAATAAGACTCCTCTTATTAATTTATATTTAATATTTTTAAAATATTAAATAATAAATATTAAGCTATTTAATTTATTCTATCTCCACAGATTAAATTAAATACACTTAACTTATTATTACAATTATGTCATTTACTTCTTAAATAAATATTTTTTTTTGCGGTATGACCCTTTAGGTTCTCCATATTAAACCGGTTGTGAATAAATCAATTAGATAATATATTTAAACTATTTAATCAATTAGATAATATATTTAAACGAGGTAGATTCTTTGTTGATCATTCACCTATCTCCATGTACAACTTATTATACCCAATCATACCGTTTGATATACCCTAAAAGTCTTAAAGGACATGTCAAAGTATAACTCATTATACACAAGATACTATGATGATCTCAAGTCCAAGGATCACTTGTATTACTATCACTAGAGGAATTCTTATTGACAGGCGAGTAAAACTCCATTAGGTATTCCTTAACGAGCCACGTTCAGTGTACTTATTCTCCAATAAGCACCTACATACTTGCTTTAGTGTCTTCACACAAATGATTATGAGATCAATCATCCTCTTCCTAAGAGCAAGCAACATATCTACTAATCTATCTGGATTCACTAATCCCTTTTTTTGTAATCCAACGATTAGGAACAATTTTAGTTTGTGAGCTATCTTGAATTTATATCTTATTAGCATGATCACCATCATGATTCTAAAAGCATTGTTCAAAACTATGGGTTTATCACATTTAATATAATAGCACCATGTAGATAATGTAAAATGCCTTTTAAAAAAATCAATTCTTTTATTAATAAATGAATAAGATTACAAAGTATATGCTACATCATATCAAATATGATTGGCTTGTATGCATACTACTTGCAGTGATTTCATGCAATTTGATGAAACTTTGAAAAATAGCATGAACATGGAATTTATGGGTTTAAATTTGAATGTTTGTGTTGTTTTGTTGGTCTTAATTATATCATATATGTTTAGTAATGTTTTTGTAACGATTATATAGTTTGGGTATGAGTAATTTGTGCTACGAACAAAGAAATTGGAGATTATTAGCCTTGTTTTTATATTTTTTGCGAACTTCAAATTTTGCAACTGCTGCGTCGCGCTACAGCGCCTCTAAGTAGGCTTGTCTGCGCGTCGCAGCACCGTAGCGCCGCAGCGTTGGCTGCAGGCCTTTTGGCTGAGCCGTAGTGCCTTCAGCGCCGCAGCGCCGTCTTCCAGGCCTTTTGGCTGCGCCGCAGCGCCGGGCAGCAAAATTGCCCAAAAAATTTTATTTAATTGTATAAGTCCAAAAAATGTAATTCGAACCTAATCTAATGAATATGAAAATGTAATAATCATACATTTTGATGTTAAAACATATTAACAACATGTCAATGATGTTTTTACAAAATTAATGAGTAAATTGATGGTGTTTTAAACTCGTTATCTATAAGTTTAATAATATGTTTAAGAGTTGATGTGGTAAATGTCATTAATATAATCAGACTTAGAGTTAAGTTAAGATACAAGAGAATATACTCATGATACTAATTATGTTATAATTAATTTGTATCGTGACTTGAAATGGTATGTAAGATTAATTGAGGAACGTGAATAGTAAACGTATAATCTACGCATGAGGCAAGTTTCTGAACTTCACTCTTTTATTGTGCAAGTATCCTATCCTTCACTTATTACTTTTACGCAAGTTCCCTAAACCCTACTCTTCTTTTACGCAAGTTTCTTAACTTTATTTTATATGAGTAAGTTCTTTACCCTAATTCATTCAAGTTCATGAATCCAAATGTGATATTCTAATTCCATTTATGTAATACTTCAGTTATACAGAGTTTATTCGATTGTATGCCTTTGAGATTCAGTCTTTAGTTCTTGGATACCTTTTACATTTTATTATTGAGCCTTGATTGACTAGCGAACCCTTATTGATTTGACTAGTCCATAGTTGATGAGCGTTCTAAATTCTAGAAATGTTATTGAAGTAAATCCAAACCAAACTTCCTTTGGTACAGATTCTAATGTCAAACTGAGATGAACAACCCTTTTATAGGGGATTATATTTACGCATTAGCATTAAGATGTTGTGCACATACATGGTACAAAGGGCTGATCCCCCTAAGTACGAGAAGTAATTAAGGTCCATATAGTCTTACGACTATTAAAGGTTTATAGTAGAAATACTTGATAACCCAGGACATAGTCCGTGGTCTTGTGACCCTCAGATGTTCTTTTGATTCTTGTTTCTAATCTCGATTCAAAAGTTAGGCTTTCCATTGTTCAGCATCCATTGATTATTCACATGTTATTATTCCTATTATTACTGTTGTTATACTTGCTGGGCAATCGTTTGCTCATTCTTGCATAATAATATTGTAGCTAAAGTTGAAAGAGTTGACGAACCATCTACTAGTAAGGGAAAAGGAAAAGCGAATAAGTAATGAAGACTTGTTTAATTTATTTGAATGATGTTTATGTAAAAGACTCATGTCATTTATATTTTCGCATTGATGTTTTATTTAAGGTTAGACGGCCTGGGATTTATTTGTATAAGATGTTGTAACCCTTTAATGGGAGGATTTGTATTTCA
Organism: Aralia elata; assembly: GCA_034770075.1. Lineage (NCBI taxonomy): Eukaryota > Viridiplantae > Streptophyta > Magnoliopsida > Apiales > Araliaceae > Aralia > Aralia elata. The sequence goes on from CM068385.1 coordinate 48,242,826, forward strand.
GTTATGAATTCCAGTTATTTTCTTATTTATGGGTAGTTAGATGTGATTGCTTTGGATAGTGAACACCAAATTGTGTGACACCCCCAAATCCGGGTACTTAATTCCCACTGATTTGGTGTTCACTATAGTATTCATTCATAACTAACTACCCACAACAAAGGACAATTAAATTAAGCTGAATAAAATATCTTCCCACAAAAGGGGTTACATCTCTAATCTCTTAATTAAATCAATCCCAGGTTATCTAACCTTTATTACATCTTTGCGGAATTAAAACATAAAATTAAACAAGTCTTATTATAAAAACTGAATCAAATAGAATAAACATCTTCACTTGCTCATCTTGCCCTTGTTCTTGCTAGTGGACGGCTCATCCGACTTTTCAGGTTCAACTGTAATGTTTTTATGCAAGGGTGAGCAAACAATTGCTCACAAATATGATAACGATAGCAATTGAATAATCAATAGAGTAGAGTTTAACTGAGGTATAATAGCTTATCTAAGATCAATTAATAACAATTCAAATGACTGAGAGCTCAATAGAAAACTTGGCTCAAAAATTGACAAGTATATCTGAGGTTTACAAGACCTCGAACTGCGTCCTAGGTTAACAAGTATCTCTACTGTAATCTTTAACAGCCTTATAGGCTATGGACTGTCCATCTCATACTCCAGGGGATCAGCCCTTTGTACAATGTATTGTGCACAAACATTTTAACGCCGTTGCGTAATTAATCCCCTATATTAGGGTTGCTCATCGCAGTTTTATTTCAAAATCCATACCAAAAGAAACTTGGTTTGGAATAACTTTAAGATATTCTCAGTTTTTAAAACGCTCATCAACTATGGACTAGCTGAATCAATAAGGTTTGCTAGTCACTAAAGTATTTGATTTAACAATAAGATCATACAATGGAATTTATGTTCGGAGTTTGATCAACAGTTCATAATAAATTAATAAATGACTTGAAAGGTACATAAGCATTTGATACCATAACCACCTTGCTTGAACAATAATAAGCTAAGGTTAATAAACTTGCTCAATGAAAGCAAAGTAGGAATCTTGCTCGAGTAAAATTAAGTTTTGGGAACTTGCTTTCAACGAAATAAAGAGAATAAGGATAGAAAACTTGCCTCGTGCGTAGATTACAGATTTAAATAATTCACGTTCCTTAATCAACCTATACATTTCGATTATAAAACGGTAACAATAATTAGTTATAGAATTATATTCACTTTAAGATTCGTTCTTATCCTATTTCATTGTAACATTCCGATTGTCATTCGATATTCAATAAGTACTTGCTTAACAACCAACATGATATCTCATTAGTCATTTAATATCTTAATCTAAGTTTTAAACATATACATAGCAACATAGCAAGATCACAAAACAAATAGAAAATTTTCAGTTACTGTTCCACCGCCGGGGCGGTGGATTTCTTCACAAAATATCGCCGGGGCGAGGACACTGCCGGGGCGACAATTCTAGTTCAATTATGCCGCCGGGGCGACGAGACCGCTGGGGCGACAATTCTAGTTTATTTCTACCGCCGGGGCGGTAGTCTCGACTGTCACCTTCTACAACTCGCGAACCAATGCAACTACAAACCAAATTTTCCAAATTCTACCATCCAACTCATAATTTAAGCATACCCAAACATCAAACATGATGTAAAACAATTACCCAACATGTTTTTAACAATTCTAATCATTATAAAACATATAATCAACCAATTAAAGCAAAAAATTCACTGTTTAAACAAAATATTTATATTTTGGCCTATTTGATAAAATTGAACATTGTGAATTCATCTCTAAACCATTTTAATCCATTCCACTTACATTCTTTTTATTTTTTCATCATATTGTCATATTCAATAACCAATTTATTGATTAATAATCAAATTGAACCTAAATTTTCATACGTATAATACACATATGAAAATTAAAACTCTTTAAACCAAAAACTCTATTTTAAAGCATGCTTTCATGGATTGATAACTCCAAAATCATATATAAACACCAAATAACGGATTAAGCATGCTTGTAAACATATATTACCAATACCACATCAAATCATTCAACCAAAATATTTACATTAAAGAACTTTGAAATATATATAGCAAGAATTAAGAGTAATACCTTTGATTAGCTAATAATTTGCAAATTCAGATTATCTCCTTCTTTGTTTTTCTTGTATTCTTGTTTTCTCTCAATTTCTCTCTATTTCTTCTCTCAATTCTCAAAGCTCTGCTCTTCTTCCACAACAGGTAAGTTTCAAGTTTTTTTTAACGTAAATTGATTCTTAACTGATCAGTTGCAAGAAACTAAGAGTTAGGCCACGTTTGGCAAACTCAAATACAGAAAAAAATGGAATTTCAAAAGTCTCAAGGCCTTGTTTGGTAGAACCAAAGAAAAATAATCCATTTTTACCAACCAAGGGTCACAAGACCTTGTTTGGTTTAACTAAAATTAATCTTTTTTCTATTTATTTTAATAACTCATTATACTATACAGCTTAATCCTCACACTTGTCACACTTTTAATTTAATTAAACCTATTATTAAATAAATCCAATTAAACCTTACTAATTTAATTATAACCTTTATTTGACCAATAACAAAATTACCAAATAATGATCTTACTCAATAAATTCTTTATTCAAATAAATCATTTTATTATCTAATTTATTTATTAAATTAAATTAGAGTAGACACGTCAAATACATTTAAATTACAATTAACATAACACTAAAATGAATTACTCAGCAATAACTTTATCAATTATTTATTTTACTCAATAAATAAATTAACAAAAATATTTATTTAACTCAAAAAATATTTTATTTATTCACAAAAATTACATTCGTTACATCTTTCCCCCTTAAAAGGATTCTGTCCCCAGAATCACAACGCAATTAATTCGACCGTTATATTCTCCCCTCCTTACAAGGATTCTATCCCCATAATCGCGATACATGGATTAAACAAATAGTTGGGGATATTTTTGCATCATTCTCTCTTCGAGTTCCCACGTAGCTTATTCAGCGTTGTGGTTCCTCCAGATTATCTTCACTGAAGGTATAACTTTATTTCTGAGAACCTGTTTTTTCCTGTCAATTATCTGCACAGGAACCTCTTCATAGGACAAATCTTTCTCAAATTGAATTGGTTCATATTCTATAACATGTTTATAATCGGACTTGTACGGTCGTAGCACCGATATATGGAAGACATTGTGAATGTGGTCTAACTCAGGAGGTAAAGCTACTTCATAGGCCACCTCTCCTATTTTTTCCAAGACCTCAGAAGGTCCAATAAATCGCGGGCTTAGCTTACCCTTTTTGCCAAATCTGATCTTCTCCTTCTAGGGAGATACTTTGAGAAATACAAAACTGCCGACATCGAATTCTCTATTCTGTCAGTGCTTATTTGCATATTTCTTCTGCCTATCTTGAGCAGCTAACAATCTGGCTCTTATCACCTTGACGACCTCAGTAGTTTGCTATACCAGGTCAGGTCCCAATAGTTGACGTTCACCAACCTCATCCCAACATAATGGAGTTCTGCACTTCCTTCCGTACAAGGCTTCATAAGGCGGCATTCCAATGCTTGCGTGATAACTATTGTTATCGGCAAACTCGACCAGAGGTGAATGATCATCCCAGTTACCCTTAAAATCCATAACGCATGCTCGTAGCATATCCTCTAACGTTTGTATTGTTCTTTCACTTTGACCATCAGTTTGGGGATGATATGTTGTACTCATTTTCAACCGTGTCCCCATACAAGCTTGCAGACTCCTCTAAAACTTTGATGTGAAACGTAGATCTCTGTCCGACACAATTGATACTGGAACTCCGTGTCTCGAAATAATTTCCTTGACGTATAATTTCGCTAACTGATCTAAGGTGAATCTGATTTTGATTGGCAAGAAATGCGTTGATTTCGTCAATCGGTCCACTATAATCCATATTGCATTGTAACCCTTCTGAGTAGTTGGAAGCCCTACCACGAAGTCCATCGTGATATGTTCCCACTTCCATTCTGGTATCTCCAAGGGCTGTAGCAAACCACTTGGCTTCTGATGTTCTGCTTTGACTTTCTGACAAGTTAAGCACTTTACAACATACTCAGCAACTTCTCTTTTCATATTTGGCCACCAGAAATGTTGGCGAAGATCCTGGTACATCTTTGTACTTCCCGGGTGAACTGAAAATCTTGAACTATGAACTTCGTTCAAAATCTCTTCTCTAATTTCTTGCACTAACGGATCCCAGATTCTACCGTCAAATCTTAGCAACCCTTCACTATCGATTTTGAATTTAAGCTCCTCACCCTCAAGCACCCTTTTTTGTATTTTATCACACTCCTCATCCTGGAGTTGTGCTTCTTTTACCTTGTCCACTAGAGTTGATTAGGTTTCCATCTGAAATAATTTTTCATTCGGCTTTGCCGGACATTTCACCTCTAACTCCAACTTAGCCATTTCCGCTATGAGCTTCTCCTGAGTGGTTAACAAAGATAACTTCTCCCTACCCTTCCTACTCAAAGCGTCAGCAATCACATTAGCTTTCCCCGGATGGTATAGAATTTCACAATCGTAATCTTTGATCAATTCTATCCATCGCCTCTGACGCATATTCAAATCCTTTTGTGTGAAAATATACTTCAGTCTTTTATGGTCTGTATATATTTCACACTTCTCTCCGTAGAGATAGTGCCTCCAAATTTTTAAAGCAAACACCACGGCTGCTAGCTCTAAATCATGGGTCGGATACCCTTTTTCATAATCTTTTAATTAGCGCGAAGCGTACGCGATAACCTTACCATTCTGCATAAGCACGCAGCCTAGCCCCTTGTGCGATGCGTCACTGTAAACCACAAAATTCCCTGTATTATCTGGTAAAGACAACATAGGTGCAGAACTCAAACGTCTCTTTAACCTTTAACTCCTAAAAATTTTCTTTGCACTTCTCCGTCCAAACGAACTTCACTGATTTCCTTGTCAAATTCATCAACGGAGAGGCGATCCTGGAGAAATCTTTAATAAAATGCCTATAATAACCCGCCAATCCCAAGAAACTCCTTACTTCTGACGGTGTTTTCGGCTGATCCCAGTTCATCATAGCTTCCACTTTCGCCAGATCCACCGAAATCCCGTCTCTATCAATCACATGCCCAAGGAATTGGACACACTCTAACCAAAATTCACATTTGGAGAATTTCGCATACAATTTCTCCCTACTTAACGCTTCCAATGTCACCTTCAAGTGTTCCACATGCTCTTCTTGAGTTTTGGAATATACCAGAATATCATCTATGAATACCACTGCGAATTTATCCAAAAATGGTTTGAACACACTATTCATTAAATCCACAAATGCTGCAGGTGCGTTTGTTAAACCAAATGACATAACTAAAAACTTATAGTGACCATATCTAGTTCGAAATGTTGTCTTTGGTATGTCTTCTTTTCTCACCCTCAACTGATGGTACCCACTTCGCAGATCTATCTTTGAAAAATATCTCGCTCCCTTCAGCTGATCAAATAGGTCATCGATCCTTGGCAACGGATACTTATTTTTAATCGTGACCTTGTTCAACTCTATAATCAATGCAAAGACGCATTGATCCGTCTTTCTTCTTAACAAATAACACCGGCGCTCCCCACGGCGAAACGCTCGGTTGAATATACTTCTTGTCTAGTAGCTCTTACAATTGCACCATCAACTCCTTCAACTCTACTGGAGCCATTCGGTACGGGGCTTTTGATATAGGGGCTGTTCCCGGTGCTAGATCAATTACAAATTTAATTTCCCTATCTGGCGGTAGTCCTGGCAAATCATCAGGAAACACATCCGCAAAATCCCTAACTACCGGTATCTCCTCCAGCTTTGTGCCCACCCTTTGTGTATCAACTATGTAGATTAGATATCCTACACATCTTTGTCTCAACATCCTTTTGGCTTACATCATCGTCAAACAACTCGCTTGTCTAGGCGACTTGCCGCCATAAAACACCACCTTTGACGGAATTATAATGTTCACACACTTCTTTTGGCAATCAATAATTTCCCCATGATTGAACAACCAATCCATTCCCAGAATAACATCAAACTCCCCAAGTTGAATTGGGATTAAGTTCACCGACATCTCATGACCCTTAATATCTACCCAACAGTTCTTGTGTATAAACTGAACAGGAATCACTTCTCTATTCACGATTTCTATGTTCATAGGGTAATCTAACTCTTCCTGTGGTAACTCTAATTTTCTAGCAAAATCATCGGATATAAAGGAACACGTAGCACCCGAATCAAATAATACGTAAGCATTTTCATTGTTGACCGGAATGATACCTGACACCACATCCTTTGACTGCACAGCATCCTACACCGTCATGTTGAATGTTCAGGTGGTAGGTCGATTAGAGAGGGAGGAGAGATCTGGAAGCAAGAATCAGTAGAACAAGAACGGGGGAAAGCAAAATTTTGAAAGTCTAGAGAGAAGGTAGAGCGAAAATTCTAGAGAGAGAAACCCTATCCGTTCCTTCAAATAGCCAATGAAAAAGATAGTAAGAATATTGACAACGAGAATATAACGCATGCTCATAAACTAACTCGACAAATATCAAATGTAATGCCCCTGAATTTTGAACGTCATTATTAATTAAATATAATTTTAATTTTAATGAATTAACTTTGTGTTCTTACTTAAACCTTTGGGTGTATTGGTGGATTATGTGACTATGTGATTTACAGATATAAATTTGTGTTAAGGGAATCACTAGTAGTATATTTAAACTAGTGAGCAAACCCTCAGGATTTATATCCATAAAGTGGACAAGGTATTTACTAAATTAAGTATTCAAGTAAATTGAATATAGTTAGTAAATAAAGTGTGTGGGTTAATTAATGAAAGTAGTTGTTAATGAGATATGGTCCAAATTGGATAATAATAACTTAATAGTTAAGTTGTTGTCTGACGATGATGCAAGCAAATAAATTGCTTAAGAAGGGTTGTTTAGGTTTTTTGGCTCACGTAGTGGACATTCGACGGGTCGAGGGTGAACTGAGTCAGATACCCATCGTAAGGAAATTCGCTGATGTCTTCCCAGATGAAATTTCGGGATTGCCGCCAGATAGAGAGATAGAATTTGTGATTAACTTGGTACCCGGGACGGCACCGATATCCAAGGCGCCTTACCGAATGGCACCAGTAGATATGAAAGAGCTGATGGTTCAATTGCAGGAACTGTTAGACAAGGGTTATATTAGACCAAGCGTGTCACCATGGGGAGCGCCAGTTCTGTTCGTAAAGAAGAAGGATGGCTCGATGAGGCTTTGTATCGACTACCGTGAGTTGAACAAAGTTACGATTAAGAATAGGTATCCGCTCCCTAGGATAGACGATCTGTTTGATCAACTCAAGGGAGCGAAGTACTTTTCGAAGATCGATTTAAGGACGGGCTATCATCAGCTAAGGGTGAGACAAGAGGATATCCCGAAGACGGCATTCAGAACTCGTTATGGACATTTCGAGTTTCTGGTTATGTCATTTGGACTGACAAATGCACCAGCAGCATTCATGGATATGATGAACAGAGTGTTCAAGCAGTACTTAGACAAGTTCGTGGTAGTATTCATCGATGACATCTTGGTGTATTCAGTGATAGAGGAAGAACATGCTGAACATCTAAGGATTGCTTTGGAGGCATTAAGAAGGGAGAAGCTGTACGCGAAGTTTTCAAAATGTGAATTTTAGTTGCAGAGAGTGCAGTTTCTTGGACATGTCATTGAGAGGAATGGTGTTTCGGTAGACCCAGCAAAAGTGGAAGCCATTATCAACTGGGAGCAACCGAAGACGCCAACGGAGATCAGGAGTTTCCTAGGGTTAGCGGGATACTATCGGAGATTCATCCAGGATTTCTCGAAGATAGCATCACCATTGACCAATCTAACCAGAAAGACGGTAAAGTTCGTTTGGACAGATAAGTGCGAGGAGAGTTTTATGGAGCTGAAGAAGAGACTTAGCCAAGCACCAGTGTTGGCTTTACCGGATGACACTGGAGGTTTTGTTGTATACAGTGATGCATCACACAAAGGTCTTGGTTGTGTACTAATGCAGCATGTCAAGGTCATTGCGTATGCTTCACGTCAGCTGAAGGACTATAGGAAGGGATACCTGCCTCATGACCTGGAGTTAGCAGCAGTGGTATTCGCTTTGAAGATTTGGAGGCAATACTTATATGGAGAGAGGTGCGAGATATATACAGATCACAAAAGTCTGAAATATATCTTCACTTAGAAGGAGCTGAATATGAGGCAGCGCCGATGGTTAGAGTTGATTAAGGATTACGATTGTGAGATTCTGTACCATCCGGGCAAAGCAAATGTAGTGGCAGATGCCCTAAGTAGGAAAGGCAGAGAGAAATTGATGAGGCTTAAAACTTAGGCAGAGTTGATAAAGGAGTTCGAACGTCTGGAATTGGAGGTTAAGTATCCGATGGAGAAGGACGGGAAATTATTTACACTGACAGCGAGCCCGACCCTATTGGATCAAATTAAGGAGGCTCAAGAAAAGGATGAGGATTGTGATTCAATAAAGAAGCGAATTGCCGAAGGCGAGGAGCTTAAGTATAAGATTGATGGCACTGGGTTGCTAAGGTTTGAAGGGAGAGTCTGGGTACCGTTGGATCTGGAATTGAGGGAAGAAATCCTTTAGGAAGCTCACAGCACGAAGTACTCAGTACATCCCGGGAGCACAAAAATGTATCAAGATTTGTGGCGGAATTTTTGGTGGCCGAATATGAAACGAGAAGTGGCAGAGTGCGTTAGCCGATGTCTGACATGCCAGCGAATTAAAGCAGAGCACCAGCGACTGAGCGAACTGCTTCAACCATTAGAGATTCCAGAGTGGAAGTGGGAGCACATCATAATGGACTTTGTGGTGGGACTGCCACCAACTCAAAGGGGTTTAGACGCCATCTGGGTAATTATGGACCGTCTAACCAAGTCTGCTCATTTTCTGCCAATCAAGATACGGTACAATCTAGAGCAATTAGCAAAGCTTTATGTGAAAGAGATAGTGTCACGACATGGAGTGCCGGTATCAATTGTATCTGACAGAGATCCGCGCTTCACGTCGAATTTTTGGAAAAGTCTACAGGCAAGAATGGGGATGCAGTTGAGGTTGAGTACAAAGTATCATCCTCAAACCGACGGACAGAGCGAGCGAATGATTCAGACCTTAGAAGATATGCTTCGGGTCGTCGGGTTGGATTTAAAGGGCAGCTGGGATGACCATTTGCCACTGGTGGAGTTTGCTTACAACAATAGCTATCACGCCAGTATCGGCATGCCACCGTACGAAGCGCTATATGGAAGGAAATGCCGAACCCTGATGTGTTAGGACGAGGTTGGGGAGCGAAGATTGCTGGGACCAGAAATGGTGCAGTAGACTACGGACATCGTGCGACTGATCAAAAACCGACTGGTAGCAGATCAAGATCGCCAGAACAAATATGCCGACTTACATCGTCAGAAGCGGGACTTTGAAGTTGGTAGCTTTGTATTTTTGAAGGTATCTCCTTGGAAAGGAAAGATCCGATTTGGGAAGAAGGGCAAATTGAGCCCTAGGTTCATAGGACCGTTTGAGATTTTGAGGCAAATCGGCGAGGTGGCGTACGAGGTAGTGTTATCTCCTGAACTTGAGCACATTCACAACGTGTTTCATGTGTTAGTGTTGCGGCCGTATAAACCAGGCTATAAGCACGTTATCTCCTATGAACCAATCCAAGTCGAGAAGGACTTAACGTATGAGGAAGTTCCTGTCTAGATACTCGATAGGAAGGAACAGAAGCTGAGGAACAAAACCATCTATTCCGTCAAGGTTCTTTGGAGGAATCACGCAGTCGAAGAAGCTACGTGGGAACTCGAAGAGAAAATGAAAGCGAATTATCCGTTTTTATTTGAGTAACCCTATTTTTGCAATTCCGAGGACGGAATTTTTATAAGGGGGGAGGGATGTAATGCCCGTGAATTTTGAATGTCATTATTAATTAAATATAATTTTAATTTTAATGAGTTAACTTTGTGTTCTTACTTAAACCTTTGCGTGTATTAGTGGATTATGTGACTATGTGATTTACTGATATAAATTTATGTTAAGGGAATCACTAGTAGTATATTTAAACTAGTGAGCAAACCCTAAGGATTTATATCCATAAAGTTGACAAGGTATTTACTAAATTAAGTATTCAAGTAAATTGAATATAGTGAGTAAATAAAGTGTGTGAGTTAATTAATGAAAGTAGTTGTTAATGAGATATGGTCCAAATTGGATAATAATAATTAATAGTTAAGTTAGTAATTTATTTACTAATTGACTAAGTTACTTAATTAATGAACCTAGTCCAATCATTTATATTAATCATGGATTTAGGTATTAATTGTGTGGCTTATTAAATGAGCTATCTGTTAGGTTTGTATAACGCGAACATGCAATCAAATTACATAAATAAAGCGGAAGCGCGATAAAATCAGATTTTAAAATTTTATACAAACCATCACCATGAACTTTCTTTATGCACAATTATTAATTAAACGAAAGAGATGGAGAATAAGAATTATACCCTTGTAGAATTCTAGCTTCCTCAGGTACAAGTTCACCTCCAATTCCTTTGCGTTCTCCTTGAATTTCACCGATTAAATTCCTTCCTTTGATCAACGTTAGCCACCCAAGTGTTTGGCCTCTAGAGGTGATCCACCAAGGAAGAACAAGTATTCAAGAAGATGGGTGTTTGGCAAAACCCTAGTTTTCTATCTCTATAGAAATTGTAAGTACTCTCCACACATCTAATGCAATAGTGTGTAACCCTAATCTATGATAAGACTTCTCTTATTTATAGATGTAGGAAAACCCCTTCCCTAAACTATTTAGGATTAGGGTTTCTATTTTAATTAAACTCCTTTAATTATATTCCTAATCCAATTAGGAATTAATGAGAGAGAGAGAGAGTACTTCTATTAATTAATTCTCAATCCCTATTAGGAATTAAATAATAGTTATATTAATTAATTCCCAATCCCTATTAGGAATTAAATAATAGTAATATTAATTAATTCTCAATCCCTATTAGGAATTAAATAATAGTAATAGTAATAATAATAATAAGACTCCTCTTATTAATTTATATTTAATATTTCTAAAATATTAAATAATAAATATTAAGCTATTTAATTTATTCTATCTCCATAGATTAAATTAAATACACTTAACTTATTATTACAATTATGCCATTTACTTCTTAAATAAATATTTTTCCTTTTGCGGTGTGACCCTTTAGGTTCTCCATATTAAACCGGTTGTGAATAAATCAATTAGAACAATTCTAATCTTATTTAAATAAATAAATTAAACAATTTAATTCATTTAAATAAATAATATTTATTCTACAATAAGGGTAAGCCCCCTTAGCGATCAACGACTTTCCAGATAATATAGATTTCAACATTAATCACAAAAGAACCTTTGAGTAAATAGTTACCGTACAATTCAATCCTTCTACCATACAATGTCCCAATTAAATATAAGACATGGAATTTCTGTCAAGTCTTATTTTATTTATTTATATATATTTCGATTCCCAAATGCACAACTCTAAATAATGCAAATTTGAAACTCCTTTCTAATTTCATTCTGCCTTGGCCAAGGACTACTGAGTTATCATTTATCGAATCACATAGGACATTCACATCTTTTACTAGACGTGGTAGATTCTTTGTTGATCATTCACCTATCTCCATATACAACTTATTATACCCAATCATACCCTTTGATATACCCTAAAGGTCTTAAGGGACATGTCAAAGTATAACTTATCATACACAAGATACTATGATGATCTCAAGTCTAAGGATCACTTGTACTACTATCACTAGAGGAATTCCTATTGACAGCCGAGTAAAACTCCATTAGGTATTCCTTAGCGAGTCACGTTCAGTGAACTTATTCTCCAATAAGCACATACATACTTGCTTTAGTGTCTCCACACAAATGATTATGAGATCAATCATCCTCTTCATAAGAGCAAGCAACGTATGTACTAATCTATCCGGATTCACTAATCCCCAATTTAGTAATCCAACGATTAGGAACAATTTTAGTTTGTGAGCTATCTTGAATTTATATCTTATTAGCATGATCACCATCATGATTCTAAAAGCATTGTTCAAAACTATGGGTTTATCACATTTAATATAATAGCACCATGTAGATAATGTAAAATGCCTTTTAAAAAAATCAATTCTTTTATTAATAAATGAATAAGATTACAAAGTATATGCTGCATCATATCAAATATGATTGGATTGTGTGCATACTACTTTCAATCTCCCACTTGCACTAAAGCCAATCACCATGGTATCTAATACCCATCTTCTCTAAGTGACGATCAAACTGCTGTTGTGTTAAAGCTTTAGTAAATGGATCTGCAATGTTGTCTTGAGAGTCCACACGCTCCAGGGTGACATCTCCTATTTCAATGATCTCTCTAATCAAATGAAACCGCCGCAACACGTGTTTGGATTTCTGATGAGACCTGGGTTCCTTAGCCTGCGCAACGGCTCCATTGTTGTCATAGAATAAAGGTACTACTCCTCTAATGCTAGGAACCACTCTAAGTTCAGTTATGAACTTCTTCATCCAAACAGCTTCCTTTACAGCTTCATTTGCAACTATGTACTATGCCTCTGTCACCGAATCAGCAACTGTTTGCTGCTTGGAACTTTTCCAACTCACTGCGCCACCGTTTAAGGTAAACACGTACCCTGAAACGGATTTACTGTCATCTTGGTCCGTTTGAAAACTTGAGTCTGTATAGCCCTCTAGTTTCAATTCAGACCCACCGTAGACAAGAAATACATCCTTAGTTCTTCTCAAGTACTTTAGGATGTTTTTCACTGCCTTCCAGTGCTCTTCTCCTGGATTCGACTGATATCTGCTTGTTACACTAAGTGCATGAGCGACATCTGGTCTAGTACATATCATACCGTACATGATAGATCCTATTGCGGAAGCATAAGGAATCTTACTCATCCGGTCTCTCTCCTCAGGTGTCTTTGGGACCTGTTTCTTGGAGAGATGTATTCCATGGCTCATCGGCATGAGACCTCTTTTCGAATCTTCCATGCTAAACTTCTTTAGCATCGAGTCAATGTACTTTCCTTGGGTCAAGCCCAGCATCCTTTTAGATCTATCTCTATAGATCTTTATCCCCAAAATATAGGATGCTTCACCCAAGTCCTTCATGGAGAAGTGTTTAGATAACCAAATTTTGATTGACTGTAGCATAGGAACATCATTCCCTATCAGTAATATGTCATCAACATATAATATAAGGAATGAAACAGCGCTCCCACTAACCTTCTTGTACACACAAGGTTCATCCTCATTTTTGATAAAATCAAACCTTTTGATTATCTCATCAAAACGGATGTTCCATCTTCGAGAAGCTTGCTTCAATCCATAAATGAATCGTTGTAGCTTACAGACTTGGTTTGTTCCAACCGTTGAAACAAAACCCTCTGGCTGTATCATATATACATTCTCCTCAAGCTCTCCATTGAGGAAGGCCGTTTTCACGTCCATTTGCCGGATCTCGTAGTCATAATAAGCTGCAATCGCAAGCAAAATCCGAATGGACTTGAGCATAGCTACTGGTGAGAAGGTTTCATCATAGTTAACTCCTTGTCTTTGTTTGAAACCTTTTGCAACCAGTCGGGCCTTATAGGTCTCTACCTTGCCATCTGCTCCAGTCTTTCTCTTAAAGACCCATTTACACCCAATAGGCTTAATTCCCTCGGGTGGTGAAACCAAAGTCCATACTTGGTTTTCATACATGGAGTCCATCTCGGATTTCATGGCTTCTAGCCATTTCTCTGAGTCTTCACTACTCATAGCCTCTTCGTAAGTCAATGGATCATCATCATCTATGATGCGTACCTCATCATCATCCTCTATGATGAATCCATACCTCTCAGGTATATTCGGTACTCTTCCAGATTTACGAATAGGTAGTGGTACATTAGGTTCTTCTACTTGGTCAGGTACCTGACTTTGATCCGTAGTATTTTGTGGTTCTTGAACTTCTTCAAGAAATATCTTACTCCCACTGACCCCTTCGAGGATAAACTCCTTTTCCAAGAATGCAGCGTGTTTCGCTACAAACACCTTTTGATCAGTTGGATGATAGAAATAATATCCTAAACTTTCTTTAGGATATCCCACAAATCTACACTTGTCGGATCTAGTCTTCAGCTTATCGTGCTCAAACCTTTTGACATAAGCTGGACAACCCCAAGTCTTAACATGCTTAAGACTAGGTTTCCTCCCTGTCCATATCTCATATGGGGTCTTTGAGACGGATTTGGTAGGTACCTTGTTAAGTAGGTATGCAGCCGATTCTAGGGCATAACCCCAGAAGGATACTGGAAGGTCGGTAAAACTCATCATGGAACGAACCATGTCCAACAATGTACAATTTCTCCTTTCAGATACACCATTCAACTGTGGCATCCCTGGTGGAGTCCATTGTGAGATTATACCATTTTCTTTGAGACAATTGAGAAACTCATTGGTTAAGTATTCCCCTCCTCGATCCGATCGAAGAATCTTAATACTCTTACCAGTTTGTTTCTCTACTTCACTTCTGAATTCTTTGAACTTTTCAAACGATTCAGATTTGTATTTCATTAAATACACATATCCAAATCTAGAATGATCATCAGTGAAAGTAATAAAATAAGAATACCCTCCTCGTGCATTCGTTGTCATAGGTCCACATACGTCTGTGTGTACCAACGCTAACAACTCTGTAACTCTTTCTCCTTTTCCAGTAAAAGGAGATTTAGTCATTTTACACATGAGACAAGATTCACAAGTTGGATATGATTCGTAATCAGATAGTTCTAAAAGCCCATCTTTATGCAACTTGGATAATCTTGTTTCATTGATATGACCGAGTCTACAGTGCCACATAAAGGTATAATTAACATCATCTCTTTTTCTTTTCTTAGTTTGTTCAATTTGAAGTATATTTTCATGCAAGTCAAGTATGTAAAGTCCATTTAGTAAGTTCCCAACACTATATAAAACATTTTTATTATAAATAGAACAACTGTTGTTCTTTATTATAATATCAAAACCATCCATATCCAATACAGAAATTGAAATAATGTTTCTAATGAGTGTCGGAACATAATAACAATTATTTAAACTAATGAACTTTCTCGAAGGCAGTGCTAAACAATAAGTCCCTACATCTAATGCAGCAACCTTTGCTCCATTCCCCACTCGTAGGACGACTTCATCTTTGTTCAGCTTTCTACTTCTGCTTACTCCCTGCATAATATTACATATGTGAGAACGACAGCCGGTATCCAATACCCAAGTAGAATTTTGATTTTCAGAAAAATTAATTTCAATCATGAACAAACCTAGATCGGAATTCGAAGCTTCTCCAAGCTTCTTCTGCTTTTGATCCGCAAGATACTCCTTGCAGTTCCTCTTCCAGTGTCCCGGCTTATTGCAATGGTAGCAAATTCCTTTGCTATCTGGATCAGGTTTCTTTTTATCCTTGATTTTCGCCTTGCCCTTAGTCTTCTTGTTTTTCTTCTTTTGAGAAGATACCTTGGGCCTCTTCCTTTTCTTGGAAGAATCATCCACTAGTAAGACTTGATTCTTGTTGGATGAGAAGTGACCTTCAGCAGTTTTCAGCATGTTAAGTAACTCAGGCAAGCTGACGTCCAACTTATTCATGTGAAAATTCACAACAAATTGTGAGAAGGTCTCCGGGAGTGACTGCAAGATCAAATCTTGACTTAACTCCCCATCCATCACGAACCCAAGCTGTCCAAGTTGTTCAATCAGATTGATCATCTCGAGGACATGAGTCTCAACAGCAGTGCCCTCGGTCATACGAGATCGGAAGAGCTCCTTAGATATCTGATATCTAGCAGTCCTACTTTGCTCACCATACAACTCTTTGAGGTGCAGCAATATAGTAGGAGCATCCATAGTTTCATGCTGACGCTGAAGCTCGTTACTCATAGATGCGAGCATGATGCATTGAGCCAAGATTGCATCATCTTGCCACTTTCTGAAAGTAGCAATCTCTTCCTCAGAAGCTGTTTCTGCAACATTTGCAGGGACTGGCGAATTTAGGACATAAGAAATCTTTTCAGCAGTGAGAACAATTCTCAGATTCCTTAACCAGTCCGTGTAATTCGGTCCGGTTAGTTTGTTAGCATCAAGTATGCTACGCAGTGATAGTGAGTTTGACATTTTTAAATTCTGCATGTGAAATAGACAACATTTTAGCATACATTTAATTTATTAATCATCAAAATAAATTAGGTCTTTATTTAAATTGGTATCTCCCACTATTTTTATCAAACTATATTACCCTCATTATATAGTTCGGCAAATCTAATTAAGGATCTGCTAGTGAGATTAAGGATCCCATTTCAAATGTATATAGCCTTGTGTGTGCACAACAAACTATATATAAATAAATAGGTAGACAACTATTGTTAATTACATCACCATGTAACTCCTTGTATTTTGCCTCTTAGATTATAATGGTCAAGTGTGTGCACATCCGAACTAAAATAATCTAAGTTAAGTCCAGCCTAGTACTTCCATATATGTGAAGAGAAAAAGACCGCCCTTGTGTGTGCACAACAAAGCAGTAATGTTCAATTCCTTAATAAGCATCAAATGTGATAAAACAACATCTTAAATATTTAATACTCGCCTTGTGTGTGCACAACAAACTCATATTAAATATTTAATACTCTATCGTTTTACCATGCTAGAAGGTGACGTTCGATATTCCAAATATCTTTGAACGCTTAGGACTTAATATATTACTTTGAGGGGTTTGTTATTATTAGTCTCCTAAGCACAAACTCTTGCAAAGATCATATCAACATCTGTCATCCAGATTAAGTTAGTAGCATCAAACAATTCATAAGCACAAGTTTTACCTAGCGTATGAAATATATAAACAATATGAACAATGTAAGTAAAAATATGAAGATAATCATCAAGAACTCCAACTCTTGCAAAGATCATATCAACATCTGTCAACTCCCTCGAAATGACATGAACATCTTGTAAACATCTCTTTCCAAGCAGTGATTGAATTGGAATAACACCCTGTAAGATCCTCATAACACAACTTGAAAACTCAAACTTTCGAACTCCTTTACACAATATCTTGTCCACATCAATACGATGCTCTCCCACACATATTCCAGATACTTCCAAAGTATTAACTACACCAAAACAAACTAAATAAACAACTAAAGCTAAAACACAATCAAAATTTCTACCTAAAAAATCAAATGCATAAACAAAATAAACGCCAATAAGACTACGAAAAGTCCTATATCCTCCTGGATCAAATATCATTATGTAGGACTCTCCAAGTTGTATAAAATCCCATTCACGAATTCCCGGATCAAAAATCAACGTGGTGATCTCGTCCATTCGCAAATACATCCATTGACGAATTCCCGGATCAAAAGTGAATCATATGACCTCGATCATTCGCAAAAACTCCCATTTCATTGCACCAGGATTAAATACCATGGTTTGAAACTCATCGTGGTGCAATTGCAAACAAACTCGAATTCCTGGATTAAACACAAAACAAAACAAATCAACAAGTAACTTTTATTTAATCACAAAAAACTCACGAAACTCAAAATCATATGCATAATCTACTAGAACAAAAGTCAAAACACTTCCTTGTAGATTCTCAATGCATCGTTCGAGTTGTTTTGCCTAACGAATCTTGCTTTTCTCCTCAATAAATATGATCCCTTATCGATTCTGCAAAACAAAATTAACCTTTCTCTTTCCATCGACATTAACAAATTCAAAATCAAGTAATAGCATAAATGAAATCAAAAGATCACAATCAATACCACAAGATGAAAACTCACTAGCATATATACGATGATCACATTTAAACTTACCTAATGCTAAAGAATTTCCCCAAGTGTTAACAAAAGTCGAAGTATCATCAACACAGATATTAGCAAATTTCCCCATTAAAGAGCGCAACGCATGATTTTTTCTTTTGTTTTTTTGCTAAATTTGTTTGTGTATTAATTGCAAAAAACTATGCATATTACAATAAAGATCAAAACATAGTCCTCTTCTCCCGAGAGGCTAAAACACCTAGAAAACTAGGGAACCAAATGGCCTAACCAATCACGCAACACATAATTTAACATGCAAACATTCATTGCACTAGTTAACTCGAATGATTTAACTAGACATGTATGTAAACCATATCTTACCCCAATTTGATGATAATCACTTTTCAAATCAATACCAAATGATAGTAATTCTTTCCCATTCAAGACATCATTCTCAAAATCATGCAATGATAACAACTCTAATGGAAAGACATTACCAAATGATAACAAATCATGCAATGAAGATTTCTCTACTGAAGAATCATGATCACAACCATTATCAATTAACGACATGCCATGTAAAGATTGATTAACATCAAATCCTAATTAAACATGTGAATGAAAAACCCTAGAATGAGTTCCATGCAAGTACAAAGAATACCCACAATAATCACTAGAATAAATTCTACGAAGATGTGCACTTTGACAATCAGAATTTACCAAATGATAGTAAGAATATTGACAACGAGAATATAATGCATGCTCATAAACTAACTTGACAAATATCAAATATCCTCCATAGTTTATGATAAAGACGATTTTACCCTCCAAATAGCCAAACACAAATTTATCCATGGAAGCATGCAAAACATGTTTTAAATAACTCATGAAAATACTAGATGCATCAGTTAATCTAATCGAGATAACTAACCACCTATACAAATCACATGTTGACACAATTTTTCATTTATCACTTTCTCTTAAGTTAACTTGATTAGGCAATATCATCACATGGTCATCACCTAATGTAGACAAAACATAAGTACTATGCAATTTATCACACATATTATCTAAGCAAAGAAAATAATATCGATACTTGTTTACCAATTCAAAATCAACGAACAAGCTCGGTAGGATATCCCACAAATCTACCTTTGTCGGATCTAAAATCTTCAGCTTATCATGCTCAAATCTTTTGACATAAGCTGGATGTAGACACCCATTTTTTGCGTTTCCTATACTAACCGTGACAGGAGGGCAAAAACGTCAATTGAACCGGCTTGCGGAAACGAAGGAGTGGGCACGAGTGCGAACGTTCAACACCACCGCGATGATTGGCGACCAAAGCTAACGTAACATTAAGGCCGTCCGAAACGGGCATCCCCGAATGAGGTGGCACGTCTCCCGAAAATTCCCGAACTGCAAAATACGAGCCTGTCAGCGAAAACCGATGTTACGGCATGAAAATCGAGGCATGGCAAGAAAATCGAGAAAGTCAAACCGTCCAGCCGCGGATTGATATGCGGCCAATAAGTGCGCCTTTTGAAAACACGGAACTCGAAACACGGAACTCGAAACCAGGTGAGTGGAAGGCAGGCGGCCAGCCAGCCGCAGATTGATCTGCGGCCAGCCGCAGATCAATCTGCGATCTACGGCTGGCTTTGGCCAGCCTATTTCAGCTCATTTCCGTTTCAGCATACAGGGAGTGGAAGGGTTGAGCAGATTTGGAGGAAGAATAATTCAGCACAGCAGCAGCACGAATTTTGAGAGAGAAATAGCTAAATTTTGCAACAAAATAGGAAGAAAAGAAAGGAAAAAGAGAGAATTTATACTCTTTTAATTTTGATTGTATCAAATATACTTCTTATCCTATGCAAATACACAAGTTTACATCCATTTGAGGTCATTTGCAAGGTGAAAATTCTCTTTGTTATAGCAATTTATATCATATTATTTGGTTAAGTTAAATGTAATTTTCATGTATATTGTTGAACAATCATGGATTAGGGATTATTAGTGAGGGTTCCATCGGAACAAAATTCTTCCTAATAACCCGAGGATATCCAAGTGGTGAAATTTCTAGCTTGTTTATGATGATTTATTGGGTGTAATTTATTTAGATTGTCATTTTCGGATATCATGGTGTATTAGGAAAATCCGTGTTGGTTAGTTTTGTAGTATTCATTTTGTGGGTATGTAGCAATATCGGGTGTGAGCCTAGGAACGCGACCCCGTGGTCCAAATCCGATGATGGACATTTTGATATATGTAATAGATTCAATATGCTCGTTTTTTTGTAACATGTAACCGTCGGGCCTTAAAACGACGCTAAGGCGAGAATCGGGTTTAAGGCCTAGTAGTAGTGGAATATGTGATTGTTGGCGTTCGGAGATGTTTTGATGGCTTACATGCCCATGAATAGCCCCGACGCGTGTTTATGCTTGATTAGATTTTGTGACACGAAAAAATGATTTCAAGGATTAAACGATGAAGGTTTTTTTTATTAAAATCAAACAAGCTAGGTTATTAGAATCACGAGGCTAAAAATTGGAAGTGTTAATAAATGTCGATTCCTATTAAACGAGAAGGCCAAAGGAAATCATTTTCAAACATCACCAAAAAAAAATGGCTTTTATGAATGAACGAAACGTTTTATTAAACCTTTGTGCATAGGGTTAAAGATATCCTAGAAATTGCCCATCATTTTATGAAAGCAATGTATAGATTTCGATTCCTATTTTGACGAAGGTTTAAAAGATTCTTGTTTTGCCAAAAACGACGCCTAATAAAGATCTCATAGTTTTGACAAGTAAAATCAAACCTTTCGCATGAATAAAGGATCTCTCTCGTACTAACGAAAACGACGTTCTAAAACATTCCCAAAATAAAACACGATTTCTCAATAAAAGGCCAAATGTTTCATCTCTCATGAAAGAACTCACCACAACATTCACATAAGCACATACACACACATATATGCATTTCGTGAATTAAAGGATAGGATAGTATCAAGATTGCGGTAACCATGTTTCACGGAAGTCGGGGGGTGCCTAACACCTTCCCCTCGCTTAAGCAAGCCCCCGAACTCTATGAATCTCGGTTCGCAGACCAATTAATTCGGAGTCACATATGAGCCAGCGATTTACAAAAAATGAAAACTCGGATGAGTTGGTACATCCATTTCAAATATACCAACTGGTGACTCTGGTTAATTGGCTCATCATAAAAAACGATCTTTCAAAACCCCGTCGACATCAATGCCGACCTTTTCCAAAAATCATTTAATCAAAGGCTAAAAATCGGAAAAGACGAAAAATCGGCGTCGACAGCTGGCGACTCTGCTGGGGACATTAGAGGGCTTAAGCCGCGTTCAAATCTTGATGCTATCCTATCCTTTTAAAATTCATAAAATGTGTGTGTGTGCGATATTTTGATTTTTTACTTTTGTTGTGTGAATGTGTGTTTTGTCAAATAAATGAATGATTGAATGGAATTGCTTTATTTTTAAGTAATCATTTGCATATGGTGAGGACGATGAATATGAATGTATGTTGAGAGAGTACCTCCTCCTGAGGCGAACCTGTCGGTTGCTTATTATCGGACTCGAAGGGGCTGCTCCCCGGAGATGGCTCAGGAAATGCACCACCCAAATCCGCTCCAATCGAAAGGACTCAGACGAGTAGATTGCGAAGATTTGGGGACTTCATGCTGAAAAGCCCGTGAGAGTAACCCTAGGATAGGTCAACCTCAGAATAACCTAACGCAGGAAAAGTCTCTTCATGCCCTTTTACGTTCACGCGTATAAATGTCATGATCCCACTCATATGTGCCTCCCTTGCTGTCAAAAGAAATTACTAACCTCTATGTTTTGCAGGGAACATTTGGGGAAGCATAATACGTCATGTTTAGCATTTGCTATTGCATTAAAGGACTACTAACTTTCTGTTTTACAGGGAAAGATTAAAAAACCCAAAACACGAAAGTTACAGCTTTAGCATGCATCCACAATTTTCATTTCCCTGGACTAAACTTCGAACCATTGTCTCTGTAGGATTGCTCCTCAAACCCGTTCGCAGTCTAAAAAGGCCCAAAACTCTATATCTGAAATGGCTGAGCTCCCACCTACTAATCCTGGCTCCATATCTAGGGAGGAATTTGATGACTTTAAAAGGCAGATGTTAGAAATGGCCATGATGCTAAAGGAACAATTGCTACCTCGACAGGATCCACCTAAGGAGGATCCACCCCAACCTAAGGGCGAGCCAGTCGTCCCAAAGGCCATTCCCGTACCTAACAAAACAGTGATTACCATCCCGAAAGAGGGAGATGCGGATGACCTGCGAAAGAAAATGAGACAAATGAAGGAAACCATCCAATCTATGAAGGGCATAGGGTCCCTAGGTAGGGTTAACTATTCAGATTTATGTGTCTTCCCTGGAGCCAGATACCCGGAGAAATTTAAAATCCCCGAATTTGAAAAATACAATGGGAAAGGGGATCCTTACATACATTTGAAAATCTACATCGGGGAGCTTGGATCTTACGGCGAGGATGAGGGTCTAAGGATGCAACTTTTCCAAAAGAGTTTGACGGGAGAAGCGAGAATCTGGTATGCCCGTCTTGACAATGCCCGGATCCATAATTGGGAGGAGTTGGCCCATACCTTCTTAACACATTATAGCTTCCAGGCACAAATGGCCCCTGATAGATACCAAATGACAAAAGTTAAGAAGCAACCCAAGGAATCCTTCAGGGACTATGCACAACGATGGAGGGGTATGGCCGCACAGGTGAATCCCCCGATGAGCGAGTTGGAGATGGTGATGACCTTCGTAGATATTCAAGAGGCCCCTTATTATGAGCGGGTTATATCAGGGATTGGTAGGCCTTTCGCCGAGATGATTAAACACGGAGAAATTGTGGATATGGGTCTGAAGTCTGGTAAGATTCGGGATTTCACGGCTTTGGAAACGGCTGCAGAACAGATACAGAGTGGAAATTATGGCAACACTTCCCGCAGGGTGCAAAAGAAAAAGGAGGAGGATGTTTCCCTCATCCTTCAGGGGTCATCTAGAAAGGCAGAAAACCATCTTCCAGTACAGGTGCAGAGAGTGGGGCCATCCCGACAGCCTAATTTCACTGATCAGAGGGCGGAAGGGCGAAGGAGATTTGAGGCCTCGCAAAATCGAGTATTCACCCCGCTCGGGGAACCTCTTGAACGGGTCTTGGCTGTATTGATGGCCCACAAGAAGATAGTTGGTTTGGCACCCCCGAGTGACCCAAAGGGAAGAAGGTTTGACCCAAGCAAGCGGTGCGCATACCACTCAAATTCCCCTGGTCATGATACACAAAACTGTTGGACGTTGAAGCACAGAATCCAGAACTTGATTGACAGCGGGAAAATTGTAGTGGAACAGCCAGACTCCCCGAACGTTAAGGCCAATCCCCTGCCAAGGCATGATGGAGGGGGGGTCAATGCGACGGAGGCCAATGAAGCCGAGGGGCCGTCAAGGTTGAACTATGTGCAGAAAATTGAGGAAATGATCAACGTGATACATGATCATGGGAGTGCACGGGGAGTGCCCATCAGGTTGATAGGTGTAAGTACGAATAGCACAGAGGGACCTGTCAAGTTGACGGCTCCGAGGCCCCTCATCCTTGCGGCAAGGCCGCAAATCCCTATCAGTAGTCTAAAGACGGTACCCTGGAATTATGGGGGGATGCCAGAGGAAGCGGCCAGTTGTGCTTCTGTGACGACAAAGGGGAACCCCTTATATCTTCCCGGGCGAGTCCTTGAGAGCCAAAAGAAGAAAAATGAAGAGATTTCTGAGGAAAAGGCCCTATAATTCTTGAAAAGGATGGATCACCCGGAAACAAGAGGAATCCAGATTTTAAATGAGGAGTCAACCCTAACATCAGTCATGGACTTGGTGTTGTCATCCAATGATCACTGCAAAACCCTGACGAAGGTCCTGGAGGAGGCATACGTGCCCAAGGAAATTAGCGAAGAATGTTTCGGCCAGCTGGTAGGCCATCTGTTGGAGAGTGATGTAATATCCTTTGCAGATGAGGACATCCCCAAGGAGGGAAGGGGGCACCGAAAACCGCTACATATTGCGGTAATCTCCTCAGGTTATATCATGAATGGGGTGCTGATTGATGGAGGATCGGCGCTGAATATCTGTCCCCTCAGTACGTTGCAGAAGATGAACATCAATCCCAAGCGCCTACGGGCCAGTCATGTAGTGGTGCGAGCCTTCGATTGTTCCCAGAGGGACACAATTGGAGAAATAGAATTACCGGTGGAAATAGGACCCTATACTTTTGATATCTCTTTCCAAGTTCTAGACATTGCAGCCAGTTATAACCTGTTATTGGGGAGGCCGTGGATACACATGGCCGGGGCAGTCCCTTCCACACTACACCAACAAATCAAATTAATCATCGATGGGAATCTGATAACAATCTCGGCAGAATGTGATGACCTTTCTCCTCCCAGGAGTGGCATGCTAGTGATTAATGTGGACGAGTCGGCGGCACCTGCCAGTTTTCAGGCGTTGGAAATTAGCACTCCCCATTACAAATGCCTGGGATCCCCAGCCATGAAACCTAGGGTCTCCCCAGAACTTACCTTTGTTGCAAAGGAAATGATGAAAATGAAATTCCAACCTGGACAGGGGTTAGGAAAGAGTAGCCAAGGAATTACCGAGCCCATTCAGCTACCCCATCAGATAGGTAAAGCAGGATTGGGATATCGTGAAGACATAGCACGGAGACACCGTCGGGGTGCGGCTCCGATTCGACTGGCTGGCAGTCCGGTGACCAAGGTCAACAATGAACAGGGGACTAGCGAGCCTATGATTGGGTCGGGGAATGAAGAGTTAACCCCCGCAAGTGATGAGTCGGCCCGGAGGGAATGTTTCCTGCAGGAGGTCGCGAAAGAATTTGAAACCAAGTGCTATATCCCCGGACTATTAACAAGCGGTAGAGAGGGGACGGATGTTGTCACGTCACTGGGAGCCCAACAAGCTGTGCCTGTCATCGATTGGGCAGGATTAATTACTCCCGAAGAAGGTAAGAAGGGGGACTCGGGCGATGTGGCCGTAATCATCGGAGAAATGTCCGATGTGAAGCCACCTTTCATCCAGCGCATTTCATCTGACCTGACCGTCGACAACTGGACCATGAAACCAGTGATATCCAAACAAGGGTGTACCAATTTGAGTAATCCTTGCCTAACAAACGGTCTTTCAAATTTGAATGATGATTATGATTTTGACATTGAGCTGGATTTCGATTTAATGAGCATTGAGCAAGACGAGACAGATTACGACGACGCGCCTGATGAGATCAAAGGATGGGTCGAGGATAAACCCAAACCCAACCTAGACCAAACCATCACTATAGATATCGGAACCCCTGACAAGCCAAAAGAACTCAAGATAGGGACGGACCTCACCCTTAGCCAAAAAGCCGAAATGACTGAATTGCTAAACCAATATGAGGATGTATTTGCCTAGTCTCATGAGGATATGATCGGATTGTCCACCGACATTATGGTACACCGATTGCCCATCAAGGAGGGTTTCAGGCCTGTCAAGCAAAAATTAAGAAAGTTGAAACCGGAGTGGAGCTTAAAAGTGAAGGAGGAGATCATCAAGCAGTTCAGGGCGGGAATCATTATGGTGTCCACTTACCCCGAATGGTTGTCCTGTGACGCCCCCAAATCCGGGTCACCTGAACCGCGGACCTGGTTCGTCACTATCTCATACCTGCATCAAACTATTGATAATTTACAGCGGAAATAAAGGAATATTCATATTGATATAACACAAATAATCCTGTCCCAAGTCTCGAAACCAAAACTTCTACAACGTAACTTAATACGTAAGGGTAATTAAGTCTTAATACATCACAAAAGTCAACGAGTCTTAATACATAATCAAAATGGTGATCTTAATGGTACAAAGCTAATCCGTAGCTTTGCCTTTGCCTTTATCCTTCCCAGAACTTTCACCACGAGCTCCACTAATTGAAATATTTTAAGGAAAGCAAGGGTGAGCAACAAATTTGCTCAGCAAGTATAATAACAATAATCGTGAATCATCAAATGAATACTTTATAGCTTACAAGAATCAAGAGAATAAAAGATAGCTCAAGAATCTGCATAATCTCAACGAATGACCTTATTAATACAATTGTAGGGCCTCTAAGGACCGAATGATTTCAATGTTTCCAAATGGAGGAAATATTCTATACTGAGTGGTCATCTTGACACTGAACTTTTACTAGAATCACCAGAAAATTCATCCGATAATCCAACATACTAATACAATAGGTGATCAGCCTAATGTACCCGGTGTTATGCATAACCCCTTTAACATATTGTTCGCGCGCGTGTCGGTCTCCCGACATACATACTGTTTCCCCTGCTAAGAGGGTTGTTCATCTCAGCTTTACATAGGAATCCAAACCAAACAATTTGATTGGATAGCTTTACTTAACAACAATGATGATTAAACATACGTCTAGCCGAAACAAGTGGCGTAAACTATTTCCTTAAACAGTTCATAAATGAAGAACTAAACGTCTCACAGTCCAACAACAGATAATGAATTCAAATATACAAGCGGTGAATATCAATAATTTATCTTTGATGTGGAGTAATTGACAAAAATTAGTCCACCAAAATAATTGAAGGTAATAACTCGATTTGAGTCATGAAACTTGCAACAATGTACCTGTTTGCACGAAATAAAAGTAGTGCATAAGGTTTAGAAACTTGCCCAACACAAGGGTTAGACAAGGGTTAAAGAAGAACTTGCCTGAAGTGCTGCTACAATATTACAACACACGCTCCTTAATATCCTACACATGTAAATATATATTCACATAACAATTAGTCACATAAAGACTAGGTTCAAAATAGACGTTGCATCATTAAAACACGTTGATTGCCCTACGACTACAATACCAATCTGGTTGACATTTGAGAAATAATTAAGCATTTAGGGTTTAACAGAATATGCTTAGTTAACCTGTCTAATCATTTAATCCAAAGGTTTCATTAGGTCAGACCCGACTTGACCCGCCTGACCGACCTAACATGGCCCAAACACGGAGCTGGCGCTGCAGCGCCGAGCCCAAGCACTGGACCTCACGCTGCGGCGTGAGTCCCGTGTCTTCTCCATGACCGGGCTTCACGCTGCGGCGTGAGCCTTAAAGCTTGGGTCTCACGCTGCGGCGCGAGTCCCGGTTTTTCCCCACTTGCCCCTCGCTGCAGCGTGAGCTGCAGGGCATATGGGTGGCGCTGCGGCGCCATTCTGCAGTAGCCAGATTCTGGGTTTGTTTCCAGAACGCGACTCAGACCTCCGGCCACTCCAACCTCCATAACTCCTTCAATACACAAGCAAATTGGTCCATTCCGGACTCTATGGACTCCTGACTCATGGGGCTACAACATATCAAAAATGCAGAGCTACCCATAATCATTAACATGGTCAAATCTAATGCCAAAGTGTAAAGTTCATACTCTGTTCTTCGAGTTCTTGACAATTTTTACGAAAATTATTCCTACGAACTCGTTTTAACTCCTTTTTACTCCATTCCAATTGGGTTAGCTTCGTAACCCATGGAACTACAACACCATAGCAACAAATAAAATTAACAAACAGGAAATCTAGCATTTATAGTCCTCTAAAAAGTCCAAATGTCCAAAAGTCCATTGTTCTTCATGTTCTTCATCCTCCTTAAGCATAGGTACGGATTTCTTCTATTTTTGTTCCACTTTGATGTTATTAATGGCTTCTATAGTCTCTTAACAACATATATAAACATCTAGAACAAGCAAAAATATCCAGAATCGCTAGAAAATCAATCCACAAGCTCAAGAGCTCAAACACTAAGAAAACTTGAAAATCTTTACAAAAAATCGAATGGAATGGATTTTGTTGGTGTTTACCTCTGTAAATCCTTCCTAGATGATTTAGAAGCTTGCTAGGCTTGCTTGGCTCGAGTTCTTCTTGATTGGACTCTCTTCTTCTTCCACCCGTGCCTTCTTCTTCCTCCTTCCTTTTTCTGGCGAGTCTTCTTCTTTTCCGGCGGCCTTCTCCTTCTTTCTTCTTCCTCTTTAAAGCTCTCTCTCACTCTCTATTTCTCTCTCTCTCTCTATCAGCTGATGGTTTAGGGAAGGAATGAGAGTTTGAATGATTTGGGAGAGTAGAGGAGTGAATTTAGGAGAAGTGGGAGAAAAAATGAAAATGGGGTTGGTTGCTCAAGGAGCTTGCCGGCAACCTCCCCCCTTGCTCAATTTTGATTGGTCCAAATTTGGGGGGTTGGTTCCCTCTTGGAGTAACAAGCCAAAATAAATACCCAAATACACAAAAATATATCTGAAAACTCCCACTTTTGTACCAAAACTGATAAATTACTCTACCCAAAATTAAACTGGGTACTCCCATAATTTATTGGGACATATAAAAATAATTATTATGGGATTTGTCCACATATTCGGAACAGCCTTATCATATGTTTCGGATACCGAATAAAACACGAACGGGCTCAAAATGAAAATCCGACACTTGGAAAATTATTCGTACGCATACACATATTTATGAAATTTATTAAAGTCGAAAAAAACACAAAAAAATTATGGCGTGAATAGTGCCTCGATAAGCGTGCCACATGAATAGTGATTTTGCGATTTTTCGCGAAGTCAAAGTATTCACCCTAACGGCACTACAACACATAAAATTCAATACAAACACACATATTAGGTTATCACACAACCTTTAAGCACATAACACATAATAATATACATAAAAAAATAAAAATTCATTTCATTCATACATAAACTCGGGTTACAAGGGAATTAATATTCTCGATCGTTACATGTCCAATGTGGTCCCAGTGGCTAAGCCTGGAGGGAAGGTGAGGGTATGTGTAGACTACAGAGATCTAAATAAGGCCAGTCTCAAGGATAATTGTTAAGGAAAGGTGCATCCCAAGAATGAAATGAGCAATGTCAGAAGGCTTTTCAAACCATTAAAAAGCAACTGACTAAGGCACCAGTGCTGGTACCCCCGAAGGACGGGATCCCTCTGTTTATGTATATATCGGTCAATGCCATCGCGATGGGATGTATGCTGGGACAGAAAAATGAAGCAGGTAAAGAACAGGCCATCTATTACCTCAGCAAGAGATTCAGCCAATGTGAACAGAACTACACTCCCATCGAGAAGACCTGTTGTGCTCTGGCCTGGGCTGCAGGAAGATTACAACACTACCTCCATGGGTATACGACGTACCTGATATCAAGAATGGATCCCCTGAAATATATTTTTGAAAGGCCCATGCTGAACTGTCGATTGTCAAGATGGCAGCTAATCTTACAACAGTTCGACATGGTGTACGTAACTCAGAAGGCCATGAAAGGGCAGGGAATTCCGGATCAGTTGGCAGAAACCCCGTCAGGAGGGAGGGAGCCGTTAGAAACTCCTCTACCAGGCGAAGATATATTTTGGGTATCACACGCGAACTGTGATGACGAGGGACAGTTCTGGAAGCTGTATTTTGATGGTGCCATGAATGCCGGAGGGGCAGGAGCCGGAGCGGTCCTGGTCTCTATCACCGGAGAGCATTATCCTGTGGCCACTAAACTGAAATTCATCAATTCGAACAACACCGCTGAATACGAAGGATGTATCTTGGGACTCCGCTTTGCCCGCGACATGGGAGTGAGGAGGTTAGCGGTGTTTGGGGATTCAGAACTGGTAATCAGACAAGCGATCGGGGTGTACAACACAAAGGAGCTCCGGTTACTTCCATACCATCGTTGTGTTGTCCAATTGATGCAGGAGTTCGAGGATATCGCTTTCCGCCATATTCCCCGGGGACGGAATGACTTCGCCGATGCATTGGCAACTCTGGCCTCCTTAATCCACGTAATCAATAACAGGGACGTTCCACAGATTGAGATAGCAGTACAGAATGCCCCGGCATATGAGGAGCATGTGGCAGTATTATCAGACGAGGCGGTGTTGCCAAAGCAGCCTTGGTATCACGACAGAAGGGAGTATCTGAGGGATAGATCCATTCCCGACCAGGCGAGCCGAGCTGAGAGGATGAGGATTCAAAAGATGGCAATGAAATTTTACCTGAGCGGGGATTCACTCTACAAGAGGGATGCTGGTTTGGGACTGTTGCAATGCGTAGACGAGACACAGGCCCAAAAGATTATGAACGAAATACATGGTGGGGTGTGTGGGCCACACATGAGTGGACCAATGCTAGACAAAAAGATCTTGAGGACAGGGCGTTATTGGTTAACGCTGAAAGCCGATTGCAATGATCATGTCAAACGGTGTTACCAATGCCAGGCGCACGGTAATGTGATCCATACGCCTCCCAATGAACTGCATTGTATGACCTCCCCGTGGCCGTTTTCAATGTGGGGAATGGATGTGATCGGACCAATAGAACCCAAAGCAAGCAACGGACACCGATTCATTTTCGTCATGATCGACTACTTCACCAAATGGGTAGAAGCAGCTTCTTTCCCCAAAGTAACCCAGGAGGTCATCGTCGGTTTCATCAGGAATAATGTCATTTGTCGATACAGGCAACCTGAGGTTTTGGTCTCCGACAATGCCAAGAATTTAAACAACGCCCTCATGAAGGGACTGTGCGACCAGTTTAAGATCAAACACCTCAATTCCGTCATTTACCGTCCTAAGATGAATGGGGTAGTGGAGGCTGCAAATAAGAACATCGAGAAGATCATGGCAAAAATGTCCGCTAATCATCGGGGTGTTAGGTTTGTATGTAACGCAAACATGCAATCAGATTACATAAATAGAGCGGAAGCGCGACAAAATGGATTTTAAAATTTTTATACAAACCATCACCATGATCGTTCTTTATGCACAATTATTAATTAAACGAAAGAAATAGAGAATAAGAATTATACCCTTGTAGAATTCTAGCTTCCTCAGGTACAAGTTCAACTCCAATTCCTTCGCGTTCTCCTTGAATTCAACGGTGTGATTCTTTCCTTTGATCAATGTTAGCCACCCAAGTGTTTGGCCTCTAGAGGTGATCCACCAAGGAAGAACAAATATTCAAGAAGTTGGGTGTTTGGCAAAACCCTAGTTTCTATCTCTATAGAAATTGTAAGTACTCTCCACAATCTAATGTAAGAGTGTGTAACCCTAATCTATGATAAGACTTCTCTTATTTTATAGATGTAGGAAAACCCCTTCCCTAAACTATTTAGGATTAGGGTTTCTATTTTAATTAAACTCCTTTAATTATATTCCTAATCCAATTAGGAATTAATGAGAGAGAGAGTACTTCTATTAATTAATTCCCAATCCCTATTAGGAATTAAATAATAGTTATATTAATTAATTCCCAATCCCTATTAGGAATTAAATAATAGTAATATTAATTAATTCCCAATCCCTATTAGGAATTAAATAATAG
The DNA here is from genome assembly GCA_034770075.1 of Aralia elata. Lineage (NCBI taxonomy): Eukaryota > Viridiplantae > Streptophyta > Magnoliopsida > Apiales > Araliaceae > Aralia > Aralia elata. Next base: position 48,274,303 of record CM068385.1, read on the forward strand.
TAATAGTAATAATAATAATAAGACTCCTCTTATTAATTTATATTTAATATTTCCAAAATATTAAATAATAAATATTAAGCTATTTAATTTATTCTATCTCCATAGATTAAATTAAATACACTTAACTTATTATTACAATTATGCCATTTACTTCTTAAATAAATATTTTCCTTTTGCGGTGTGACCCTTTAGGTTCTCCATATTAAACCGGTTGTGAATAAATCAATTAGAACAATTCTAATCTTATTTAAATAAATAAATTAAACTATTTAATTCATTTAAATAAATAATATTTATTCTACAATAAGGGTAAGCCCCCTTAGCGATCAACGACTTTCCAGATAATATAGATTTCAACATTAATCACAAAAGAACCTTTGAGTAAATAGTTACCGTACAATTCAATCCTTCTACCATACAATGTCCCAATTAAATATAAAGACATGAAATTTCTGTCAAGTCTTTATTTTATTTAATTATATGTATTTCGATTCCCAAATGCACAACTCTAAATAATGCAAATTAGAAACTCCTTTCTAATTTCATTCTGCCTTGGCCAAGGACTACTGAGTTATCATTTATCGAATCACATAGGACATTCACATCTTTTACTAGACGTGGTAGATTCTTTGTTGATCATTCACCTATCTCCATGTACAACTTATTATACCCAATCATACCCTTTGATATACCCTAAAGGTCTTAAGGGACATGTCAAAGTATAACTTATCATAGACAAGATACTATGATGATCTCAAGTCTAAGGATCACTTGTACTACTATCACTAGAGGAATTCCTATTGACAGCCGAGTAAAACTCCATTAGGTATTCCTTAGCGAATCACGTTCAGTGAACTTATTCTCCAATAAGCACCTACATACTTGCTTTAGTGTCTCCACACAAATGATTATGAGATCAATCATCCTCTTCATAAGAGCAAGCAACGTATGTACTAATCTATCCGGATTCACTAATCCCCAATTCAGTAATCCAACGATTAGGAACAATTTTAGTTTGTGAGCTATCTTGAATTTAGATCTCATTAGCATGATCACCATCATGATTCTAAAAGCATTGCTCAAAACTATGAGGTTTATCACATTTAATATAACAGCACCATGTAGATAATATAAAATGCCTTTTAATAAAAATCAATTCCTTTATTAAATAAATGAATAAGATTACAAAGTATATGCTACATCATATCAAATATGATTGGCTTGTGTGCATACTACTTTCAATCTCCCACTTGCACTAAAGCCAATCGCCATGGTATCTAATACCCATCTTCTCTAAGTGACGATCAAACTGCTGTTGAGTTAAAGCTTTAGTAAATGGATCTGCAATGTTGTCTTGAGAGTCCACACGCTCCAGGGTGACATCTCCTCTTTCAATGATCTCTCTAATCAAATGAAACCGCCGCAACACGTGTTTGGATTTCTGATGAGACCTGGGTTCCTTAGCCTGCGCAACAGCTCCGTTGTTGTCACAGAATAAAGGTACGGCTCCTCTAATGCTAGGAACCACTCCAAGTTCAGTTATGAACTTCTTCATCCAAACAGCTTCCTTTGCAGCTTCACTTGCAGCTATGTACTCTGCCTCTGTCACTGAATCAGCAACTGTTTGCTGCTTGGAACTCTTCCAACTCACTGCGCCACCGTTTAAGGTAAACACGTACCCTGAAACGGATTTACTGTCATCTTGGTCCGTTTGAAAACTTGAGTCTGTATAGCCCTCTAGTTTCAATTCAGACCCACCGTAGACAAGAAATACATCCTTAGTTCTTCTCAAGTACTTTAGGATGTTTTTCACTGCCTTCCAGTGCTCTTCTCCTGGATTCGACTGATATCTGCTTGTTACACTAAGTGCATGAGCGACATCTGGTCTAGTACATATCATACTGTACATGATAGATCCTATTGCAGAAGCATAAGGAATCTTACTCATACGGTCTCTCTCCTCAGGTGTCTTTGGGGCCTGTTTCTTGGAGAGATGTATTCCATGGCTCATCGGTATGAGACCTCTCTTGGAATCTTCCATGCTAAACTTCTTTAGCATCGAGTCAATGTACTTTCCTTGGGTCAAGCCCAGCATCCTTTTAGATCTATCTCTATAGATCTTTATCCCCAAAATATAGGATGCCTCACCCAAGTCCTTCATGGAGAAGTGTTTAGATAACCAAATTTTGATCGACTGTAGCATAGGAACATCATTCCCTATCAATAATATGTCATCAACATATAATACAAGGAATGAAACAGCGCTCCCACTAACCTTCTTGTACACACAAGGTTCATCCTCATTTTTGATAAAATCAAACCTTTTGATTATCTCATCAAAACGGATGTTCCACCTTCGAGAAGCTTGCTTCAATCTATAAATGGATCGTTGTAGCTTACAGACTTGGTTTGTTCCAACCGTTGAAACAAAACCCTCTGGCTGTATCATATATACATTCTCCTCAAGCTCTCCATTGAGGAAGGCCGTTTTCACGTCCATTTGCCAGATCTCGTAGTCATAATAAGCTGCAATTGCAAGCAAAATCCGAATAGACTTGAGCATAGCTACTGGCGAGAAGGTTTCATCATAGTCAACTCCTTGTCTTTGTTTGAAACCTTTTGCAACCAGTCGGGCCTTATAGGTCTCTACCTTGCCATCTGCCCCAGTCTTTCTCTTAAAGACCCATTTACACCCAATAGGCTTAATGCCCTCAGGTGGTGAAACCAAAGTCCATACTTGGTTTTCATACATGGAGTCCATCTCGGATTTCATGGCTTCTAGCCATTTCTCTGAGTCATTACTACTCACAGCCTCTTCGTAAGTCAATGGATCATCATCATCTATGATGCGTACCTCATCATCATCCTCTATGATGAATCCATACCTCTTAGGTATCTTCGGTACTCTTCCAGATTTACGAATAGGTAATGGTACAGTAGGTTCTTCTACTTGGTCAGGTACCTGACTTTGATCCGTAGTATTTTGTGGTTCTTGAACTTCTTCAAGATATATCTTACTCCCACTGACCCCTTCGAGGATAAACTCCTTTTCCAAGAAGGCAGCGTGTTTCGCTACAAACACCTTTTGATCATTGGGATGATAGAAATAATACCCTACAGTTTCTTTAGGGTATCCCACAAATCTACACTTGTCGGATCTAGTCTTTAGCTTATCTTGTTCAAACCTTTTGACATAAGCTGGACAACCCTAAGTCTTAACATACTTAAGATTTGGTTTCCTCCCTGTCCATATCTCATATGGGGTCTTTGGGATGGATTTGGTAGGTACCTTGTTAAGTAGATATGCAGCCGTTTCTAGGGCATAACCCCAGAATGATACTGGAAGGTCGGTAAAACTCATCATGGAACGAACCATGTCCAACAATGTTCGATTTCTCCTTTCAGATACACCATTCAACTGTGGCGTTCCTGGTGGAGTCCATTGTGAGATTATACCATTTTCTTTGAGACAATTGAGAAACTCATTGGTCAAGTATTCCCCTCCTCGATCCGATCGAAGAATCTTAATACTTTTACCAGTTTGTTTCTCTACTTCACTTCTGAATTCTTTGAACTTTTCAAACGATTCAGATTTGTATTTCATTAAATACACATATCCAAATCTAGAATGATCATCAGTGAAAGTAATAAAATAAGAATACCCTCCTCGTGCATTCGTTGTTATAGGTCCACAAACGTCTGTGTGTACCAACGCTAACAACTCTGTAACTCTTTCTCCTTTTCCACTAAAAGGAGATTTAGTCATCTTACCCATGAGACAAGATTCACAAGTTGGATATGATTCATAATCAGATAGCTCTAAAAGCCCATCTTTATGTAACTTGGTTAATCTTGTTTCATTGATATGACCGAGTCTACAGTGCCACATAAAGGTATAATTAACATCATCTCTTTTTCTTTTCTTAGTTTGTTCAATTTGAAGTATATTTTCATGCAAGTCAAGTATATAAAGTCCATTCAGTAGGTTCCCAACACCATATAAAACATTTTTATTATAAATAGAACAACTGTTGTTCTTTATTATAATATCAAAACCATCCATATCCAATACAGAAATTGAAATAATGTTTCTAATGAGTGTCGGAACATAATAACAATTATTTAAACTAATGAACTTTCCCGAAGGCAGTGCTAAACAATAAGTCCCTACAGCTAATGCAGCAACCTTTGCTCCATTTCCCACTCGTAGGACGACTTCATCCTTGTTCAGCTTTCTATTTCTGCTTAGTCCCTGCATATTATTATATATGTGAGAACCACAGCCGGTATCCAATACCCAAGTAGAATTTTGACTTTCAGAAAAATTAATTTCAATCATGAACAAACCTAGATCAGAAGTCGAAGCTTCTCCAAGCTTCTTTTGGTCCGCAAGATACTGCTTGCAGTTCCTCTTCCAATGTCCCGGCTTGTTGCAGTGGTAGCAAACTCCTTTGCTATCTGGATCAGGTTTCTTCTTATCCTTTCTCTTCGCCTTGCCCTTAGCCTTCTTGTCTTTCTTCTTTTCAGAAGATACCTTGGGCCTCTTCCTTTTCTTGGAAGAATCATCCACCAGTAAGACTTGGTTCTTGTTGGATGAGAAGTGACCTTCAGCTGTTTTCAACATGTTAAGTAACTCAGGCAAGCTGACGTCCAACTTATTCATGTGAAAATTCACAACAAATTGTGAGAAGGTGTCCGGGAGTGACTGCAAGATCAAATCTTGACTTAACTCCCCATCCATCACGAACCCAAGCTGTCCAAGTTGTTCAATCAGATTGATCATCTTAAGGACATGAGTCTCAACAGCAGTGCCCTCGGTCATACGAGATCGGAAGAGCTCCTTAGATATCTGATATCTAGCAGTCCTACTTTGCTCACCATACAACTCTTTGAGGTGCAGCAATATAGTAGGAGCATCCATAGTTTCATGCTGACGCTGAAGCTCGTTACTCATGGATGCGAGCATGATGCATTGAGCCAAGATTGCATCATCTTGCCACTTTCTAAAAGTAGCAATCTCTTCCTCAGAGGCTGTTTCTGCAACATTTGCAGGGACTGGCGAATTTAGGACATAAGAAATCTTTTCAGCAGTGAGAACAATTCTCAGATTCCTTAACCAGTCCGTGTAATTCGGTCCTACGGTCAGTTTGTTAGCATCAAGTATGCTACGCAGTGATAGTGAGTTTGACATTTTTTAAATTCTGCATGTGAAATAGACAACATTTTAGCATACATTCATTTAATTAATTACCAAAATAAATTAGGTCTTTATTTTAAATTGGTATCTCCCACTATTTTTAATCAAACTATATTACCCTCATTATATAGTTCGGCAAATCTAATTAAAGATTTGCTAGTGAGAATAAGGATCCCATTTCAAATGTATATAGCCTTGTGTGACACAACAAACTATATATAAATAAATAGGTAGACAACTATTGTCAATTACATCACTATGTAACTCCTTGTATTTTGCCTCTTAGATTATTTTGATCAAGTGTGACACATCCGAATCAAAATTATCTAAGTTAAGTCCAACCTAACACTTCCATATATTCGAAAGAAAAACACTGTCCTTGTGTGACACAACAAAACAGTATCGTTCCGTCTATGTATAAGCATCAAATGTGATAAAGCAACATCTTAAATATTTAATACTTGCCTTGTGTGACACAACAAACTCATATTAAATATTTAATACTCTATCGCTTTACCATTCTAGAAGGCGACGTTCGATATTCCAAATATCTTTGAACGCTTAGGACTTAATATAATTACTTTGAGGGATTTGTTATTATTAGTCTCATCTTGTTTAGCGCGCATACACATATATATATAAAATACGCGTCATATTATTTGACATGCGAAGCATGTGGGATAATATATAATATATATATACTAAGCATGCACATATAGAATACTATATTCTACCCGGATTGATTATGGACTTTTATTCTAGTTTGGTTCACTAGAGCCACCAAGTGAACCAAAGGTCAAACCTAGGGTGCAAGAATTAAATTTAAATATAACTATTACATTTAAATCCCGGGCTCCATTACAAACGGGTCTTCAAGCGCTCCTTGCTCCTTGGTCTCCAATTCTTCAAAATTAATTCTAACTAATCCTATTACATAAACTATTTAAAATAAATAGAAACCTTGATCAGCAGTCAAGGGGAAGTACATAGGAGGGAGATAGAATTTACATTAAGAAAAATTAGAGAAGACGAGGTACGCAGACCCCATTTATAAAAACCCATACATTCAAGCATCCTCTAAAATAATTCCAATCACACATTGGTCAATAATCCATAATCAATCCCTATTTATTATCATACATATCTCTATATGTATCAATAAATAACATTCATCTCATGAATAATAAAATCATTCTACACATATATGAGTATCATTTAATGGGCAATTTTAAGTTGCATGAAATCCAATTTCAAGATTAAAATGCTAGACAAAAAGATCTTGAGGACAGGGCGTTATTGGTTAACGCTGAAAGCCGATTGCAATGATCATGTCAAACGGTGTTACCAATGCCAGGCGCACGGTAATGTGATCCATACGCCTCCCAATGAACTGCATTGTATGACCTCCCCGTGGCCGTTTTCAATGTGGGGAATGGATGTGATCGGACCAATAGAACCCAAAGCAAGCAACGGACACCGATTCATTTTCGTCATGATCGACTACTTCACCAAATGGGTAGAAGCAGCTTCTTTCCCCAAAGTAACCCAGGAGGTCATCGTCGGTTTCATCAGGAATAATGTCATTTGTCGATACGGGCAACCTGAGGTTTTGGTCTCCGACAATGCCAAGAATTTAAACAACGCCCTCATGAAGGGACTGTGCGACCAGTTTAAGATCAAACACCTCAATTCCGTCATTTACCGTCCTAAGATGAATGGGGTAGTGGAGGCTGCAAATAAGAACATCGAGAAGATCATGGCAAAAATGTCCGCTAATCATCGGGGTGTTAGGTTTGTATGTAACGCAAACATGCAATCAGATTACATAAATAGAGCGGAAGCGCGACAAAACGGATTTTAAAATTTTTATACAAACCATCACCATGATCGTTCTTTATGCACAATTATTAATTAAACGAAAGAAATAGAGAATAAGAATTATACCCTTGTAGAATTCTAGCTTCCTCAGGTACAAGTTCAACTCCAATTCCTTCGCGTTCTCCTTGAATTCAACGGTGTGATTCTTTCCTTTGATCAATGTTAGCCACCCAAGTGTTTGGCCTCTAGAGGTGATCCACCAAGGAAGAACAAATATTCAAGAAGTTGGGTGTTTGGCAAAACCCTAGTTTCTATCTCTATAGAAATTGTAAGTACTCTCCACAATCTAATGTAAGAGTGTGTAACCCTAATCTATGATAAGACTTCTCTTATTTATAGATGTAGGAAAACCCCTTCCCTAAACTATTTAGGATTTAGGGTTTCTATTTTAATTAAACTCCTTTAATTATATTCCTAATCCAATTAGGAATTAATGAGAGAGAGAGTACTTCTATTAATTAATTCCCAATCCCTATTAGGAATTAAATAATAGTTATATTAATTAATTCCCAATCCCTATTAGGAATTAAATAATAGTAATATTAATTAATTCCCAATCCCTATTAGGAATTAAATAATAGTAATAGTAATAATAATAATAAGACTCCTCTTATTAATTTATATTTAATATTTCCAAAATATTAAATAATAAATATTAAGCTATTTAATTTATTCTATCTCCATAGATTAAATTAAATACACTTAACTTATTATTACAATTATGCCATTTACTTCTTAAATAAATATTTTCCTTTTGCGGTGTGACCCTTTAGGTTCTCCATATTAAACCGGTTGTGAATAAATCAATTAGAACAATTCTAATCTTATTTAAATAAATAAATTAAACTATTTAATTCATTTAAATAAATAATATTTATTCTACAATAAGGGTAAGCCCCCTTAGCGATCAACGACTTTCCAGATAATATAGATTTCAACATTAATCACAAAAGAACCTTTGAGTAAATAGTTACCGTACAATTCAATCCTTCTACCATACAATGTCCCAATTAAATATAAGACATGGAATTTCTGTCAAGTCTTATTTTATTTAATTATATGTATTTCGATTCCCAAATGCACAACTCTAAATAATGCAAATTAGAAACTCCTTTCTAATTTCATTCTGCCTTGGCCAAGGACTACTGAGTTATCATTTATCGAATCACATAGGACATTCACATCTTTTACTAGACGTGGTAGATTCTTTGTTGATTATTCACCTATCTCCATGTACAACTTATTATACCCAATCATACCCTTTGATATACCCTAAAGGTCTTAAGGGACATGTCAAAGTATAACTTATCATACACAAGATACTATGATGATCTCAAGTCTAAGGATCACTTGTACTACTATCACTAGAGGAATTCCTATTGACAGCCGAGTAAAACTCCATTAGGTATTCCTTAGCGAATCACGTTCAGTGAACTTATTCTCCAATAAGCACCTACATACTTGCTTTAGTGTCTCCACACAAATGATTATGAGATCAATCATCCTCTTCATAAGAGCAAGCAACGTATGTACTAATCTATCAGGATTCACTAATCCCCAATTCAGTAATCCAACGATTAGGAACAATTTTAGTTTTTGAGCTATCTTGAATTTAGATCTCATTAGCATGATCACCATCATGATTCTAAAAGCATTGCTCAAAACTATGGGTTTATCACATTTAATATAACAGCACCATGTAGATAATATAAAATGCCTTTTAATAAAAATCAATTCCTTTATTAAATAAATGAATAAGATTACAAAGTATATGCTACATCATATCAAATATGATTGGCTTGTGTGCATACTACTTTCACGGGGATGGCCGGATTTGCTACCCCTCACCCTGCTAGCATACCGAACATCAACGCGTACTTCCACAGGGGCAACCCCTTACGCTTTGGTGTATGGAATGGAGGCTGTTCTGCCAATTGAGGTTGAGATGACGTCCCTCAGAATAGTGATCGATGCTCAGATAGGCGAGGAGGATTGGATGCAAAGTCGATATGACTAATTGGCCCTAATTGATGAAAGGAGGGTGGCTGCTGTGTGGCACGGGCAGTTATATCAACAAAGGATCTCGCGATCATACGACAAAAGGATAAGACCTCGGAAGTTCAAAGAAAATGATTTGGTGCTAAAAAGAGTCATGCCTTGTCAAGACGAAGCCAAGGGGAAATTTGCCCCGAACTGGGAAGGGCCATTTGTGATTAAGAAAGTGCTATCCGGAGGAGCCCTCATATTGCAAGAAATGGATGGTGAGATATTTCCATAATCCCTCAATTCTGACTCGGTGAAGCGGTTCTACGCTTGAATCATCAGTTCCCTTTTTCTTTTGAGGAGCGAACTACGTAGGACCTGATCTCCCAACTTGTGGGGGTACGTAGGCAGCCATCATGGCGCGGTCCGATCCATTAAAAATAATCCTTTCCCTAACCAAAACCAATTCCCAATAGCCAGAAAAAGCCTTCCTCTACCCTCGAAACCTTCCCGATACCAGCCCTAATCAGATTCGTCCCGAGGAACATAAACCTAGCCCAACCAAACAGTTAGCCAAAATCTAAAACTCAATCCGATGAAATCAACAGGGCGGGCGGCAATATTTGTCAAATCTCCATCAAGACTGGAGAAGAGAAAGAAAGCGAAATGTCAAAATCATGGTCAGCTAGATAAAATGAAGATCAAATGAAAGGCAGCGATACGACAAAAAGGGAAAATGACTGAATTTAAATGCATGTCTACATATATAAGTTATTTTGTTACAAGATTTCTCTTTCGATAATCGATGAAACTAACATAGTCTATGCAGGAAATAAAATAATCTACAAATCTGAAACTAGCTGAAGCAGGATGGACAAAGTAGTGGATAGATCTGAAGCATCAGTATCCCCTGCAATCTGCTGCCCCATCATATCAATACGATCCAGTAAAGCAGTGGCTCGGCTGACAGTCCCAAAATGAGCATCTACAACTACCCTGGTCTGAAATACAATGGCCTCTCTGTCAGCAATGGTAGCGTCTCTAGCCCGAATGGCATCATCTCTCTCGACAAGAGCGGCATCCCTCTCGGCCTCAGCAGTAATCAGGGCCAGGCGGAGTTGGGTATCCTCAGTAACCCGACTGAAAGTAGTATGCACACAAGCCAATCATATTTGATATGATGCAGCATATACTTTGTAATCTTATTCGATTATTAAAGGCATTTTACTTTATCAACATAGTGCTGTTATATTAAATGTGATAAACCCATAGTTTTGAGCAATGCTTTTAGAATCATGATGGTGATCATGCTAATGAGATCTAAATTCAAGATAGCTCACAAACTAAAATCGTTCCTAATCGTTGGATTACTAAAAAGGGGATTAGTGTGATTAATGTTGAAATCTATATTATCTGGAAAGTCGTTGATCGCTAAGGGGGCTTACCCTTATTGTAGAATAAATATTATTTATTTAAATGAATTAAATAGTTTAATTTATTTATTTAAATAAAATTAGAATTGTTCTAATTGATTTATTCACAACCGGTTTAATATGGAGAACCTAAAGGGTCACACCGCAAAAGGAAAATATTTATTTAAGAAGTAAATGGCATAATCGTAATAATAAGTTAAGTGTATTTAATTTAATCTATGGAGATAGAATAAATTAAATAGCTTAATATTTATTATTTAATATTTTGGAAATATTAAATATAAATTAATAAGAGGAGTCTTATTATTATAATTACTATTACTATTATTTAATTCCTAATAGGGATTGGGAATTAATTAATAGAAGTACTCTCTCATGAATTCCTAATTGGATTAGGAGTTCAATTAATTAAAGGAGTTTAATTAAAATAAAAACCCTAATCCTAAATAGTTTAGGAGGGTTCCCTATATCTATAAATAAGAGGAGTCTTATTATGATTTGGGGTTAGACAATTTACACACTCTTGCATAAGAATTGTAGAGAGTACTTATAATTTCTATAGAGATAGAAACTAGGGTTTTGCCAACACCCATCTTCTTGAACAAGTATTATTCCTTGGTGGATCACCTCTAGAGGCCAAACACTTGGGTGGCTAACGTTGATCAAAGGAAGGAATTTAATCGGTGGAATTCAAGGAGAACGCGAAGCAATTGGAGGTGAACTTGTACCTGAGGAAGCTAGAATTCTACAAGGGTATAATTCTTATTCTCCATCTATTTCGTTTAATTAATAATTGTGCATAAAGAAAGATCATGGTGATGGTTTGTATAAAATTTTAAAATCTGATTTTATCGCGCTTCCGCACTATTTATGTAATTTGATTACATATTCGCGCTATGTACAAACCTAACAGTGGTATCAAGAGCCAAACTTTATGCGAATTATTAATTGTTTTGATTCTGTATATACATTGATATGTGTTAAGAACAATTTAATTGGGCATAATTGTTTGTGTACAATTATTTTATTTATTTTATTTATTTTTTTATTTATTTTGATTTTATTTATTTTCAATTAAGATAAAAGGTTTATTTTGAATTGGAATATAATTAAAATTAAAAGTTTTATTTGAACTTGGAATTGGATTCTACGTTAACTAGAATAAAGGAGTTTATTCATATATGGAATAGGATTCCATGTTTCCTAGAATAAAGGAGTTTATTCACATATGGAATAGGATTCCATGTTTCCTAGAATAAAGGAGTTTATTCACATATGGAATAGGATTCCATGTTTCCTAGAATAAAGGAGTTTATTCACATATGGAATAGGATTCCATGTTTCCTTAAAAAATAAATATGTTTATTTTGATAAGGAATAGGATTCAACATATTTTATTTTCCAATAATTTTAAGTTAAAAATAAAGGTGTTTATTTTAAACTTGAAATTGGTTTCCATATTAATTAAAATAAAGGAGTTTATTTTGATTTGGAATTTGATTAAAAATAAAGGAGTTTATTTTTATTCAAAAAAAAAAAAAAAATTGGATAAATTAAAATAAAAGAGTTTATTTTGATTTGGAATATGATTAAAATAAAGAAGTTTATTTTAATTAAAATTGGATTTCATGATAACTAATTAGAGTTGGAATTGGATTCCATGATAACTAATTGGAGTTGAAATTGAATTTTATACTAACTAATATTGCCCATTAAATGATATCAATGCATATATGGAATGGTTTTATTATTCATGAGATGAATGTTATTTATTGATACATATGGAGATATGTATGATAATAAATAGGGATTGATTATGGACTACTGACCAATGTGTGATTGGATTTATTTTAGTGGATGCTTGAATGAATGGGTTTTTATAAATGGGGCTTGCGTACCTCGTCTTCTCTAATTTTTCTTAATGTAAATTCTATCTCCCTCCTATGTACTTCCCCTTGACTGCTGATCAAGGTTTCTATTTATTGTAAATAGTTTTTGTAATAGGACTAATTAGAATTAATTTTGAAGAATTGAAGACAAAGGAGCAAGGAGCGCTTGAAGACCCGTTTGTAATGGAGCCCGGTTTTAAATGTAATAGTTATATTTAAATTTTGTTCTTGCACCTTAGGTTTGACCTTTTGGTTCACTTGGTGGCTCTAGTGAACCAAACTAGAATAAAAGTCCATAATCAATCCGGGTAGAATATAGTATTCTATATGTGCATGCTTGCTATGTATATATTATATATTATACAACATGCTTCGCATGTTAAATAATATGACGCGTATTTTATATATATATGTGCATGCACGCTAAACAAGATGAGAAAAATAATAACAAACCCCTCAAAGCAATAATATTAAGTCCTAAGCGTTCAAAGATATTTGGAATATCGAACGTCGCCTTCTAGCATGGTAAAGCAATAGAGTATTAAAATATTTAATATGAGTTTGTTGTGTCACACAAGGCAAGTATTAAATATTTAAGATGTTGCTTTATCACATTTGATGCTTATACATAGACTGAACGATGTTGTTTTGTTGTGTCACACAAGGACAGTGTTTTTCTTTCGAATATATGGAAGTGCTAGGTTGGACTTAACTTGGATAATTTTGATTCGGATGTGTCACACTTGATCAAAATAATCTAAGAGGCAAATTAAAAGGAGTTACATAGTGATGTAATTGACAATAGTTGTCTACCTATTTATTTATATATCGTTTATTGTGTCACACAAGGCTATATACATTTGAAATGGGATCCTTATTCTCACTAGAAAATCTTTAATTAGATTTGCCGAACTGTATATTGAGGGTAATATAGTTTGATGAAAATAGTGGGAGATACCAATTTAAAATAAAGACCTAATTTATTTTGGTAATTAATTAAAAATGAATGTATGCTAAAATGTTGTTAAATTACAAATTCATTTACAGAATTTTACGATGTCTAATTCACTATCACTGCATAGCATATTAGATGCTAATTAATTGGACCGTATTAAAAGGACTGGTTAAAGAATTTGAGAATAGTTCTCAAGGCTGAAAAGCTATCTTATGTCCTTAATATGCCTATCCATGCAATGGTTGCAGACAATGCCTCAGAGGAAGAGATTGCTACTTTTAGAAAATGGCAAGATGATGCACAGTTGGCTCAATGCATCATGCTCGCATCCATGGGTAACGAGCTTCAGCATCAGCATGAAACTATGGATGCTCCTACTATACTCCTGCACCTTCAAGGAGTTGAAGGGTGAGGAAAGTAGGACTATTAGATATCAGATATCTAAGGAGCTCTTCCGATCTAGAATGACCGATGGCACTACAGTACAGATATATGTCCTAAAATGATCAATCTGATTGAACAATTGAGACAACTGGGTTTTAATGGATGGAGAGTTGATCCAAGATTTGATCTTGCAATCACTTCCAGACTCTTTTCTCACAAATTGTTGTGAATTTTCACATGAACAAGCTATATGTCAGCCTGCCTGAGTTGCTTAAACATGTTGAAAAACTGTAAAGAGTCACTTTCCAACCAAGAAAAGACCAAGTCTTACTGGTAGATGTTTCTTCCAGGAAGTGGAAGAGGACCAAAGGATCTTCTTAAAAGAAGAACAATTCAAGAAGGTAAATGGAAAGGCAAAAACAAAGGATAATAAGAACAAGACTGATGCAGATAGCAAAGGAGTTTGCTTCCACTGCAATAAGCCTGGATACTGGAAAGAAAAACTGTAAGGAGAATCTTACAGAGGCTAACCAGAAGAAGCTTAATGAAGCTTCGGTTACAGATATAGATTTGTTCATGATTAAAAATAAATTTTTCTATAAGTCAAGGTTCTACTTGGGTATTGGATACCGGCCGTAGTTCTCACGTATGCAATCCAATGCAGAGACTAAGCAGAAGTAGAAAGCTAAACAAAGTAGTAATCTTATGTGGAGAATGAAGCAATGGTTGCTGCATTAACCGTAAGAACTTATAGTTTAGCATTGCCTACGGGCAAGTCTATTAAGTTAATAAGTTGTTATTATGTTCCAGTTCTCTTTAGAAACATTATTACTTCCGTTGTTGGACAAGGAAGGTTATGGTATTATATTTAAGAACAATTGTTGTTCTATTTATAATGATAATGTTTTGTTTGAAACTGGAAGATTACTTGATAGACTTTGTATACTTGACTTACATGAAAATTATTTTGCAAATTGAACAAACTAGTAAAAGAAAAGGGGGTGGTCATTCAAAGAGTTGAATGTGTTTATTTGATGAAATACAAGTCTGAATCATTTGAAATGTTCAAAGAATTCAGAAGTGAAACATATTGACAAAGTATTAAGATTCTTTAATCAGATCGAGGAAAGAATACTTGTACAATGAGTTTCTAGATCATCTCAAAATGGTATTTTCTCATAATGGACACTTCCTGATACGCAATAATTAATTGGTGTATCTAAAAGGAGAAATTGTACCTTGTTGGACATGGTGCAGTCCATAATGATTTTTTACCGACATTCTAGTATCCATCTGGGGTTATGCCCTAGAAACGGCTGCATATCTACAAAATAAGGTAACCTCAAAAATCTGGCCCCAATACTCCATAAAGGTTATGGATAGGGAGGATTCCTATTCTTAAGTATGTTAAGATAAGGGGTTGTCCAACTTATGTGAAAAGGTTTCAAAGATAAGTTTGGGACAAAATCTGACAAGTGCAGATTTGTGGAATATCCTAAAGAAAGTTTAGGGTATTATTACTATAATCCTACACGCTGCCTTCTTAGATAAAGGTGTTTATCATTGAAGAAGCTAGTGGGAGGGTAATAGATCTTGAAGGAGTTCAAGAACCACAAAGCACTTTAAGTCGAACCGAGGAACCTGTAGATAGACCTATTGTACCACAACCGAATCGTAAATCTGGAAGAGTACCGAAGATACCTGGGAGGTATGGATTCATCATAGAGGATGATGATGAGGTACGCATCATAGAGGATGATGATCCAGTTATATAAACGATAAGGCTATGAGTATAAGATACTCAGAGAAATGGTAGATGGCTATGAAATCCGAAATGGACTCCATGTATGAGAACCAAGTATAGACTCTGGTTACTCCACATAAGGGCTTAGTGCTTAGAGTGTGAATATGGGTATTTTAAGAGAAAGACTAGGGCAAATGGCAAGGTAGAGACCTATAAGACCAGACTTGTTTAAAAGGTTTTTCAAGTCAAGGAGTTGACTGTGATAAAACCTTATTACCGGGTAATGCTCAAGTCCATTTGGATTTTACTTGCGATTGCAGCTTATTACGAAATCTGGCAAAATGGATGTGGAGACGTCCTTCCTTAGTGAAGACTTGAGGAGAATGTATGTATGATACAGCCAGAGGAATTTGTTTCAAAGGTTGAAGCAAATCGTGTTTTAAGCTACAATGATCCATTGATGGATTGAAGCAAGCTTCTCAAAGATGGAACATTCATTTTGATGAGACAATCAAAAGAGTTTGATTTTATCAAAAACGGGAATGAACCTAGTGTATACAAAAGGGTCAGTGGGAGCGCTGTGACATTCTTGGTATTATATGTTGATATACTACTGACAAGGAATAACACACCAATGCTACAATCAATAAAGATAAAATTGTCTAAACATTCCTCCATGAATGACTTGGGAGGAGCATCCTATAAATTGGGGATATAAGTCTATATAGATAGATTTAAAAGGATGTTCGGCTTGACCCAAGGAACGTATATTCATTTGATGCTAAAGGCGTTTAGCATGGCAAACTCCAAGAGAAGTCTCATGATGATGAGTCATGGAGTGTATCTCTTTAAATTGTCTCCAATTAAAAGAGAGATCGCATGAGTTACTATCATGTATGCAGTGAATATACAAGGCCTGATGTTGATCAGTCATATTCTGGAGATGATCACTATAAGACGGTGATAAACATCTTTAGGTACTTAACCGGTACTGAAGATGTGATTATGATTCATGGTAGGTCTGAATTAAAACTAGAGGGCTAAACAGACTCAAGTTTTTCAGACTGACCAAGACGATAACAAATCCACTTTAAGGTAAATCGTTACCTTGAAAGGTGGTGCAGTGAATCGGAAAGGTTCCAAACAGCAAAGAGTTGCTGGTTTAGTGACAAAGACAAAGTATATAGCTGTAAATGAAGCTGCAAGTTGACTGTTTGGATGAAAAGTTCATCACAGAACTAGGAATAGTTCCTAAGTCTCATCTTGGATTCAAACATGTGTTGCGGCACTTTCATTTGATTAGTGGAATCATTGAAAGAGAAGAAGTCACTATAGAGATAGTGGACTCTCAAGAACAACATTGCATATCCATTTACTGAAACTTTATCCAAACAGCAGGATGATCGTCACTTAGAGAAGAAGGGTATTAGATACCATGACGATTGGCTTTAGTGCAAGTGGGAGATTGAAAGTAGTATGCACACAAGCCAATCATATTTGATATGATGCAGCATATACTTTGTAATCTTATTCGATTATTAAAGGCATTTTACTTTATCAACATAGTGCTGTTATATTAAATGTGATAAACCCATAGTTTTGAGCAATGCTTTTAGAATCATGATGGTGATCATGCTAATGAGATCTAAATTCAAGATAGCTCACAAACTAAAATCGTTCCTAATCGTTGGATTACTAAAAAGGGGATTAGTGAATCCGGATAGATTAGTACATACGTTGCTTGCTCTTATGAAGAGGATGATTGATCTCATAATCATTTGTGTGGAGACACTAAAGCAAGTATGTAGGTGCTTATTAGAGAATAAGTTCACTGAAACGTGGCTCGCTAAGGAATACCTAATGGAGTTTTACTCGCCTGTCAATAGGAATTCCTCTAGTGATAGTAGTACAAGTGATCCTTGGACTTGAGATCATCATAGTATCTTGTGTATGATGAGTTTATACTTTGACATGTCCCTTAAGACCCTGAGGGTATATTAAAGGGTATGATTGGGTATAATAAGTTATACATGGAGATAGGTGAATGATCAACAAATAATCTACCACTTCTAGTAAAAGGAGAGAATGTCCTATGTGATTCGATAAATGACGACTCAGAAGTCTTTGGCCAAAGCAGAATGAAATTAGAAAGGAGTTTTCTAATTTGCATTAATTAGAGTTGTGCATTTCAGAATCGAAATACATATAATTAAATAAAATAAGACTTGACAGTAATTCCATGTCTTATATTTAATTGGGACATTGTATGGTAGAAGGATTGAATTGTACGGTAACTATTCACTGAAAGGTTCTTTTGTGATTAATGTTGAAATCTATATTATCTGGAAAGTCGTTGATCGCTAAGGGGGCTTACCCTTATTGTAGAATAAATATTATTTATTTAAATGAATTAAATAGTTTAATTTATTTATTTAAATAAAAATTAGAATTGTTCTAATTGATTTATTCACAACCGGTTTAATATGGAGAACCTAAAGGGTCACACCGCAAAAGGAAAATATTTATTTAAGAAGTAAATGGCATAATCGTAATAATAAGTTAAGTGTATTTAATTTAATCTATGGAGATAGAATAAATTAAATAGCTTAATATTTATTATTTAATATTTTGGAAATATTAAATATAAATTAATAAGAGGAGTCTTATTATTATTATTACTATTACTATTATTTAATTCCTAATAGGGATTGGGAATTAATTAATAGAAGTACTCTCTCATGAATTCCTAATTGGATTAGGAGTTCAATTAATTAAAGGAGTTTAATTAAAATAAAAACCCTAATCCTAAATAGTTTAGGAGGGTTCCCTATATCTATAAATAAGAGGAGTCTTATTATGATTTGGGGTTAGACAATTTACACACTCTTGCATAAGAATTGTAGAGAGTACTTATAATTTCTATAGAGATAGAAACTAGGGTTTTGCCAACACCCATCTTCTTGAACAAGTATTATTCCTTGGTGGATCACCTCTAGAGGCCAAACACTTGGGTGGCTAACGTTGATCAAAGGAAGGAATTTAATCGGTGGAATTCAAGGAGAACGCGAAGCAATTGGAGGTGAACTTGTACCTGAGGAAGCTAGAATTCTACAAGGGTATAATTCTTATTCTCCATCTATTTCGTTTAATTAATAATTGTGCATAAAGAAAGATCATGGTGATGGTTTGTATAAAATTTTAAAATCTGATTTTATCGCGCTTCCGCACTATTTATGTAATTTGATTGCATATTCGCGCTATGTACAAACCTAACACCGACTTGGGGCAGAATCAGCTGAGATGGAGTGGTCTGTGGTATCCTCTGGGAAAATCACTCCAGAGTCATCAAAGGCCCTAGTCTGACTCAAACCAACCGGATCCGAGTCTCCGCGCAACCACTGCACGTAAGCAAATGTCTGGATGTGGCAGCTCTCACTATATTCGGCAAAGATCCTGCGAGACCAAAGATCGTATACCCGCAGTAGATCCCTCTCTGTACGGGATGATATAAGGAATCGGTATGCGGCTGCACCCGCGAAAGGGTGTAAATCCTGTGTCTGATCAAACTCCCCATAACCGCCAAGGGATGATAAGTCGTCACGCCCCTCAAGCCAGCAATGGGAATGAAGTCCAGGTCAGGCACGTGAGTTAAGAAGCTCATAAAGGAGCAATAGCCCGAATAGACCAGTAGATGAAAGGGTTCCTCAATGACCGACAAAAATGATGTCCAGGAGGCCACATCAGTACAGCTCACGGGTCGAAACGAAAACTGCGTGGCTATGTCATGGCTGAAGCAAAACCCTTGGCGACGGAAATGGCCGATGGGACTGAGATGACTCATGAACCACACGTATAACAAAGTCGAGCTCCCTCTGAATACGCTACCTCGGAAAGACTGGCAATATGAGGCTGATATGTAGGTATCTGCCAATATCATGGGAAAAATGGTGTGATCCTCCTGAAGGGCTCTAACGGTTTCAACAACCCGCATGTCCAAATGATCGGGTCCTGCGAGCAAGTACAAAACTGAGACGACACAGGCCATCAGAACGTCTACTCTCAAGGCACCCCAGCGCTCCTCGGACACGGAAAAATCGCCGAAGAAAAGACAAAAACTATCGGGTGATCCAAATCGGTCAATCAAGAACTGAAGGGGAACCAGATGGTCTGATGTGATCACCGGTAACAAGACAGCGCTCCGCAAACCGGTGAAAGTCAAGAATTGACGGCGCATGGAACCAACTGTAACCCTAGCACAAGGGCCATCCAAAGGCAAGCCGGTGAAGCGGGCATACTCCTCAAGGGTAGGGGTCATCTCCACTGTCCCCAACCTGAATACCTGACAGGCGGGGGCCCAGTAGCTCAGAATACCCTCCACAAAGCCAGCCGGCACCTGAAAGGATAATAAGGACCAAGAATGTCCTAAAAGGCCATCTGTGATAACCCTATCGGCCGGCGATAAACTGTCCAACCAGCGGAGGAGACTACCGACCAACCTTGTGGGAGGAATGGAATCCAAACGTACCACGACATCTGAGGACGACATCTGTGAAAAAAATAGTATCAGAAAGACTGTACAGGGGTCATTTTCTATCCGTGAAAAAGAGGCATGCATCATACAGTTAATAATAGGGAAAATAAATTTCATAGATATAAAAGATAAAAACTGTGCATAAATGAGTAAATGAGTTTAGTACATAGTGCATAAAATGAAAAAAAAATTAAATCTAAACAAGTGCGGGTACAAAAGCCCTATCCTATTCTGATCTAAATAAAATCAATCTCATCTATAAAAGCATGATCCTCGAACTGATCCCCTGGGGTCGTCGAAGTCGGAGGACCAAAGTTCATGTTAGGGATGTATGGCTGCGCTGTGGCATCAGATGAGCTCGGGCCCGCATCATAACCAGCACCGTCAGGATCGTAGGCATAAGCATCCTCTGGAGTCCAGCCCAACACCCGAAGATATAGAGACAGCTGGTCTACCTGACGGTTCAGAGTGGCAATCTGCTCAGCATGGGTAGGGCTCCGAACGCAGGCTGCCCAGTCAGTCATCATCACCGAGCCGGGGCCCATATCCCCGAGGAAGAATGTGGCCCGGGTCTGAGGACCGATAGTGCGGGGCACCCACCAAGTACGGAAAGCATCACTCGTACTGGGACCCGTAGAAAGCATCCGACCGTCCTCCCCTACGAGCATGATCTCCGAAGGCTGAGAATCCAACGGCCAGGAGGTAGTGAAAGGAAGGGAATGCGGGATGCGGATCTCTCCAGTGACGCATCAGAATGCGCGCTCTCCCAGGTACATCACCCATCCACCAACACTCTGCAAAGTGAGGCGACGGGTGGAAAGCTCGAACTCTGGGCCAGAAAGATGCCCATCAGCAAACCCCACATTCAGATGCTCGGAGAGGTAGGGAACCCAGATGACATCAGCAGTCGTGATCAGCTCCAGCTGGATGCGGCAGTGTGCAAAGCTGCCAGATACCGGGACCTCCTCCAAAGTGCTATGATGCCATCGCCGGCCCCGGGGATAAGTGTCCAGGCCAAGAGTAGTGACAGGCCTCAGACATGGGAGACGCTCGTAGGCCCATAACTGCGAACAGAAACAGTGAAAAGCATGAGTAACCGACAAATGCAGAAAAGAGAAATAAATGAAGGAAAGTCCAGTGGGAAAAGAGGAAAATAAGCCTCACCAGCAAGAAGTGATAGAATCCGAGCCAAGCATCTGTCTGGCCCTCCGAACGTAGACGCAGACTGTGGAGGAAATAAGCAAAGGTGAATGACCCCCAATCATAGTCACTGATACGGTCCACGTCTCTGACAGCTCCTACGACGCTGAAATGAATGGTGGAGGAGTTGTTCCCTAGGAAACAACCCCTCATAATGGTCAGGAATAAGCACCGTAGTAGAATGTCCCGAGTGCCCTGATCCGCTGGAATAGGCAACGCGTAGAGACCCCCGACAGCATCGACAGCCAAGGCACCGGACTGAATACTACGGGCCTTAAAGACCCGGTCCTCAGCAGCGAAGCCTAATAAAGCCCGGACCTCCGCTGGAGTGATGTCAAGATCCAGAGGGACGCGGGATCCAATGAACTCGATGCCCGTGATGTACCTCCAGTCCTAGGGAGTCAGCACAACCTCACAGTAAAGAAGGTGAAGAGACTGCGTCTGGTGGAACCAGCGCTCGGATAAGGCCCTCATGTAACCCAGGGGCACTAGCGGGGAATGATGGTGAAGAAGTGACGAAAGCCCCAGGGGTCCACCACCGCCCGGTACTCGCTGTGCAGAGCTGTATAGAGGGAGTAGATGTTGAACCAGTTGCCCCTCGGCTAAGTAAACTCTGGCACCTATGGCAATCACCAATGGGTCAGTCCAGGTAGAACTGGAATTGAGAAATTGAAAATGAAATGAGAATAGAATTGAATATACCTCATTAGCTACAAGAGATGCCGAGGGGTGACGACTGAGATCCCGACCCAATAGATCGGGTATCTGCACAGGGGCGCCAGAAAGGGCGCGGTGAAGAGATGGGGCCGGTGCGCTGGAAGATGGCCCCTCTGCGGCAACCTCCAGGAGGACAGCCTCCTCCACATCCGGATGATCGGGACGGATGACAGCCTCCGCCAAGCGGCGAGCCTGACGGGTCCGAGGAAGAACAGGGGTAGGTGCAGCCCTACGACGGTGAACACCCGAGGTCCGAGACGCAGAAGAGCTACTAGGAGCGTTGGGATCCATGGCTGGAACAGAACAGGCAAGGAGGGAGGTAAGTTCCCTTTTTTTTAATTTATGCCACAAATATTCCAATATTTATCGTAGAATTAATGCAACATGATGCATGTTTATTATGTACAAAAAAAAAAAAAAATTCGGCAGAGTTCCGTCTGTAAAATGGACATCCCAGGCATAAGCCAAACATGTTTTCCATCAATCCAAGCCTCAAACAGATCAAAATTGCATTCATATGTGTAATTACAACATGTAAAGGACCATAATGCATGATTTTCTCCCCAAAAAAAAAAAAAGGAACAGCAGATATGTGGGACCGCATCATGAACATAAAATAGGACTCACACAGTTGATACATAGCATGTATATATGATAATACATAGCATAGCATTGTAAAGCATACATTTTATCTCTAAACATGCAAATAGCCAAATGTATAGCAAAACATTGACGAAATTGAAAAGTGAACGGTCAAAGTGTTACCTGTAGCGCGTAGATCGATCCTACCGGAGCAGTTTTTGCAGAAAGGTTGGAAAACTCGGCAAAAGGCCCTTGCAAACGAGCAAAATCGTAGGAATCTATGTGGGGTAGGATGTTGAAAGTGACAGATCTGGAAGTGGCGAGCCGCATAAGAATCCCGATCTTGGCCGCAGATCCATCTGCGGCTGGCCCTGGTGGGTCCCCCTGTTTCCCTTGCAGCCGTGTGATGTGTTTAGTGAAAATAAATTACGAGATGGGTGACCGGCGACGATACCCGGCCCCGACAAGACAATCGACCGGCGACGATAACCGGCGATTACGAGATGGGTGACCGGCGACGATACCCGGCCCTGACAAGACAATCGACCAGCGACGATAACCGGCGATTACGAGATGGATGACCGGCGACGAAAATCGGCTCCAACAAGACGATCGACCGGCGACGATAACCGGCGATCACGAGATGGGTGACCGGTGACGATACCCGGGCCCGACGAGACAATCGACCGACGACGATAACCGGCGATTACGAGATGGATGACCGGCGACGATAACCGGCGATCACGAGATGGGTGACCGGCGACGATACCCGGCCAAGACAAGACAATCGACCGACGACGATAACCGGCGATTACGAGATGGATGACCGGCGACGAAAACCGGCTCCAACAAGACGATCGACCGGCGACGATAACCGGCGATCACGAGATGGGTGACCGGCGACGATACCCGGCCCCGACAAGACAATCGACCGGCGACGATAACCGGCGATTACGAGATGGATGACCGGCGACGAAAATCGGCTCCAACAAGACGATCGACCGGCGACGATAACCGGTGATCACGAGATGGGTGACCGGTGACGATACCCGGCCCCGACGAGACAATCGACCGACGACGATAACCGACGATTACGAGATGGATGACCGGCGACGAAAACCGGCTCCAACAAGACGATCGATCGGCGACGATAACCGGCGATCACGAGATGGGTGACCGGCGACGATACCCGGCCAAGACAAGACAATCGACCGACGACGATAACCGGCGATTACGAGATGGATGACCGGCGACGAAAACCGGCTCCAACAAGACGATCGACCGGCGACGATAACCGGCGATCACGAGATGGGTGACCGGCGACGATACCCGGCCCCGACAAGACAATCGACCGACGACGATAACCGGCGATTACGAGATGGATGACCGGCAACGAAAACCGGCTCCAACAAGACGATCGACCGGCGACGATAACCGGCGATCACGAGATGGGTGACCGGCGACAATACCCGGCCCCGACGAGACAATCGACCGGCGACGATAACCGGCGATTACGAGATGGATGACCGGCGACGAAAACCGGCTCTAACAAGACGATCGACTGGCGACGATAACCGGCGATCACGAGATGGGTGACCGGCGACGATACCCGGCCCCGACGAGACAATCGACCGGCGACGATAACCGGCGATTACGAGATGGATGACCGGCGACGAAAACCGGCTCCGACAAGATAACCAACCGGCGACGATACCCGGGGGTTACGAGATGGGTGACCAGCGACGAAACCCGGCCTCGACGAGACGATCATCCGCAGTGACACCCTTTTACGAATGTTTTGCATGCTTTGCATCTTACGCTGCATCATAAGGCATATGTGTTGCATCACGTATGTATTGTCATCCTTGTACACAGTCATTCATGCATCGAGTGTCTATTCTTTATCCTGTTCATTTCATTTAAACATTGCATAAACATGATAAAAAGGGGCAGCTGTAGACACCCATTTTTTGCGTTTCCTATACTAACCGTGACAGGAGGGCAAAAACGTCAAATTAACCAGCTTGCGGAAACGAAGGAGTGGGCACGAGTGCGAACATTCAACACCACCGCGATGATTGGCGACCAAAGCTGACGTAACATTAAGGCCGTCCGAAACGGGCATCCCCGAATGAGGTGGCACGTCTCTCGAAAATTCTCGGACTGCAAAATACGAGCCTGTCAGCGAAAACCGACGTTACGGCACGAAAATCGAGGCGTGGCGCGAAAATCGAGAAAGTCAAACCGTCCAGCCGCGGATTGATCTGCGGCCAATAAGTGCGCCTTTTGAAAACACGGAACTTGAAACCAGGTGAGTGGAAGGCAGGCGGCCAGCCAGCCTATTTCAGCTCATTTCCGTTTCAGCATACAGGGAGTGGAAGGGTTGAGCAGATTTGGAGGAAGAAGAATTCAGCACAGTAGCAGCACGGATTTTGAGAGAGAAATAGCTAAATTTTGCAACAAAATAGGAAGAAAAGAAAGGAAAAAGAGAGAATTTATACTCTTTTAATTTTGATTGTATCAAATATACTTCTTATCCTATTCAAATACACAAGTTTACATCCATTTGAGGTCATTTGCAAGGTGAAAATTCTCTTTGTTATAGCAATTTATATCATATTATTTGGTTAAGTTAAATGTAATTTTCATGTATATTGTTGAACAATCATGGATTAGGGATTATTAGTGAGGGTTCCATCGGAACAAAATTCTTCCTAATAACCCGAGGATATCCAAGTGGTGAAATTTCTAGCTTGTTTATGATGATTTATTGGGTGTAATTTATTTAGATTGTCATTTTCGGATATCATGGTGTATTAGGCAAATCCGTGTTGGTTAGTTTTGTAGTATTCATTTTGTGGGTATGTAGCAATATCGGGTGTGAGCCTAGGAACGCGACCCCGTGGTCCAAATCCGATGATGGACATTTTGATATATGTAATAGATTCAAGATGCTCATTTTTTTGTAACATGTAACCGTCAGGCCTTAAAACGACGCTAAGGCGAGAATCGGGTTTAAGGCCCCGTAGTAGTGGAATATGTGATTGTTGGCGTTCGGGGATGTTTTGATGGCTTACATGCCCATGAATAGCCCCGACGCGTGTTTATGCTTGATTAGATTTTGTGACACGAAAAAATGATTTCTAGGATTAAACGATGAAGGTTTTTTTATTAAAATCAAACAAGCTAGGTTATTAGAATCACGAGGCTAAAAATTGGAAGTGTTAATAAATGTCGATTCCTATTAAACGAGAAGGCCAAAGGAAATCATTTTCAAACATCACTAAAAAAATGGCTTTTATGAATGAACGAAACGTTTTATTAAACCTTTGTGCATAGGGTTAAAGATATCCTAGAAATTGCCCATCATTTTATGAAAGCAATGTATAGATTTCGATTCCTATTTTGACGAAGGTTTAAAAGATTCTTGTTTTGCCAAAAACGACGCCTAATAAAGATCTCATAGTTTTGACAAGTAAAATCAAACCTTTCGCATGAATAAAGGATCTCTCTCGTACTAACGGAAACGACGTTCTAAAACATTCCCAAAATAAAACACGATTTCTCAATAAAAGGCCAAATGTTTCATCTCTCATGAAAGAACTCACCACAACATTCACATAAGCACATACACACACACATATACGCATTTCGTGAATTAAACGATAGGAAAGTATCAAGATTGCGGTAACCGTGTTTCACGGAAGTCGGGGGGTGCCTAACACCTTCCCCTCGCTTAAGCAAGCCCCCAAACTCTATGAATCTCGGTTCGCAGACCAATTAATTCAGAGTCACATATGAGCCAGCGATTTACAAAAAACAAAAACTCGGATGAGTTGGTACATCCATTTCAAATATACCAACTGGCGACTCTAGTTAATTGGCTCATCATAAAAAACGATCTTTCAAAACCCCGTCGACATCAATGCCAACCTTTTCCAAAAATCATTTAATCAAAGGCTAAAAATCGAAAAAGACGAAAAACCGGCGTCGACACTGGACAATCCCAAGTCTTAACATGATTAAGACTAGGTTTCCTCCCTGTCCATATCTCATATTGGGTCTTTGGGACGGATTTGGTAGGTACCTTCTTAAGCAGGTATGGAACCGTTTCTAGGGCATAACCCCAAAAGGATACTGGAAGGTCGGTATAACTCATCATGGAACAAACCATGTCCAACAATGTTCGATTTCTCCTTTCGGATACACCATTCAACCGTGGCGTCCCTGGTGGAGTCCATTGTGAGATTATACCATTTTCTTTAAGACAACTTAGAAACTCATTGGTCAAGTATTTACCTCCTTGATCCGATCGAAGAATCTTAATACTCTTACCAGTTTGCTTCTCTACTTCACTTCTGAATTCTTTGAACTTTTCAAATGATTCAGATTTGTATTTCATTAAATACACATATCCAAATCTAGAATGATCATCAGTGAAAGAAAAAAAATAAGAATACCCTCCTCGTGCATTCGTTGTCATAGGTCCACATACGTGTGTGTGTACCAACGCTAACAACTCTGTAACTCTTTCTCCCTTTCCACTAAAAGGAGATTTAGTCATCTTACCCATGAGACAAGATTCACAAGTTGGATATGATTCGTAATCAGATAGCTCTAAAAGCCCATCTTTATGCAACTTGGTTAATCTTGTTTCATTGATATGACCGAGTCTACAGTGCCACATAAAGGTATAATTAACATCATCTCTTTTTCTTTTCTTAGTTTGTTCAATTTGAAGTATATTTTCATGCAAGTCAAGTATGTAAAGTCCATTCAGTAGATTGCCAACACCATATAAAATATTTTTATTATAAATAGAACAACTGTTGTTCTTTATTATAATATCAAAACCATCCATATCTAATGCAGAAATTGAAATAATGTTTCTAATGAGTGTTGGAACATAATAACAATTATTTAAACTAATGAACTTGCCTGAAGGCAATGCTAAACAATAAGTTCCTACAGCTAATGCAGCAACCTTTGCTCCATTCCCAACTCGTAGGACGACTTCATCTTTGTTCATCTTTCTACTTCTGCTTAGTCCCTGCATATTATTACATATGTGAGAACTACAGTCGGTATCCAATACCTAAATAGAATTTTGACTTTCAGAAAAACTAATTTCAATCATGAACAAACCTAGATCGGAAGTCGAAGCTTCTCCAAGCTTCTTTTGGTCCGCAAGATACTCCTTGCAGTTCCTCTTCCAGTGTCCCGGCTTATTGTAATGGTAGCAAATTATTTTGCTATCTGGATCAGGTTTCTTTTTATCCTTTCTCTTCGCCTTTCCCTTAGCCTTCTTGTTTTTCTTTTTTTCAGAAGATACCTTGGGCCTCTTCCTTTTCTTGGAAGAGTCATCCACTAGTAAGACTTGGTTCTTATTGGATGAGAAGTGACCTTCAGCAGTTTTTAGCATGTTAAGTAACTCAGGCAAGCTGACGTCCAACTTATTCATGTGAAAATTCACAACAAATTGTGAGAAGGTGTCCGGGAGTGACTGCAAGATCAAATCTTAACTTAACTCTCCATCCATCACAAACCTAAGTTGTCCAAGTTGTTCAATCAGATTAATCATCTTAAGGACATGAGTCTCAACAGCAGTGCCCTTGGTCATACGAGATCGGAAGAGCTCCTTAGATATCTGATATCTAGCAGTCCTACTTTTCCCACCATATAACTCTTTGAGGTGCAACAATATAGTAGGAGCATCCATAGTTTCATGCTGACGCTAAAGCTCGTTACTCATGGATGCGAGCATAATGCATTGAGCCAAGATTGCATCATCTTGCCACTTTCTGAAAGTAGCAATCTCTTTCTCAGAGGATGTTTCTGCAACATTTGCAGGGACTGGCAAATTTAGGACATAAGAAATCTTTTCAACAGTGAGAACAATTCTCAGATTCCTTAACCAGTCCGTGTAATTCGGTCCGGTCAGTTTGTTAGCATCAAGTATGCTACGCAGTGATAGTGAGTTTGACATTTTTAAATTCTGCATGTGAAATAGACAACATTTTAGCATACATTCATTTTATTAATCATCAAAATAAATTAGGTCTTTATTTAGATTGGTATCTCCCACTATTTTATCAAACTATACTACCCTCATTATATAGTTCAGCAAATCTAATTAAAGATTTGCTAGTGAGAATTAAGGATCCCATTTCAAATCTATATAGCCTTGTGTGTGCACAACAAACTATATATAAATAAATAGGTAGACAACTATTGTCAATTACATCACTATGTAACTCCTTGTATTTTGCCTCTTAGATTATAATGGTCAAGTGTGTGCACATCCGAACTAAAATAATCTAAGTTAAGTCCAACCTAGCACTTTCATATATGTGAATAGAAAAAGAGCGCCCTTGTGTGTGCACAACAAATCAGTAATGTTCAATTCCTTAATAAGCATCAAATGTGATAAAACAACATCTTAAATATTTAATACTCGCCTTGTGTGTGCACAACAAACTCATATTTAATATTTAATACTCTATTGCTTTATCATGCTAGAAGGCGACGTTCGATATTCCTAATATCTTTGAACGCTTAGGACTTAATATAATTTCTTTGAGGGGTTTGTAATTATTAGTCTCATCTTGTTTAGCGCACATGCACATATATATATAAAATACGCGTCATATTATTTAACATGCGAAGCATGTTGTATAATATAATATAATATATATATATATATATATATATAGATAAAACAAGCACATATAGAATATTATATTCTACCCGGATTGATTATGGACTTTTATTCTAGTTTGGTTCACTAGAGCCACCAAGTGAACCAAAAGGTCAAACCTATGGTGCACGAATTAAATTTAAATATAACTATTACATTTAAACCCGGGCTCCAATACAAACGGGTCTTCAAGCGCTCCTTGCTCCTTTGTCTCCAATTCTTCAAAATTAATTCTCACTAGTCCTATTACAAAAACTATTTACAATAAATAGAAACCTTGATCAGTAGTCAATGCGAAGTACATAGGAAGGAGATAGAATTTACATTAAGAAAAATTAGAGAAGACGAGGTACGCAGACCCCATTTATAAAAACCCATACATTCAAGCATCCTCTAAAATAATTTGTGACGCCCCCAAATTCGGGTCTCAAATGCCCGGATTTGGTCATCACGATCCAATGTAAACATCCACCTCTAACAACATACAATAACTAAATGCGGAATATAATAAACATATGTTGTTCATTCAAAAGGTGTTACTAGTCCCAAGATTCGATAACCTCAATACGTAACACAAAACATGCCCTAAATATTACTCAGGGTTCAAATTACATTAATAGTAAATTAAACTAAGCATGAAACAAGGCCAGCTACTTGAAGTCTATTACTTCATCTTTTCTTTGCCCTTGCCCTTCCTTGAAGTTTTGGGTTTAACTGCAATAAGAGTCATGATATAGCAAGGATGAGCAACTAGTTTGCTCAGCAAGTTTAAATACAACAACAAAGGATATATCATGAATGACGGAATATATATACAAGAGATTCAGCAATATGAATATCAGAAGCAAGGATAGTAATTGCTTTTAGAATAAATAATAGTCAAGTAGACTTTGAACAATAAACTTCCAATGGAATCAATAGCTAATTGACCCTTTGGTTACTAGCTACAGAATAAGTACTTGAGGGGATCAGCCTCGCGTACGCTATGCATATGCATAACATTCAACTCTGCTGTTTGTATCTTATATTAGATACGTGGGGTACTCCCCTATAATAAAAAGGGGTGTTCACTTTAGTCTAAGAATCCATACCATCAATTGATGTGGATAACATTTATAAAATTTCATGCAATTGTCTGACCGAACGAAGGTTCAGACTAAATCTTAAACAGTTTATGAATTATAGAACTTTGAATAATGTACAAGTCCAAGACTATACGAACCCAAGTGCACCAAGTGCGAGTATCAATAAATATCATAGATGTGTAATAATTATAAAGTAATTAAACCACTTAAAGCATGCTTGGAAATAAGGTTCAAGCTTAAATAAATAACTTGCAATACAATAATACCCTGCTCGAATATAATTTGAGTAGGGTTAAAGAATTTACTCAATAAAATATGAGTAAGGATAGGAAACTTGCAACAATTAAAGTTTCGGGATAGAGAACTTGCCTGTCTACTCAGCTACAAATAATTCTAGCTTTAATTAATAGGCCTTGAAGGATCTAACATTAATAAAGTCGATCTATCAATTAGTATTGCGTAGTTGTATATCGATACGCTTACCTATGCTATTTATTTAACAGATAGTCATCTCACGTAGCACACATAAGTTAATAAACTATCATTAATCCTATAGGACACCTAATTGATCTTTAGGTTGATGGTTTAATTAATTAACAATGTTTCCCTTAAATGATAACACTTATTAAACCCCTAAACAATTAATTATAATTGTTTAATTAATTAACATTACTTTTTCTTAAGTAATATTCATTTATTAGACCCTTAAACAATTTATTATAATTGTTTAATTAATATGTTATTTAAACTCTCTTTATTTTATTAACTCTATCTTCATTTAACTACTATTTAATATTTGTTTAAATAGTAATTAATTAATTACCTTTAAATAATCACTAATTATATTTACTTATTATTTAATTATTAATAAAATAATACTCAAATTATTAATTTTAATTGTCCTTAATTATTATTTAAGATAAAATAATAATTAATTAGGTTTATTTATTATTTAAGAGTTAATCAAATAATAAATAATTAATTAGTAAACTAAGAATTATCTTTAGTTTATTATTTAATAATAAATAATAAACTAATTAGGTTTTATTTATTATTTAAAATTAATCAAATTAATAAATAATTAATTAGTAAGTAAGAATTAACCTTTAGTTATTATTTAATAATAAAATAATAACTAATTAAGTTTATTTTATTATTTAAAGTTAATTAAATAATAAATAATTAATTACTATGTTAGTATTATCTCGAGTTATTATTTAATAATAAATAATAACTACTTAGGTTTATTTATTATTTAAAGTTAATCAAATAACAAATAATTAATTTAAAATTCTTAATTATCCAATCATTGTTTAATAATAATCAAACAATAATTAATTAATATAATATATTTAGAAAATATAAGATTTAATGCCCAAAACTTAATTTTTTTAAATTTACTAATTTTACAAAATTTAATAATATTGTTTAAAGTATTCTAAATTAATTAAAATAGGTCTAGATGGCAATCTGGTAAATAAATCAAAATCCGGACGGAGGGGCAAAACTGTAATTTTCCCTCCTGATGACTCCCCGCGCATTGCGCGTGACCCCCCCGGTCACGGCCAAACGACGTCGTTTAGAGAGTCGTCATGAGCCCATTATTTTCTCCTGGTGCACCATGCGCGGCCAGGGCTGCACGCCACTGGCGCGTCTTGCGCGGCCAGGTCTGGTCCGAGGGATCCAGCAGCTAGCTTCCAGGCAGTCCAGTCTACTTATTTTTTTATTTTTTTTCTTTGCATACCAAGTAAGTTCTAATCATCGTTAAACAAGCTTTATACACCAAATAAATTCCCAAAAATTACCCATGACTAAAAAAAAATATTTCTAATATTAAAACAAATTATTTATGACTTAAAACAACATTTTTCATCAATAAAATTTGTACTCCAATAAATCATTATACCCATGTTTTAGCATAACAAACCCACCAAAACTTGTTACAAATATTTTTAAACTTAAACATAGTATTAATAAAACATACTAGATCATTATTTCTTATTACCTATGTTTTAAATCATATGAGTTAAGCATTCCTTTCAAATAATATAGATCTAACAAAAAGAAACCTAGATCCATACATACACCATTCCTTCCATAAGCATCAAGCAATAAACATTAAAATCCCAACACAACAACTACGGTTTGAAGGAAATGAGGATTCATACCTAGATTTAATGGTTATTCTCCTTCTCCTTCCAAAGTAGGTTGTGAGTGGAGATGGCATAAACAACCAAGATCTTCTCCTTCTCCTTACAAGGTTTGGACACCACCTTCTTTTCAATCTTCCAAGTGTTTGCTCTTATTTTTTCTTCAAACCCTCTCTAACACTCTCTCAAGATTTTAGAAAAATGAAGATGCAAATGTCCACTCTTTGGTCTATTAACTTGATAACGCAAGAGCACCTATACATGCCATCATGAAGCTAGTGAAAGACTTGTGTCACTAGGGTGGCTAGTTGACACCTTAGGAAGCTATTTGACATCATAGGTAGCTACTTGACATCCTAGGTAGCTATACTATCAAGGCTACAATCCAACTTCCAAGACAACTAGTTAGTTAATTAAATTAGGATTTTGAAAAGCAATTGCCCCTCTTTCTCTCTAGTTACACGACAAGGAGGGGAGTTTTTTGTCCCAATTTGATGTCCCAAGTACTTGTCTTAATTATTAAACAAATTTTACATATTTAATTTACCAAATGGCTAGGTTTTGGGCTAACCATTAAATACCTTAGGGCTTTCAATTTAAATGAGTAGGCTAATAAAATCAAATCTATTTAATGCAATATTGGGTCATTTAATTTAACCCAATGATTGATTAATTAATTTGTCACACTATTAATTACTACATCCATGATCAAATAAATTATTGGTCTTAGTTCCTTAATTGAATAAGTTAATCAATTAGTAATTGATTACTAATTGGACTATTAAATTTTATTATTCAATGTGACAATATTCTCATTAATTAATACTTTTATTAATTAATTTACTCAATTCAATATACTAACTATATTCAATTTACTAGCATGATTAATTAGTAACTACTTTATCAATTTAATTGATATTAAACCTTAGGGCTTATTCACTAATTTAACTATACTATTAGTGACTCCCTTTATTCAACTTAAATCAATTCATCACCTCATCACGTAGGCGACTGTTAGACTCTTTTTGGCTTGACACGGACTTGACACTCAGATTGTGCGGCAGATTTGGGCTGATCAAGGAAACTAAGGGATCCAGGGGATCTACATTATGTCTGTTCAAGCAACCTTGATATCTATTGCTGACACATTGGATATTTTCATAAGTGCTACTATAGGGGAGGGGTGGTCGGTGAAGTCCACCCAAGCCATGGGCAGGCGGCCATGGGCGATGGATGCGGGGCATTGAGGCATTGTTGGGCTCCCCTAACAACAATGCTAACAACGGATAGGTAGCTTGGATTGGATCAAAGACCCATTCATGAGCGGGACATGATTTGGGCAAGAACATCGAGTGTGGGCAACATGCGGGCTGCGTGTGCGCAATGGCACGCATGCCTTGCACCTTTGGAAGGCATTGAAGGCAATGTTGGGAAATCGGTGTGCGGGATGGTGCAACATTCGGTGACAACAATGAAGACCAAGACTTGTGGGGCAAAGGCTTGGCAAAGATCGGGGCATGGCATAGGCAGGGCCTAATGTGCCAAAAGATTGCATGGGTTCGGCACTAGTCTGTGTGAGACTATGTTGGGAGCAAGACAACATCATGTATTGGGCTACGTGAGGTGCCAAACAACGCTAGGCGTTGGGCTGCGGGACAACAGTAGGTCTTGGGCTGTGCACAAGATAGTGCTTGACATGCTGGGCTGGGCAGCATGCAAGACTGATGCATGTGAAGGAAATCAAAAGTGGGCTGACATGCACAGTTGGTTTGGGCTGCGACTTGGGCTGGGTCAAGGAGCAGTTGAGGTGCAGTTTGGCATGTCAGATTGCACAAGACAATGGGGCAGCGTGTCAGGAAGTGGGGGCAACAGTTGGGCACAGCTGGCAAAGCGGTTATGGGTAGTTACCAATAGTGGGGAAGTGGCCAGATAGCTGATTGTTGTGCTGGGACCCATTTGTGCGTGACCTAAAGACTTGAAGACACCTGTTCACAGTTATCAGTCATGGGACAGTTATCAGTCATGGGCAGTTATGGGGAACTGCCACCCCTTTGTTGGCAGCACCTTAGTGGTGCAAACCTCTTGGCAGTTGGGGGTGTTAACTGACCATCAGGCTATAAATAGCCAGTGCTTTGTGCACAAATGTAAGTATGCTAGAGAGCAGAAAAAGGGTGATAGCTTGGTGCATCCTCTGTTGAGTATTGTAAGCCTTTGGGCAGATTCCTAGTTTATTGAAGGTGCAATAAAAGGTTGAGCGTTTTTCCTGTAAATTCGCGTGTTGCTCATTCTTTGCTTACATACAGATATTCCTAACCAGTATACATATAACTGCGTGTGTGTGTGTGCTGTTGGGTCTAAACAGTGCGTTGGAGTGATGTGCGGGGTTGGCTGACTGGTTGTGCGAGACAGACCAGGCCATCACAAGGCAAAATTTTTGGGGTAAACCTCAACCTTGTGACAGCTACCAATGTACACAAAGGTTCAAATAAGCACACAAACTAACTCATTAAAAATTAAATTTATATATTTAATTAATAATGACGTTTAAAATTTCACGGGCATTACATCCCTCCCCCCTTATAAAAATTCAGTCCTCGGAATTGCAAATATAGGGTTACTCGAATAGAAATGGATAATTTGCTTTCATCTTCTCTTCGAGTTCCCACGTAGCTTCTTCGACTGCGTGATTCCTCCAGAGAACCTTGACGGAATAAATGATCTTATTCCTTAGTTTTTGTTCCTTCCTATTGAGTATCTGGACAGGAACTTCCTCGTACGATAAGTCCTTCTTGACTTGGATTGGTTCATAAGAGATAACGTGCTTGTAGTCTGGTTTATACGGCCGCAACACTGACACATGAAACACGTTGTGAATGTGCTCAAGTTCAGGAGGTAACGCTATGATAAGTGCATATTATTCATTTATTTTTATTCCTTTATATCTAGTTTATTGCGTGTTTTATTGTGTATATGCACTTATTAGGTTATTTATTGATTTCAGGAGAATTCAAGGTCAATGCAACAGACTGTGTATGTCGTCAAAGTGATAAGAGCTCGATTGGTAGCGACTCAGGATCGACAGAAGAAATACGCCGATTTGCATCGTCAGAAGCGAGACTTTGAAGTTGGCAGTTTTGTATTTTTGAAGGTATCTCCTTGGAAGGGGAAGATCAGATTTGGAAAGAAGGGAAAATTGAGTCCCAGGTTCGTAGGAGGACCATTTGAAGTTTTAAAGAGGGTAGGTGAAGTGGCGTACGAGGTAGCTCTACCTCCTGAACTGGACCATATTCATTATGTGTTTCTCGTTTCTGTGTTGCGTCCATATAAACCCGACTACAAGCATGTTATATCCTATGAACCAATTCAAGTGGAGAAGGACTTATCATATGAGGAGATTCCTATCCAGATATTAGATAGGAAGGGAACAGAAGTTAAGAAATAAGGTCAATTCATATCGGTTAAAGTAACTTTGGAGGAAACCACGCAGCTGAAGAAGCTACGTGGGAGCTAGAAGAGAGGATGAGGAAGAATTATTCGCATCTTTTTGAGTGAACCCGTTAAGTTTTCCGTACCTAGACTGTAATTCTGGGGACAGAATTCTTATAAAGGGGGGAGGATGTAACGACCGGGAATTCTGAAATTTCCTTGTAATTCGAATTTTTGGATATTAATGAATATTTTATAATTTATTAATATTATATTGTGTTACGTGTTTAAAGGTTGTGTGACAACCTGGATTATGTGAATGTATGAATGTTACGTGTTATAGTTTTGTTTAAGTGAATAATTGATTTCGCGTAGCGTCGCTAAATCACGCCATAAAATTTTTGTGTCTTTTTCGAAGTTAATAAATTTCATAAATACGTGTATGCGTACGAATAATTTTTCCAAGTGTCGGATATTTTATTTGAGCTGATACTTGATTTTATCCGTATCCGAAATGTGTTATATGGGTGTTCCGAATAAATGGACAAATCCCATAATAATTATTTTTATACATCCCAATAATTATGGGAGTACCCATTCTAATTTTGGGCAGAGTTATTTACCAGTTTTGGTACAAAAGGGGGAGTTTTCGGATATATTTTTGGTATTTTCAGGTATTTATTTTGGCTTGTTATTCTAAGTGGGAACCACCAAACCATTTTCCATCAATCAAAATGCTAGGGAGTGAGAGAGTGGGGGGGGGGTGCCGGCGCCACCTAGAGTTTGAAACCCATTTTCTCCTTAATTTCCTCCACTTCCCCAATAATCATTCACTCAACTCTCAACCTATTCCATTCCATTCCAAGTTGCTCAGCTGATAGAGATAGAGAGAGAGAGAGAGCTCGCCGGAAGAAGAAGGAAGAGAAAGAAGTCGCCGGAGTTCGCCGGAAAAAGGAAGGAACTCGCCGGAAAAGAAAGGAGGAAGAAGGAGAAGGCACGGGTGGAGGAACCAAGCAAGAAGGACCTTCAAAAATCAAGCCCTAACCAAACCAAGCTTCTTAACATCTAGGAAGAATCTACAAAGGTAAACAACCAACCAAATCCTTTCCATTCGATTTCTTGTTAAACTTTTCAAGTTTTCTTAGTTTTAAGCTCTTAAGCTTGTGGGTCGAATTTTTAGCGATTCTTGGTGTTTTTGTTTGTTGTTAGTGCTTGTAAATGTTGTTAAGAGGTTATCTAAGCTATTAATACCATCAAAGTGGAACAAAAACGCAAGAAATCCTTACCTTGGCTTAATGGAGCAAGAACAATGGACAAAACATGGACTTTGGACATTCAGACTATTTTGGAGGACTGTAAAGCTATGATTTCGTGTTTGTTAATTTTATTTGTTGCTATGGCGTTGTAGTTCCATGGGTTATGAAGCTAACCCAGTTGGAATGGAGTAAAAAGGAGTTAAAACGAGTTCGTAGTAATGATTCTTGTAAAACATGTCAAGAACTCGAAGAACAGAGTATGAACTTTACACTTTGGCTTAGGATTTGACCATGTTAATGTTAATGGGTAGCTCTGCATTTTTGATATGTTGTAGCCCCATGAGTTAGGAGTCCATAAAGTCCGAAATGGACCAATTTGCTTGTGTATTGAAGGAGATATGGAGGTCGGAGTCGCGTTTTGGAAACAAACCCAGAATCCGGCTACTGCAGAATGGCGCCGCAGCGCCACCCATATGCCCTGCAGCTCATGCTGCAGCGAGGGGCAAGTGGGGAAAAACCGGGACTCGCGCCACAGCGTGAGGCCCAAGCTTTAAGGCTCACGCCGCAACGTGAAGCCCGGTCATGGGGAAGACACGGGACTTACGCCGCAGCGTGAGGTCCAGTGCTTGAGCTTGGCGCTGCAGCGCGAGCTCCGTGT
Source organism: Aralia elata (assembly GCA_034770075.1). NCBI lineage: Eukaryota > Viridiplantae > Streptophyta > Magnoliopsida > Apiales > Araliaceae > Aralia > Aralia elata. The sequence goes on from CM068385.1 coordinate 48,312,068, forward strand.
TTGGGCCAGGTTGGGTTAGTCAGACCGGGTCGGATCGGGTCGGACCTAATGAGCCCATTTCAGCAGGGTCCAACACTTATATTTTTCTTGGAATAAATGATTAGACATGTTAACTAGGCATATTTTGTTAAGCCCTAAATGCTTAATTATTTATTAAATGTCAACCAAATTAGTATTGTAAGGCTCACGCCGCAACGTGAAGCCCGGTCATGGGGAAGACACGGGACTTACGCCGCAGCGTGAGGTCCAGTGCTTGAGCTTGGCGCTGCAGCGCGAGCTCCGTGTTTGGGCCAGGTTGGGTTAGTCAGACCGGGTCGGATCGGGTCGGACCTAATGAGCCCATTTCAGCAGGGTCCAACACTTATATTTTTCTTGGATTAAATGATTAGACATGTTAACTAGGCATATTTTGTTAAGCCCTAAATGCTTAATTATTTATTAAATGTCAACCAAATTAGTATTGTCTTAAGGCAGAAATTGTATAATCTAATTGCAATTTAGGCTTGGTTTCCAGGGGGCGAGACCCCCGACTGGGTAGTCGTAGTGGCAATCAATGTGTTTTAATGATGCAACGTCCGTTTTGAACCATTATTTGGTATGTGACTAATTGTTATGTAAATATGTACTTAATTGTGTAGGATATTAAGGAGCGTGTGTTATAATATTGTAGCAGCGCATCAGGCAAGTTTCCTATTCCTTGTCTAACCCTTGTGTTGGGCAAGTTTCTAAACCTTATGCACTATTCTTTTTATTTCGTGCAAACAGGTGTATGTTATGCAAGTTTCCTAACGCTTGTCTAACCCTTGTGTTGGGCAAGTTTTCCTTAACCTTACTCGAATTATATTTTGAGGAGGTTTCATATTTTATACAGGTTGTATATTGTTGCAAATTTCATAACTCAAATTGAGTTATTACTTTTGAATCATATTAGTGGACTAATTATTGTCAATTACTCCACCTCCAAGATAATTATTGATATTCGCAGCTTATGCATTTGAATTCATTATCTATTGTTGGATTGTGAAACGTTTAAGTTCTTCATTCATGAACTGTTTAAGGAGATAGTCTATGCCATTTGTTTCAGTTAGACATGTACAGGTTATTATTTTAAAAGCTATCCAAACCGATTGTTGGTGCGGATTCTTGGACTGAGAGAGCAACCCTTATTAGGGGATTATAATGTGTCGGTTATTCGATGCAGTCAGAGTTAAATGTTATGCATATACATGGTGTACGAGAGGCTGATCCCCTCGAGTACAACTGACGGGGCCAGGTTTTAAAAGAGTTAGTCGAATGATCGACTCTTTGGCCAAAAGTTCATGGTCGGTTGGACCACTCAGCAGTAAATAATCATTATTCATTGATTCATTTGGACTTTGATTATGTCATTTCAGCTATTTCATCAATGTTCATAAATTGTTGATCTATGCAGCTATTATTCTTATTCATTCATGATATATCTTCATTCTTGCTTTTAAACTTGCTGAGCAAAGTAGTTGCTCACCCTTGCTATATCATGAACCTATTGCAGTTAAGCCGGGGAGTTCCAAAGCGGACAAAGGCAAATGAAAGCTTAAGGAATAGTTATATATATACTATCCCGTTATGTAATCGTGGAATAGTTTTGTATTATTAAGGTATTCTGCGATGTATTTATTTAAGGTTATAGACCTTGCGACCGTAGTAAACCTTTTGTAATGAACAACATATGTTTATTTATTCCGCATTAGTTAATTTATGTTGTTTAGAGGTGTATGGATGTATTTTATCGTGAGCACCAAATTCGAGGTATTGGTACCTGAATTTGGGGGTGTCACACATTATCTTATAAACTCATACATCCTCAATATTTAACTTCTTAAATCATGTTTCCAAAATATTTATTTAGTCAAAATGTTGGTTCTTCAAGCTAGGATTTTCATTTTGACATGTTCTACTAAATGATTCGCCATAAGTTCATTCTAACTTTGTTTTCGATGATTCTTCTTGGGTTGTGTTCGTATTTCATAGATGTTCAACATAAAATTTTTAGATTAAACAAATAGCTTGCACATTTTAGTTCATTCAATACGAATCTCATGTTTTCAAGTAGTTTATTATAGGTTTTAAGCTCACATGTATTCTTCTTGTTTATTAAGACATGGAATCACCTACAAAGCATACAAATCACATATTCTCCTTCCAATGGATCCTTCATGACCCTACAATAAGCAAAACTCCCATAACCAATCATTCATTTTCTACTAGAACAACATATACTAACTTAACTTATAAAAATTAAAGATAGGTTATGATCTTACCTCTTTGATGTTGTTCTTCTCTTAGCAATAAACTTTAAGTAGCTCTCCACCTTCTCCTTCTTTCTTGAGCTCCTCTTGAACCACCAAAGTGCAAGAGTTTCCTCTAGACTTTCTCTTTTCTCTCACTTTCTCTCTAACTCCCTCTATACTTATGATTTTCAAGCAACCTTTGAAAACAAACTAAGGTGACCTTATTTATAGGCAAGACTCATATACACATACATGTACCAATACATGTACAAATACATGTACGTATTTGTACACCAATAGGTTAATAACCAAGGATAAAAGCTAATTTGGTGAAAAGGTTCACCAAACCATCACTTTAAGTACTCCTAGCCATTGGCCTATGTCAACATTTCCTTCATATGGCCTAACTTGCAAGAGTTAAGGAAGATTTTCAACATTCTATCCAAATGGGGGAGGGGATTTTCGGTCATGGGGGTAGTATATATGTATATAATATATATTTTTGTACTAAGCTTACTTACTATCATATATATATATATATATATATATACACACACACACACACACATCTTACTCATCCCATTACATATTGGGCTTGTCCAACATAATGTCTATTGGGCTACTAATTTAATTTGGACCATACACAATTTACTTTACACATTGGGCTCAATTCCAATTCTAGCCATCCTAACTACTTGGTCCATAATTCCTAGCACTTTAAACACATCACATTGGACCTAACTGTATACTTGCAACATAAATCAATTGAGCTAATTTTAATTACCATCATTAGTCCATTACATTATTTAATCATCTCTCAACTAATTAAATTAAGCAACTAATTAATCCATCTTAAACATTATGCCACACAAGGCATATTATATACGCTTAATCAAGCTCATTACCATTATTACTACATTTCTCAATTATCATATACTTAATTCAATTTAAATTGAATTATTGAGGCTCATAACATATTTGTGTATATATATATATATATATATGCACACAACTCATTTTTAAACATTCTCATTTTCATTACTAATATTATTTACAAAATTCTCGGGTATTACATCCTTCCCCCCTTATAAAGATTCCGTCCTCGAAATCGATACAAGGTTACACAAAGAGATGGGGATAGTTGATGGGCTAAATCTATACTAGCAATTTACGCGCAAGTATACACAGTCAATCAAGTAATAAAGTGAAAGTAGAGTTGTCGATCCCACGAGGAATAATCTAATAAACCAATTAATATTCCCAATAGCTAACCTTAAATTAATCAAACTCTATTTAAACAAGAGATAAGTGTTTTGTAATCACAAATAGTTAAACTAATAAGAGAAATAAGTATGAATAATATTTCAGAAATGAAATTATTAATATTACAATTTCTCCCGATGATGTTTACTATTCTTCTATTCCATATTCAACCAATTAAACGTTGCATATTGTTAACCAAGAATTCATAAGTATTTATCTAACTTATTCCAAGATTAGATAAGTGTCATCAATCTTAACTAAAACACTATATTTGTATGTGAATAATCAACAATGATGCAATAGATACCAATTCTTAACAAGTTCATGCGACACTTGGGTATATTTTTATCCCTTATGCAAATTGAATAATAATTCCACATCTAGTCTACAATCAACATTTCCATCTCATCTAGATCAACAGATTAATTATTGGCCAAATAACTATTGAATGAAAACCAAAATATAATAAACAATCTTGCAAACATCTGATAAAAGTTAAATAGTCAATGGATTAATAAAAACCAATCATCGGGTTACATTGCAATCTTGACAATGGAATTTAGTTCATGAGTAAAGAAACGAACAACATCTCATCAATAAAAGTCATTATAAACTCAAGAGTTTAAAAGAAAGATAAAGAAAAGAATCTGATAGACAGCTCCCGCTATAGTTCTTCAGATCTTGATCTTCAATCCTCTTTTCCCTTCTTTTAGATTGATTGAGGGATGTTTTATTCCTTTTTCGTAAGTTGTATCCTCTGTTCTTATTTTTCTCTTCTGCATTGTTTCATATTTAAAAGCTAAAGAAAACCCTAATTCCGCCGCATGCACGCGCGGAAAAACCTTCGGGTACCGCGGCCCACAGAATCAGGCGTCGAGGCCTATGCTACGCACCGCGGCTCCCAATAGCGAATGCCGCGGCCCCTAATCTCTGACCGTTTTCTTTCTTGCTTCCTTGCTCGCACAATTGCTTCAAATATTCACGATTTTGCCACTTAACTCATTTATTCCAACAAAATAAGTAAAACATAATAAATTAAATAAAAACTCTATAAAATAACATAAAATACTTAAAAAGACATAAATTATTAAGCCTAAAAGTACTCAAATAATAGGTATAAAACCTACTCATCAAATACCCCCAAACTTAAATATTTGCTTGTCCTCAAGCAAAAACTTTAATCGATCTCAAACTAAATCACGAAACATCAGTAATGAAACAATGTTACTTGAAATTAGGTCTCAACACAATCTCATTCTACTCAATTCAATGCATGCAAATCTAATAATTAACCCAATTTATAGTTATACATCAACTTGCACTCTCTACAAATGCGCATAAACCCCTAAGCTCACAATAGATAGAATTTAGAAAAATTCACGCAAACAACATTCCATAGAAATCTTAGATCCTCTTTCAAATCCTTTTAGGCACATCAATTTCCACTAATCAGGGTAACACATAAGTTCAGCAAATCAGCGAAACTTTAAAATATCAAGCTTGGTAAGATTATTTTCTATGCTTATTCTAATCAATAATCATAAATATATGGTTTTTTTTTAATAACGATGAGTGCATTTTATGCTTCTTCTCATCTTTACATATATCTAATTGAGTGCGTTTTACGCTCCATCTCAACCATACATTTCCTTCAACAATAAGTAAATAATCTTACCTCCAAACTAATCTCGCTTCTCCCCCAATCTTATGACATGCCCCATCTTAGTTTCAACCAATTATTCAAATAAGTATTCTCTAGTCTCAACAAGATTACCATGGACACATGATTGCATAAGCATCTTCTAAATTTATAAATTCGTTCACAACTTATGGGATCCACACATCATTGTGCAAAGACTATAACTCGTGTATAACCAAAAACAAATTAAAAATCAAATTGCATGCATCACATTCAAGACACTATCACTGGCCATCAAGCAATAAAATTCAATTACTAATGAACTTATTCAACTGAAACTACTAAAATAGAGTAACAAAAATAATAACTAAACCAACCCCACAAGCTTGAAACAAACATTGTCCTCAATGTAAGAAATAGAAAGAATTAAAGCACGAGGACTTCCCTAGACTTCGTCATTGCGAATTGGAGGAAATGTCCTCAGCCATTAAATTATTATGAATGCTCTGCTTAGATAAAGGTGGAGAATGCATGATAACATTGAGCCTTCCTTCTTCGAGTAGTTCAGTTAGAACAATGTTAATTTCCTTAGTTTGGTCCAGCTGCTCGTCCATTTTATACATTAATTTGTCAACCCTCCGCAAGTGGCGACGAGCTACCAACCGAAATTTCTCAAGCTCACTAACTCGTGTAATTAGCTGATCAATCAAAGTTGTCGAGGTCGACAACTTTCGCGCCATTCCTTGCTTAATAATGAATCCAACGCCAGTAGGGTGAGAATATGCTCCAGTCCAAATTCAAAAATTCTTCATCACTTCCGTCGTAATTGGTGTCTGTGGCGATTGGCGCTCTTCATCAAATCCTACACGCATGCCAACTTCCAAATATAACCCGTGAATTAATGATGGATGTGGCATACCATTCACAAAATTTCCTTTTATAGCCTGGCGAATGGAATTGTAGATTATGAGTCTTACATCTATTTGCTTTCCTTGGACAATGGCATACAGTAGAGACGTTTGATCACGATTTAATGAAGTAAAACCAAGCTAAGCCATATCGACTCAATTCGATCATTGAAATATACAACTCATTGCTCAAATTTGTTTCCCAAACCACACCAAGTCTGCATAAACATTGAAGTGCCTTGTGCCATTGATTTCCACCATCTCTATATTTCTCGTGTTCCTTCCCAGTCAAATTTGTTAAACAAAAATATGAATTGATTGTGGATGGCGAGAACCCCACTAGTTTACCACGCACTTGCACTATGTTTGCCTCTGCTTCAATTGCGTTAGCGTAGAACTCTCTGACTAAATCCGAAACTGGGGCATCAGGTTGCTCGGTTAAGGCTTCCCATTTATTAGCCTTGATCAGCGCAAAAACGCCGCTATCAACATGTTCGTCCAGATAAAAGCCATGTTCGGGGATTCCTTTCACGTGTGCCAAGGATAACTCATAAAAAATTGACGCTTCCCGACTGACAAACTTCTCTGTATTATACTCATCACCAACGTAAACCTGGACGGGAGAATAACTGCCATTGTCATCCCTTTGACGTTTCCCTGCCATTATGAAGGTAGCTGAAACTACTTCTTGCTTCACAAGTCTATTTCTTGCTTCACAAGTCTATTTCTTCTTGCAATAGGATGCTATGAAGATCTGATGGTGCAATTATATTTGACCTTGAATTTATAGCTGAACTGAAAAATTAGAAATTGACTTGTAAAAGGAAAGAAGAAAATAATGAAAGTAGTATGCACACAAGCCAATCATATTTGATATGATGTAGCATATACTTTGTAATCTTATTCAGTTATTAAAGGCATTTTACGTTATCTACATGGTGCTGTTATTTAATATGTGATAAACCATAGTTTTGAGCAATGCTTTTAGAATCATGATGGTGATCATGATAATGAGATCTAAATTCTAGATGGCTCAAAAACTAAAATCGTTCCAAATCGTTGGATTACTAAAAAGAGGATAAGTGAATCCGGATAGATTAGTACATACGTTGCTTGTGAAAGTAGTGTACACACAAGCCAATCATATTTGATATGATGTAGCATATACTTTGTAATCTTATTCGGTTATTAAAGGCATTTTATATTATCTACATAGTGCTATTATATTAAATGTGATAAACCCATAGTTTTAAGCAATGCTTTTAGAATCATGATGATGATCATGCTAATGAGATCTAAATTCTAGATAGCTCACAAACTAAAATCGTTCCTAATCATTGGATTACTAAAAAGGGGATTAGTGAATCCGGATAGATTAGTACATACGTTGCTTGCTCTTAAGAAGAGGATGATTGATCTCATAATCATTTGTGTGGAGACACTAAAGCAAGTATGTAGGTGCTTATTAGAGAATACGGTCACTGAACGTGGCTCACTAAGGAATACCTAATGGAGTTTTACTCGCCTATCAATAGGAATTCCTCTAGTGATAGTAGTACAAGTGATCCTTGGACTTGAGATCATCATAGTATCTTGTGTAAGATGAGTTATACTTTGACATGTCCCTTAAGACCTTTAGGGTATAACAAAGGGTATGATTGGGTATAATAAGTTATACATGGAGATAGGTGAATGATCAACAAAGAATCTACCATGTCTAGTAAAAGATGTGAATGTCCAATGTGATTCGATAAATGACAACTCAGTATTCCTTGGCCAAGGAAGAATGAAATTAGAAAGAAGTTTCTAATTTGCATTATTTAGAGTTGGGCATTTGGAAATCGAAATACATATAATTAAATAAAATAAGACTTGACAGTAATTCTATGTCTTATATTTAATTGGGACATTGTATGGTAGAAGGATTGAATTGTATGGTAACAATTCACTGAAAGGTTCTTTTGTGATTAATGTTGAAATCTATATTATCTGGAAAGTCGTTGATCGCTAAGGGGGCTTACCATTATTGTAGAATAAATATTATTTATTTAAATGAATTAAATAGTTTAATATATTTAAATAAGATTAGAATTGTTCTAATTGATTTATTCACAACCGATTTAATATGGAGAACCTAAAGGGTCACACCGCAAAAGGAAAATATTTATTTAAGAAGTAAATGGCATAATTGTAATAATAAGTTAAGTGTATTTAATTTAATCTATGGAGATAGAATAAATTAAATAGCTTAATATTTATCATTTAATATTTTAGAAATATTAAATATAAATTAATAAGAGGAGTCTTATTATTATTATTATTATTACTATTACTATTATTTAATTACTAATAGGGATTGAGAATTAATTAATAGAAGTACTCTCTCATGAATTCCTAATTAGATTAGGAGTTTAATTTAATTAAAGGAGTTTAATTAGAATAGAAACCCTAATCTTAAATAGTTTAGGGAAGGGGTTTTCCTACATCTATAAATAAGAGAAGTCTTATCATAGATTAGGGTTACACACTTTTACATAAGAATTGTGGAGAGTACTTACAATTTCTATAGAGATAAAAACTAGGGTTTTGCCAACACTCATCTTCTTGAACAAGTATTATTCCTTGGTGGATCACCTCTAGTGGCCAAACACTTGGGTGGCTAACGTTGATCAAAGGAAGAAATTTAATCGGTGGAATTAAAGGAGAACGCGAAGGAATTGGAGGTGAACTTATACCTGAGAAAGCTAGAATTCTACAAGGGTATAATTCTTATTCTCCATCTCTTTCGTTTAATTAATAATTGTGCATAAAGAAAGATCATGGTGATGGTTTGTATAAAATTTTAAAATCTGATTTCATCGCGCTTCCGCTTTATTTATGTAATTTGATTGCATGTTCGCGTTATACAAACCTAACAGTGGTATCAAGAGCCAAACTTTATGCGAATTATTAATTATTTTGATTATGTATATACATTGATATGTGTTTAGAACAATTTAATTGGGTATAATTGTTTGTGTAAAATTATTTTATTTTTTTTATTTTTATAAATTAAAATAAAGGAGTTTATTTTGATTTGGAATTTGATTAAAAATAAAGGAGTTTATTTTTTATTCAAAATTGGATAAATTAAAATAAAAGAGTTTATTTTGATTTGGAATATGATTAAAATAAAGAAGTTTATTTTAATTGAAATTAGATTTCATGATAACTAATTAGAGTTGGAATTGGATTTCATGATAACTAATTGGAGTTGAAATTGGATTTTATACTAACTAATATTGCCCATTAAATGATATCAATGCATATATGGAATGATTTTATTATTCATGGGATGAATGTTATTTATTGATACATATAGAGATATGTATGATAATAAATAGGGATTGATTATGAACTATTGAGCAATATGTGATTGGATTTATTTTAGTGGATGCTTGAATACATGAGTTTTTATAAATGGGGTCTGCGTACCTCGTCTTCTCTAATTTTTTTCTTAATGTAAATTCTATCTCCCTCCTATGTACTTCCCATTGACTGCTGATCAAAGTTTCTATTTATTGTAAATAATTTTTGTAATAGGACTAGTTAGAATTAATTTTGAAGAATTGGAGACAAAGGAGCAAGGAGCGCTTGAAGACCCGTTTGTAATGGAGCCCGGGTTTAAATGTAATAGTTATATTTAAATTTAATTCTTGCACCTTAGGTTTGACCTTTTGGTTCACTTGGTGGCTCTAGTGAACCAAACTAGAATAAAAGTCCATAATCAATCTGGGTATAATATGTATTCTATATGTGCATGCTTACTATATATATATATATATATATATATATATATATATATATATATATTATATTATCCAACATGCTTCGCATGTAAAATAATATGACGCGTATTTTATATATATATGTGCATGCGCGCTAAACAAGATGAGACAAATAATAATTACAAACCCCTCAAAGAAATTATATTAAGTCCTAAGCGTTCAAAGATATTTGGAATATCGAATGTCGCCTTCTAGCATGGTAAAGCGATAGAGTATTAAATATTTAATATGAGTTTGTTGTGTCACACAAGGCAAGTATTAAATATTTAAGATGTTGCTTTATCACATTTGATGCTTATAAATAGACTGAACGATGCTGTTTTGTTGTGTCACACAAGGACAATGTTTTTCTTTCGAATATATGGAAGTGCTAGGTTAGACTTAACTTAAATAATTTTGATTCGGATGTGTCACACTTTATCAAAATAATCTAAGAGGCAAAATACAAGGAGTTACATAGTGATGTAATTGACAATAGTTGCCTACCTATTTATTTATATATAGTTTGTTGTGTCACACAAGGCTATATACATTTGAAATGGGATCTTTATTCTCACTAGTAAATCTTTAATTAGATTTGTCGAACAATATATATTGAGGGTAATATAGTTTGATGAAAAAGTGAGAGATGCCAATTTAAAATAAAGACCTAATTTATTTTGGTAATTAATTAAATGAATGTATGATAAAATGTTGTTAAATTACAAATTCATTTAACAGAATTTTATAATGTCTAATTCACTATCACTGCGTAGCATATTAGATGCTAATTAACCGGACCGAATTACACGGACTGGTTAAGGAATCTGAAAATAGTTCTCAAGGCTAAAAAGTTATCTTATATCCTTAATATGCCTATCCCTGCAATAGTTGTAGACAATGCCTCTGAGGAAGAGATAGCTACTTTTAGAAAGTGGCAAGATGATGCACAGTTGGCTCAATGCATCATGCTCGCATCCATGAGTAACGAGCTTCAGCGTCAGCATGAAACTATGGATGCTCTTACTGTACTCCTGCACCTTCAAGGAGTTGAATGGTGAGGAATGTAAGACTGCTAGATATTAGATATCTAAGGAGCTCTTCCAATCTAGAATAACCGATGACACTACAATATAGACAAATGTCCTAAAAATGATCAATCTGATTGAACAATTAGGACAACTGGGTTTTGTATTGGATGAAGAGTTGATCCAAGATTTGATCTTGCAATCACTCCCGGACTCTTTCTCACAATTTATTGTGAATTTTTCACGTGAACAAGCTATATGTCAACCTGCATGAGTTGCCTAAACACGTTAAAAACTGTAAAGAGTCACTTTCCAACCAAGAAAGACCAAGTCTTACTGGTAGATGATTCTTCCAGGAAGCGGAAGAAGGCCAAAGAATCTTCTTAAAAGAAGAACAATTCAAAGAATGTATAAGGAAAGGCAATAACTAAGGACACTAAGAACAAAACTGATGCAGATAGCAAAGGAGTTTGCTTCCACTGCAATAAGCCTGGACATTGGAAAGGAAACTGTAAGGAGCATCTTGTAGAGGCTAACCAGAAGAAGCTTAGTGAAGCTTCGGTTACAAATATAGGTTTGTTTATCATTGAAATAAATCTTTCTGTAAGTCAAGGTTCTACTTGGGTATTGGATACCGGCTATAGTTCTCACGTATGCAATCCAATACAGAGACTAAGCAGAAGTAGAAAGCTAAACAAAGAGTAAGTAATCTTACGTGCGGAGAATGGAGTAATGGTTGCTACATTAGCCGTAGGAACTTATAGTTTAGCGTTGCCTACGGGCAAGTCTGTTAAGTTAATAAGTTGTTATTATGTTCCAGTTCTCTTAAGAAACATTATTACTTCCGTTGTTGGACAAGGAAGGTTCTGGTATTATATTTAAGAACAATTGTTGTTCTATTTATAATGGTAATGTTTTGTTTGAAACTGGAAGATCATTTGATGGACTTTGTAAACTTGACTTACATGAAAAATAATTTTGCAAATTGAACAAACTAGTAAAAGAAAAGGAGATGATCATTCAAAGAGTTGAATATATGTATTTGATGAAATACAAGTCTGAATCATTTGAAAGGTTCAAAGAATTCAGAAGTGAAACAAATTGACAAAGTATTAAGATTCTTTGATCAGATCGAGGAACAAATACTTGTGCAATGAGTTTCTAGATCATCTCAAAATGGTATTTTTCTCATAATGGACGTTTCGTGATATGCAATAATTGATTGGTGTATCTAAAAAGAAAATTGTACCATGTAGAACATGGTGCGGTCCATAATGATTTTTACCGACATTCTAGTATCCTTCTTGGGTTATGCCCTAGAAATGGCTGCATATCTACAAAATAAGGTAACCTCAAAATCTGGCCCCAAGACTCTATAAAAGTTATGGATAGGGAGGATTCCTAGTCTTAAGTATGTTAAGATAAGGGGTTGTCCAACTTATGTGAAAAGGTTTCAAAAGATAAGTTTGGGACAAAATTTGACAAGTGAAGAGTTGTGGGATATCCTAAAGAAAGTTTAGGGCATTATTACTATAATCTTATACGCTGCTTCTTGGATAAAGATGTTTATCATTGAAGGAGCTGGTGGGAGGGTAATAGATCTTGAAGAAGTTCAAGAACCACAAAGTACTACAGGTCAAACTGAGGAACTTTGTAGATAGACCTATTGTACCACAACCGAATCGTAAATCTGGAAGAGTACCGAAGATACCTAGGAGGTATGGATTCATTATAGAGGATGATGATCCAGTTATATACGATGAGGCTATGAGTAGAAGACACTCAGAGAAATGGCAGATGATCATGAAATCCGAAATGGACTCCATGTATGAGAACCAAATATAGACTCTGGTTACTCCACCGAAAGACATAGTGTCTGGAGGGTGTAAATGAGTTTTTAAAGAGAAAGACTAGGGCAAATGGCAAGGTAGAGACCTATAAGGCCATACCTGTTTAAAAGGTTTCAAATAAAGTCAAGGAGTTGACTGTAATAAAACCTTATTACCAAGTAATGCTCAAGTCCATTTGGATTTTGCTTGTGATTGTAACTTATTACGAAATCTGGCAAAATAGATGTGGAGACGTCCTTCCTCAATGAAGACTTGAGGAGAATGTATGTATGATACAGCCAGAGAAATTTGTTTCAAAGGTTGATGCAAATCGTGTTTTAAGCTACAATGATCCATTTATGGATTGAAGCAAGCTTCTCAAAGATGGAACGTTCATTTTGATGAGACAATCAAAAGAGTTTGATTTTATCAAAAACGAGAATGAACCTAGTGTGTATAAAAGGGTCAGTGGGAGCACTGTGACATTCCTAGTATTATATGTTGATATATTACTGATAAGGAATGACACACCAATGCTACAATCAGTAAAAATAAAATTGTCTAAACATTCCTCCATGAATAACTTGGGAGGAGCATCCTATAAATTGGGGATATAAATCTATATAGATAGATTTAAAAGGATGTTCGGCTTGACCCAATGAATGTATATTCATTCCATGCTAAAGGCGTTTAGCATGGCAAACTCCAAGAGAGGTCTCATGATGATGAGTCATGGAGTGAATCTCTATAAAATTGTCTCCAATTTAAAGAGAGATTGCATGAGTTACTATCATGTATGCAATGAATATACAAGGCCTGATGTTGATCAGTCATATTCTAGAGAAGATCACTATAAGACAGTGATAAACATCTTAAGTACTTAACCAGTATTGAAGATGTGATCATGATTCATGGTAGGTCTGAATTAAAACTAGAGGGCTAAACAGACTCAAGTTTTTCAGACTGACCAAGACGATAACAAATCCACTTTAGGGTAAATTGTTACCTTGAATAGTGGTGCAGTGAATTGAAAGGATACAAAATAGCAAAGAGTTGCTGATTTAATGACAAGGACAAAGTATATAGCTGTAAGTGAAGCTGCAAGTTGATTGTTTGGATGAAAAGTTCATCACAGAACTAGGAATAGTTCCTAAGTCTCATGTTGGATTCAAACATGTGTTGCGGCACTTTCATTTGATTAGAGGAATCATTGAAAGAAGAAAAGTCACTATAAAGATAGTGGACTCTCAAGAACAACATTGCATATCCATTTACTGAAGCTTTATCTAAACAGCAGGATGATCGTCACTTAGAGAAGAAGGGTATTAGATACCATGACGATTGGCTTTAGTGCAAGTGGGAGATTGAAAGTAGTATGCACACAAGCCAATCATATTTGATATGATGTAGCATATACTTTGTAATCTTATTCGGTTATTAAAGGCATTTTATATTATCTACATAGTGCTGTTATATTAAATATGATAAACCCATAGTTTTGAGCAATGCTTTTAGAATCATGATGATGATCATGCTAATGAGATCTAAATTCTAGATAGCTCACAAACTAAAATCGTTCCTAATCGTTGGATTACTAAAAAGGGGATTAGTGAATCCGGATAGATTAGTACATACGTTGCTTGCTCTTAAAAAGAGGATGATTGATCTCATAATCATTTGTGTGGAGACACTAAAGCAAGTATGTAGGTGCTTATTAGAGAATACGTTCACTGAACGTGGCTCGCTAAGGAATACCGAATGGAGTTTTACTCGCCTGTCAATAGAAATTCCTCTAGTGATAGTAGTACAAGTGATCCTTGGACTTGAGATCATCATAGTATCTTGTGTATGATGAGTTATACTTTGACATGTCCCTTAAGACCTTTAGGGTATAATAAAGGGCATGATTGGGTATAATAAGTTATCCATGGAGATAGGTGAATGATCAACAAAGAATCTACCTCATCTAGTTGGAGTTGTAAATTTGGGAATCAAAATACATATAATTAAATAAAGTAAGACTTGAGAGTAATTCCATGGCTTATATTTAATTGGGATATTGTATGGTAGAAGAATTGAATTATACGGTAACTATGCACTAAAAGGTTCTTTTGTGATTAATGTTGAAATCTATATTATCTGGAAGTCGTTGATCGCTAAGGGGGATAACCCTTATTGTAGAATAAATATTATTTAATTAAATGAATTAAACAGTTTAATTTATTTATTTAAATAAGATTACAATTGTTCTAATTGATTTATTCACAACCGGTTTAATATGGAGAACCTAAAGGGTCACACCGCAAAAGAAAAATATTTGTTTAAGAAGTTAATGACATAATTGTAATTATAACGACCGGGAATTTTGGATTTGCCTTGTAATTCAGATTTTTGAATATTAATAAATATATTATATTTTTTTAATATTATTTTTGTGTTACATGTTTAAAAGTTGTGTGACAATCTGGATTATGTGAATGCATGAAATTTTACGTGTTATAGTTTTGTTTAAGTGAATAATTGATTTCGCGTAGCGTCGCTAAATCACTATTCACGGGACATGTTTCCCGAGGCACTATTCACGCCATAATATTTTTGTGTCTTTTTCGATTTTAATAAATTTCATAAATATATGTGAGCGAAGTGATAATTTTTCTAAGCGTCAGAAATTTTATTTGAGCTGATACGTGATTTTATTCGTATCTGAAATGTATTATATGGGTGTTCCGAATATTTGGACAAATCCCATAATAATTATTTTTACCCATCCCAATATTTATGGTAATACCCATTTTAATTTTAGGTAGAGTTATTTACCAAATTGGGTACAAAAGTTGGAGTATTCGGTTATAATTTTGGTGTATTTGGGTATTTATTTTGGCTTGTTACTCCAAGAGGGAACCAACCCACCAATTTAGACCAATCAAACGAGGGAGTAGAGGGAGTTGCCGGCAAGCCTCCTTGAGCCACAAACCCACTTCTCCCAAAATTACTCTTCCACTCTCCCATCCCATTCAAACCATTCCAATTCTCTCTTGCATTCCATCAACACCATTCCATCAGTAGATAGAAAGAGAGAGAGGGAAAATCTGCAGCAAGAAGGAAGAAGGAAGAAGGAGGAAGTCGTCGGAAAAGGGAACAAAGTCGCCAGAAAAGAAAGGAGGAAGAAGAAGAAGGCTTGGGTGGAGAAAAAAGAAAATCCAAGCAAGAAGAACCCTCAAAATCAAGCCTAGCAGAGCTTCTTAATCATCTAGGAAGGATTTACAGAGGTAAACACCAACTAAATCTTTTCCATTCGATTTCTTGTTAAGTTTTTCAAGTTTTTCTTAGTTTTGAGCTCTTAAGCTTGTGGGTCGGATTTATGACGATTCTTGGTGTTTTTGTTTGTTATGATTGTTTGTAAATGTTGTTAAGAGGTTATGTAAGCCATTAATAACATCAAAGTGGAACAAAAATGGAACAAATCCGTACCTTTGCTTAATGGAGCAAGAACAATGAACTTTGGACATGAACTTGGACATTCGGACCATTTTAGAGGACTGTAGAACCATGATTTCGTGTTTGTTAATTTTATTTGTTGCTATGGTATTGTAGTTCCATGGGTTACGAAGCTAACCCAGTTGGAATGGAGTAAAAAGATGTTAAAACAAAGATTTGGTGTTGATTTTGGTGAAGAACACCAAGAACATAAAAATAGTGTAATAACTTTGTACTTTGGCTTAAGATTTGGGCATGTTAATATTAATGGAAGTTCTGCATTTTTGATATGTTGTAGCCCCATGAGTTAGGAGTCCATAGAGTCTAGAATGGACCAATTTGAACATGTATTGAAGGAGTTATGGAGGTTGGAGTGACCGGATAAAATGGGATCAAACCCAGAATCCGGCTACTGGAGAGTGACGCCGCAGCGTCACTCATAAGCCTAACAGCCATCACCGCAGCGAGGGGCAAAACAGGGAAAAGATCGGGACTCACGCCGCAGCGTCAGCTCCGTGTCTGGACCAGGTCGGGTCGGTCAGACAAAGTCGGGTTAGCTCGGACCCAGTGAGTTTTTCCAATAAAGTCTAAAACTTATATTTTTGTACCAAATGATTAGACAGGTTAGTTAATCATATTTTTGTTAAGCCTTAAATGCTTAATTGTATTTCAAATGTCAACCAAAGTCGTGTTGTCTTAAGGCGTAAATTGAATAACCTGGTTGCATATTTCGTTAGGCTTCTAAGTGGCGCTGCCCCCTTAGACCCGTGCCAGCTCACCGGCGAGCTGGGCAGCCGCTCTCTCACCGGGGAGCGAGACCCCTGACTGGGTAGTCGTAGGGCAATTAATGTGCTTTAATGATGCAACGTCTGTTTTGAACCTAGTCTTTATGTGACTAATTGTTATATGAATATGTATTTACATGTGTAGGATATTAAGGAACGTGTGTTGTAATATTGTAGCAGCGCATCAGGCAAGTTCTTCTTTAACCCTTGTCTAACCCTTGTGTTGGGCAAGTTTATAATCCTTATGCACTATTTTTATTTCGTGCAAACAAGTGTATGTTATGCAAGTTTCTTAACTTAACTCAATTTATATTTGAGCAAGTTTTTAAACCTTATGCACTATTTTTATTTCGTTCAAACAGGTATATGTTAGGCAAGTTTCCTAACGCTTGTCTAACCCTTGTGCTGGGCAAGTTTCCCTAACCTTACTTGAATTATACTTGAGCAGGTTTAATATTATATACAAATGTTGTATATTGTTGCAAGTTTCATGACTCAAAATGAGTTATTACTTTCAAATTTCGTTAGTGGATTAATTATTATAAATTACTCCATATCCAAGATAATTATTAATATTCGTACCTTGTGCATTTGAATTCATTATCTGTTGTTGGACTGTGAAACATTTAAGTTCTTCATTTATGAACTGTGTAAGGACATAATCTACGCCATTTGTTTCGGCTAGACATATACAAGTTATTATTTTAAAAGCTATCCAAACCAGTAGTTGGTACGAATTCTTGGACTGAGAGAGCAACCCTTATTTTGGTGATTTTAATGTGTCAGTTATTCGATGCAGTCAGAGTTAAATGTTATGCATATACATAGGGTACGAGAGGCTGATCCCTTCGAGTACTACTGACGGGCCAAGCGTTTAAAAGGGTTAGTCGAATGACTTATCCTTTGGCTAAAAAGTTCATGGTCTATTGGACCACTCAGCAGTAAATAATCAATATTCATTATTTCATTTGAACTTTGATTATATTGTCAGCTATTTCTTCAATGTTCTTAAATTGTTGAACTATGCGATTATTATTCTCATTCATTCATGATATATCCTCTTTATTCATTTTAAATTTGCTGAGTAAAGTAGTTGCTCACCCTTGCTATATAATGAACCTATTGCAGTTAAGCCGGGGAGTTCCAAAGCGGACAAAGGCAAAGGAAAGCTTAAGGAATAGTTATATGTACTATCCTGTTATGTAATCGTGGAATAGTTTTGTATTATTATTGTATTCCGTGATGTATTTATTTAAGGTTATAGACCTTGGGATCGTAGTAAACCTTTTGTAATGAATAACATATGTTTATTTATTCCGCATTAGTTAATTTATGTTGTTTAGAGGTGTATAGATGTACTTTATCGTGAGCACCAAATTTGAGGTATTGGTACCTGAATTTGGGGGTGTCATAGGTTGGTATCAGAGTTGTAGGTTATAAACTTTAGGATTGTAAAACCTAGGTTATAACCTTAGTATTAAACTCGTATTGAGTACGTTAGGAGGTGAATGGAGGAGATTCATTTGGTGATCATGTCTGGAGGTGGATTGTGGAAATCTATCGAGCCGAGTTGTGCATGGTAAAATATCACTTCATTTTATCAATGAATATATTTTATTGTGGGACTGACATCTTGCTGTCTATTTGTTTCTGTTTATGGCTATAGGATGTCTGAGATGGGAGAGTCCAGTCCTGCTAGAGAGATGGAGTTCACAAATATTCATGTGGACGTAGGGCATTTAGTGGAGGTGCAGCCGAGTGAGCCAGAGATAATGGACACTAGGGATGAGTCTGAGGTCGAGTATGGTTCTGAGGAGGAGCCAGTTACCGGAGGAGTGCTGAGGTTGGTAAGCGATGAGGGGAGGATGAGGACCCCGAGGAGGATCCAGTGATGGAGGATGATGAGCCACCTGAGTATGCAGATGGCATGGGCACTACTGCTAGTGACATCATCAAAGAGCTGACAAATAGGAATGCAAAACTCGAGAATCGAGTAGCCCACTTAGAGGAGCAGAACTAGGATCACCAGGACCGAGAGGAGCAGTATAGGTCATTAGCGTATCAGACTTTGGGGGAAAAGACTGAGTTAACCCAGAAGATGCAGGAAAAGGACTAGAGGATTGCTGAGCTAGAGGCAGAGGTTCAAGCTCGGCGTGGGGCTTCTATTCAGCTTGGTGTCATGGTTTATGACCTTTTAGAGAGGAATGTGGTGTTGGTAGGATAGATAGAGCGGGTAGAGGATCAACTGGAGACTACTCGTCTGGAGAGAAATGAAGCTATAGAGCAGTTGGCAGCCCTGACTGCAAAGATTGATTCCCTCAGGTTAGGCTTGACCACTTCTATTGGCAGGCTGAGGGACAGGGTGAGGAGGTACCCTAGGGATGAGGGGAGCAGCAGGCGCGCGATTAGGCGCCGAGTGGTCGACAGGCTGGCTCGACGGGAGCTCCGAGTTGCACTCCGCCGCAGCAGGCGGTGATGTGTTATTTTGAGCATTTTATTCATAGTAGGTCCCACTTTTATTATAATAGGGGCATACTTATGTTGTAAATCCTTGTGCCTGTAGCGTGCATGGAATAGTAGTTGAACCCCAATTTTGTTCCTGATAGAGGGGTGGAAGGTTATTATTCCCCATTTTTGTTTGTTAGGGGATAGTTAATGGTTGGCAGGCTAGGTCATTTAGCGTTTATAGAAGTATGCCACAGGTTGAGTCAGGTTGTATTAAAAGAGTGACATATGGTTAATCAGATCATGCCTCCAAGAAGACAGCCACGAAACCAAAGGGTTGAGGAATCGGTTAATAACTCTAAGGGTCATCCAGACCCAAATGAGGGCGTTTGCTGAGTTGCTGGCATAAGCCATGCAAAATAGACCCCCACCTGTTGGAGAACAGCCAGAGCGACAGCCTGTGCAACATTTGGCTAGCTTCAAGGATTTTAAGCTAGTAGGACCTCCTGAGTTCAAGGGAACACTAGACCCGATTGAAGCCCAAACCTGGATCGAAGAAATAGAAAAAGTGTTCGAGGTTGCCAGGGTGGCCGAAGAACAGAAGACAGGGTTCGCCACTTTTATGATGAAAGGTGAAGCGAACTATTAGTGGAAGGCCAACAAAAGTCGTGCTGGAGACGGTGTGATACCATGGGAACGTTTTAAGGAGCTGTTCTTCGAGAACTTTTTCCCGGAGAGTATGCAGTAGAACATGGAGGTGAAGTTTTTGGAGTTCAAGCAGGGAAACATGTCAGTCACGGAGTACGCGGCTAAACTTAATGAGTTAGCCAGATTTGCACCTCACCAGGTAGACACTGAAGCCAGAAAGGCAAGGAGATTTGAATTAGGACTGAAACCGTGGGTGTACAGTAGGGTGGCAGTTCTAAGGATTGACACATTTTCTACACTATTGGAAAGGGTAATTATCGCCGAAGGAGGCAACGAGGCTCTGACAAAGTTCAATCAGGACAAAAAGAAGAGTCACGAAGGAAGCAAAGGAGGAAGCAGCGGGGGAAGTAACCCGAATAAAAGGAAATGGAGTGATAGCCAATCTTCCGGGGGCAACAAATCCGGAGGAGAGGTTAAGAAGGGTAATAAGTGCAATAATTGTGGAAAGAATCACTCTGGAGTGTGCATGAAAGGAAAAGGAGTTTGTTTCAATTGTGGGAAACAAGGGCACTTTGCTCCTCAATGCCCAAAGGGAAAGAAAACATGATGTTTCTCATGTAGAGCATCAGATCATCAAATCAAGGATTGCCCGAAAAGGAAGGGGGATGCAACTAGTGGCAATAGGAACAACAACAATAGCAACACCAACAACAACAGGCTGAACATTGGAGGGCCAGCTAGCCAAACCAACATACCAACGGCACGTACTTTTAACATGATAGTGCAGGATGCGGTGGAGTTGAAAGACGTGGTGTTAGGTATTATTTCGATCAGTAATATCAGTGCATATGTATTATTTGATTCGGGTGCTACCTGTTCGTATATATCAGATGAATTTGCTAAATGGTTAAATTTACCTCGTGAGAAATTAGAGAATCTAATGAATGTGGAAGTAGCTAATAAGGAAGTTGTCCCTGTAGAACATATTCATAGAAATTGTTGTGCTGAGATAAATGGGCATAAACTGAGCGTAGATTTAATTCCGATACGACTAGGAGAATTTGATGTAATCCTTGGGATGGATTAGTTGTCTGGTCACGGGGCTGTGATTGACTGTCAGAAGAAATGTATACACCCGAAGACTCCAAATAAGTCGAGGGTTGTATTCTATGGAAGTAAATCGCCTAGATAATCTCATTGTCTGACGATGATGCAAGCAAGGAGATTGCTCAGAAAAGGTTGTATAGGTTATCTGGCTCACGTGGTTGATACTCGAAGAGTAGAGGGCGAGTTGGGCCAGATACCTATAGTAAGGGAATTCCCTGATGTTTTCCCAGATGAGTTACCGGGTTTACCATCAGACAGAGAGGTTGAGTTTGTAATCGATTTGGTACTGGGAACCGCATCGATCTCGAAGGCACCATACAGGATGGCACCAGTAGAGATGAAAGAACTGATGGTTCAACTGCAGGAGCTGCTAGATAAAGGGTATATTCGTCCGAGTGTATCTCCATGAGGAGCACCAGTGCTATTTGTAAAGAAGAAAGACGGATCGCTAAGGCTTTGTATCGACTATCGAGAGTTAAACAAAGTCACGATTAAGAACAAGTACCCGTTACCCAGAATTGATGATTTTTTCGATCAATTGAAGGGAGCGAAATACTTTTCGAAGATTGACTTGAGGACGGGATATCACCAACTGAAGGTGAGGTAGGAGGTTATACCGAAGACAGCATTCAGAACTCGATATGGACACTTTGAGTTTTTGGTGATGTCATTTGGGCTGACGAACGCGCCAGCAGCATTTATGGACATGATGAACAAAGTATTCAAGCAATTCCTTGATAAATTTATTGTCGTATTCAAGACGAAGGAAGAACATGTCGAACATTTGAGGATAGCCCTGGAAACGCTAAGAAGAAGGAAGCTATATGCCTAGTTTTCCAAGTGTGAATTTTGGCTACAAAGGGTGCAGTTCTTGGGGCATGTAATTGACAAGGATGGTGTATCAGTGGATCCTGCGAAGGTAGAAGCTGTAATAAACTGAAAACAGCCGAAGGCGCCAACAGAAGTCTGAAGTTTCTTGGGATTAGCAGGTTACTATCGGAGGTTTATTTTGAACTTTTCAAAGATAGCGGCGCCGTTGACAAATTTGACAAGGAAGACTGTGACGTTTGTATGGACGGATAAGTGCGAAGAGTGTAACGAATGCAATTTTTGTGATTGAATAAAAATATTTGTTGAATTATATAAATATTTTTATTAATTTATTGAGCTTAATAAATAATTTATTAAGTTTTTGTGAAATGGGTATATGTTAAGCTTAATAATGTTAAATGTTATTTGAATGTGATTTGTTATGTTTATTCTAATTTAATTTAATAATTAAATTAGATGATGAAAAGGTTTATTTGAATAAATGATTTATTTGAATGAGAGAATTTATTTGGTATTATTGTTATTTGTTAAATGAAATTATTATTTGAGTTGGTAAGGTTTAATTGAATTTATTTAATAATAAGTTCAATTAAATTAGAAGTGTGACATTTTAAAACTATATGTTATAATGATTTATTAAAATAAATGAGAAAGTGTTTAATTCAGTTTTACCAAACAAGGCCCTATGATCTTTGTTTGGAAATAATGGGTTATTTTATTTGTGTTTTACCAAACAAGCCTTTAGTTAGAATAATGGATTATTTCTAAATCAGTTTGCCAAACAAGCCTTATGGCTTTTTGAATTTTATAACTGATGGATTAAATTTAGATTATACGTTATTATTACACTAAATCATCAGTTTTTATTTTTATTCATCAGTTTTATATTTTATTTTTATACTACGTTTGTTGTAAAAAGAAAAGAAAGAAGAAAAAGAACAGAGTTTAGAGAAGAAAGAATATACAGAGAAGAAGAGAGAATTAGAGAGAAAAATTTGTGAATTGAGAAAGAGAAGGAAGGGAAGTACTAAACTAAGAATTTTATATAGCTTGAAGGTATGATTCTTTTAGTTTTGTTCTTTATTATATTCTTATTATTTTACTTCTCTGTATATGATTTCTACTTCACTGTATATGAATTTATATTCTAAATACATGAATTAATTGGTTATAATTGTTAGTAAGCATGTATTAGAGATTATGTGATGATTATAAACTAGTTTGAAGAAATAATTCATGAAAACATGCTTTAGAATTGAGTTCTTAATTTTACAGAGCCTTATTTCATGTATGGCATATTTGTATGAAAATTGATGATTTAAATTGGTTATTAATCAGTGATTTAATAATTGTTTATGATTATTTGATGAAAAACAAGAATAATGCAAGAAGAATGGTTTTAATTGGTTGAAAAATGAATTTACAGAGCTTGATTTCATGAAAATGGTTAAAACTTGAATATTTGGTTTTAACAGTGAATTTTTGGTTTTAAATTGGTTGATTATGTGTTTTATAATGCTTAGATTGATTAGAAACATGTTGGGTAATTATTTTATATCATATTTGATGTCTGGGTATGTTTAATTTGTATTTTGAATGGTAGAATTCGGAAAATTTTGGCCAAATTTGGCCTAAGTTTTCACTGGTTCGCGACTTGTAGAAAGTGTCAGTCGCGTCTACCGCCCCGGCGGTAGAAATGAGCTAGGATTATCGCCCCGGCGGCTCTGTCGCCCCGGCGGCATAATTACACTAGATTCTTCGCCCCGGCAACAGCCTCGCCCCGGCGACGAGTTTGTTAAGTTTTTTCTCGCCCCGGCGAGAATCACTGCTGTTAAAAAAAAATTTATTGTTATAATTATTTTGTTTTCTTTTCTTAGAAGTTATGATGCATAATTAAACTTATATTAATGTATTAAATGACTAAAGAATTTTCAAGATGGTTGCTAAACTAGTAGTACTTGTTGACTATGGTATGCTAAATGAGATATTATGATAAAAGAGCAAGCTTAGAATGCTTTTAATCTTGTGACTAATTATATTACCCTTTTACAATTAAATGTTTAGGTTGTTTAAGGATCGTGAATTACTTAAATTTGTAATCTACGCTTGAGGCAAGTTCCTTGTCTCAACTTATTACTTTTACGTTGAGCAAGTTTTCCTATCTCAAACTTGTTATTTCATTTAAAGCAAGTTTAATATCATTGAGCAAGAATATTTACCTTAGCTTATTGTCATTCAAGAAAGGTTGTTGTCATGATTAAATGCTTAAACTTTATTCCAGTTGTTTATTGTTCGATCATTGATCGTTATTCAAACTTTGAATAGAATTTCTATTGTTTGACTTTATTGATGAATTAGACTAGCAAACCCTTATTGATTCAGCTAGTCCTTAGTTGATGAGCGATTTCAAAGACTTAGAATATTTTCTATTCTTGTTCCAAGCCAAGTTTCTTTTGGTACGGATTCAGACGATAAACTGAGATGAACAACCCTTATATAGGGGATTATTTACGCGACAGCGTTAAAATATTTGTGCACAATACATTGTACAAAGGGCTGATCCCCCTGAGTACGAGATGTTGGTCCATAGTCTATATGATTGTTAAAGGTTACAGTAGAAATACTTGTTAACCTAGGACATAGTTCGAGGTCTTGTGACCCTCAGATATAATTTCTAAATCTTGAAAAGGAGGAGTTAGAGGAACAGGCTGCGGAACGTCAAGCCACTTTAGAGCAGAAGGATGCTGAGATCCAAGACCTTTCATCACGTCTTGCAGAGGCTGAGTAGAGGCTAGCATTGTCTAAGTATCGACGAGGACAGTTGATAGCCAGAAATGAGATTGTACGAGATGAGTTGAAAGAGGAGTCAGCTAAGCGGGCGAGAGCTGAGACTGCTTGGTTGAGGGAGGCTTACCGCGCAGATTGTGTTGAGTGTGAGGTGCGGTCAAAGAAGGCCAAGATTGATGATATGGAGTATATTTTTTCACTCCACAGTGGATAGAGCTCTGGAGCGAGTTCATCGTCATCCAAATATGGTGGATCGAAGGATGGTGACTCGTATTATGGAGCAGGAACGCCAGGAAGCTGTGCGTCGTGGGATGTCATCATAGATTATGATTAGTTGTGTTATTATGAAATTTATGAGTTAATAAGTTGTTAATCCCAGTTTATATAATGCGATAGAATAATGATGTAATCCTGGAACTTTATGATGACAGGATAGATGATTTGATGTAAATAACCACGATGTTATCTTTGTTATGTTTTAAAGCAGTAAATGAATAAAATGTGAAATTTTATTAGATGTGTTATGTGTTTAAGTCTTGTTTATAAATGTTTAAGTTGAGACTTAAATGTTTAAGTAATTGAGCAACAATCTAATAGCGCAAATTCTTAACAGTACGATGCCGCCAAGAAGACAACCAACACGTCAACAGACCCCTAAGGGATCTACCAATAACGAAGAAGCCAACGCTAACCCAATGCAGAAGTTGGTAAACTTGTTAACGGGAGCCTTTGCAAATCAACCACAAGCTCAGGCCACGACCTTCAAAGATTTCAAGGCTGTCGGACCCCCAGAATTTTCTAGGGTCTATGAATCCGATAGAGGCCCAAACGTGGGTCATGGAGATGGAGAAGGTGTTTGATGTCGCTAGGATCAATGAGGACCAAAAGACGGCATTTGCAACCTTTATGCTAAAATCAGAAGCTAGTTACTGGTGGCAAGCAAATAAGACTCGAGGTGGCCAAGGGATTATTCCGTGGGAGCGATTTAAGGAGATATTTTTCGAAACCTATTTTCCGGCAAGTGCTAAGAACCAAATGGAAGTACAGTTTCTAGAGTTGAAGCAAGGTACTATGTCGGTATCTGAATATGCAGCAAGATTCAACGAGTTGGCGAGGTTTGCGCCTTATCAGGTTAACACGGATGAGCGGAAGGCCAGAAGGTTCGAGCAGGGACGGAAGCCCTGGTTGTATAGCCAAGTTTCAATGTTTCAACTGAACTCGTTTGCGGCGGTGCTGGAAAAGGCAATTATTGCTGAAGGAGGCAGTGATGCTCTGTCAAAGTACAATCAGGAGCAGAGGAAGAAGAAGAATGAGAGTGAAAACAAGGCAAGTGGTAGCCATGGAGGCAGTAGTCAAAAGAGAAAATGGAATGATAGTAACTCTGCGGGAAGTCAACAAGGTAATCAGAAGAAGAAGATGGAGGTGTGCAGCAACTATGGAAAGAGCCATATGGGTACTTGTTTGAAGGGTAAGCGGGTGTGCTTCAACTGCGGGCAGGAGGGGCATATCGCGTCGAATTGCCCTAATCCAAAGAAAGGAGCATGTTTCATCTGCGGGTCGAAGGATCACTTTGCTCGGGAGTGCCCTAAGAAAGCAACTACAGGTGGAGCCAGTTCAGGAAAGGGAAACAACGGTGGTGGAGGCAATGTGACTATCACAGGACCTACGCAGCCCAACCGACCTACCGCTCGAACGTTCAATATGACGGCGCAGGATGCTGTGCAGTCAAAGGATGTAGTGTCAGGTATCATTCCAGTTAATAATGTTAATGCTTATGTATTGTTTGACTTGGGTGCTACTTGCTCATTTATATCCGATGATTTTGCTAAGAAATTAGGGTTACCTCAGGAAGAGTTAGATTACCCCATGAATATAGAAATTGCGAATAGGGAGGTGATTCTAGTTAAGTTTGTCCACAAGAACTGTCAGGTAGAAATTAAGGGTCATGTGATGACTGTCAACTTAATTCCAATTCATCTTGGAGAGTTTGATGTTATTTTGGGTATGGATTGGTTGTTTAACCACGGGGCAGTTATTGACTGTCAAAAGAAGTGTGTAAACCTTATGACTCCGTCAAAGGTAGTGTTTTATGGCAGCAAGTCACCTAGACAAACGAGTTGTCTGACGATGGTGCAGGCCAGAAAGATGTTGAGACAAGGATGTGTAGGATATCTAGCCTACATAGTTGATACCCGAAAGGTGGGTGCAAAACTGGAGGAGATACCAGTAGTTAAGGATTTTGCGGATGTGTTTCCTGATGATTTGCAAGGATTACCGCCAGATAGGGAAATCGAGTTTGTAATTGATTTAGCACCGGGAACGGCCCCTATATCGAAAGCCCCATATCGAATGGCTCCGGTAGAAATGAAGGAGTTAATGGTGCAATTACAGGAATTGTTGGATAAGAAGTATATCCAACCGAGCGTTTCGCCGTGGGGAGCACCGGTATTGTTTGTTAAGAAGAAGGATGGGTCGATGCGGCTTTGCATTGATTATAGAGAGTTGAACAAGGTCACGATCAAAAACAAGTATCCGTTACCAAGAATCGATGACCTGCTTGACCAATTGAAAGGAGCAAGATATTTTTCGAAGATAGATTTACGAAGTGGGTACCATCAGTTGAAGGTGAGAAAAGAGGACATACCAAAGACGGCGTTTCGAACTAGATATGGTCACTATGAGTTTTTGGTTATGTCATTTGGTTTAACGAATGCGCCTGCAGCATTCATGGACTTAATGAATAGAGTATTCAAACCATTCCTGGATAAGTTTGTAGTGGTATTTATAGACGACATTCTGGTCTACTCCAAAACTCAAGAAGAACACGTGGAACATTTGAGGGTGACATTGGAGGCGTTAAGGAAAGAGAAATTGTATGCAAAATTCTCGAAGTGCGAATTTTGGTTGGAGCGTGTTCAATTTCTTGGACATGTGATTGATAAAGACGGGATTTCGGTGGATCCAGCTAAAGTGAAAGCTGTGATGAACTGGGATCAGCCGAAGACACCGTCAGAAGTGAGGAGTTTCCTAGGTTTGGCAGGATACTACAGACGTTTTATTCAAGATTTTTCTAGGATCGCCACTCCGTTGACAAATTTAACAAGGAAGTCAGTGAAGTTTGTTTGGACGGAGAAGTGCGAAGAAAGTTTCCAAGAACTAAAGAAGAGACTAAGTTCGGCGCTTGTGTTGTCTTTACCAGATGATACAGGAAATTTTGTGTTGTACAGTGATGCATCACATAAAGGACTAGGTTGTGTGTTGATGCAGAATGGTAAGGTTATTGCATATGCATCGCGCCAACTAAGAGACTATGAAAAAGGGTATTCGACCCATGATTAGGAGTTAGCAGCCGTGGTGTTTGCTTTGAAAATCTGGAGGCACTATCTTTATGGGGAGAAGTGTGAAATATACACAGATCATAAGAGTCTGAAGTATATTTTCACGCAGAAGGATTTGAATATGCGGCAGAGAAGATGGATAAAATTGATCAAAGATTATGATTGTGAAATTCTATACCATTCGGGAAAAGCTAATGTGGTTGCCGACACTTTGAGTAGAAAAGGTCGGGAGAAATTGTTCTTGTTAACTGCTCAGGAGAAGCTCATTGAAGACATGGCTAAATTGGAGTTAGAGGTGCAGGGTTTGGCAGAGCCTAATCAAATCTTGTTCTAGATGGAAACTCAACCAACTTTAGTGGAAAAAGTGAAAGAAGCGCAACTCCAGGATGAGGAGTGTATTGAGATACGGAAAAGAGTGCTTGAGGGAGAAGAGCTTAAATATAAAATCGATACTGAAGGGTTGCTGAGATTTGAAGGCAGAATTTGGGTACCATCGGTATTGGCAATCAGAAAGGAGATTTTGAACGAAGCTCACAGTTCACGATTTTCGGTTCACTCGGGAAGCACAAAGATGTACCAGGATCTTCGTCAACATTTTTGGTGGCCAAACATGAAAAGAGAGGTTGCTGAGTGTGTTGCGAAGTGTCTCACTTGTCAGAGAGTCAAAGCGGAGCATCAACGACCAAGTGGTTTGTTACAGCCCTTGGAAATACCAGAATGGAAGTGGGAGCATATCACGATGGACTTCGTGGTAGGGCTACCAACTACTCAGAAGGGATATGACGCAATATGGGTCATAGTGGATAGATTGACAAAATCAGCGCATTTCTTGCCTATCAGAATCAAATTTACTTTGGATCAGCTGGCGAAATTATACGTCAAAGAGATTATCTCAAGGCACGGTGTTCCAGTGTCAATAGTGTCAGACAGAGATCCACGTTTCACCTCAAAATTTTGGAGGAGTTTGCAAGCTTGTTTGGGAACGCAGTTGCGAATGAGTACAGCCTACCATCCTCAAACCGATGGCCAGAGCGAAAGAACAATTCAAACGTTGGAGGATATGCTTCGAGCATGCGTTATGGATTTTAAAGCCAACTGGGATGATCATTTACCTCTGGTCGAGTTTGCTTACAACAATAGTCATCACGCTAGTATCGGCATGCCGCCTTATGAAGCATTATATGGAAGGAAATGCAGAACTCCATTATGCTGGGATGAGGTTGGTGAACGACGCCTATTGGGACCCGAGTTCGTACAACAAACCGCTGAAATTGTCAAGGTGATAAGAGCCAGACTAATAGCCGCTTAAGACAGACAGAAGAAGTATGCTGATCAACACCGACAAAATCGCGAATTTGAAGTCGGCAGTTTTGTGTTTCTCAAAGTATCTCCCTGGAAGGGGAAATTCAGATTTGGTAAAAAGGGTAAACTCAGTCCGCGGTTTATTGGACCCTTTGAAGTGTTGAAACGGGTGGGTGAGGTAGCTTATGAGGTAGCTTTACCTCCTGAGTTAGGCCACATTCACAATGTCTTCCACATATCGGTGCTACGACCGTATAAGTCTGACTATAAACATGTAATAGAATATGAACCAATACAGTTTGAAAAAGATTTATCCTATGAAGAGATACCTGTTTAGATAGTGGACAGGAAAGAGCAAGTTCTTAGAAATAAAGTGATACCTTCTGTTAAGGTAATTTGGAGGAACCACAGTGCTGAAGAAGCAACGTGGGAACTCGAAGAGATGATGATGCAAAATTTCCCTCAATTATTTGTTTAATCTTTATATTGCGATTCTGGGGACAGAATCTTTGTAAGGAGGGGAGAATGTAACGGACGATTTAATTGCGTTGTGATTCTGGGGACAGAATCCTTTTAAGGAGGGAAAGATGTAACGAATGCAATTTTTGTGATTGAATAAAAATATTTGTTGAATTATATAAATATTTTTATTAATTTATTGAGCTTAATAAATAATTTATTAAGTTTTTGTGAAATGGGTATATGTTAAGCTTAATAATGTTAGATGTTATTTGAATGTGATTTGTTATGTTTATTCTAATTTAATTTAATAATTAAATTAGATGATGAAAAGGTTTATTTGAATAAATGATTTATTTGAATGAGAGAATTTATTTGGTATTATTGTTATTTGTTAAATGAAATTATTATTTGAGTTGGTAAGGTTTAATTGAATTTATTTAATAATAAGTTCAATTAAATTAGAAGTGTGACATTTTAAAACTATATGTTATAATGATTTATTAAAATAAATGAGAAAGTGTTTAATTCAGTTTTACCAAACAAGACCCTATGATCTTTGTTTGGAAATAATGGGTTATTTTATTTGTGTTTTACCAAACAAGCCTTTAGTTAGAATAATGGATTATTTCTAAATCAGTTTGCCAAACAAGCCTTATGGCTTTTTGAATTTTATAACTGATGGATTAAATTTAGATTATACGTTATTATTACACTAAATCATCAGTTTTTATTTTTATTCATCAGTTTTATATTTTATTTTTATACTACGTCTGTTGTAAAAAGAAAAGATAGAAGAGAAAGAACAGAGTTTAGAGAAGAAAGAATATACAGAGAAGAAGAGAGAATTAGAGAGAAAAATTTGTGAATTGAGAAAGAGAAGGAAGGGAAGTGCTAAACTAAGAATTTTATATAGCTTGAAGGTATGATTCTTTTAGTTTTGTTCTTTATTATATTCTTATTATTTTACTTCTCTGTATATGATTTCTACTTCACTGTATATGAATTTATATGCTAAATACATGAATTAATTGGTTATAATTGTTAGTAAGCATGTATTAGAGATTATGTGATGATTATAAACTAGTTTGAATAAATAATTCATGAAAACATGCTTTAGAATTGAGTTCTTAATTTTACAAAGCCTTATTTCATGTATGGCATATTTGTATGAAAATTGATGATTTAAATTGGTTATTAATCAGTGATTTAATAATTGTTTATGATTATTTGATGAAAAACAAGAATAATGCAAGAAGAATGGTTTTAATTGGTTGAAAAATGAATTTACAGAGCTTGATTTCATGAAAATGGTTAAAACTTGAATATTTGGTTTTAACAGTGAATTTTTGGTTTTAAATTGGTTGATTATGTGTTTTATAATGCTTAGATTGATTAGAAACATGTTGCGTAATTATTTTATTTGATGTCTAGGTATGTTTAATTTGTATTTTGGATGGTAGAATTCGGAAAATTTTGGCCAAATTTAGCCTAAGTTTTCACTGGTTCGCGACCTGTAGAAGGTGTCAGTCGCGTCTACCGCCCCGGCAGTAGAAATGAGCTAGGATTATCGCCCCGGCGGCTCTGTCGCCCCGGCGGCATAATTACACTAGATTCTTCGCCCCGGCGACGAGTTTGTTAATTTTTTCTCGCCCCGGCGAGAATCACTGCTGTTAAAAAAATAATTATTGTTATAATTATTTTGTTTTCTTTTCTTGGAAGTTATGATGCATAATTAAACTTATATTAATGTATTAAATGACTAAAGAATTTCCAAGATGGTTGCTAAACTAGTACTTGTTGATTATGGTATGCTAAATGAGATGTTATGATAAAAGAGCAAGCTTAGAATGCTTTTAATCTTGTGACTAATTATATTACCATTTTACAATTAAATGTTTAGGTTGTTTAAGGATCGTGAATTACTTAAATTTGTAATCTACGCTTGAGGCAAGTTCCTTATCTCAACTTATTACTTTTACGTTGAGCAAGTTTTCCTATCTGAAACTTGTTATTTCATTTAAAGCAAGTTTAATATCATTGAGCAAGAATATTTACCTTAGCTTATTGTCATTCAAGCAATGTTGTTGTCATGATTAAATGCTTAAACTTTATTCCAGTTGTTTATTGTTCGATCATTGATCGTTATTCAAACTTTGAATAGAATTTCTATTGTTTGACTTTATTGATGAATTAGACTAGCAAACCCTTATTGATTCAGCTAGTCCTTAGTTGATGAGCGATTTCAAAGACTTAGAATATTTTTTATTCTTGTTCAAAGCCAAGTTTCTTTTGGTACGGATTCAGACGATAAACTGAGATGAACAACCCTTATATAGGGGATTATTTACGCGACAACGTTAAAATGTTTGTGCACAATACATTGTACAAAGGGCTGATCCCCCTAAGTACGAGATGTTGGTCCATAGTCTATATGACTGTTAAAGGTTACAGTAGAAATACTTGTTAACCTAGGACATAGTTCGAGGTCTTGTGACCCTCAGATATAATTTTTAAATCTTGAAATCTATTTTTCCTTGAACCGAGCATTTAAACGAGCTTTTAGACTTTGATCATTTATTGACTGAGATTCAGAAAACTATTGTTCCTCAGTTGAAATCCATTTCATTTAAATATTATTGTTATCGTACTTGTGAACAATTGTTTGCTCACTCTTGCACTAAAACATTGCAGCTAAGCCAGAAAAGCAGGACGAGCCGTCGACGAGCAAAGGCAAGGGCAAGATGCATAAATAGCTAAAGACCTCCTTTTACTTGATGTTTGATTGTAATAAGACTTATTTAAATTATGTTTTATTCCGTATTTGATGTATTAAGGTTAAGATAACCTGGGATTTGATTGTTTAATAGTTCGGTGATGTAACCCATTTTGGGTAGATGATTTCTTTAAGTTTATTTAATTGTTCTTATTTATGGGTAGTTAAATGTGAATGTATGAGATAGTGAGCACCAAATTTGTGGGAATTAAGTACCTGGATTTGGGGGTGTCACAAAGAGAGTTTCTTAGAGTTGAAGAAGAAACTTAGTAAAGCACCTGTGTTAGCACTACTAGATAATATAGGGGGATTTATGGTGTACAGTGATGCGTCACATAAAGGCCTTAGGTGCGTATTGAGGAAGCATGGGAAGGTCATTGCGTACGCGTCACGACAGCTGAAAGACTATGAGAAGGGATATCCGACTCATGACCTGGAACTAGCGGCAGTAGTGTTTACTTTGAAGATTTAGAGGCACTATCTGTATGGGGAGAAGTGTGAGATATACACAGACCACAAAAGTCTGAAGTATATCTTCACTCAAAATGAACTAAACATGAGGCAGCGGCGTTGGTTGGAGTTGATCATGGACTACGATTGTGAGATTTTATATCATCCCGGTAAGGCCAATGTAGTAGATGATACTCTAAGTAGGAAGGGCAGAGATAAGTTGATGATGTTGACAGCTCAAGAAGAACTGATAAAGGACATGGAAAAATTGGAGTTGGAAGTCAAGTATCCAATAGATTCTGACGAGAAACTGTTCGCAGTGGAGGCGAGTTCGACTTTATTAAACAGGATAAAGGAGGCTCAAGAAAAGGATGATTAATGTATCGCCATAAAGAAGCGAATCTCAGAAGGAGAGGAATTAAAGTACAAGTCTGACAGCACAGGATTGCTAAGGTTTGAAAGGAGGATCTGGATATCGATGGTTTCGGAGTTGAGAGAAGAGATTTTGCAAGAAGCTCATTCTACAAGGTATTCCATACACCCTAGTAGTACCAAGATGTATCAGGATTTGCGTCAGCACTTCTGGTGGCCGAACATGAAGAGGGAGGTCGCGGAATGTGTTGGACGATGTTTGACATGTCAAAGGGTAAAAGCAGAACATCAGAAACCGGGTGGACTGCTACAACCGTTGGAGATTCCGGAGTGGAAGTGGGAGCATATCACGATGGATTTTGTGACGGGGCTTCCACCAACTCAAAAGGGTTACGACGTGATCTGGGTGATCATGGATCATTTAACTAAATCTGCACATTTTCTACCGATCAAGATAAGGTACAATCTGTAGCAGCTAGCAAAGTTATATGTGAAACAGATTATGTCACGACATAGAGTGCCGGTATCTATTGTATCTGACAGAGATCTGCATTTCACGTCGAATTTCTGGAAGAGCTTGCACGAAAGATTGGAAACTCAGTTGAGGTTAAGTACGGCGTATCATCCTCAAATGGATGGGCAAAGCGAACGAACAATTTAGACGCTGGAGGACATGCTTAGAGCATGTGTGATGGATTTTAAAGGCAGCTGGGACGATCACCTACCACTGGTGGAGTTTGCCTATAATAACATTTATCATGCAAGTATTGGCATGCCGCCATATGAAGCATTATATAGAAGGAAGTGTCGAACACCTTTGTGTTGGGACGAAGTCGGTGAACGGAGACTGTTGGGACCTGAATTGGTACAACAGACTATAGATGTAGTCAAGGTGATAAGAGCTCGATTGGTAGTGGCTCAGGACCGACAAAAGAAATATGCCGATTTGCATCGTCGGAAACGAGACTTTGAAGTTGGCAGCTTTATGTTTTTAAAGGTATCTCCCTCAAAGGGGAAGATCAGATTTGGAAAGAAGGGAAAATTGAGTCCCAGGTTCGTAGGACCTTTTGAAGTTTTAAAGAGGGTAGGTGAAGTGGCGTACGAGGTAGCTCTACTACTTGAACTTGAGCACATTCACAATGTGTTTCACGTTTCTGTCTTATGACCATATAAACCCGACTACAAGCATGTGATATCCTATGAACCAATTCAAGTTGAGAAAGACTTGTCATATGAAGAGATTCCTCTCCAGATATTAGATAGGAAAGAGCAGACGTTACGAAATAAGGTCATCCATTTGGTCAAAGTACTTTAGAGGAACCACACAGCTGAAGAAGCCACGTGGGAGCTAGAAGAGAAGATGAGGAAGAATTATCTGCATCTTTTTGAGTGAACCCATGTTAAGTTTTTCGTACCTAGATTGTAATTCTGGGGACATAATTCTTATAAGGGGGGAGGATGTAACGACCGGGAATTTTAGATTTGCCTTGTAATTCAGATTTTTTAATATTAAGAAATATATTATATTTTTTTAATATTATTTTTGTGTTATGTGTTTAAAGGTTGTGTGACAACTTGGATTATGTGAATGCATGAAATTTTACGTGTTATAGTTTTGTTTAAGTGAATAATTGATTTCGCGTAGCGTCACCAAATCACTATTCACGAGGCACGTTTCCCGAGGCACTATTCATGCCATAATATTTTTGTGTCTATTTCGATTTTAATAAATTTCATAAATATGTGTGAGCGAAGTGATAATTTTTCCAAGCGTCGAAAATTTTATTTGAGCTGATACGTGATTTTATCCGTATCTAAAATGTATTATATAGGTGTTCTGAATATTTGGACAAATTCCATAATAATTATTTTTACACATCCCAATATTTATGATAATACCCATTTTAATTTTGAGTAGAATTATTTACCAAATTGGATACAAAAGTGGGAGTATTCGGTTATAAGTTTGGTGTATTTGGGTATTTATTTTGGCTTGTTACTCCAAGAGGGAACCAACTCACCAATTTAGACCAATCAAATGAGAGAATAGAGGGAGTTGTCGGCAAGCTTCCTTGAGCCACAAACCCACTTCTCCCGAAATTACTCCTCCACTCTCCCATCCCATTCAAACCATTCCAATTCTCTCTTACATTCCATCAACACCATTCCATCAGCAGATAGGGAGAGAGAGGGAAAATATTCAGCAAGAAGGAAGAAGGAAGGAGGAAGTCGCCGAAAAAGGGAAGAAAGTCGCCGGAAAAGAAAGGAGGAAGAAGAAGAAGGCACGGGTGGAGGAAAAAGAAACTCCAAGCAAGAAGAACCCTCAAAATCAAGCCTAGCTGAGCTTCTTAATCATCTAGGAAGGATTTATAGAGGTAAACACCAACCAAATCCTTTCCAT
The DNA here is from genome assembly GCA_034770075.1 of Aralia elata. NCBI lineage: Eukaryota > Viridiplantae > Streptophyta > Magnoliopsida > Apiales > Araliaceae > Aralia > Aralia elata. The sequence goes on from CM068385.1 coordinate 48,347,989, forward strand.
TCGATTTCTTGTTAAGTTTTTCTAGTTTTTCTTAGTTTTGAGCTCTTAAGCTTGTGGGTCGGATTTATGGCGATTCTTGGTGTTTTTGTTTGTTATGATTGTTTGTAAATGTTGTTAAGAGGTTATGTAAGCCATTAATAACATCAAAGTGGAACAAAAATGGAATAAATCCGTACCTTTGCTTAATGGAGCAAGAACAATGAACTTTGGACATGAACTTGGACATTCGGACCATTTTAGAGGATTGTAGAACCATGATTTCGTGTTTGTTAATTTTATTTGTTGCTATGGTATTGTAGTTCCATGGGTTACGAAGCTAACCCAGTTGGAATGGAGTAAAAAGATGTTAAAACAAAGATTTGGTGTTGATTTTGGTGAAGAACACCAAGAACATGAAAAATAGTGTAATAACTTTGTACTTTGGCTTAAGATGTGGCCATGTTAATGTTAATGGGTAGTTCTACATTTTTGATATGTTGAAGCCCCATGAGTTAGGAGTCCATAGAGTCCAGAATGGACCAATTTGAACGTGTATTGAAGGAGTTATGGAGGTTGGAGTGACCGGAGGTCGGAATCGCAAACTGGGATTAAACCCAGAATCCGGTTACTAGAGAGTGACGCTGCAGCGTCACTCATAAGCCTAACAGCCATCGCCGCAGCGAGGGGCAAAACAAGGAAAACATCGGGACTCACGCCGCAGCGTCAGCTCCGTGTCTGGACCAGGTCGGGTCGGTCAGACAAAGTCGGGTCAGGTCGGACCCAATGAGTTTTTCTAACAAAGTCTAAAACTTATATTTTTGTACCAAATGATTAGACAGGTTAGTTAATCATATTTTTGTTAAGCCTTAAATGCTTAATTGTATTTCAAATGTCAACCAAAGTCGTGTTGTCTTAAGGCGTAAATTGAATAACCTGGTTACATATTTTGTTTGGCTTCTAGGGGGCGCTGCCCCCTTAGACCCCTGCCAGCTCACCGGCGAGCTGGGCAGCCACTCTCTCACCGGGGAGCGAGACCCCCGACTGGGTAGTCGTAGGGCAATCAATGTGCTTTAATGATGCAACGTCTGTTTTGAACCTAGTCTTTATGTGACTAATCGTTATATGAATATGTATTTACATGTGTAGGATATTAAGGAACATGTGTTGTAATATTGTAGCAGCGCATCAGACAAGTTCTTCTTTAACCCTTGTCTAACCCTTTTGTTGGGCAAGTTTCTAAACCTTATGCACTATTTTTATTTCGTGCAAACAGGTGTGTGTTATGCAAGTTTCTTAACTTAACTCAATTTATATTTGAACAAGTTTCTAAACTTTATGCACTATTTTTATTTCGTGCAAACAGGTATATGTTAGGCAAGTTTCCTAACGCTTGTCTAACCCTTGTGTTGGGCAAGTTTCCTTAACCTTACTCGAATTATACTTGAGCAGGTTTAATATTATATACAAATGTTGTATATTGTTGCAAGTTTCATGACTCAAAACGAGTTATTAATTTTAAATTTCATTAGTGGATTAATTATTGTAAATTACTCCATATCCAAGATAATTATTGATATTCGCACCTTGTGCATTTGAATTCATTATCTGTTGTTGGACTGTGAAATATTTAAGTTCTTCATTCATGAACTGTGTAAGGAGATAATCTACGCCATTTGTTTCGGCTAGACATATACAGGTTATTATTTTAAAAGCTATCCAAACTAGTAGTTGGTACGAATTCTTGGACTGAGAGAGCAACTCTTATTTAGGGGATTTTAATGTGTCGGTTATTCGATGCAGTTAGAGTTAAATGTTATGCATATACATAGGGTACGAGAGGCTGATCCCCTCGACTGACGGGCCAAGCGTTTAAAAGGGTTAGTCGAATGACTGATCCTTTGGCCAAAAAGTTCACGGTCTATTGGACCACTCAGCAGTAAATAATCAATATTCATTATTTCATTTGAACTTTGATTAGATTGTTAGCTATTTCTTCATTGTTCTTAAATTGTTGAACTATGCGATTATTATTCTCATTTATTCATGATATATCCTCTTTATTCATTTTAAATTTGTTGAGCAAAGTAGTTGCTCACCCTTGCTATATCATGAACCTATTGCAGTTAAGCCGGCGAGTTCCAAAGCGGACAAAGGCAAAGGAAAGCTTAAGGAATAGTTATATGTACTATCCCGTTACGTAATCGTGGAATCGTTTTGTAATATTATTGTATTCCGTGATGTATTTATTTAAGGTTAATGATTTTGGGACCGTAGTAAACCTTTTGTAATGAACAACATATATTTATTTATTCCGCATTATTTAATTTATGTTGTTTAGAGGTGTATGGATGCAATTTATCGTGAGCACCAAATTCGAGGTATTGGTACCTGAATTTGGGGGTGTCACATTAATAATAAGTTAAGTGTATTTAATTTAATCTATGGAGATAGAATAAATTAAATAGCTTAATATTTATTATTTAATATTTTGGAAATATTAAATATAAATTAATAAGAGAAATCTTATTATTATTATTATTATTATTATTACTATTATTTAATTTCTATTAGGGAGTGAGAATTAATTAATAGAAGTACTATCTCATGAATTCCTAATTAGATTAGGAGTTTAATTTAATTAAAAGAGTTTAATTAGAATAGAAACTCTAATCCTAAATAGTTTAGGGGAGGATTTTACTACATGTATAAATAAGAAGTCTTATCATAGATTAGGGTTACACACTCTTGCATAAGAATTGTGGAGAGTACTTTCAATTTCTATAGAGATAGAAACTAGGTTTTGCCAACACCCATCTTATTGAACAAGTATTATTCCTTGGTGAATCACCTCTAGAAGCCAAACACTTGGGTGGCTAACGTTGATCAAAGGAAAGAATTTAATTGTGGAATTCAAGAAGAACCCGAAGAAATTAGAGTTGAACTTGTACTTGAGGAAGCTAGAATTCTACAAGGATATAATTATTATTCTTTATCTCTTTCGTTTAATTAATAATTGTGCATAAAAAAAGATCATGGTGATGGTTTATATAAAATTTTAAAATTTGATTTTATCGCGCTTCCGCTTTATTTATGTAATTTGATTGCATGTTCGCGTTATACAAACCTAAAAGTGGTATCAAGAGCAAAACTTTATGCGAATATTTAATTGTTTTGATTTTGTATATACATTGATATGTGTTTAGAACAATTTAATTGAGAATAATTGTTTGTGTAAAATTATTTTATTTTAATTTTTTTTATTAAAAAAAACGTTTGTCAAAGTCAACGGTCAAACGTTAACCGTTGACTAGTCAAAAGTTGACTGGTTAACTGTTGACCAGTCAACTGATGACGTGGCACTGGCTGCTGATGTGGCGCTGACTGGTCAACTGTTGACTGCTGACATGGCGCCGACCGATCAACTGTTGACTGCAGACTGGTTAACCTTTAAAAATGAAATAATTAATTTAGAGCTAGAAGGTTTTGAACTCTTGACCTATTAGTCATATGTTGGAAGCCTTACCACTACACCAGAATCACTTTTGATTATGAATCAGAATGTTTAATATTTAAACAATATAATTTTGGGTTGGAAGCTTGACTTAAAGGCTTGTTTGATTATTTCTTTTAAAGGTTTATGATCAAGGGTTGAACTCATTTTATTTATTTTATTTATTTTTTGTAAATTAAAATAAAGAAGTTTATTTTGATTTGGAATTTGATTAAAAAATAAAGGAGTTTATTTTTATTCAAAATTGGATAAATTAAAATAAAAGAGTTTATTTTGATTTGGAATAGGATTAAAATAAAGAAGTTTATTTTAATTGGAATTGAATTTCATGATAACTAATTAGAGTTGGAATTGGATTCCATGATAACTAATTAGAGTTGAAATTGGATTTTATACTAACTAATATTTCCCATTAAATGATATCAATGCATATATGGAATGGTTTTATTATCCATGAGATGAATGTTATTTATTGATGCATATAGAGATATATATGATAATAAATGGGATTGATTATGGACTATTGACTAATGTGTGATTGGATTTATTTTAGAGGATGCTTGAATGAATGAGTTTTATAAATGGGTCTGCGTACCTCGTATTCTCTAGTTTTTCTTGATATAAATTCTATCCTCCTCCTATGTACTTCCCATTGACTGCTGATCAAGGTTTCTATTTATTTTAAATAGTTCATGTAATAGGACTAGTTAAAATTATTTTGAAGAATTGGAGACAAAGGAGCAAGGAGCGCTTGAAGACCTGTTTGTAATGGAGCCCGGGTTTAAATGTAATAGTTATATTTAAATTTAATTCTTGCACCCTAGGTTTGACCTTTTGGTTCACTTAGTGGTTCTAGTAAACCAAACTAGAATAAAAGTCCATAATCAATTCGGGTAGAATATAGTATTCTATATGTGCATGCTTACTATGTATATATTATATATTATCCAGCATGTTTCGCATGTTAAATAATATGACGCGTATTTTATATATATATGTGCATGCGCGCTAAACAAGATGAGACAAATAATAACAAATCCCTCAAAGAAATCATATTAAGTCCTAAGCGTTCAAAGATATTTGGAATACCGAACGTCGCCTTCTAGCATGGTAAAGCGATAGAGTATTAAATATTTAATATGAGTTTGTTATGCATTGTTGTCCGATTAATATAACGACAATTACGCGCAAGTATACGCGGTCAACAAGTAATAAAGAGTAAGTAAAGTATCGATCCCAAGAGGAATTATTACTAGTCTTTTCCAAGTATTAACTATTTATTAACTCAATCTTATCTAAACTAATGATTTTCTGTCTTTTTAGTGGTTTGGATTAATAAAGATAACATTAATTAATGAACAATAGAAAGCTTTAAAGTTAATGAAGATATGAGATTACAATTTCTCCTATTGATTCATCTACCTCAACACACTTCCTGTTAAACCAAATTAATTATCAGAGATTGTTAGCCGAGAACACGAAAGTGAGACAAGGCCATCTTTCGATGTACCAAGTCCATATCATATATAATCCACAGATGATAGAATAAACACGAATACCCACATTACCTAAACCACTATATGTCTATGTGATTTACAAATAAATAGGGTTTAAGCTCAAGCTCTCAAATGACTACAAGCGGTGCTTCGGTATATGTCTATCCTAAGCACAAATCATACATTCCAACGCCATGCAAAACATACAAACACATGCTATTATGATTAGATCTAAACCCATAATCCGTTTCTCAATTTCATATGGATTATCACGGTAATTGCTAGCTAGGCAATTAAGCAATTGAACGCAAATCATAATAGACAATCCATGAATAGCTAATAAGACTAACAAGTAAGCATAGCAAAGTAAACTACACAACAAGATCCATTATAATTCCAAAATAGAGTTTAGTTCATGGTAACTACAAATAACATCATATTCAATTTATGCATCATGTTGGATTACAAAATAGAAGGTAAACTAGAAATAAAACTACTTTTGTAGATTTTCATATGATGTTTGATGGGTTGATGATGAACACTAGCTTCTCCTCCTTGATTTTGCAATCCTTGATATTTTTGCCCCTTTGGCCTTGCTTGATATAGCTTGATTTTAGCACTTTGGCCCTCTAATTTGATGTATTTGGTAGCTTCCTCTCTCTAGATTTGATGTTAGAAGGTGTTAGAATGAGTTAGAATTAGTTGGTTTCTTGTTTCTAGCCGCCAAAGAGAAGTTAGAAGTATTAGAATAAGAAAACCTAGCTTTCCCCCGAGTTTTGGACCAACATCTGCTGCCTTCTGCGCGACACCACCGCCCCGGCGACCAAAATGGCCTACAATCCGCCGCCCCGGCGACGAAATAGTGCTGCAAACTGCCGCCCCGGCGGCGGAACTCTGTACCGCGAGATAGTTTCGACGTCTGTTGAAAGAATGACCATAACGTCTTCGTCCGAACTCGGATTAAGGCGTTTAAAGAGGCTATGGAAAGATAAGAAGTAGGTCTACAACTTCCATAACTGGAGCGCGATGAGATAATGGCCGGAGAAAGGATGAAATTGGCCTGGAAGCAGCTGCTATGTAAAATTCATGCAAAATCCAATGGTAAAATGACCATAACTCTCTCATACGAACTTCAAATTGGATGATTCCGGATGTTCTAAAAATTTAAGACAACGATCTACAACTTTCGTTCTTTGAGTTTTGAGAGATTAGGAGTGCATCATGGGTCAAATTGAGAAACAAGCAGCGGGAATGCTAGATTCGAGCCAAAAACGTAACGATCCAAGGGGTCTTCATTTCAATTCCTACAAAACAAAGTAAAAAACATAAAAGCACACAAAAACATATAAAAATAATACAAAACTACATTACACAACAATAAGATGAAAACACATAAAACCAAACAAAATAGCTAAAGACTTGCAAATTATCAAGGCTAAAAGTACTCAATTTGTTTGTATTAAACACACTCATCATGCACACACAAGGCGAGTATTAAATATTTAAGATGTTGTTTTATCACATTTGATGCTTATTAAGGAATTGAACATTACTGCTTTGTTGTGTACGCACAAGGGCGGTCTTTTTCTCTTCACATATATGGAAGTGCTAGGTTGGACTCAACTTAGACTATTTTAGTTCGGATGTGCATACATTTGACCATTATAATCTAAGAGGGAAAATACAAGGAGTTACATAGTGATGTAATTGACAATAGTTGTTTACCTATTTATTTATATATAGTTTGTTGTGCACACACAAGGCTATATATATTTGAAATGGGATCCTTATTCTCACTAGCAAATCTTTAATTAGATTTGCCGAACTAATATATTAAGGGTAATATAGTTTGATGAAAATAGTGGGAGATACTGATTTAAATAAAGACCTAATTTATTTTGGTAATTAATAAAATGAATTTATGCTAAAATGTTGTTAAATTACAAATTCATTGAACAGAATTTTACAATGTATAATCCACTATCACTGCGTAGCATATTAGATGCTAATTAACCGGATCAAATTACACGAACTGGTTAAGCTATCTTATATTCTTATTACGCCTATCCCTGCAATTGTTGCAGACAATGCCTCTGAGGAAGAGATTGCTACTTTTAGAAAGTGGCAAGATGATGCACAGTTGGCTCAATGCATCATGTTCGCAACCATGAGCAACGAGCTTCAGCGTCAGCATGAAACTATGGATGCTCCTACTATACTCCTGCACCTTCAAGGAGTTGAATGGTAAGGAAAGTAGGACTATTAGATATAAGATATCTAAGCAGCTCTTCCGATCTAGAATGACCAATGGCACTACAGTACCGACACATATCCTTAAAATGATTAATTCGATTGAACAATTAGGACAAACAGGGTTTTGTCATGGATGGAGAGTTGATCCAAGATTTGATCTTACAATCACTTTCGGACTCTTTCTCACAATTTGTTATGAATTTCCACATGAATAAGCTATATGTCAGCCTGCCTGAGTTGCTTAAATATGTTGAAAACTGTAGAGAGTCATTTTCTAACCAAGAAAGACTAAGTCTTACTGGTAGGGGCCAAAAGATCTTTTGAAAAGAAGAATAATTCAAAGAAAAGTATAAGAAAAGACAAAAACAAAGGATAATAAGAACAAAACTGATGTGGATAGCAAAGGAGTTTGCTTCCACTGCAATAAGCCTGAACACTAGAAAGGAAATTGTAAGGAGCATCTTGTAGAGGCTAACCAGAAGAAGCTTAGTGAAGCTTCGGTTACAGATATAAGTTGTTCATGATTGAAATAAATCTTTCTGTAAGTCAAGGTTCTACTTGGGTATTGGATACCAGCTATAGTTCTCACGTATGCAATCTAATGTAGAGAACAAGTAGAAGTAGAAAGCTAAACAAAGAGTAAGTAATCTTACGTGTGGGAATGGAGCAATGCTTGCTACATTAGCCGTAGGAACTTATAGTTTAGCATTGCCTGCGGGCAAGTCTATTAAGTTAATAAGTTGTTATTATGTTCCAGTTCTCTTTAGAAACATTATTACTTTCGTTGTTGGACGAGGAAGGTTCTGGTATTATATTTAAGAACAATTGTTGTTCTATTTATAATGATAATGTTTTATTTGAAACTAGAAGATTACTTAATAGACTTTGTATACTTAACTTATATGAAAATAATTTTGCAAATTGAACAAACTAGTAAAAAGAAAAAGGAGATGATCATTCAAATAGTTGAATATGTGTATTTGATGAAAGGCTGAATGACACATATGACCCTCCAAGTTGCCACCCACTTTCAATGTCGTCCCTAAAGTACATTTTTCGTCAATTGGATCCTTAAAGTGGCACTTTTTTGCGTTTCCGTTCCTTTTACTCGATTTGACCCAAACCCGACCCATTTTTACTAAATTTTGACCAATCCGACCCATTTTGACCAATCCGACCCAATTTGCTTATTATTTTTTTAAAAAAAACTAAAATAATATTTTATTTTAAAATATTAAAAATAATTATAAAAAAAAATATTTTATTTTAAAATCTTAAAAATTATTATTATTTTAAATATTTTTAAAAATAATTCTTATTTTTAAGAAAAAATATAGATTCATAAAATATAGATTCAAAAAAATTAAATAAAAAAATAAAACTTTATTTTAAAAAAAAGTAGATTTTTTTTTCATTTTATATGTAAAATACGAAAAACAGTAAAAGATAAATAAAAAAATTGATTCAATTTTTTTTAAAAAAAAAGAAATTAAAAAGTTTTAAAAATTATTATTTTTTAAGGAAAAAAATTAGAAAATTTATCATTTTAAAAAAAAGAGTAAAGTTTTATAAAATATAGATTCAAAAAAGTTAAACAAAAAAATTAAACTTTATTTTCAGAAAAAATAGAAAATTTTAATTTTTTTACAAATGAGTAAAGTTTCATAAAATATAGATTCAAAAAAAGTAAATAATTTTTTTTTATTTTCATAAAACAAAACTAGAAATATTTATTTTTTAAAGATGTGTAAATTTTCATAAAAATAATTAAGAATTAAAAAAATTTAAACTTTAATTCTTTTGAATCTATATTTTATGAAATTTTACTCATTTTTGAAAAAAATAAAAGTTTTAAAATTTTTTTTCTTCTAAAAATAATATTTTATTTTTAAATATAAAAATAATTATTATTTTAAAATTATTCTAAAATAATATTTTATTTTAAAATATTAAAAATAATTATTTTTGAATAAATATTTTGAATCTATATTTTATGAAAGTTTACTCATTTTATGAAAAAATAAAAGATTTTAATATTTTTTCTTGAAAATAATAATTATTTTTAAAAATATTTAAAATAATAAGTATTTTTAATATTTTAGAATAAAATATTATTTTTAAAATAATAATTAATTTTAAAATAATAATAATTTTTAATTTTTTAAAATAAAATATTATTTTTAAAAGAATTTTTAACTAATAATTATTTTTTAAATAATTTTAAAACTTTTTATTTTTTTTTAAAAAAAAATTAGTTGATGTAATTGGGTCAGGTCAAACTGGTTCGGTTTCGGTCAAAATGGGTCGGGTGGGGTAAAATAGGGTAAAAGGAACGGAAATGTCAAAAAATGCCACTTTAAGGGCCCAATTGACGAAAAATGAACTTTAAGGACGACATTGAAAGTGGGTGGTAACTTGGAGGGCGATAAGTGTCATTCAGCCTTGATGAAATACAAGTCTGAATCATTTGAAAGGTTCAAAAAATTCAGAAGTGAAACAAATTGACAAAGTATTAAGATTCTTTGATCAGATCGAGGAAGGAATACTTGTACAATGAATTTCTAGATCATCTCAAAATGGTATTTTCTGATAATGGATGCTTCATAATACGCAATAATTGATTGGTGTATCTAAAAGGAGAAATTGTACTTTGTTGGACATGGTGCGATCCATAATGATTTTTACCGACATTTCAGTATCCATCTGGGGATATGGCCTAGAAACGGCTGCATATCTACAAAATAAGGTAACCTCAAAATCCGGCCCTAAGACTCCATAAAAGTTATGGATAAGGAGGATTCCTACTCTTAAGTATCTTAAGATAAGGGGTTGTCCAGCTTATGTGAAAAGGTTTCAAAAGGATAAGCTCGAAACAAAATCTGACAAGTGTAGATTTGTGAGATATCCTAAAAAGGGTTTAGGGTATTATTACTATAATCCTACACGTTGTCTTCTTGGAAAAAGGTGTTTATCATTGAAGGAGCTAGTGGGAGAGTAATAGATCTTGAAGGAGTTCAAGAACCACAAAGCATTTTAAATCAAATCGAGGAACCTATAGATAGACCTATTGTACCACAACCGAATCGTAAATCTGGAAGAGTACCGAAGATACCTAAAAGGTATGGCTTCATCATAGAGGATGATGATGAGGTACGAATCACAGAGGATGATGATCTAGTTATATACGATGAGGCTATGAGTAGTAGACACTCAAAGAAATGGCAGATGGCCATGAAATTCGAAATGGATTCTATGTATGAGAACCAAGTATAGACTCTGGTTACTCCACCGAAAGACATAGTGCCTAGAGGGTGTATATGGGCCTTTAAGGGAAAGACTGGGGCAAATGGCAAGGTGGAGACCTATAAGACCAGACCTGTTTGAAAGGTTTCAAATCAAGTCAAGGAGTTGATTGTGATAAAACCTTATTATCGGGTAATGCTCAAGTCCATTTGGATTTTGCTTGTAATTGCAGCTTATTACGAAATCTGGCAAATGGATGTGGAGACGTCCTTCCTCAATGAACATTTGAGGAGAATGTATGTATGATACAGCCAGAGGAATTTGTTTCAAAGGTTGAAGCAAATCGTGTATGTAAGCTACAATAATCCATTTATGGATTGAAGCAAGCTTCTCAAAGATGAAACATTCGTTTTAATGAGACAATCAAAGGAGTTTGATTTTATCAAAAACGAGAATGAACCTAGTGTGTACAAAACGGTCAGTGGGAGTGTTGTGACATTCCTAGTCTTATATGTTGATATACTACTAATAAGGAATGACACACCAATGCTACAATCAGTAAAGATAAAATTGTCTAAACATTCCTCCATGAATAACTTGGGAGGAGCATCCTATAAATTAGGGATATAAATCTATATAGATAGATTTAAAAGGATGCTCGGCTTAACCCGAGGAATGTATATTCATTCGATGCTAAAGGCGTTTAGTATGGCAAACTCCAAGAGAGGTCTCATTATGATAAACCATGGAGTGAATCTCTCTAAAATTGTCTCCAATTTAAAGAGAGATCGCATGAGTTACTATCATGTATGCAATGAATATACAAGGCTTGATGTTGATCAGTCATATTCTGGAGAAGATCATTGTAAGACAGTGAAAAATATCTTTAAGTACTTAACCGGTATTGAGGATGTGATCATGACTCATGGTGGGTCTGAATTAAAACTAGATGGTTAAATAGACTCAAGTTTTTCAGACTGACCAAGACGATAACTAATCCACTTTAGGGTAAATTGTTACCTTGAATGGTAGTGTAGTGAATTGAAAAAGTTTCAAACAGCAAAGAGTTGCTGGTTTAGTGACAAAGACAAAGTATATATGTGTAAGTGAAGCTGCAAGTTGATTGTTTGGATGAAAAGTTCATTACAGAACTAGGAATAGTTCTTATGTCTCATCTTGGATTCAAACATGTGTTGCGGCACTTTCATTTGATTAGAGAAATCATTGAAAGAGGAGAAGTCACTATAGAGATAGTTGATTTTCAAGAACAACATTGCATATCCATTTATTGAAGCTTTATCCAACAGCAGGATGATCGTCACTTAGAGAAGAAGGGTATTAGATACCATGACGATTGTCTTTAGTGCAAGTAGGAGATTGAAAGTAGTATGCATACAAGCCAATCATATTTGATATGATGTACAGATACTTTGTAATCTTATTTAGTTATTAAAGGCATTTTACTTTATCTACATGGTGCTATTATTTAATATGTGATAGACCGATAGTTTCAAGCAATGCTTTTAGAATCATGATGGTGATCATGCTAATGAGATCTAAATTCTAGGTAGCTCACAAACTAAAATCGTTCCTAATCGTTGGATTACTAAAAAGGAGATTAGTGAATCCGGATAGATTAGTACATATGTTGCTTGCTCTTAGAAAGAGGATGATTGATCTCATAATCATTTGTGTGGAGACACTAAAGCAAGTATGTAGGTGCTTATTGGAGAATAAGTTCACTGAACGTGGCTCACTAAGGAATACCTAATGGAGTTCTACTCGGCTGTCAATAGGAATTCCTCTAGTGATAGTAGTACAAGTGATCCTTGGACTTGAGATTATCATAATATCTTATGTATGATGAGTTATATTTTGACATGTCCTTTAAGACCTTTAGGGTATATCAAATGGTATGATTGGGTATAATAAGTTGTACATGGAGATAGGTGAATGATCAACAAAGAATCTACCTCATCTAGTAAAAGATGTGAATGTCCTATGTGATTCGATAAATGATAACTCAGTAGTCCTTGGCCAAGGCAGAATGAAATTAGAAAGGAGTTTCTAATTTGCATTATTTAGAGTTGTGCATTTGGGAATCGAAATACATATAATTAAATAAAGTAAGACTTGACAGTAATTCCATATCTTATATTTAATTGGGACATTGTATGGTAGAAGAATTGAATTGTACGGTAACTATGCACTGAAAGGTTCTTTTGTGATTAATGTTGAAATCTATATTATCTGGAAAGTCGTTGATCGCTAAGGGGCTTACCCTTATTGTAGAATAAATATTATTTAATTAAATGAATTAAATAGTTTAATTTATTTATTTAAATAAGATTAGAATTGTTCTAATTGATTTATTCACAACCGGTTTAATATGGAGAACCTAATGACATAATTGTAATAATAAGTTAAGTGTATTTAATTTAATCGATAGAGATAGAATAAATTAAATAGCTTAATATTTATTTTTTAATATTTTAGAAATATTAAATATAAATTAATAAGAGGAGTCTTATTATTATTATTATTATTATTATTATTATTATTATTATTATTATTATTATTATTATTATTATTATTATTATTATTATTATTACTATTACTATTATTTAATTTCTAATAGGGATTGAGAATTAATTAATAGAAGTACTCTCTCATGAATTTTTAATTAGATTAGGAGTTTAATTTAATTAAAGGAGTTTAATTAGAATGGAAACTCTAATCCTAAATAGTTTAGAGGAGGGTTTTCCTATATCTATAAATAAGAAGTCTTATCATAGATTATGGTTACACACTCTTGCATAAGAATTGTGGAGAGTACTTACAATTTCTATAGAGATAGAAACTAGGGTTTTGCCAACACCCATCTTCTTAAACAAGTATTATTCCTTGGTGGATCACCTAACACTTGGGTGGCTAACGTTGATCAAAGGAAGGAATTTAATTGGTGGAATTTAAGGAAAATGCGAAGGAATTAGAGTTGAACTTGTACCTAAGAAAGCTAGAATTCTACAAGAGTATAATTATTATTCTCCATCTCTTTCGTTTAATTAATAATTATGCATAAAGAAAGATCATGGTGATGGTTTGTATAAAATTTTAAAATTTGATTTTATCGCGATTCCGCTTTATTTATGTAATTTGATTGCATGTTCGCGTTATACAAACCTAATAAATAGAATCACAATTAAATTAAACTATGCTTGATTTCCTTTCCAAATAAGAAAACGAATCTCGCGCTAGATTTCGCTCAGGCGCGACGACGCTTAATGTAAGAGCCGTGGCTCATGACTGACGGCCGCGACGCGCAGTTATGGAAGTCGCGGTGCGTGTCCTCTGTCCAGATGCTTCGTTCCCCTTCCGTTGTTTCTCCTGCTTCTTCCATTGCTTGGGGTTATAATCCTACAAAATTATGAAAAACTACTTAGACTAAAATATGATTATTATTATTTTTGTTTTTTTTATAAACTAATAAAAGAATAAATTATTATAACATAAAAAATTTTGGGTTGCCTCCCAATTAGCGCTTAATTTATAGTCTCAGCTCGACTACTTCCCTTTGTTAAACTGGGTTAGATAATGAAATGGAGATCCTTTGTCTATCGATATCTCCTCCGTAGTAGTGCTTGAGGCGCTCACCGTTAACCATAAATGATCTATCAGGTTGGAATGGTGCTACTTCTACCGCTCCATGTGGAAATACTTTATGGATGATAAATGGTCCCGACCATCTGGATTTCAGCTTTACTGGAAATAGTCTAAGCCATGAATTGAATAAGAGAATTGCTTGCCCTGGCTCGAACTTCCTCTCAATTATTTTCTTGTTGCCCACGTTTGATCTTTTCTTTATAAAGCTTTGCATTCCCGTAAGCATGCAGACGAAATTCATCTATCTCATTTAGCTGTAACAATCTCTTTTCTCCTGCTGCATGTAAATCAAAATTTATTTTTTTAATGCCCCAATATGCTTTATGCTCTAACTCCACGGGTAAGTGGCATGCCTTTCTGAATACCAGTCGGTACGGTGACATCCCAATTGGAGTTCTATATGTTGTCCTGTACGCCATAAAGCATCATCAAGTTTCAAAGACCAATCTTTCCTATTTGGATTAACAATCTTTACCAAGATCCTTTTTACATCTCTGTTTAAAATCTCAGCTTTCCCGTTCGTTTGTGGATGATAAGCCGTAGCCACTTTGTGAGATACCCTATACCGAGCAAGAAGAGCGGTAAATGGTTTATTACAGAAATGCGTACCTTCATCGCTGATAATTGCCCGTGGTGTACCAAATCTTGTAAAGATATTTTTTCGGAGGAAGTTCAGCACGACCTTTGCATCATTTGTTGGCAACGCAATAGCTTCAACCCGTTTGGACACATAATCCACAACTAAAAATATGTATTGCTTGTTCAAAGATATTGGAAACGGGCCCATAAAATCAATTCCCCACATATCAAATACTTCTACCTCGAGTATGGTGTTCATTGGCATTTTGTGGTGCTTAGAAATATTTCCAGCACGTTGGAAACAGTCACACTTTGCCATAAAACTATGTGCATCCTTGAAAAGAGTGGGCTATTAAAAGCCTAATTGAAGTATCCTTACAGCAGTTTGTTCGCCCCCATAGTGCCCTCCATAAACTAACGAGTGGCACTTGTGCAAAATGTCTTCAGTTTCTTCTCGTGGAATACACCTTCTCAACATTTGATCAGGACATTCTTTAAATAGGTAAGGTTCATCCCATACATAGTTTTTTACATCATGTAAAAACTTCTTGCACTGCTGATAACTCAAATTTGGTGGAAGTACATGGCTAACGATGTAATTAACATAGTCTGCATACCATGGTATTTCATTTGTTACTGCAAATAATTGCTCATCAGGAAATGACTTGTTAATCTCAGTATCTTCCCTACTTTGAGACTCGGGATGTTCAAGTCTAGAAAGATGATCTACAACTTGATTTTCTGTACCTTTTCTATCTCGAATCTCTAGATCGAACTCTTGAAACAAGAGTACCCACCTTATCAACCGTGGTTTGGCATCTTTCTTTGCGACCAAATATTTGATAGCTGCATGATCAGTGAACACAATTACTTTTGTTCCCATTATGTAAGCTCTGAACTTATCAAATGCATACACAATTGCCAAAAGATCCTTTTTCGTGGTGGTATAATTTAATTGTGCACCTGTCAAAGTTTTACTTGCATAGTAGATGGACTGAAACATCTTCTCTTTTCTTTATCCCAATACTGCGCTAATTGCGTAGTCACTGGCATCACACATTAATTCAAACGGTTTAGCCCAATTCGGTGCAACAATCACTGGGGTGGAAATTAACTTCTGCTTTAATAACTCGAATACTTCAAGACAATCTTTATCAAAGTTAAAAAGAACATCTTTTTCCAAAAGACTACACAATGGCTTAGAAATTTTGGAGAAATCCTTGATAAAGTGCCGATAAAATCCCGCATGCCCAAGAAAGCTTCTTATTCCCTTAACAGATGTTGGTGGTGGGAGGTTCTCTATAGTCTCAATCTTTGCCCTATCTACCTCAAGTCCTTTAGCTGAAACTTTGTGGCCCAAAATTATTCCTTCTCTCACCATAAAATGGCATTTCTCCCAATTGAGCACCAAATTCGTCTCCACACATTGCTTCAAAGCCAATGTCAAATTGTCTAGGCATAGATCAAAACTATCTCCAAAAACAGAGAAGTCATCCATGAACACCTCTAAGTTTCGTTCGACTAAGCCTAAAAAAATAGCCATCCTACATCTTTGAAATGTGGCTGGTGTATTGCAAAGACTAAAAGACATCCTTCTGAACACAAAAGTTCCATATGGGCATGTAAAAGTGGTCTTCTCTTGATCTTCTGGAACAATAGCAATCCTGAATATTCGTCTAGAAGGCAATAGAATTGGTGTCCAACCAATCTATCTAACATCTGATCAATGAACGACAAAGGAAAATGATCTTTGGGAGTTGCCTTGTTCAACCTTCTATAATCTGTGCACACTCGCCACCTAGTCACTGTTCTTGTAGGAATGAGTTCATTGTTCTCATTTGTGACTACTGTCATCCCTCCTTTCTTTGGTACCCAATGAACTGGACTTACCCATGAACTATCAAATATTGGATAAATAATGTCAGCGTCTAACCATTTAATGATCTCCTTTTTCACCACCTCCTTCATAATAGGATTCGGTCGACGTTGTTGCTCGATAACTGGCTTCGCTTCATCCTCCATTAAAATTTTGTGCATACAAAATGAGGGGTTGATTCCCTTGATATCTGCTAATGTCCAACCAATTGCTGACTTGTATTCACGCAATACTCGCAAAAGCTTTTCTTCTTGTAATTGATTAAGTGAAGCAGATAATAACAGGCAGAGTGCTAGAATCCCCTAAATACGCATATCGTAAATGCTTAGGTAAAGCCTTTAATTCCAATTTAGGTGGTTCCTCCAAACATGGTTTTGCACGTGATGAAGAGTCTCTTAAATTATTCAAAGCTTCGTATTGTTGAATGTAACTAACAAACTCTGGAGCTGAATCTAATATCTCCAAGTATTCTTGAGCTGCCCAAGATTCTGAAGCTGTCGGGCTTACCAATGCTGATTCAAGTGAGTCTAGAAGATATGTTTCTAAGAATACCTCATTCACTGCTTTTGTGATTAGATCAACTCGAAAACATTCTTCCTCTTCTTTCAGAAACTTCATACACTTTAAAACACTAAATGTAACACTTTGATCTTGAACCCGCATGGTCAACTCACCTTTCTGCACATCAATCAATGTTCTTCCTGTTACTAAGAAGGGCCTTCCAAGTATAATTGGTATTTCCTTGTCTTCCTAGAAATCCAGAATTATAAAATCTGCCAGACAGATGAACTTATCAACCTTCACTGAAATATCTTTAACAATACCTCTTGGATATGTCATAGATCTATCTTCAAGCTGTAAGGTTATATTTGTCGGTCTCGGTGCCTTCAATCCTAATTGCGTGTAAACAGAAAGTGGCATCAAATTGATGCTAGCTCCCAAATCACATAATGCTCTCCCTGAAAATTGATTACCGATCGTACACGGGATAGTGAAACTCCCCGGATCCTTCAGCTTTGGTGGTAACTTTTTCTGTAAGATTGCACTACATTCTTCAGTCAATGCCACAATTTTAAAATCACCTAATCTCCTTTTCTTGGATAAAATGTCTTTCATGAATTTTGCGTAGCTTGGCATTTTCTCCAAAGCTTCTACAAATGGTGTGTTGATGTGGAGCTTTGGAATACCTCAAGGAACTTTGCAAACTGATTATCCACTTTTTGCTTTTGCAATCTCTGCGGGAAAGGAATTGGAGGAATCTTTTGCATTTGTTTCCCTAATTCTTCTTTGACTTGTGGATTATCTTCCTTCTTTTCTTGCTTCTCTTCCTCGTTAACTTCACCCACTGCTAATTTTTCATCCATACATACATCATCAATTACATTCTTGCTATCCGTCCTTGGTAATTCCTTACCACTTCGTAAAATAACATTACAAATTTTATCATGGTTGTGCACTTCCTTCATTGAATTACTGGAAAATTTTTGAATTTGGCTATTGATGTTTGTAGCAAAATGTTCAAATAATTGTTCCATTTTAGCAATTCTTGCATTATTTTCAGCCTGATATTTTGACAACTCCTCCATCATTAACTTCTGTTCTTGTTGAGAAGCCTGTTGCTCTTGATCTTGCTTCTTCTTCTGAATATGATCCTCGGCATTGAGATTTTGATTACTTTGATAATTGGATCCTTCAACAAACTGCACTGACTCGACCTTAATTGCGCATTGATTCCTTGCGTGATTTCCTGCACAAATATCACATGTCAACGTATCCCTCTACATAGATTGATATCCACCAGAATCCAATTACGAGACGAGCGACCGGATACGAGACCCGGCACTCACAAGACGATCAACCGGATACGAGACCCGATGATCACGAGACTAGAAGACGAAACTCGACGCCTAACAAATGCGGTCAGGGATTGATGCATTGACACCCTTACGAATGTTTTACATGCTTTACATATTGCGTTGCATCATAAGTTATATGTGTTGCATCATGTATGTATTATCATTCTTGTGCACTGTCATTCATGCACCGGGTGTCTATTTCTTTATCCTGTTCATTTCATTTAACATTTCATAAACATGATAAAGAGGGGCAACTGTAGACACCCAAATTTTGTGTTCCCTATGCTAACCGTGACAGGAGGGCAAAATCGTCAAATGAATCGGCCTACGAGAGCAGAGGATGGGCACAAGTACGAACACTCGACCCCACCGCGACGATTTACAACCAAAACCGACGTGATAACAAGGTCGTCCGAAATGAGCATTCCCGAATGATGTGGCACGTCTCCCAGTAATTCCCAGACTGCAAAATACAAGCCTGTCAGCAAAAATTGACATCACGACACGAGAATCGAGGCATAGCACAAAAATCGAGAAAGTTAAACCAGCCAGCCGCGGATTGATCTGCGGCCAATAAGTGCGTCTTTTGAAAACACGGAACTCGAAACACGGAAACTGAAAACCAGCTGAGTGGATGGGGGGCGGCCAGCCAGCCGCAGATCAATCTGCGGCTGGCTCTGGCCAGCCTATTTCAGCTCATTCCTTCATTCAGCATCCAGGAGGTTAGCAGGCAGAGAGAGGAAGAAAGAATAAGCAGCAGCAGCTCGGAAAAAGAGAGAGAAATAGCAAAATTTTGGCAATAAAATAGGTTCCCAAGAAACAAAAAGGAGAGGATTTATACTCTTTGATTTGATTGTACCAAAGATACTTCTCATTCTATTCAAATACACAAGTTTGCATCCACTTTGATATCATTTGCAAGGTGAACATCTCCTTGTTATAGCAATTTCTATCATATCATTTGGTTAAATTAAATGTAGTTTTCATACAATTTATGGTGGGACAATGAATTAGGGATTATTAGTGAGGGTTCCATCGGAACAAGATTCTTCCTAATAACCCGATGATATTCAATTATTGAATTTTTTTTGTTTTACGGTGCTATATTGGGCGTGGTTCCCTTAGGTTGCTATTTTAGGATGTCTTGGCATTGTTAGATTATCCGTGTTGGTTATTTCTAGTAATATCCGTTTTGTAGTTGTTTAGCAATTTTGGATGTGAGCCTAGGAACGCGACCCCGTGGTCCAAATTCGATGATGGACATATTTTGATATAAGTAGTAGGAGCGATGTAGTCTTCATTGTAAGTATGTAATCGTCGGGCCTTAAAACGACGCCAAGGCGAGAATCGTGTTTAAGGCCCCGTCATAAGTGAAAGTATGCGATTGTGGGCGTTCGGGGTTATTTTGATGGCTTACATGCCCATGAATAGCCCCAACGCATTTTAATGCTTGATTTGATTTATGACACGAAATTGATTTCCAAGCTAAACGATAAGATTTCCATAAAATCAATCAAATTAGGTTATTAGAATCACGAGGCTAAAAATTGGGAGTGTTAATGAAGGTCGATTCCAATTTAACGAAAAGCTAAAGAAAGTCGTTTTTCCAAAGACATCACAAGAATGGTTTTATACAAAATAAATAATGTTTTATTAAATCTTTGTGCATAGGGTTAAAGAGATCCTAGAGGTTGCCCATCATTTGAGTTACGAAAGCAACGTATTGATGTCGATTCCTATTTTGACGAAGGTTTAGAAAACTCTTGTTTTGCCAAAACGACACCTAATGAAATCTCACAGTTTTTGACAATTAAAATCAAACCTTTTCTCATAAAGCTTTCTCGTATAAGCCGAAGGACATTCTAAAACATTCCCAAAAGAAAACACGACTTTTCCGAAAACCCAAATGGTTTCTTCATGCAAACTCACCACAACATTCACGTAGGCACATGTTGTCCGATTTGTATATGAACAATTTACGCGCAAGTAAACGCGGTCAACAAGTAATAAAGAGTAAGTAGAGTTGTCGAACCCACAGGGAATTAACTCTAATGTATGCCCAATGACTAATTCAATATCGACTCGATCTAAATCAAACTCTTGGATTTGAGAGATAAATAAAGGTTACATCTAAATTGCATGAAATAAATAACATAAATAGATAAATAAGGGTCTAAGATTACAATTTCCCCCATACAAGTATTTTGTCAAACACTTGGTGCACAATGCTTTGTTCAAATCTCTTAACTCTCCTTTAGATCAATTAACCACATAGAATTACCAACCGAGAAATTCACCATATTCATAAGCCTCTCTCGATGGTCATATGAAAATCACCCATACACGGCACATAGGTATATGTCTATCCCACATACTAGCAAGCAATTCAATTCTATGAATAATCAACAAGACACACGTCACTAAACCTTAGTCAATCACCCATCAAACAAATGAACTTTCGCATAGGGAGTCATTAAGTTTGTAATCTCATAATGGTTACACACGACATTTAGGTATATATCTATCCTAAATACTAGCAAGTCACCTATTCTCAAAGATAATTAATAAGACACACGTCACAATAATCTTATTATCCACCCCCAAGAATCTTTAACTCTCGCATGATATCATAACTAGGTCTCAACCTATAATCCGTTCGTCAATTTCATATAGGTTCCCAAGGTAATTACGAGCCAAGCAATTAATCTATAAGCATATGTTATGATAACCAATTCATATGAGCAACAATAATCAAAAGGAAGAGAAAATCCATTCAAATTAAGCAATGAGTTCAATTACAATCTTAAATTAAACACTAATTACATAGAGAAAAAGATAAAGAAAGATAAAGGATGGCTTCCCCATTGTTGTTGGATGAAACTCCATTGAAACACCTCCATTGAAGCTCCTCCAAGCTTTAGAAGAACCATGGCCTAGGGCCATGGCCTCCCTCTCTTTGCTCCAAACCTCCTCTCTCTCTAAATCTGATTTTGGAACTCTAGGATATGTTAAAATGGAGGCTACATGTTGTATTTATAAAGCCTTATGCAAAACCCTAGCATTTCCCGAGTTTTGGACCAAAAAATTCGCTGAATCAGAAGCGTTTCTCGCCCCGGCGACGATTTTGGCCTAAAATCCGTCGCCCCGGCGATGGGCTCGCCCCGGCGGCGCTCTGTACCGCGAGATAGTTTCGATGTCTCTTGGTAAAATGGTCATAACTTCTTCGTCCGAACTCGGATTAAGGCGTTTAAGGAGGCTATGGAAAGCTAAGAAGGAGCTCTACAACTTCCATAACTGGAGCTCGACGAGATAATGGCCAGAGCAAGGCGCCAATTGGCCCCGAAGCAGCTGCTGTGTAAAATTCATGCGAAATCCAATGGTAAAAGGACCATAACTCTCTCATACGAACTTCAAATTGGATTATTCTGGATGTTCTGGAAAGCTAAGATCAAAATCTACAACTTTCGTTCTTTGAGTTTTGAGAGATGCGGATTGAATCATGGGTCAAATTGAGAAACAAGCAGCTAGAATGCCAAATTCGAGTCAAAAACACAACGATCCAAGAGGCCTTTATTTCAATTCCTACAAAACAAAGTAAAAACACATAAAAGCATACAAAAACATATAAAAGTAATACAAAACTATATTACACAATAATAAGATGAAAACACATAAAACCAAACGAAATAGCTAAAGACTTGCAAATTATCAAGGCTAAAAGTACTCAATTTGTGTGTATAAAACACACTCATCAGCACACACACACACATACACTTTTTATGAATTAAAGGATAGGAAAGTATCAAGATTGCGGTAACCGTGTTTCACGAAAGTCGGGGGGTGCCTAACACCTTCCCCTCGCTTAAGCAAGCCCCCAAACTCTATGAATCTCGGTTTGCAGACCAATTAATTCGGAGTCACATATGAGCCAGCAATTTACGAAAAATGAAACTCGGATGAGTTGGTACATCCATTTTAAATATACCAACTGGCGACTCTGGTTAATTGGCTCATCATTAAAAAACGATCTTTCAAAATCCCATCGACATTAATGCCGACCTTTTCCAAAAATCATCTAATCAAAAGGCTAAAATTGGAAAGGATAAACAATCGCGAAGGAATCGATCCCTCCCAGCGTCGATAATTATATTCTGTAAATATCTATCTTAAGTGAAACAATTAAGTAACGCATTTAATAAGAACGTTTATATTCATATGCCAACAGTCAGTACATCATGCATGATCATCCTATAGCATACTTCTATAAACGTCATCATATCCCCTAATATAATGAAAGGTGGGGATTTACTAACATGCTACCCACTATCAAAGACAAAAGTTAGGGTCTACAATCACTATCCCATACATAACACAAAAGGTTGGGATTTATATACATATAATCACATGCTACTAGACACTTAAGCTAGGCAACCTATTCGAGCATACCACACTCAACAGCACTCTCGTACTATAAATGTCCCATATGAATCATCAGATCTCGACACATGGTATGGCGAGTTTGTCCCTCCTTAGCCGAATAATGGTACACACCATCCATCCATTTGCCGATCGTCGTATGGAAATCATAACCCATCTTATTCATCTTTCTCCTCTTTCTCCTCACCTTATCCTCTAGGTCATCAACTTGTTCTATGGCATCATCCCGCTGCTCCTCAATCTGAACATGGTCTGCTACCTCCTCCTATAACTGGGCTTCAAGAGTCTCTTTTTCCATCGGCAAACTCTCTACCTGCTGCTCTGACTGCTCCAATTTACCAACCAACTCTACATTCCTCGCCAAAAAATGATATACCATGGCCCCCAACTGTGTAGAGGCCTCCTATCGCCTCTGAATCTCCTGGACCCTATCCTCCAGCTCAATGATATGGTCCACATACTCTCCTAACAGTTTATCCTCAAATGTGGTGCCATCCTGGGGTACCTCCTCCGGATCATCTACGGGCTCACTATCTACTGGGTCCTCCTCCTGCTCATCGGGATCGGACTTCGATTGATACTCCTCCTCAGCTAGGGTTACTGTCGTAATAGGCTCAACTACAAGGGGTGTCTCGAACACTACGTGGATATCACGTGGCTCCTCCTCCATGACTCTACTAGGCTCACCTACCTCTGGCATCCTACAACCACAACCATAACACAAACAAACTCTATCAGTGCCCTACCGTAAAATATAAATTCATTGTATGAAATGAAAAATATATTTCATGATACTACTGACTCTTTATAAAAAGTCTACTAAGACTATCATGTAAAACTCTACATGAGTTTCTGTTGGTTTGTAATATTCACGAACATACAATCAAATTGCATATAAATAGTGGAAGCATGGTAAAATCAGAATTTAAAATTTTTACAAACCATAACCAAGATCATAGTTTATGCCCAATTATTAATTAACAAAGGAAGATAAAGAATTATACCCTTATAGAACAAAGTTTCTTCAGGTACAAGTTCAACTCCAATTCCTTTATTTTCTTCTTGAATTCACCAGTTAGATTCCTTCCTTTAATCAACATTAGCCACCTAAGTGTTTGGCTTCTAGAGGTGATCCACCAAGGAATAATACGTATTCAAGAAGATGGGTGTTGGCAAATCCCTAGTTTCTATCTCTATAGAATTTATAAGTATTCTCCCAAATCTTATAGACGTGTATGTGTGTAATCCTAATCCATAATAAGACTCCTCTTATTTATAGATATGGGCAACCTCCTAAACTATTTAAGAATAGGGTTTTATTTTAATTAAACTCTTTTAATTAATTAAACTGCTAATCCAATTAGGAATTTATGAGAGTACTTTTATTAATTAATTCTCAAACCCTCTTAGGAATTAAATAATAAAAATAGTAAATAATAATAATATGACTCCTCTTATTAATTTATATTTAATATTTCTAAAATATTAAATAATAAATATTAAGCTATTTAATTTATTCTATCACCATAGATTAAATTAAATATACTTAACTTATTATTACGATTATGTCATTTACTTCTTAAATAAATATTTTTCTTTTGCGGTATGACCCTTTAGATTTTCCATATTAAACCGGTTGTGAATAAATCAATTAGAACAGTTCTAATCTTATTTAAATAAATAAATTAAACTATTTAATTCCTTTAAATAAATAATATTTATTTTACAATAAGGGTAAGCCCCCTTAGCGATCAACGACTTTTCAGATAATATAGATTTCAACATTAATCATAAAAGAACCTTTCAGTAAATAGTTACCATACAATTCTATCCTTCTACCATACTGTTAGGTTTGTATATAACGCAAGCATGCAATCAAATTACATAAATAAAGCGGAAGCGTGATAAAACGGATTTTAAAATTTTCATACAAACCATCACCATGATCTATCATTGTGTTCAACAATCAATTAAACGAAAGAGAAAGAGAATTAGAATTATACCCTCGTAGACCAAAGCTTCCTCGGGTACAAGTTCAACTCCTAGTCCTTCGTGTTCTCCTCGAATTCCACCAATGAGATTCCTTCCTTTGATCAACGTTAGCCAGCTAAGTGTTTGGCCTCTAGAGGTGATCCACCAAGGAAGATTAGGTATTCAAAAAGTTGGGTATTAGCAAAACCCTAGTTTCTATCTCTATAGAAATTTCAAGTACTCTCCACAATCTAATGTAAGAGTGTGTAAACATAATCTATGATAAGACTCCTCTTATTTATAGATGTAGGAATAACCCTTCCCTAAACTATTTAGGATTAGGGTTTCTATTATAATTAAACTCCTTTAATTAATTATGCTCCTAATCCAATTAGAAATTCATGGGAGAGTACTTTTATTAATTAATTCTCAATCGCTATTAGAAATTAAATAATAGTAATAGTAATAAAAATATTAAGACTCCTCTTATTAATTTATATTTAATATTTCCAAAATATTTAATAATAAATATTAAGCTATTTAATTTATTCTATCTCCATAGATTAAATTAAATACACTTAACTTATTATTACAATTATGTCATTTACTTCTTAAATAAATATTTTCCTTTTACTGGTGTGACCCTTTAGGTTCTCCATATTAAACCGGTTGTGAATAAATCAATTAGAACAATTCTAATTTTATTTTAATAAATACATTAAACTATTTAATTCATTTAAATGAATAGTAATATTTATTCTACAATAAGGGTAAGCTCCCTTAACGATCAACGACTTTCCAGATAATATAGATTTCGACATTAATCACAAAAGAACCTTTTAGTGAATAGTTACCGTACAATTCAATCCTTCTACCATACAATGTCCCAATTAAATATAAGACATGGATTTACTGTCAAGTCTTATTTTATTTAATTATATGTATTTCGATTCCCAAATGCACAACTCTAAATAATGTAAATTAGAAACTCCTTTCTAATTTCATTCTGCCTTGGCCAAGGACTACTGAGTTGTCATTTATCGAATCACATAGGACATTCATATCTTTTACTAGACGTGGTAGATTCTTTGTTGATCATTCACCTATCTCCATGTACAACTTATTATACCCAATCATACCCTTTGATATACCTTAAAGGTATTAAGGGACATGTCAAAGTATAACTCATCATACACAAGATACTATGATGATCTCAAGTCCAAGGATCACTTGTACTACTATCACTATAGGAATTCCTATTGACAGGGGAGTAAAACTCCATTAGGTATTCCTTAGCGAGCCACGTTTAGTGAACTTATTCTCCAATAAGCACCTACATACTTGCTTTATTGTCTCCACACAAATGATTATGAGATCAATCATCCTCTTCTTAAGAGCAAGCAACGTATGTGCTAATCTATCCGGATTCACTAATCCCCTATTTAGTAATCCAACGATTAGGAACGATTTTAGTTTGTGAGCTATCTAGAATTTAGATCTCATTAGCATGATCACCATCATGATTCTAAAAGCATTGCTCAAAATTATGGGTTTATCACATTTAATATAACAACACAATGTAGATAATATAAAATGCCTTTTAAGAAAATCAATTCTTTTATTAATAAATAAATAAGATTACAAAGTATATGCTACATCATATCAAACATGATTGGCTTGTGTGCATACTACTTTCACATACAATGTCCCAATTAAATATAAGATATGGAATTACTGTCACGTCTTATTTTATTTAATTATATGTATTTTAATTCTCAAATACACAACTTCAAGTAATGCAAATTAGAAACTCTTTTCTAATTTCATTCTGCCTTGGCCAAGGACTTCTGAGTTGTCATTTATCGAATCACATAGGACATTCTCATCTTTTACTAGATGTGATAGATTCTTTGTTAACTATTCACCTATCTCCATGTACAACTTATTATACCCAAGCATACCCTTTGATATACCCTAAAGGTCTTAAGGGATATGTCAAAGTATAACTCATCATTCACAAGATATTATGATGATCTCAAGTCCAAGGATCAGTTGTACTACTATCACTAAAGGAATTCCTATTGACAGGCAAGTTAAACTCCATTAGGTATTCCTTTAGCGAGTCACGTTTAATGAACTTATTATCCAATAAGCACTTACATACTTGCTTTAGTGTCTCCACATAAATAATTATGAGATCAATCATCCTCTTCCTAAGAGCAAGCAAAGTATGTACCAATCTATCCGGATTCACTAATCCCCTTTTTTAGTAATCTAACGATTAGGAACAATTTTAGTTTTAAACTTTCTAAGAATTTATATCTCATTACCATGATCATCATCATGATTCTAAAAGCATTGCTCAAAACTATGGGTTTATCACATATAAAATAACAGTACCATGTTGATAAAGTAAAATGCCTTTAATATATTAATTCTTTTATTAATAAATGAATAAGATTGCAAAGTATATGCTACATCATATCAAATATAATTGGCTGGTGTGCATACTACTTTTAATCTCCTATTTGCACTAAAGCCAATCGCCATGGTATTTAATACCCATCTTCTCTAAGTGACGATCAAACTACCGTTGGGTTAAAGTTTTAGTAAATGGATCTGCAATGTTGTCTTAAGAGTCCACTATCTCTATAGTGACTTCTCCTCTTTCAATGATTTTTCTAATCAAATGAAGGTGTCGCAACACATTTTTGAATCCTAGTTTTGTAATGAACTTTTCATCCAAACAATCAACTTTGTAACTTCATTTATAGCTATATACTTTGCCTTTGTCACTAAATGAACAACTTCTTTGCTGTTTGGAACTTTTTCAACTTACTGCACCACCGTTCTTCTTAAGTACTTTAAGATGTTTCTCACTGTCTTGCAGTGATCTTCTCTAAGAACAGACTAATATTTGCTTATCACATTTAGTGTATAAGCAACATTGGGTCTCATACATATCATCCCACACACATGATTGATCCTGTCGCCGAAGCTTAAGGCATCTTACTCATGCGATCTCTCTTTACCAGTGTCCTTTGGGGACATTTATTAAAGAGATGTACTCCCTGGCTCATCACCATGAGTCCTCTCTTGGAGTTGGTCATGCTAAACTTCTTTAGCATCGAATCAATGTACGTTTCTTGGGTCAAGCCTAGCATCCTCTAAATCTATCTTTATAAATTTTTTATCCCCAAAATATAAGATGCTTCTCCCAAATCTTCCTTGGAGGAATGTTTAGACAACATTATCTTTTCTGATTGTAGCATTGGTACTAGGAATGTCATTGCGCTCCCACTGACCTTCTTGTATACACATGGTTTAGCCTCATTTTTGATAAAATCAAACTCTTTTGATTGTCTCATCAAAACGAATGTTCCATCTTCGAGAAGCTTGCTTCTATAGCGCCCCCAAATTCGGGTCCCTTGAACCTCAGACCTGGTGCGTCACGATACATCATCTTTGTACACATTCCATAAACTAATGTGGAATATAAACAGACATTGTTTATTTCAAATGATTCTACAACATTTTCCAAGGTCTACAACCTTAACTTAATACATACCTTAATAACTCAAAAGGTTTACATAATCATTTTACACAAGATAAATGTAATAGTTAAACGTTCATATGGAACTATTCTCCAACTTTGCCTTTGACTTTATCCTTCTTCGAACACTCGGGCTTAACTAAAATATTTTCATGATATAGCAAGAGTGAGCAACTACTTTGCTTAGCAAGATTAAATACAATAAAGATATATCATGATTGAAAGCAAGAATAAGCTTTCGAATTCTCAACAATATATAATGATTGTGAAAGAGTATGAATCGAAGTTCAATACTTGAATAACTGAATCAATAATACTGAGTGGCCCACAATGACCATGAACAAATACTTTGGTAATGAAGGTGATATGTAATGCCCCGAAATCCGGGTCTACCTTCAAACCCGGGTCCGGTGTGTCACGGTACTATTCATTCAACATAAACACCCATAAATTCTTAAGACATCAATGTAACATCAATATATTACAAAATGTCACTTCTAATCCCAGGTTCTAATACCTTTACATCTTCAGTACATACAAATAATGATCTATACATGATTTATCTATTATACCAATACATAGGTGACTTTTATCCGCCACAACAGATACATATAAAATTAGCATATATTCTTCAAATCAAATACTTCATATATTCCTTAATCTTCACCGAATTCCACAGTTCGTTCTAGCTTTGCTGAAAATATTTTATTTAAAGCAAGGGTGAGCATTTAATTGCTCAGCAAGTATAACAGTTGAATAAACAATCAACAACAACACGAATATTTACATATTCTCTGAAACCTTCAATAACTGAACAATAGTTGTGAAGCAACTTCGAATAAATAAGAATAATAACTTTCTCTCGTTTTAACATTTTTGAAACAACACATTGATCAATCCTCAAGACCTTAACATTTCTCTCTGTTCTTTCTTAAATTGACATCACTTGAGTCTACTTCATTATTATAACACAACATGTGTCTAGTTCATCTCTTGACTCTTAACTCACCTATATAAGGTTCTACTCTCATATTTATACCAGTTTATTTTTTTCTTAACTTCAATGTCTTACACTCATACTTGTCTAGCCAAAAACAATTGGCATCAATACTTTTCTTATATAGTTCGTGAATAACAAAACTTTAGCTTATTGAACAGTTCAATAACAAAACAGTTCATTTCAATAGCACATAAGTGCAAACATTAGCACATAGCACAATCAATGGCTAAATGTCTTGTACAAATATAAAACATTTGCACAAAGATAGAAATCTTGCATAACATAAAGTTTAGACAAGAGTTAGAAAACTTGCTCAAATATAACTTGAGTAAGGTTAGAAAACTTGCATTCAATACATAACTCGAATGAGAGTTAGAAACTTGCCTGATAACGTCTCTTATACTTACGCTAATTCTGCGTCTCTCGTTCAACCTATATAATTCATGAGATCGACATACAAATTAGTCATCACATGACTCTTACTCTAGTTCACCTTAACTAGCCTTTAAATATGAACCTAACTTCGTATTTTTAACTTTTTCAATAATTGATTTCAAAACTTGTTTAATCCATAATTACGTCCAACCAATCTCGTAATGGTCTAAACTTTGGACCGTGAACTATTTATAACATGGCCTAACTACACCCATAGGTGTCATGAATTAAAAAATTTACATACACAAAACCTTATTTTTAAGGTCCAATTCTCGAATGCCTTGCAGTTTGTAGACTGCAGGACCCCGACTCACTTAAACAGCCATAACTTCCTCGTTTCAAAACATTTTTAGGTGATTCTTGCTTTTGTGTTTAGTTACTTCCAGAGCTTTCTTTTGATATAAACATCACATCTAAACT
Source organism: Aralia elata (assembly GCA_034770075.1). Classification (NCBI taxonomy): domain Eukaryota; kingdom Viridiplantae; phylum Streptophyta; class Magnoliopsida; order Apiales; family Araliaceae; genus Aralia; species Aralia elata. The sequence continues at coordinate 48,378,261 of CM068385.1, forward strand.
CCTTATATATTATGAGTGATGAAGTTTACAAAAGCATATTAAAAGCTGCTCCCGCAGAAATATTGGCAGCTAGATCCAGCAGTACTAAAACAACCATAACTCTTTCATACCAAAACATTTTTAGGTGATTCTTGAGCCTATTCTCATTAGAATTCCCCCCTCTAAAAATCTATTATATTTCAGAAGCATATTCAAACTGTACATTTTAAAAAAATTGGCAGAAAGGTCAGAAGTGTGATTCTGTTCACAATTTCTTCATTTCATTTGGTAAACCATGATATCACAAGCATTAAAATGTTATGTTATCATGTTCCAACACTTTATAACATTAAATAACAAAATCATAAATCAACTTATATAGAGTTTTATGACTTTTGCTCAAGAACACGAAGAACACGTGAAAACTAAGTTCCATTGTTCTTCATTTCGAGTACTTAAAACTTGATGCCACAAGCATTAATTAGCTAGGACACCATGTTCTACCACTTTATAACATCAAATAACAAAATCATAAACCTACTTATATAGAGTTTTATGACTTTTGCTCAAAAACACATGAAGAAACACTTAGTCGAAACAGATCGTACATGGTAACGACTTATGTTCTTGAACTTTTCGACTATAAAATGAAAGAAAATTGAACATAACAACGACTAGGGATTTCACCTCTTGTAGTTGCAAGCTTTAACTATTTCTGTGCAACTTCAATACTTGAAATATATATCTAGAGAGTAATTTTGCTCTTTAAAATTGGTGAAAAAAATGAAGAACTAAGCTTGCTATTTATAGGAAAATCAAAGTTTCATTAATCGCATTTTTACCCCAGCTTATTACACTTTAGTCCACCAAGCGACATCATCAGGACATCATGATGACATCATCTTTGTGCTTCTTTGAGTGTTATGTCATGCCACGACATGCTTACATCATCTTTTGCTACGATTGGTCGAAATCAATTCACTTGGATTCCTAGTTACATATTCGTATACGTAGACACCCAAATTTTGCACTTCGTATACTAACCCTGACAGGAGGGCAAATTCGGCAAATGAACCGGCCTGCGAGAGCAAGGGATGGACAATTACGAACACTCGACGCCACCGCGACGATTTGCAAACCAAAACCGACGTGACAACAAGGCCGTCCGTAATGAGCATTACCGAATGATGTGGCACGTCTCCCAGTGATTCTCGGACTGCAAAATACAAGCCTGTTGGCGAAAACCGATGTCACAACACGAGAATCGAGGCGTGGCACGAAAATCGAGAAAGTCAAGCCAGCCAGCCACGGATTGATCTGCGGCCAATGAGTGCGCCTTTTGAAAACAAGGAACTCGAAACACGGAAACCGAAAATCAGCTGAGTGGAGGGTTGGCGGCCAGCCAGCCGCAGATCAATCTGCGGCTCGCCGCAGATCCATCTGCGGCTGGCTTTGGCCAGCCTATTTCAGGTCATCCTTCATTCAGCATACAGGAGGTTGGCAGATCAGGAGAGGAGGAAAAAAATAGCAGCAGCAACTCGGAAATAGAGAGAAAAATAGCATAGTTTTGCAACAAAATAGGAGAGAAAGGAAGAAAAAAAGAGAGGAATTATACTCTTTTGATTTGATTGTATCACATATACTTCTCCTTCTATTCAAAATACACAAGTTTACATCCACTTTGATATCATTTGCAAGGTGAAAATTCCCTTATTATAGCAATTTTTATCATATCCTTTGGTTAAATTAAATGTAGTTTACATATAATTTATGGTGGATAATGAATTAGGGATTATTAGAGAGGGTTCCATCGGAACAAAATTCTTCCTAATAACCCGATGATATTAGTTTGTTGAATTTTTGGTTGTTTTACGACGTTATATTGGGCGTGGTTCCTTGAGATCGCTATTTTAGGGTGTCTTGGTATTGTTAGATTATCCGTGTTGGTTATTTCTTGTAATACCCGGTTGTGGGTGAGTGGAAATTTGGGATGTGAGCCTAGGAAAGCGACCCCGTGGTCCAAATCCGATGATGGACGTCTTTTGATGTAGATAGTAGGAATGATGTAGTTTTCATTGTACATATGTAATCGTCGGGCCTTAAAACGACGCCAAGGCGAGAATCGTGGTTAAGGCCCCGTCATAGTGAAAGTATGCGGTTGTGGGCGTTCGGGGTTATTTTGATGGCTTACATGCCCATGAATAGCCCCAACGCATTTTAATGTTTGATTTGATTTATGACACGAAATTGATTTCAAAGCTAAACGATGAAGATTTCTATAAAATCAATCAAAGTAGGTTATTAGCACCACGAGGCTAAAATTTGGAAATGCTAATGAATGTCGATTCCTATTTAATGAGAAGGCTAAAGAAAAAATCGTTTTCAAACATCACAAAAATGATTTTATAAAGATAAGTAACGTTTTATTAAATCTTTGTGCATAGGGTTAAAGAGATCCTAGAAGTTGCCCATCATGCTATTTATGAAAGCAACGTATAGATCTCGATTCCTATTTTGACGAAGGTTTAGAAAACTTTTGTTTTTGCCAAAACGACACCTAATGAAAATCTCATGGTTTTTGTCAATTAAAATCAAACGTTTTCTCATAAAGCTTTCTCGTATAAACCGAAGGATATTCTAAAGCATTCCCAAAAGAAAAATACGACTTTTCTGAAAACCCAATTGGTTTCTTCATGCAAACTCACCACCACATTCACATAGGCATACACACACACACGCACACATACACATTTCATGAATTAAAGGATAGGAAAGTATCAAGATTGCGGTAACCGTGTTTCACGGAAGTCGGGGGGTGCCTAACACCTTTCCCTCGCTTAAGGAAGCCCCCGAACTCTATGAATCTCGGTTCGCAGACCAATTAATTCGGAGTCACATATGAGCCAGCGATTTATAAAAAACGAAACCTCGGATGAGTTGGTACATCCATTTCAAATATACCAACTGGCGACTCTGATTAATTGGCTCATCATAAAAAGCGATCTATCAAAACCCCGTCGACGTTAAGTGCCGATCCTTTCCAAAAAATCATCTAATAAAAAGGCAAAAATTGGAAAGGGTAACAACTAGCATAAGATAGCGATTCCTCCCGGCGTCGACAGCTGGCGACTCCGCTGGGGAAATTAGAGGGCTTAAGCCGCGTTCAAATCGTGATGCTATCCTATCCTTTAAAAATTCATAAAATGTGTGTGTGTGCGATATTTTGATTTTTTACTTTTGTTGTGTGAATGTGTGTTTTGCCCAATAAATGAATGATTTGAATGGGATTGTTTTACTTTAAAGTAATCATTTGCATACGGTGAGGACGATGAATGTGAATGTATGTTGAGAGTGTACCTCCTCCTGAGGCGAACCTGTCGGTTGCTTATTACTGGACTCGAAGGGGCTGCTCCCCGGAGATGGCTCAGGTAACGCACCACCCATATCCGTTCCAATCGAAAGGATTCAGACGAGTAGATTGCGAAGATATGAGAACCTTCATGCCGAAAAGCCCGCAAGAGTAACCCTAGGGTAGGTCAGCCTCTGATAAACCTAACGAAAGGGAAGCTTCTTCATACCCTTTTATCATATAGTCAAATAAACAAATGTCATGTAAATGGCATACAACTATCATATGCCTCCCCTCTTGTCAAAAGAAATTACTAACCTCTATGTTTTACAGGGAACAGCTAGGGGAGCATAATAAGTCGAGTCTAGCATTTATTATTGCAATAAGGGATCGCTAACATGTTGTTTTGCAGAGAAAGATTAAAAAACCCAAAACACAAAAGTTACAGCTTTAGCATGCATCCATATCCTTTCATTGCCCAGGACTAAACTTCAAACCATTGTTTCTATAGGATTGCTCCTCAAACACGTTCGCAATCTAAGAGGGCCCAGGTTTCTACATCTGAAATGGATGATATCCCACCTACTAATCCTAGTTCCATATCTCGTGAGGAATTTGATGATTTCAAGAAACAGATGTTGGAGATGGCCATAATGCTAAAGGAACAATTGTTACCTAGACAGGATCCACCTAAAGAGGATCCACCCCAACCTAAGGGCGAACCGGTCGTCCCAAAGGTCATTCCTATACCTGACCGGACAGTGATTACTATCCCAGAGGAAGGAGACACCGATGACCGTCGGAAGAAAATGAAACAAATGGAGGAGACCATCCAATCTCTAAAAGGCATAGGCTCCCTAGGCAGGGTTAATTATTCAGATCTAGCACCCGAAGATACAACGACAGCTGCTCCACCTGGCAGGTCAGAGTGGCAATCTGCTCAGCATGAGTCGGACTCCGAACGCAGGCGGCCCAATCGGTCATCATCACCGAGCCGGGAACCATGTCTCCAAGAAAGAATGTGGCCCGAGTCTGAGGACCGATGGTGCGGGGCACCCACCAGATACAAAAGGACTCGCTCGTACTGGGACCCGAAGATAGTGTCTGGCCATCCTCCCCCGCGAGCATAATCTCCGAAGGCTGAGAATCCAACGGCCAGGAGGTAGTGAAGGGAAGGGAGTGCGGGATGCGGATCTCTCCAGTGACGCATCTGAATGCGCGCTCTCCCAGATACATCACCCAGCCCCCGACACTCTGCAAAGTAAGGCAGCGGGTGGAAAGTGCGAACTCCGGGCCGGAAGGATATCCATCGGTGAACCCCACAGCCAAATGCTCAGAAAGATAGGGAGTTCAGATGACCTCCGCAGCGGTGATCAGCTCCAGCTGAATGCGGCAATGGGCAAAGCTGCCAGACACCGGGACCTCCTCCAAAGTGCTGTGATGCCACCGACGACCCCTGGGGTAGGTATCGAGACCGAGGGTCGTGACAGGCCTCAAGCATGGAAGACGCTCGTAGGCCCAGAATTGTGAACAGAAACAGGGCAGGGCATGAGTAACCGTCAAATGCAAAAAGAAAAATGAAATGAAAGGAAGTACAGTAAGAGAAGAGGAAGAGAAGGCTCACCAGCAGAAAGTGGTAGAATCCGAGCCAAGCATCTGTCTGTCCCTCCGAGCGTAGACGAAGACCGTGGAGGAAGTAGGCAAAGGTGAAGGACCCCCAATCATAGTCGCCGATCCGGTCTACATCTCTAACAGCTCCGACAACGCTGAAATGAATGGTAGAGAGTTGTTCCCTAAGAAACAACCCCTCATAATGGTCAGGAACAGACGTCGGAGCAGAATATCACGAGTGGCTCGATCCGCTGGGAATGGCGTCGCATATATGCCCCCGATAGCGTCAACAGCCAAAGCGCCGGACCGAATACTGCGGGCCTTGAAGACCCAATCCTCGGTAGCGAAGCCCAATAAAGCTCGAACCTCCACTGGAGTGATATCAAGATCCAGAGGGACACGGGATCCGGTGAACTCTATACCCGTGATGTATCTCCAATCCCAGGGAGTCAGCACGACCTCACAGTCCAAAAGGTGAAGGGACTGGGTCTGGTGGAACCATCGCTCGGATAAAGCCCTCATATAACCCCAGGGGCACTGACGGGGAATGATGGTGAAGAAATGACGAAAACCCCAAGCATCCACCACTGCGTGGTAATCGCTGTGCAAAGCCGTGTTGAGGGAGTAAATGTTAAACCAGTTACCCCTCAGCTGAGTAAACTCGGGCACCTGTGGCAATCACCAATGGGTCAGTCCAGATACGAACGGAAATTGAGAAATTAAGAATAAATTCAGAGTAGAATTGAATATACCTCATTAGCAACGAGAGATGCTGAGGGGTGACGGCTGAGATCCCGACCCAATAGATCGGGTATCTACAAAGAGGCGCTAGACAGGGCGCGATGAGGAGATGGAGCTGGTGTGCTGGAGGATGGCCCCTCTACTGCAACGTCCAGAAGAGCAGCCTCCTCAATATCGGGGTGATCGGGCCGGATGACAGCCTCCGCCAGTCGGCAAGCCTGGCAGGTCCGGGGCAAAGCAGGAACGGGTGCAGCCCTACGGCGGCGAACGCCCGAGGTCCGAGATGCGGTGGAGCTACTAGGAGTGTCAGGATCCATAGCTGGAATAGAACAGGCGAAGGGGAAGGTAAATTCTATTTTGAATTATGTCATAAACATTCTAATTTCCTATCATCATCATAAAATTAATGCAGCATGATGCGTGTTTACTATGAAAAAAAAAATCGGCAAAGTTTCGTCTATAAAATGGGCATCCCATGCATAGCCAAGCATGTTTTCAAATTAATCCAAGCCACAACAGATCAAAATTGCATTTATATGGATAATTGTAACATGAAAAGGACCATAATACATGATTTTCTTTCAAAAAGAAGCAACAGATATGTGGGACGGCATCATGAGCATAAAATATGACTTGCGCAGTTGATACATAGCATATACATACAAATAATACATGGCATAGCATTTCAAGGCATACATTTATATCTCTAAACATGCAAAATAGCAAATGTATATGGAAAACAATCGGTCAAAGTGTTACCTGTAGCGCGTAGATCGATCTAACCAGAGCGGTTTTTGCGAAAAGATTGGAAAAGTCGGCAAAAAGGACGTGCAAAGGTGTGAAAATTGCGTGGGGTACGAATGAAAATGACAGATCTGGGAAGCGGCTGGCCGCTTAAAATCCTGATCTTGGCCGCAGATCAATCTGCGGCTGGCCGCAGATCCTAAAGCCCAGTGCTTCCCCCCTTGTCCATTGCAAGTTTATCGATTCTAAAGCCCATTTGACTCATAATGTGGTAATAAAATATGAGATTTTGATGAATTGGGTGTCGAACACGACTTCTCGATTCGACCGAGCGACCGGATACGAGACCCGGCACTCACCAGACAATCGACCGGATACGAGACCCGGCGGTTACGAGATGGGTGACCAGATACGAGACCCGGCCCCGACAAGACAATCGACCGGATACGAGACCCAGCGGTTACGAGATGGGTGACCGGATACGAGACCCGGCCCCGACAAGACAATCAACCGGATACGAGACCCGGCGGTTACGAGATGGGTGACCGGATACGAGACCCGGCCCCGACAAGACAATCGACCGGATACGAGACCCGGCGGTTACGAGATGGGTGACCGGATACGAGACCCGGCCCCGACAAGACAATCGACCGGATACGAGACCCAACGATTACGAGATGGTCGACCGGATACGAGACCCGGCGATTACGAGATGGGTGACCGGATACGAGACCCGGCCCCGACGAGACAATTGACCGGATACGAGACCCAGCGATTATGATATGGGTGACCGGATACGAGACCCGGCCCCGATAAGACGATCGACCGGATACGAGACCCGGCGATTACGAGATGGGTGACCGGATAGGAGACCAGGCCCCGACGAGACGATCGACCGGATACGAGACCCGGCGATTACGAGATGGGTGACCGGATACGAGACCCGGCCCCGACGAGACGATCGACCGGATACGAGACCCAGCGATTACGAGATGGGTGACCGAATACGAGACCCGGCCTGGACGAGACGATCGACTGGATACGAGACCCGGCGATTACGAAAGGGGTGACCGGATACGAGACCCGGCCCCGACGAGACAATCGACCGGATACGAGACCCGGCGATTATGATATGGGTGACGAGATACGAGACCCGGCCCCAACAAGACGATCGACCGGATACGAGACCCGGCGATTACGAGATGGTCGACCGGATACGAGACCCGGCGATTACGAGATGGGTGACCGGATACGATACCCGGCCCCGATGAGACAATCGACCGGATATGAGACCCGGCGATTATGATATGGGTGACCGGATACGAGACCCGACCCCGACAAGACGATCGACCGGATACGAGACCCGACGATTACGAGATGGTCGACCGGATACGAGACCTGGCGATCACGAGACTGGCGACCGGATACGAGACCCGGCGCAAACGAGACGATAGGTTGGAAGACTGAACCCGACGACTAATAATGCCACCACGGATTGAGACATTAACACTTTTACGAATGTTTTGCATGCATTACATCTTGTGTTGCATCATAAGCTACATGTGTTGCATCATATATGTATTGTCATTCTTGTGCACTGTCATTCATGCATCGGGCGTCTATTTCTTTATCATGTTCATTTCATTTAACATTTCATAAACATGATAAAGAGGGGCAGCTGTAGACACCCAAATTTTGCACTTCGTATACTAACCCTGACAGGAGGGCAAATTCGGCAAATGAACCGGCCTGCGAGAGCAAGGGATGGACAAGTACCAACACTCGACGCCACCGCAACGATTTGCAAACCAAAACCGACGTGACAACAAGGCCGTTCGTAATGAGCATTCCCTAATGATGTGGCACGTCTCCCAGTGATTCCCGGACTGTAAAATACAAGCCTGTCGGCGAAAACCGACGTCACAACACGAGAATTGAGGCGTGGCACGAAAACCGAGAAAGTCAAGCCAGTCAGCCGCGGATTGATCTGCGGCCAATGAGTGCGCCTTTTGAAAACACGGAACTCGAAACACGGAAACCGAAAATCAGCTGAGTGGAGGGTTGGCGGCCAGCCAGCCGCAGATCAATCTGCGGCCAGCCGCAGATCCATCTGCGGCTGGCTTTGGCCAGCCTATTTCAGCTCATCCTTCATTCAGCATACAGGAGGTTGGCAGATCGGGAGAGGAGGAAAAAAATAGCAGCAGCAGCTCGGAAATAAAGAGAAAAATAGCATAGTTTTGCAACAAAATAGGAGAGAAAGGAAGAAAAAAAGAGAGGAATTATACTCTTTTGATTTGATTGTATCACATATACTTCTCCTTCTATTCAAAATACATAAGTTTACATCCACTTTGATATCATTTGCAAGGTAAAAATTCCCTTATTATAGCAATTTTTATCATATCCTTTTGGTTAAATTAAATGTAGTTTACATATAATTTATGGTGGATAATGAATTAGGGATTATTAGAGAGGGTTCCATCGGAACAAAATTCTTCCTAATAACCCGATGATATTCGTTTGTTGAATTTTTGGTTGTTTTACGACGTTATATTGGGCGTGGTTCCTTGAGATCGCTATTTTAGGGTGTCTTGGTATTGTTAGATTATCCGTGTTGGTTATTTCTTGTAATACCCGGTTGTGGGTGTGTGAAAATTTGGGATGTGAGCCTAGGAAAGCGACCCCGTGGTCCAAATCCGATGATGGACGTCTTTTGATGTAGATAGTAGGAATGATGTAGTTTTCATTGTACATATGTAATCGCCGGGCCTTAAAACGACGCCAAGGCGAGAATCGTGGTTAAGGCCCCGTCATAGTGAAAGTATGCGGTTGTGGGCGTTCGGGGTTATTTTGATGGCTTACCTGCCCATGAATAGCCCCAACGCATTTTAATGTTTGATTTGATTTATGACACGAAATTGATTTCAAAGCTAAACGATGAAGATTTCTATAAAATCAATCAAAGTAGGTTATTAGCACCACGAGGCTAAAATTTGGAAATGCTAATGAATGCCGATTCCTATTTAACGAGAAGGCTAAAGAAAAAATCGTTTTCAAACATCACAAAAATGATTTTATAAAGATAAGTAACGTTTTATTAAATCTTTGTGCATAGGGTTAAAGAGATCCTAGAAGTTGCCCATCATGCTATTCATGAAAGCAACGTATAGATATCGATTCCTATTTTGACGAAGGTTTAGAAAACTCTTGTTTTTGCCAAAACGACACCTAATGAAAATCTCATGGTTTTTGTCAATTAAAATCAAACGTTTTCTCATAAACCTTTCTCGTATAAACCGAAGGATATTCTAAAACATTTCCAAAAGAAAAACACGACTTTTCCGAAAACCCAATTGGTTTCTTCATGCAAACTCACCACCACATTCACATAGGCACACACACACACACGCACACATACACATTTCATGAATTAAAGGATATGAAAGTATCAAGATTGCGGTAACCGTGTTTCACGGAAGTCGGGGGGTGCCTAACACCTTCCCCTCGCTTAAGCAAGCCCCCGAACACTATGAATCTCGGTTCGCAGACCAATTAATTCGGAGTCACATATGAGCCAGCGATTTATAAAAAACGAAACCTCGGATGAGTTGGTACATCCATTTCAAATATACCAACTGGCGACTCTGATTAATTGGCTCATCATTAAAAGCGATCTTTCAAAATCCTGTCGACATTAAGTGCCGATCCTTTCCAAAAAATCATCTAATAAAAAGGCAAAAATTGGAAAGGGTAACAACTAGCATAAGATAGCGATTCCTCCCGGCGTCGACAGTATATACTTCGTATTTTACTCGTATTAATCTCATATTCTACCGTGTAATATTTCGTATTATACTAGTATTTATTCTTGTATTTTATCGTATAATATTTTGTATTATACGAGTATTTATTCTTGCATTCTTCATTTTTAACTTCCGAAATTCAGCTCACAGTCGAAAAACTACGTTTTTCGTTGTCTAATTTTATTAGATATTCAATCTTTCCTCGTAATATTAACATTCGCGTATTCTTCGAAAAATTGAAAAGACGCAAAATCGTTTTTGGGTGAATAGTGTTTCCAGCGACTATTTCTCAGAAAATAGTTAGACGATCAAAAAATCTATAAAAATATTTTTTTCGTCTTTTCCTTATTTCGTCTCATTATCTTACACGTTTTTTGAGAAAAACCTTTTATCGGATAATACGTTTTTTCTCAACATATTACTGATAGATCTTGAAACGGAATGTCATTATGACATACATATCTCTCTAAGAAGCTTAGATTATTCAGGTTTCATCGGGTGAATAGTGTTATTTCGTCTTTTTCTCGGGAATTTTTTTTATTTTCTCATATGAAACCCTAATTCTTTTAATCTAACACGTAAACACAATTTAGGTCATAATTTGACCTTTAAACACATATAATCACAATTACACATAAAAATATTTAGATATTCATATTCATAAACTCCAATAATAGATTGCACAAATTTTCGGGTTGTCACAAGATCAACCTTTCACACCCGATAAACATATAAGACTTGCACTAAATGCGAATAACAATAATTATCCTGGATGTAGAATAATTGACAATAATTAAACCACTAGCATGATTGAAACATAATAACTCGAGTTTGAGTTAGGAAACTTACAATAACGTAAGAAGTTTAGGGTTAGGAATTTGCCTTGTCCGTCGATTACTGCTATGCAATCTAATTTAATCTCTTATGAAAGACCTATCATTTATAAGATTGATCTTTCAATCAACATATCATATCTTAACTCATAATACAACTATTCTTAAAATAAATTATCTAACATTTAGCCACATAATCAAACATTAGATAATCCCTTAACTTATTAGTAATATTATCTTCCTTTGATAATATTTTAATCACTTAATTATCATCTTAAAATTCTCGTCTAATATAATTAATCATTTAATAACATCTTAATCATTTATTAATCTCATAAATCATTTAATTTAATTGTTTATTCATTACTATTTCTTTTATCTTAACAAACATAAAATGCCATACACATAACATTTTACTAAAAATGACCAAAATACCCTTATATAATTTGAACATATCATATTAAAGGCCATTTGTCAATAAAATCATATTTACATAATTTTTAACTTCATTTCACTTAGTTTTCTCATTTATTCATAACTTAAACAAAGGCATGAAAAATACCAAAACATCTCAAAAAAATTTCTTTTCTGGGAAATATCAGTATATGATATCCTCATGAACATATATTTTTTCTGGAACTTGTCAATTTCATTTACTATTTTTAAATGGTCCAAAACAGCCAGAACTTGCACCATTTATCATAAATTATTCCTTTGTCCAAATATTACGAAATTTTCAGGGTGAACTCCTGTTATGAACATCTATCTCCAGTAAAAAAAATTTATAATTTTTGGAGTTACATAGAAAAAGTTATTTCCGTTCATTTTTAAAATAACACGTTTTAGTAAAAGCCATAACTCTCATTCTATACATCAACAAAATACCATCTTTGGACATGACTTCATAACATAGCATATTAACAGATTAAATATTTCTAGAATTTTTAGAGTAACCAAGTGGACGAAAATGCCCCTTTTTGAAACTGACATGTAACAGTTTATTATCCCTTTTTCCTTTAGCAGGACTGCTTTCACCAAAACAGTTGTCATTTCTTGCACGGTTAATATATTTGAGTTCTACTACTTGACTTCTCCCCATAGAGATAGTGCCTCCAAATTTTCAAAGCAAACACCACGACTGCTAACTCCAAATCATGGGTCGGATACCCTTTTTCATAGTCTTTTAATTGTCGTGATGTGTAAGCAATAACCTTGCCATTTTGCATAAACACACAACCAAGTCCTTTATGCGATGCGTCACTATACACCACAAAATTCCCTGTATCATCCGGCAAAGACAACACAGGGTGCCGTACTTAGTCTTTTCTTTAATTCTTGGAAACTCTCTTCGCACTTCTCCGTCCAAACAAACTTTACTACTTTCCTTGTCAAATTCGTCAACGGAGTGGCGATCCTTGAGAAATCTTGAATAAAACGCCTATAATAACCCGCCAATCCCAAGAAACTCCTTACTTCTGACAGTGTTTTCGGCTGATCCCAGTTCATCACAGCTTCCACTTTTGCCGGATCCACTGAAATCCCGTCTTTATCAATAACATGCCCAAGGAATTGAACACGCTCCAACTAAAATTCGCATTTGGAGAATTTTGCATACAATTTCTCTCTCCTTAACGCTTCCAATGTCACCTTTAAGTGGTCCACATGCTCTTCCTGAGTTTTGGAATATACCAGAATATCATCTATGAACACCACTACGAATTTATCCAAAAATGGTTTAAACACTCTATTCATTAAATCCATAAACGCTACAGGTACATTTGTTAAACCAAAGGACATAACCAAAAACTCATAGTGGCCATGTCTAGTTCGGAATGTCGTCTTTGGTATGTCTTCCTTTCTCACCTTCAATTGATGGTACTCACTTCGCAAATCTATCTTTGAAAAATATCTCACTCCCTTCAGCTGATCAAACAGGTCATCGATCCTTGGCAACGGATACTTGTTTTTTAATCGTGACCTTGTTCAACTTTCTATAATCAATGCAAAGACGCATTGATCCGTCTTTCTTCTTGACAAATAACACCGGCGCTCCCCACGGCAAAACACTCGGTTGGATACACTTCTTATCTAGCAGCTCTTGCAATTGCACCATCAACTCCTTCATCTCTACCGGAGCCATTCGATACGGGGCTTTTGATATAAGGGTTGTACCCATTGTTAGATCAATTACAAATTCAATTTCCCTATCTGGTGATAGTCCCGACAAATCATCTGGAAATACGTCTGCAAAATCCCTAACTACTGGTATCTCCTCTAGCTTTGCACCCACCTTTCGTGTATCGACTATGTAGGCTAGATATCCTACACATCCTTGTCTCAACATCTTCCTGGTCTGCATCATCGTCAGACAACTCGTTTGTCTAGGCGACTTGCTGCCATAAAACACTACCTTTGACAGAGTCATAAGGTTCACACTCTTCTTTTGGCAATCAATAACTGCCTCATGGTTGAACATCCAATCAATTCCCAAAATAACGTCAAACTCCCCAAGTCAAATTGGGATTAAGTTTACCGTCATCACATGACCCTTAATATCTACCGGCAGTTCTTTTGTACAAACTTAACAGGAATCACTTCCCTATTCACAATTTCTATGTTCATAGGGTAATCTAACTCTTCTTCAGGTAACTCTAATTTCCTAGCAAAATCATCGGATATAAATGAACAAGTAGCACCCGAATCAAATAATACATAAGCATTTACACATTGACCGGAATGATACCTGACACCACATCCATTTACACACTTCCCCGTTCAGCAATAATCGCCTTCTCTAACACTGTCGCAAATGAATTCAGTTAAAACATCGAAACTCAACTATACGGCCAGGGCTTCAGTCCCTGCTCAAACCTTCTAGCCTTTCTCTCATTGGTATTAACTAGATATGGTGCAAACCTCGCCAATTCGTTAAATCTTGCAGCATATTCAGGCACCGTCATCGTACCTTGCTTTAACTCCAAAAATTGCACTTCCATCTGATTCTGTGCACTCGTCGGAAAATAAGTTTCGAAAAACATCTCCTTGAATCGTACCCACGGAATTACCCCTTGACCAGCTCGAGTTTTGTTAGCTTGCCACCAATAGCTAGCTTCTGATTTGAGCATAAATGTTGTGAATGCAGTCTTCTGGTCCTCGCTGACCCTAGCGACGTCAAATACTTTTTCCAACTCCATAACCCATGTTTGAGCTTCGATCGAATTCATAGACCCTTGATATTCTGGGGGTCCTACTGCTTTGAAGTCTTTAAAAGTTGTGGCCTGAACTTGAGGTTGATTTGCAAATGCTCCTATTAGCAAATTCACCAACTGCTGAATTAGATTAGCGTTGGTTTCTTCGTTGTTATTTGTGGATCTCTCAGGGGTCTGTTGACATGTTTGTCTTCTTCTTGGCTGCATCTTACTGTTAAGAATTCGCGTTATTAGATTATTTCTCATTTACTTAAACATTTAAGTCTTAACTTAAACATTTATAAACAACATTTAGCACATAGCACATCTGATAAACTTCCGTATTTTATTCATTTACTGCATCAAAACATAACATAGATAACATCCTAGTTATTTACATCCTCTATCCTGAATTCATAATATTCCAGGATTACATCATTATATTCCAGTATTTATCTCATTTGAGATTTACATCATATTAACTCTCTTAGAAAATAACTTATTACTGCTATTCGTGACCTATAAAGACATTCCACGTCGCATGGCTTCTTCATGCTCTTGCTCTATGATACGAATCATCGTCCTGCGATCCATCACGTACCACAGTAAATCCTCGAACTGCACTGGATAGTGGAAAACTCGATCCTGAGCTCTATCCATCGCTGTGTGAAAAACATGATCCATCTCCTCCATTTTAATCTTCTTTGATTGGACCTCGTCCTCAACACGATCTGTATGATCAACAACTTTCATCCACGTATCCTCAGCTCTCGCACGTTTTGCAGACTCTTCTCTCAGCTCACTCTTCAGTTTCTCCACCTCAGCCGATAACTCCTCCTTTTGGCTCTCTGCCTGAACCAGCTTCCATTCTATGTCCCCAAGACGTATATCAAGCTCCTCAATCTCGCCATTCTTCTACTCCAGAACAGTCTGACGCTCAGCCACCCGCTCCTCTAACTCCTCCACCCTATCCTGCAACTCTATGTTGCGATCATACACCTGCTCATACATCTGAACACCTAAGGAAGATAGTGGTATCTCCTCAGGGTCTTCTTCCTCCTCCTTAACCTCTTCAAGATCCTCCTCAGGATCTAACTCAGGTTCATACTCAGGTTCTATAATAGTGGTCAGTGGGGTTGGTTCTCTTGGAACTAGCTGCTCCCAGACCGAATGAATGTCTCGAGACTCCGCCTCCCTAGCTTGGCTGGGTTCTCCCCTATCAGACATCCTAACAATAAAATTTTAAATTCCAATTACTACTCGATACTACTCGCGAGCATATAAGTTATAGCACATACGTTATAGCACATAAAGTTTTTTTTTTTTATTATTATCTTTAATGAATTCCTTAATTCATTCCTTAGAACTCGATAAGAGTTTTTACACCACTATGTTTTCGATTCTTTACAAGGCTAACTCCTAAGGTTCCCCACCTAAGGTTCTTAACCTACGACTCTGATACCAACCTGTGACGTCCCCAAATCCGGGTACTTCAATCCCACAGATTTGGTGTTCACTATTCTATACAATCATGACTTACTACCCATAATAAAGGATAATAAAATTAAACTGAACAAATCATCTTCCCACAAAAGGGGTTACAACATAAATCTCTTAGGTAAATAAATCCCAGGTCATCTAACCTTTATTACATCATTGTGAAATTAAAACATAATATTAAATAAGTCTTATTACTGTGACGACCTGAGAATTTATAAGATTTATTAATAAAATCTTGGATAATTATTAAAGGTTAAAGAATAAAACCTCGATAGGAATTTGTGGATTTATTAAAAATTTCTAAGAAAAACCTATATGGTTTATTATTTGAAAGAGAATTGAGAGAATAAGGGTTACAAAATTCAAAATCCCGAATGGAACTATACTTGAATGTATGTTAAGAACAAGGTATTATGTTACCTTTAACCATATGTGAATTAAGGAAAGAGATTATGTAAAGATACATATGGAAAAAGAAACGATTTGCTGAATTAGTGTATTCAGTTTGCTAAATTAGTGTATTCAGTCTGCTGGATTAGTGTATTCAGTTTGCTGAATCAGTGTATTCAGTTTGCTGAATTAGAAAAATAGTTTGTTGTATTAGTGATGTTAGCTTGTTATAATAAGAAACAAGAGAATGAGTATATGTATAATCATATATATACCTATACTTAGAAAGGTTAATTAAATTGATCATACAGATTAATGGAAACTGAGCCTGAATAGTAGTTTCAGAGAACCCAAAGATATTAAATTGGGAAGAGGTAAACTAAGTGTGGTGGTGTTAATTAAATGAGCCTAACCTAGTAGTCAAGTATTGAAAGTTAATAAAAGTCCATGAAGGGATTAAGATCATGGTTAGTGAACTGTATATGGCAATCCATATAATAAAGGCTTGTGGAGCTTAGCAAATAATAAAAAAAGAGATATTTGATAAGACAGGAGGTTAATTGTCAAGCATATTATATAGGAAATATTAATTATTTGATGATAAAGTGAATATGTGTTATGTGAATTAAATAAGTTAGTTAATTTATTTAATTTAAGTGACTAAGAAATGAAAAGGAAAGTTATGCAACATATTTATAAATATTATAAATATGAGTTAATAACCTTAAGTGTTATATTAATAGTCCAACTAATAAATAAATACTAGTGGACTAGTCCAATTGGTTAAATATCCAAGTCTACTCATTTAATTGATTTTAGACTTGGGTAATTAATATGTAGACTTACTAACTTAGCCCAATTAGAATATTTATCAAAAGATTGAATAACTAGTAGCCCAAGTGATGGTCTTGTAAGGCTAGAATACTAGTATTCAAATTTGCATACTAGTAGATTGATTTAAAAGACTTATTTTTGTTGATTTGATAATATTCAAACCTTTTTGTTTTGCTGATGACTTGATTATATGATCTAATTTGCTTATTGTGGAATTTCAGGAAGTTGACGAAAAGAATTGTTGTCAAGAGACAATGAAGAATTAAGTCTTAAGGAAAATGTGTAAGGTCATTGCAAATATTTAATTTTTCAATACAAGGCTCTAGAACATAATATTTGTGCATGGCTAAGCTTTTAACAAACTGATGAATGGTTATTATTATTAAATATTAATTTGTGCATGGCTTAGTTTTTGATAAAGTGGTATGATTACATGTACTGTTGAGCCACGTGTATTACTTTATGTTGGAAATTTGGAAGTGGTTGGAGATTATTAATAAGATATGATTATCTTTCTAAAATTTGGAAGTGGTTGGGAATAACAGATAATTATTATCTTGATTAAGTTGGTTATCTTCCTATCTTAATGCTATATAAGTGGCGGCAGTTTTAATAACTCGGTTCAGTTGCTTTTTGAAAGTATCCAACAAATATTTGTTACAACCGAAGATAAATTGATTTTATCCTTTTTAGCCATTAACGGGATTATTAACTGATCGTTAACGTCAAATTGGCAAAGGAAATATTTTCTAATTCTTGGGCTATAAAAAGGAAGCACTGTTTTTAATAAAAGTACACTGACTTACTTTAATTAATATTTTGCAACCATATACTTGAAAGAGATTTAATTATTTTCGGTGCAAATCTTCAAGCTGCTGTGCTATTATATTCAGATATATTATCAGCAATTTTGGTAAGCATAATATTTGTGATATCTTTTAACTCTCCTTGATCATTGCATTCATTAGTTGAGCCTTGCATTGTTAAATTGTTTATTTGCTTTGATCATTAGACCTCTATTATTGTAATCTTAATTTTTAGACTAAGTGTTGTCTAAAAGAATTTAATCAAGGTGGATTAAGGTTTGTTTACGAACAGGTTCAAGGAAGCATAGGTGCTTAAGGAGTGCATTGGTGCACAAGGAACAAAAGTGCTCAAGTGAATTATTGTAATTCAAGATTTGATAAAATCTGTTTTATAACAGGAATTGATTGTTAAAAGAAATAAAGTGAGTCTCCAATACTAATTGGTATTGGACGTGGAGTAGGCTATTATTATAGAGGGTAATAGCTGAACCACGTAAAAAATCTTGGTGTTGATTTTATTACTTGCTTTACTTTAATTATTCAAAAGTTAGTTAATTATCTTAATAATTAAAATTTGAATATTTGCATTATTTTAAGATAATTCATTATTACCAAGTATTTTCACTAAGTTATATTAATCTATAAAATCACCAAGGTATTTTCTTAAACAAAAAATTCAATTTAGTAGACCATATTCATTCAGCAAGCTGCATTCATCAATATAGTAATTCGATAGACCATATTCATTCAGCAAACTGTATTCATAGTAATTCGGTAGACCATATTCATTCAGCAAGCTGCATTCATCAATATAGTAGACTATATTCAATAGCTTGGTTTAAATTTTTAAAGTTGTAATAGTCTATACCACACTTATTCAACCCCCCCTTCTAAGTGTGCCTTATCTGAATTTCACTTGGTATTAGAGCTTGGCTCTACTTACTTGGTCTTAAAGGTGACTTGTAGGGAAAGATTCTGACATGGCACAATTTGGGAACAACAATCAAGAAGGTCAATCAACCAATAGACCTCCTCTGCTGTATGGAACAGAAAATTACAATTTTTGGAAATTTCGAATGAGGATCTATCTTAAGAGGGATCCTTGGAAATGGTGGGTCGTGGAGAATGGACTAGTTATTCCAAAAAAAGATGACGGTACTCCAAAGACTCTACTAGAAATGGATTCAACTGAAACCTTTATGGTTTCCTATGATTCAAGTGATATGAATACTCTACTAAGCGACATGGTACAGTCCGAGATTGACAAAGTATCCTCATGCAACACAGCTAAGGAAATTTGGGATACTCTTGTGGTAAGTCATGAAGGAACTTCAAAGGTTCGAGAAGTTAAACTAAGTATGCTCATGCATTATTATGAAATGTTCAAACTCGAGAAAGATGAAACCATAAAGATGGCTCAAGCAAGGTTCCTGGTACTTCTGAATTCTTTAAAGCTACTTGACAAAACCATTCCACAAAGTGAGATTAACTGTAAGTTACTTCGGGCTATGCCCAAAAGGTTTGCTTCTAAAATTACTACTCTTCAAGATTCCTCTACTATTTCTACTATGGATACATTAACTCTTTTTGGTGAACTTGAAGAATATGAATGTAACGATCGGGAATTTTGAATTTCCTTGTAACCCTAGTTACGTGTGAATGAAATGAATTATTATTTTTATTTAGATTATTATGTGTTATGTGCTTAAAGGTTGTGTTATAACCTAGAATATGTATATGTGTTGAATTTTACGTGTTGTAGTGTCGTTAGGGTGAATATATTGACTTCGCGAAAAATCGCAAAATCACTATTCACGGGGCACGTTTACCGAGGCACTATTCACGCCATGATATTTTTGCGTCTTCTCAACCTTAACAAATTACAGTAATACACGTGTGCGAAATGATAATTTTTCCAAGTGTCGGATTTTCGTTTTGAGCTCGTTCGTGTTTTATTCGGTATCCGAAAAATATGATAAGGCTGTTCCGAATAAATGGGCAAACCCCGTAATAATTATTTTTATATGTCCCAATAATTTACGGGAGTACCCAATTTAATTTAGGGTAGAGTTATTTACCAGTTTTGGTACAAAAGTGGGAGTTTTTGGATACATTTTTGGTATTTTTGGGTATTTATTTTGGTTTGTTACTCCAAGTGGGAACCAAACAAAACCCATCAACCAATCAGATGCTAGGAAATTGAGGAGAGAGAAGGGTGGTTGCCGGCAAGAATTTGAAAAATTGGCCACCTTGAGCCTCACACCCATTTCTCCCACTTCACCCTAATTTACTCCTCCATTCTCCCAAATCAATTATTCATTAACTCCCATTCCATCAGCTGCTAGAGAGAGAGAGAGCATTGAAGGAGAAGTAGAAGAACAAGAAGAAGAAGAAGAAGAAGAAGAAGAAGAAGAGAGGAAAAGAAAAAGAGGTGCGGGTGAACCAAGGAGGAAGAAGGAGACTCAAGCCAAGCCCTAACGAGTTTCTTAGCACCTAGAAAGGATTTACAAGGTAAACAATCAACCAACAAATTCATTCCATTTGATTTTGATAGGATTTTCGAGTTCTATGTGTTCTTGAGCTCAAACCATTGGGTTTGAGCATTTCTTGCAATTTTTGTTGTAATTGTTGGTTGTGATTTGTTTAATATTATTACCAAGACACCTTGTAAGCCATTAATAACATCAAAGTGGAACAAACATCAAAGAAATCCGTACCTATGCATAAAGGATGAAGAACAATGGACAAAAATGGACTATGAACTGTTATAGACAAATTTAGGGGACTTTATAGCTATGATGCCTTGTTTGTTGTGTTTATTTGTTATTGTGATGTTGTACTTCCATGGGTTATAAGTTTAACCCAGTTGGAATGGAGTAAAAAGGGATTAAAACAAAGTTTTGGTGATTATTTTTGTGAAGAACACAAAGAACACCAAGAACACGAAAATATAGCACGAGTTAATACTTTGGCCTAAGATTTGGACATGTTAATGTTAATGGGTAGCTCTAAATTTTTGATATGTTGTAGCTCTATGTCCTAGGAGTCCATAGAGTCCGGAATGGACTAATTTGAATGTGTATAGAAGGAGTTATGAGGTTTGGAGTGAATGAGGGTCAAAATCACGATGCTGGGCAAACGAGCACCATAACCTGCTGCATACCAAAGCCGGGGCTTTGGTATTAAGCTTAGTTTGGACGCCGAGGCTTTGGGCCTCAGGTGGTAAAAGTTAGTTTTGACTTCCTTTAGTAAAATGGGCATAACTTTGTCATACAAACCCGGATTGAGGTGATTTAAGATGATTCAGAAAGAGAACGAGTAGACCTACAACTTTCGTTCTTTAAGTTTTTCAATTTGAGGTCTTTATCATGGCCTAAATTAGCCATTTATAGGACTGATGTGTAATTGAGGTCAATCAGAGGGCGTCAGGCATGCGTATTTGCACACGTAATGCCCCCGACCCTGTAAAGTGATGTTCTAACTTTCATAAGATGATTATTATGATTTATGATGATAATTAGCATTAACCAATAAGTATTAGATAAATCGAATGGGCATGTTAGGCGTATGCAATTGCGTGTCGCTTGGGCATTCGAATAGGCAAATTGGGCGTATAGACGTGCAAGCGTCATAACGTCGTAACTAGTGGGCATAACCTTGATTAATATTTTGTTTCTTATTTGAATGAGACATTATAGAGTTGTGTAAATAAATATTTGGAATGTGAATAATTGTTATGTAAATATGTACTTAATTGTGTAGGATATTAAGGAGCGTGTGTTGTATTATTGTAGCAGCGCTTCAGGCTAGTTCTTTCTTAAACCCTTGTCTAACACTTGTGTTGGGCAAGTTTCTAAATCTTATGCACTATTTTTTTATTTCGTGCAAACAGGTATATTGTTGCAGGTTTCATGACTCAAATCGAGTTATTACTTTCAATTATTTTAGTAGACTAATTGTTGTCAATTACTCCACATCAAAGATAAATTATTAATATTCACAGCTTATGTATTTGAATTCATTATCTGTTGTTGGACTGTGAAACGTTTAAGTTCTTCATTCATGAACTGTTTAAAGAAATAGTTTACGCCACTTGTTTCGGCTAGACGTATATTTAATCATCATTGTTGTTTAGTAAAGCTATCCAATCAAATTGTTTGGTTTGGATTCCTATGTAAAGCTGAGATGAACAACCCTCATAGCAAGGGAAACATTATGTATGTCGGGAAACCGACAGGCGCACGAACAGTATGTTAAAGGGGTTATGCATAACACCGGGTACATTAGGCTGATCACCTATTGTATTAGTATGTTGGGTTATCAGATGAATTTCTGGTGATTCTAGTAAAAGTTCAGGGTCATGATGACTACTCAGTATAGAATATTTCCTCCATTTGGGAACATTGAGGCCATTCGGTCCATAAAGGCCCTACAATTGTGTTAAATAGATCGTTCGCTGAAATTGTTCAAGTTCTTGAGCTATCTTTTACTCTCTTGATTCTTGTAAGCTATAAAGTATCCATGTGATGATGCACGATTATTGTTATTATACTTGTTGAGCAAACATGTTGCTCACCCTTGCTTTCCTTAAAACATTTCAGTTGGTGGAGCTCGTGGTGAAAGCTCGGGGAAGGATAAAGGCAAAGGCAAAGCTACAGATTAGCTTTGTACCATTAAGATCACCATTTTGATTATGTATTAAGACTCGTTGACTCTTGTGATGTATTAAGACTTAATTACCCTTATGTATTAAGTTATGTTTTGTAGAAGTTTTGGTTTCGAGACTTGGGACAGGATTATTTATGTTATACCAATATAAATATTTCCTTATTTCCGCTGTAAGCTATCAATAGTATGATGCATGTATTAGATAGTGACGAACCAGGTTCGCGGTTCGGGTGACCCGGATTTGGGGGCGTCACAGGTTGGTATCAGAGCTTTAGGTTATAAACCTTTAGAGAGACGTCTTTAGGCTATAACCTTAAGGAGCGTATAGAGTATAAGAGTGGATAAAACTCGTGTAGAGTTTTGGGGAGATCTTAGATAGACGCATCCTAGAGAATTGCGAAAGGTATTTACATTCCTTAAATGAAGCTATATTTCATTACGAGCTGCTAATAGAGTGTGTCACTTTGTGGTCTGCTTGTGGTACTCATGATAGATATTCTCGTAGTATGATGAGATGATGACATTAAGCTTTCTTACGTTTAGCAGAAAATGCCGCCTAGACGTAACGTACCACCCCCAGCAACACCTGAGGGATCGGTTAACAATGGAGGAGGTCCGATGGATCCCATGCAGCGGTTAGCGGATATACTAGAGAGAATGAAAAGGAGAAATGCGGTACCCGTGAATCCCAACCCACCGACAGTACCCATAACAAGTTTCAAGGACTTCAAAAGCGTAGGACCCCCAGAGTTTAAGGGAACGACTGATCCGATTGAAGCTCAGTCTTGGGTGAAGGAAATAGAGAAAGCTTTCGTTATCGCACGCGTGGGGGATGACCAGAAAACAGCATTCGCCACCTATATGATGAAAGGAGAAGCAAATTATTGGTGGGAGGCTAACCAACAACGAGCAGGCGAAGGAGTGATACCGCGGGACAAGTTCAAGGAATTATTTTTCGGGAATTATTTCCTAAAAAGCATGGAAAGACAAATGGTAGTGAAATTCTTGGAGTTGAAGCAGGGAGACATGACGGTGGCTCAGTATGTCGCCAAATTCAATGAACTTGCACGTTTTGCACCGCTTCAAGTAAGTACTGAAGAGCTAAAGGCGCAAAGGTTTGAACAAGGGCTGAAACCGTGGTTGTATAACAAGGTAGTCGTTCTTCAGATTGAAACCTTTAGTGCATTGTTGGAAAAAGCCATCATCGCTAAAGGAGGGATTGAGGCCTTGAATCAACACAAGAAGAATAAGAAAAGTGGAGGAGACTACCGGGGATGTGGCAGTAGCGGTGGAAGCAATTCAGGAAAGAGGAAATGGGATGGTGGCAACAGCAACAACACCAACACTAATCAGACAAGGAATAATCAGGGAGGATTTAAGAAGAAGATTGAAGCATGTTCCAAATGTGGGAAAAATCACAAGGGAGAGTGCTGGAAAGGGCGCAACATTTGTTACAATTGTGGCCAAGAGGGGCACATGGCACCGAACTGCACAAACCCAAACAAGAACCGTGGATGTTATTCGTGTGGATCAGTGGAGCATCAGATCAAAGACTGCCCGAAGAAAGGAAGCAGTGGTGGAAACATCAACCGAGGAGGAGGTAGCAAACTGACAATTGGAGGACCGACTCCGCCGAACCAAACCCCTGCTCGAACCTTCAACATGACTGTCCAGGATACAGTGATTGCTAAGGACGTGGTGTCAGGTATTATCCCAATCAATAATATAAATGCCTGCGTATTATTTGATTCGGGTGCTACCCGTTCTTTTGTGTCTGAAGATTTTTCTAAACGGTTAAATTTACCCCAAGAACAGTTAGAAAATCCCTTGAATATAGAAATTGCGAATCATGAGGTAATTCCAGTAGAGTTTATTCTTCGTAATTGTTGCGCTGAGATTAGGGGATATAATGTTTACGTGGATTGGTCCCAATAAAGTTGGGAGAGTTCGATGTAATATTGGGAATGGACTGGTTGTACGATCATGCGGCAGTGATTGACTGTCAGAAAAAAAGTGTGAACCTTCGGACCCCTAACCGGTCGAGGGTAGTGTTTAATGGTAGCACATCGCTGAGACGTTCTTGTTGTCTTAAGATGATGCAGGCCAGGAAGTTGTTAAAGAAAGGATGTGAAGGCTATTTAGCCTATATAGTAGATACAAAGAAAGAAGATGTAGAAATTAAGGATATACCGATAGTGAGAGAGTTTCCAGATGTGTTTCCAAGTGAATTACCCAGTCTTCCGCCAGACAGGGAAATTGAATTTGCCATAGACTTAGTGTCAGGGACTGCATCAATTTCGAAGGCTCCGTATCGTATGGCGCTAGTGGAAATGAAGGAATTGTTGATACAACTTCAGGAATTACTGGACAATGGGTATATACAGCCAAGTGTGTCCCCATGGGGAGCCCCAGTTTTGTTTGTCAAGAAGAAAGACAGATCGATAAGGCTCTGCATCGACTACAGAGAATTGAACAAATCAACGATCAAGAATAAGTATCCATTGCCAAGGATCGACGACTTGTTCGATCAACTAAAAAGAGCCAGACACTTCTCAAAGATAGATTTAAGGACCGGATATCATCAGCTAAAAGTAAGGAAGGAAGATGTACCTAAAACTGCGTTTCGGACGAGATATGGTCACTACGAGTTTTTGGTGATGTCTTTCGATTTGACTAACGCGCCAGCAACATTCATGGATTTGATGAACCGAGTTCTGAAGTCGTACTTAGACAAATTCGTAGTAGTTTTCATTGATGACATTTTGATTTATTCAAAGACCGAAGAAGAGCATGCCCATCATCTGAACAAAGTACTGGAGACACTTAGAAGGGAGAAATTATACGCGAAATTATCCAAGTGCAAATTCTGGATGGAGAAGGTGCAATTTTTAGGGCATATGATCGACAAAGATGGTATCTCAGTGGACCCTGCAAAAGTAAAGGCAATTAGTAACTGGGAACAACCAAAGACGCCGACAGAAGTGCGAAGTTTCTTAGGGTTCGTTGGGTACTATCGAAGATTTATCCAGGATTTTTCGAAGATAGCAACCCCGTTGACCAATCTGACGAGGAAGACGATGAAGTTTGTATGGACTAAAAAGTGCGAAGATAGTTTTCATTAGTTGAAAAAGAGGTTAAGCGAGGCGCCTGTATTTTCTTTACCAGATGATACGGGAGGTTTTGTAGTGTATAGTGATGCATCACACAAAGGTCTTGGTTGTGTGTTAATGCAACACGGCAAGGTTATTGCGTATGCATCACGACAGTTGAAGGATTACGAGAAGCGATACCCTACCCATGACCTGGAATTAGCAACTGTCGTCTTTGCATTGAAGATTTGGAGACATTACCTTTATGGGGAAAAATGTGAGATATACACGGATCATAAGAGTTTGAAATATATCTTCACACAGAAGGAGTTGAACATGCGACAGAGGAGGTGGTTGGAATTAATCAAAGATTACGACTGCGAAATTCTTTATCACCCAGGAAAAGCAAACGTAGTAGCAGATGCATTGAGTAGAAAGGGGAACGAGAAATTGTTTATGTTGACAACTCACGATGAGTTAATACTGGAAATGGCGAGACTGGAGATTGAAGTGAAAAGTCCGGCAGAGGCAGCTGAGAAGTTCTTCGTAATCGAAGTCGTCCGACGTTACTCGATAAGGTGAAAGAAGCACAGGAAAAGGATGAAGAGCGTGAAAGGATACAGAAAAGGATCACAGAAAATGAGGAAGAGAAATTCCGAATGGATAAGGATGGTATCTTGAGATACAAGGAGCGAGTGTGGGTGCCAGTCGTGACTGAATTAAGAGATGAGATCTTACATGAAGCACATAATTCAGCATATTCTGTTCACCCAGGAAGTACAAAAATGTACCGGGATCTTCGTCAATATTTTTGGTGGCCCAACATGAAGCGGAACGTAGCAGAGTACGTCAGCAAGTGCCTCACCCGTCAACAAGTCAAAGCAGAACATCAGAGACCGAGTGGATTACTTCAGCCACTGAATATACCGGAATGGAAATGGGAGCACATCACTATGGATTTTGTGGTAGGACTTCCAGTTACACAAAAGGGTTACGATGCCATTTGGGTTATCGTGGATCGATTGACAAAATCAGCACACTTTCTACCGATAAAGATCCGATTTAATTTGATCCAATTAGCTAAGTTGTACATTAAGGAAATTATTTTACGACATGGAGTGCCCGTGTCAATTGTCTCAGATCGAGATCTGCGCTTCACGTCAAATTTTTAGAAGAGCTTGCAGGAGAGAATGGGAACACAGTTGCGACTAAGTACTGCTTACCATCCTCAAACTGACGGACAGAGCGAACGAACAATTCAGACACTAGAGGACATGTTGAGAGCTTGTGTGATGGATTTCAAGGGAAATTGGGATGACCACTTACCACTGGTGGAATTCGCCTACAATAACAGCTATCATACAAGTATCGGTATGCCGCCATATGAAGCCGTCTACGGGAAGAAGTGCAGGACACCGATAAGTTGGGATGAGGTTAGCGAACGACGACTGTTGGGACCAGAATTTTTGCAGCAGACAGCAGAAGTGGTCACAGTGATCAGGGCAAGATTAGTTGCAGCCCAAGACTGACAAATAAAGTATGCAGATCAACATCGCTAGACGAGCGACTTCGACGTTGGCAGTTATGTGTTTCTGAAGGTATCTCCCTGGAAAGGGAAGATACGTTTTGGGAAGAAAGGAAAGTTAAGCCCGAGGTTCGTAGGACCGTTCAAAGTATTGAGAAGAGTGGGTGAAATGGCGTACGAGGTAGCCTTGCCTCCTGAACTGAAGCATATCCACAATGTGTTCCACGTCTTAGTGTTACGACCATATAAGCCCGATTATAAGCACTTGATATCCTATGAGCCCGTCCAAATAGAGAAAGATCTTACGTATGAGGAAATTCCTATTCAGATAGTCGATAGGAAAGAGCAAGTATTAAGAAATAAGGTTATACCTTCTGTAAAAGTAGTTTCGCGAAACCACAATGCCGAGGAGGCTACGTGGGAATTAGAAGATAAGATGAAGGAGAATTACCCTCAACGTTTTGCTTAACCTTGTATTGTGATTCTGGGGACAGAATCCTTATAAGGAGGGGAGAATGTAACGATTGGGAATTTTGAATTTCCTTGTAACTCGAGTTACGTGTGAATGAAATGAATTGTTATTTTTATTTAGATTATTATCTGTTATGTGCTTAAAGGTTGTGTTATAACCTAGAATATGTATATGTGTTGAATTTTATGTGTTGTAGTGTCGTTAGGGTGAATATATTGACTTCGCGAAAAATCGCAAAATCACTATTCACGGGACACATTTACTGAGGCACTATTCACGCCATGATATTTTTGCATCTTTTTAACCTTAATAAATTACAGTAATACACGTGTGCGAAATGATAATTTTTCCAAGTGTCGGATTTTCGTTTTGAGCTCGTTCGTGTTTTATTCGGTATCCGAAACATATGATAAGGCTGTTCCGAATAAATGGGCAAACCCCATAATAACTATTTTTATATGTCCCAATAATTTATGGGAGTACCCAGTTTAATTTAGGGTAGAGTTATTTACCAGTTTTGGTACAAAAGTGGGAGTTTTCGGATACATTTTTGGTATTTTCGGGTATTTATTTTGGCTTGTTACTCCAAGTGGGAACCAAACAAAACCCATCAACTAATCAGATGCTAGGAAATTGAGGAGAGAGAAGGGAGGTTGCCGGCAAGAATTTTAAAAATTGGCCACCTTGAGCCTCACACCCATTTCTCCCACTTCACCCTAATTTACTCCTCCATTATCCCAAATCAATTATTCATTCACTCCCATTCCATCAGCTGCTAGAGAGAGAGAGAGAGCATTGAAGGAGAAGTAGAAGAACAAGAAGAAGAAGAAGAAGAAGAAAAAGAGAGGAAAAGAAAAAGAGGTGCGGGTGAACCAAGGAGGAAGAAGGAGACTCAAGCCAAGCCCTAACGAGTTTCTTAGCACCTAGAAAGGATTTACAAGGTAAACAATCAACCAACAAATTCATTCCATTTGATTTTGATAGGATTTTCGAGTTCTATGTGTTCTTGAGCTCAAACCATTAGTTTTGAGAATTTCTTACAATTTTTGTTGTAATTGTTGGTTGTGATTTGTTTAATATTATTACCAAGACACCTTGTAAGCCATTAATAACATCAAAGTGGAACAAACATCAAAGAAATCCGTACCTATGCATAAAGGATGAAGAACAATGGACAAAAATGGACTATGAACTGTTATAGACAAATTTAGGGGACTTTATAGCTATGATTCCTTGTTTGTTGTGTTTATTTGTTATTGTGATGTTGTACTTCCATTGGTTATAAGTTTAACCCAGTTGGAATGGAGTAAAAAGGGATTAAAACAAAGTTTTGGTGATGATTTTTGTGAAGAACACCAAGAACACCAAGAACACGAAAATATAGCACGAGTTGATACTTTGGCCTAAGATTTGGACATGTTAATGTTAATGGGTAACTCTAAATTTTTGATATGTTGTAGCTCTATGTCCTAGGAGTCCATAGAGTCTGGAATGGACCAAGTTGAACGTGTATAGAAGGAGTTATGAGGTTTGGAGTAAATGAGGGTCAAAATCGCGATGCTGAGCAAACGAGCACCATAACCTGCTGCATACCAAAGTCGGGGCTTTGGTATTAAGCTTAGTTTGGACGCCGAGGATTTAAGCATTTGCACATTCCCGGTTTTACGAGTGGAATTATAACCTATCCCTTGTCTGTCAAAACTAGGTCTTTGCTTTACAGTTAGGTTTTCTTCACCTTGGACAAATCTAGCAAGAGATAGTTTTAATGATTCTACTTCCTTTTGAACTCAAACTCATAAAAATTCGTAGTGATCATGGCACCGAATTTCAAAAGGACTTTATTATATTTTGTGATCAAAAAGGTATAAGCCATGAGTTTTCAGCTCCAAGAACTCCTCAGCAAAATGGATTAGTGGAAAGAAAGAATAGAACACTTCAGGAAACATTTTGAAAAATCAGGAATCATTTTGAAAACTCCTGTTAATACCTCTTGTTATGTGTTAAATAGAGTCCTTATCTGTCCTATCATTTTGAAAACTCCTTATGAGCTTTTGAATAACAAAATTCCTAATATAAGTTATTTCAAAGTATTTGGATCTAAATGTTTTATTCTAAATACTAGTGATAACCTGGGAAAATTTGATGCTAAATCTTATGAAGGGATTTTTATTGGTTATTCACAAAATAGCAAGGCATATCGTGTATTTAATATATATATATATATATAAGCTATGTGTTGAAGAATCTATTCATATAACTTTTAATGAGACCAACAATGATCTTCCAAAAGAAAGAGAAGAGGATGCAGGAAATTTGGAGATTTTTACAAATCCAGTAAACCGAAAGGAACCAATCAGCAGACCGAATGAACAAATTCAACAGGCTGACTTGAATAGTTTGCATGAAAATGAACAAGAAGCAACACAAGATCTTGAAGAAGATTTTCCTCAACAAGAAGAAGTGATTCATTAAGTCCAAATGCCAAAGACTGCAAGATATCTAAAGAATCATCCACCAAAAAACATTATCGGAGATATAAACAAAGGAATCACCACACGAAGAGGTTTACAAAATCAATGTGCGTTCTCTGCATTCTTATCACAAGTTGAGCCAAAGAGTGCTAAGGAAGCCATTCTCGATGAAAGTTGGCTAATGGCAATGCAAGAGGAACTTCAACAATTTGAACGATGTCAAGTTTGGGAATTAATGCCACCTCCTAAAGATGTTTCTGTCATTGGAATAAAATGGGTGTTTAAAAACAAGCTTGATGAACATGGGACAATCACTCGCAACAAAGCAAGGCTAGTGGCTCAAGGATATAATCAACAAGAAGGGATCGACTACGAAGAGACTTATGCCCTAGTTGCAAGACTAGAATCTATCCAAATTTTATTAGCATTTGCATGTTACAAGAAATTCAAGATTTATCAAATGGATGTAAAAAGCGCATTCCTAAATGGATACATTAATGAAGAAGTCTATGTCAAACAACCTCCTGGATTCGAACATTAAAAGTACCCAAATCATATTTTAGGCTAAAAAAAGCTCTCTATGGTCTCAAACAAGCTCCAAGAGCTTGGTACGAAAGGTTAAGTAAGTATCTTCTTTCCAGTGGTTTCACTAGAGGTAAAATTGATTCCACACTGTTTATTATGCATGATAAAAATGATATAATTGTTGTTCAAATATATGTGGATGACATAATATTTGGTGCTACTAATGATTTTCTTTGTGAGTGGTTTTCAAAATGTATGCATAAGGAATTTGATATGAGCCTAATAGGAGAGCTAAATTACTTTTTGGGACTTCAAATCAAGCAAACTAAGGAAGGGATCTATATTCATCAAACCAAGTACACAAAAGAGCTCCTCAAAAGATTTGGTTTTGAAGGATCCAACCCAAAGGCTACACCAATGAGTACATCAATAAAACTTACATCAGATGAAAAAGGTATAGATGTAGAGTTAACCAAATATCGAGGTATGATTGGATGTTTATTATATTTAACTGCATCTAGACCTGATATAATGTACAGTGTATATCTGTGTGCACGTTTTTAAGCAAAACCTAAAGAATCTCACTTACAAGCTGTTAAAAGGATTTTTAAATATTTAAGTGGTACTATATATTTGGGATGATTTTATCCTATTTGCAATCACTTTGAACTAATGGGTTATTCAGATGCTGACTATGCAGGATGCCAAATCGATAGAAAAAGTACCAGTGGTGCTTGCACATTTTTAGGTCACAATTTGGTTACATGGTACAGTAAAAAGCAGACTTCAGTTGCTTTGTCAACCACTGAGGAAGAATATTTAGCTGCCAGGAGCTGTTGCTCTCAAATCTTATGGATGAGACAAACTCTATATGATTTTAATATATTATGTGATAGTGTACCTATTTATTGTGATAACTCTAGCACTATTGACATATCAAAAAATCCTGTCTTACATTCACGAACAAAACATATAGATGTTAGGCATCATTTTTTAAGAGATAATGTTTCAAAAGGTTTAATAAAATTAGTTTTTATTTCTACAGAGAAACAATTAGCTGATATTTTTACTAAACCATTAAGTGAAGAAAGATTCTGTATGTTGAGAAGAGAACTTGGTATGTGCTTGGTATAATATGATCACATATTAAAATAAGTCATACATAAAATATCTCTTATCTGCAATTTTTATTTTATGATAAACATTATATGTATGTAACCGGCAAAGAAGGTGTATTTACTCTAACACGATTCTCGGTATCTATCATAATGAGTTTGAAATTTGAAAAGACAGAAGTTAGGGTTTTATTATTTCAAGGAGTCTTTTCGAGTCTAACATGTTATTATTAAAGGCAGAGCTTTCATCTTCTTCTATCACTACAACTCTTTGATAGTTCTTTGTTTCTCATCAGAGTTAGCTTTCAACAACAAGTATGAAGACTCGATCACGTTCATTCGGTGTAACAATCAAAAACAAAACTCATCCACTATCCCCTTATACATCACGATCATCAAAGAAGTCCAAAAGCCAGACCTCTGTTCCTATTTTGTCCGATGCTTCTGATGGATCTGATTCGAGTTTTTCTTTTCTTCAGCAAGACCCTCACTCTCCTGCTTCGGAGTCTCCTCCTTCTCAACTAGATCCACAAACAAACCTGGTAAATCCTTTTTCTACTGCTTCTAAACTACCAGATAATTTCTTTCGGGGTCATAGTTTCGAAGCTCATTTTAAAAATTCCATTGCCACCAAACAATTTGTTTATGAAAAGTTTTTAGACTTATTTTATTTTAACAACTCATCTTTGGAAAAACTTTTCATATCTTGTGGAATATCTGGTATGCTTTTTCCTCCAACCAAGGCATATCCTTGTTTGATACAAAAAATTTACACCAACTTAGAGTGTAATGGGGATTGCTATACAACCTTTGTGAAGGGAAAATCTATGTTTTTCACAGTGATACACTTTGGGAGTATTTTTAATATTTCTTCATCAGGACCTTGTCCATTTACTCTTAAGGGTGCTGCCAATATTCCCTTTCCTCCTCTTGAACAACTTCATACGGTGATGGATGATACATCTTTGACAACTCTGTTTACTCCTAAAACTGTCGATGTTTGTCCATTTGCATGTGTTTTGCACAAAATCCTTCGGTATAATCTGTTTCCACGAGTAGGTGGTGGAAGAGATTTCACTTACTAAGATTTGGTTGTTATCGCTATGATTTTAAAAGGTGTCAGTTTTAATTTTTCTCTTATGATGTTGTCTCATATGATGAGTTGTATTCGTCAAACTAAAAAGTGTCTGCCCTATGGTTTGTTTTTAACAAAACTGTTTCAGCATTTTAAAATATGTCTTGATGATGAAATTATGGTATCCCACAACGACTTTATTGATTCTGCTAATCTCAAACAGTCTCATATTTCCTTTGTTGATGGCTCGTTTGTACGTCTCACACCTGATCCTATTTCTCCTTCACCAAATGTTGGTTCCTCTACTATACCAACTGATAATTCTAATTCACATCCTCCTTCCGCGGTCTCATCTTCCATAGTGGTTGATATGTTATCTCAAATTCTCAAAAATCAAGAAATCATTCGTTCTGACATTGTTGATATTAAACAAAGGATTTCTGTTTTGGAAAAAGGAGATTTGCCTATACGGCCAAGTGATATATCTAAATGTTTTTCAAA
The DNA here is from genome assembly GCA_034770075.1 of Aralia elata. Classification (NCBI taxonomy): domain Eukaryota; kingdom Viridiplantae; phylum Streptophyta; class Magnoliopsida; order Apiales; family Araliaceae; genus Aralia; species Aralia elata. The sequence goes on from CM068385.1 coordinate 48,411,480, forward strand.
ATTTGAGGATGAATTTATTGATCTTCAAGCTGGTTTCGAATTACAAACCATGGCTATGGTTGAATCTTTACACCGAAAGATCAATAGAAATTCATGTCAACTAAGTCAAGAACTAAAGTTTGTAAGTCACCAAGTTGGAGAATTTGCTGATTTCATGGCTCATCGACTGAATGACGTTGGTAAGAAGTTACATTTTAACTCTATGCATTCTCCTGTTCCGGAATGGCCACGATGTAATTGGATGGCTGAATATATTGGAGATTTTCTGGATTTACCTTTACCAAATGAGACTTTCATCCCTCGTCCACCTAAATTTGCTCATGATTTCTCTATGGAAGAAAGGATTCATCGTGTTCTCCATCGTCCTTATTTCACTAATCGTCCTTTACCAACAATTCATATCGATGATATTGACACTTGACGATCTTTTTGGTGATGACAAAGGGGGAGACAAGCTACAAGGGGTTGCTGTGAAGGGGGTTGTTATGAAGAGCTGCAAGATTATTTTTATTTGGATATGATTTTTATTTGGATTTTATTTGAACTGTGTTAAAAATAATATGGCTGGAGCCAGTACTAGATATTATAATTGATTATGTTTGCTCTATTTATCTCCAGCTAACATATTTTGTAGGATTATGCTTTGAATTTTTAAGATATGCTTGAATTCAGGGGGAGTTATATTTTTGGTGTTGTCATCATCAAAAAGGGGGAGAATGTTGATTTGATAATATTCAAACCTTTTTGTTTTGATGATGACTTGATTATATGATCTAATTTGCTTATTGTGGAATTTCAGGAAGTTGACGAAAAGAATTGTTGTTAAAGACAATGAAGATTTGAGTCTTAAGGAAAATGTGTAAGGTCATTGCAAATACTTAATTTTTCAATACAAGGCTCTAGGACATAATATTTGTGCATGGCTAAGTTTTTAACAAACTGATGAACGGTTATTATTATTAAATATTAATTTGTGCATGGCTTAGTTTTTGATAAAGTGGTATGATTACATATACTGTTGAGCCACGTGTATTACTTTATGTTGGAAATTTGGAAGTGGTTGGAGTTTATTAATAAGATATGATTATCTTTCTAAAAGAATGGGATAAGGATCTTGGGAATATAAGATAATTATTATCTTGATTAACTTGGTTATCTTTCCTATCTTAATGCTATATAAGTGGCGGCAGTTTTAATAACTCGGTTCAGTTGCTTTTTGAAAGTATCCAACAAATATTTGTTACAACCGAAGATAAATTGATTTTATCCTTTTTAGCCATTAACGGGATTATTAACTAATCGTTAACGTCAAATTGGCAAAGGAAATATTTTCTAATTCTTGGGCTATAAAAAGGAAGCACTGTTTTCAATAAAAGTACACCGACTTACTTGAATTAATATTTTGCAACCATATACTTGAAAGAGATTTAATTATTTTCGGTGCAAATCTTCAAGCTGTTGTGCTATTATATTCAGATATATTATCAGCAATTTTCGTGAGCATAATATTGGTGATATCTTTTAACTCTGCTTGATCATTGCATTCATTAGTTGAGCCTTGCATTGTTAAATTATTTATTTGCTTTGATCATTAGACCTCTATTATTGTAATCTTAATTTTTAGACTAAGTGTTGTCTAAAGGAATTTAATCCAGGTGGATTAAGGTTTGTTTACGAACAGGTTCAAGGAAGCATAGGTGCTTAAGGAGTGCATTGGTGCACAAGGAGCAAAAGTGCTCAAGTGAATTATTGTAATTCAAGATTTGATAGAATCTGTTTTGTAACAGGAATTGATTGTTAAAAGAAATAAAGTGAGTCTCCAATACTAATTGGTATTGGACGTGAAGTAGGCTATTATTATAGAGGGTAATAGCTGAACCACGTAAAAATCTTGGTGTTGATTTTATTACTTGTTGTACTTTAATTATTCAAAAGTTAGTTAATTATCTTAATAATTAAAATTTGAATATTTGCATTATTTTAGGATAATTCATTATTACCAAGTATTTTCACTAAGTTATATTAATCTATAAAATCACCAAGGTATTTTCTTAAACAAAAAATTCAATTCAGTAGACCATATTCATTCAGCAAGCTGCATTCATCAATATAGTAATTCGGTAGACTATATTCATTCAGCAAACTGCATTCATAGTAATTCGATAGACCATATTCATTCAGCAAGCTGCATTCATCAATATAGTAGACTATATTCAATAGCTTGGTTTAAAATTTTAAATTTGTAATAGTCTGTACCACACTTATTCAACCCCCCCTTCTAAGTGTGCCTTATCTGAATTTCAATTTTTAATATATATCTCAGTTATGAAGAACTCAAGGTAAAACTCAAAGCTTTACCCATTTTATTGTGATTTAGCTTGGATCTAGGTTTGAGTTGTTGTTATTGAACTAGATAATGATAGATTTACATGATTTATGATGATTCATTGTTGGATCTAGAGGTTTGATGGGTTATTAAACTTGGATTTGATTAATAATTTCTTAAAACTCTAAACCATCACTTTCCTCTTTGATCCTTAGATCCGCATAGTGGGTATTGATGAAACATTATATAGATTTAATATGTTGTAATATTATGAGTTAGGAGTTCATAGAACTTGAAATCATTTGATTTGGTTTTGTAAAACTCAAAATATGAAAATCAAACAGAGAGCAGAGAAGAACTAATGAGCTGCTGCCCAAAAATAAAAAAATTCGGGATTAGCTAATTTGGTCTAAAAATTTTGGGCTTTTGGTATGTTATTGTACACTGAATAAGCTTTTCATAGACTCTAGAACGGACTAATTTCGGCTTCGGAGCAAAGAGTTATGACCAATCTAAGTTGTAGTACAAAACTGTCCAGCGAATTTTGGGTTAGCCCTCTTACGTGCGATTCCTGTATTGATGTGTTAGGAATTAAAAAAATTTCAGTTGGACAAAATTGTAGATACAGAAGTTAGCTTCACGTGGCCACTAGAATTACCTAAAAATTGTAAATAACGAAGAAGTTATGACTATTTAAGCGAGGTTGGGTCTGGAAAAACAAAATCGCGAGTTGCTGCTGCTGGGCGCTAGGCGCACGCGGACGGGGCGCGCGGGCGTGTGGCTGCCGAGCTGACTTTGGCTGGGCGATGCGATTCTGACATCCAAAACTAAAACGAGCATAACTTTTCGATACGAAGTCCAAATTTGATAATTCAAAATGTTTTAGAAAGCTTAAAGATAGTACTACAATTTTATTTAGTAAAAACTAAAATTTGAGATTTTGGGCAAAGGTCAAAATGGGCATTTTTGAAGATGTTGCTCAACCGGATGCGAACGAAAGGTCTCGGGTTTGCGTTTTATGAACCGTAAAGCGTTCTGAACCTACTAATTACCGTTCTAAGTATTATAAGGTGTAAATTTTGAATAGTAAGGTAAGAATTAACCATAATGGGTTATATTTTAAAAGTTTAAATACTTAACATGTTAAGTATAAATGGAAGAAGTTAAGCGAAAGCTTGATTAAACATTTTTTTAATTAATCTAATATACGTCTAAAACGATGTGGAGACATTTGATAAGGACTTAACTACATGTTAAGTATTAATTGAAAGAAATACCTTGAGAGTATAATATGAAGTTAAATGATGACTTGAATGTTGATGTAATTATTCTATTAACCTAATAAATATGTAAAGGATGTTAATACAAGAGTATAAGAACTTAGCTAAAGTGTTAAGTAAACATTAAAAAGAAGTTACCTAAAGGCAAGATGGGAGAGTTATTTAATTAATTTTAATGAAGATAATACATTGATATAATCTAACTTCAGACTAAGACTAATTAACCGGACGTTAAATGTCAATAAAAAGGAAAACATAAAGAAATATGATATGATTGTTAACTAAATATTGTTAACAAATGTAATACCTCTAATATGATGTAACGACGACTACGATAACTTAACCAAACGTTAAGTGTCGATCAAAAGAGAACTTTAAAGAAGGATGAGTTGAACGTTAACCTTATTAATGTTAACGATAATTATACATCTAACGTGATGTAAAGATAAAATTTAAGACTTAACTAAATGTTAAGTATCAGTCGAAGGTAGATATAAAGGGTTATCTAATTAACCTTAATCAATTATATGGAATGAGAGGCTTTCAATACAGAGTCAAGTCAAGCTTTAAACATTTAACCGACTGTTAAGTGTCGACTAAAATAGAATGTGATGAGACGTGAAAGAAAGTGTAACACGATTATTGTAACGACCGTGAATTTTGCATGACTTTGTAATATACGCTTATAATTATTATTTAATGAATGAATTTTTATTAATATTATTTTATGTGATGTGATTAAAGGTTATGTAATAACCTAGATTATGTGTTTGCAATGATATTAAGTGTTGTTATTTGGTAGGACTTATTAAAATGATTTCGGAGAAATATCGCCAAAATTCTATTCGCGGGTTACTATTCTCGCGGGCACTATTCGCCCCAAAAATGTCTTTTTCATTTATTTCGAATTTTCTAATTTTTGTCATGGTGTTAATGTGATGGGTTAATAATCCAAGTGTTGGATTTTATTTTAGCCAAATTGGGATTTAATTAGAAGCCCTAAATTACTTAAGGGTGGCCCAAACCCATGATCCATGACCCGCGACCCGACCCATGACCCAACCCATGACCCATGAGGGAAATGGGTTAAATCATCAGCTGAAATTGAATGGAGGAGGAGTATACGGGTGGAAGAATGGGAGGAGAAGGAACAAGGAGAATCAAGAACATTTGGGAAGCAACAATTCCACATTTGGAAGAGCAAAAGTAAGCATGGAACAATTGGGGAGAAGGAGAGGGGGACTACCCATACATGGGAGAGGCAAATTCCAGCCTCCCATGTATAGGGAGCTGGTCATGCATGTTCCTTCTTCACTCACCCATGAAGCTCAGCTCATTTCTTCTATATATACTCCTCACTTGCCATTCATGTATTCCTTGGTCATTGTTGGTAAGTTAGAATCCAGAAATTTAGAGAGAGTTGTGAGAGTTGGTGCACGGGTGGTTTGAAGGAAGAAGAAGAAGTGATGTAGCAGCTGGTTATCAATCCTATTTTCATCCTAGAAGTTGCTTCAAGAGGTTAGTGTTTTGGAACCAAACTCATTTCCATGGTTGCTTCAGTTTTCAGTTTCATATTGCTTGTTTATGAGAGTATATGTTGCTGAAATTGGTTGGTTAGTTCATGAGTTGATATGAATGTGGTTAACTCTTTAAAAGCCTTAATAATGATCAATGAAAGTGGAACAATGTTTGATAATCAAAACCTTTGCATAAGGAATCAAGAATGGACATTAATGGACTGTTGGACAATTATGGACTGATTTGGACAATTTATTTACTTTGTTGTAAATATAGCTTTTGGTTGGTTATTTTGGTTGTGTTAGATGGTAGAGAATTGTTTCCATGTTCTTAGAGGCATGTGGGTAATGATTTCATTTGGAAATATGGACTAGAACATAATTAAACTCTACTCCAATATGAGTTTGTAAGTTATGCCCACAAACTGTTTGATTTATTGCCCAAGAGAAGAATTTCTCTAAGAACTTGAGAAGTAGGTGTTGATTAATTAATGAAAGGATGTTATGTTTCTTAGCTTAGCAATAGAAGCATGTTTTAAGTTATAATGACTGGTTGCATAATAGCTAAGACACAAGGAGGAAGAATGAATTGGCCTAACCTTGAGTTTCGTTGAAAACTAGTGTGAACTGTGGCCTTTGATTTAATTCTGGTAATGTTATGTTATGTGTGTAATTTTAAGCTTTTGGGGTAGTATAATGCCCTGAGTTAGTAAGTCGTAGGCTTTGGAACGAACGCATTTCGACCTCGGATGAGGGAGTTATGGCGTTTGGGAGCAAATGTGCCCAATCTGTCCAAAATAGTGAAAATTTAGCCTTGAAGGGACTTTCGGGACAATTTTATGGCTAGTAAATGAGTTTGTAAAATTATGAATCCATGAGGGTTTTGTAGTCCATGTTATAAGCTTTCCATAGCCTCTGGAACGGTCTAATTCTGATTTATAACGAAGAAGTTATGAAGGTTTGAAGTTTGTATGTCAAACTGCCAAAATTGGAGGGAAACCAAGCCTTGGGGGCCAGGCCATGGGCGCGGGCGCGGTGGGGCACCGCGCGGGCGCGGTGGGGCGCCGCGCGGGCGCTCTGGGGGCTGCTGGGCGCAGGTGGGGCGCGCGCGGGCGCGCGCTGGGTGCATGGGCTTGACAGCTCTGACATCCTTTACTAAAATGGGCGTAACTTTCTCATACGAACCCAAAATTGGATGATTCAAGATGATTCGAAAAGCTAAGAAGTAGGACTACAACTTCCAATATTTAGAACTGTAATTTAATGTCTTGACAAATTTCTAAATTGGCCATTTTTAGGACTATTGTGCATTAGGAAGCAAATAGAGGGCGTCGTCCATGCACGTATGTAACGTGTAATGTTTCTAACGCTAAAAGTTATTGTTTTAAGTTTTAGAACTTGTACATTATGGTTTATAATGACCTTTATCTTTAATCAATGATGAACTAGACAAGTGTATGAGCATGCTAAGCTTATGCAAATGAGGCGAATCGGGCGTGCATTGTGCAAACGCCGAAACATCGTATCATGTGTGTGTAACCTTATTTGATATTATGTTTCTAATTAGAATGAAACCTTACTGAGTAATGTAAACCAATATTTGACATCAATTATGTGGCTAATTGGTATGTGGATATGTACTTAAATGTGTAGGACTTTTGAAGGACGATTAACGTCGAGTTATTAGCAAGCGCGTAAGGCAAGTTCTTCTTTAACCCTTGTCTAACCCTTGTGTTGGGCAAGTTCTAATGTTCGAGTTAATTATTGATTAAGCAATCCTTTTATGTTATTGCAAGTTCCTCACTCAACTATTTTATTTGAGCAAGTTTCCTAACCCTTGTCTAACCCTTTTGTTAGACAAGTTCTCTAACTTCATTCATTCTAAGTATTGAATGCAAGTTTCTTATCTTTCCAAAAAGACGTATATTGTGCAAGTTTTCTAACTCTTGTTTAATTTGATATTGAACGAGGTTTCTATATTATGCAAGTTACCTAACTTCGTTCTTTATATATATTGAATACAAGTGTTCTACCTTACTTAAGTTAAATTTGAGTAAGTCTTCTAACGTTTGTCTAGTCCTCGTGCTAAACAAGATTATCAACTTCGTTCGATTATATTCTTACGGATGCTATTTAATGTTCAAAGTTCATATTTACGCAATACATATATGATTGTGTGAACCCCATACTTATGTAAATCCTTAGTATTTGCACAAGTGTTCAAGATACGTTATTGCCATAAACTGTTAAAGCTTTTAAATTCAAATTATGCATGAACTGTTTATGAAGAGTGTCGATGCCATTTGATTCGGCTAGACCAATATCCATAACTTAGAAAGCGATCCAAACCAATTGCTTTGGTGCGGACTTTTATATCTGCTGAGATGAACAACCCTCATAGAAGGGGAAATTATATTTTTGTCGGGGGACCGACATGCGCGCAAGTTGAATGTAAGTTGAATGTTTGAGGGTTATGCATAACGCCGGGTATTTTAGGCTGATCACCTATTGTACCTGTTTTTGGGTTATCAGTGTAATGCTGGTGATTCTAGTAAGAGTTCTTGGTCCTTAATGACCACTCAATTTTGGGTTATCATTGGAATATTGCTAAGTCTAGTCAGATTTTTTGGTCTATAGAGGCCACTCAGTGTTGAACGTTCATTACCTTGAAATCATTGAAATCTTTAGATTTTTCTAATAATCCATCGGTCCATAGTGACTCATCGGTGATAATAGAGAATAGTATTGAAACTTTGTTCACAATCTACATATTTATTTCCTGAGCTATTCAATCTTCGTCGTAGCCCTTTGAGATTGTGAAACCTAACTCATGGTTATTCATTTTTATTGTTATTGTGCTTGCTGGGCAAATTTGTTGCTCACCCTTGCTTTCCTTAAAAACATTTCAGTTGTTACCGAAAGAGGCGAGAGCTTGGGAAAGGATAAAGGCAAAGGCAAAGCTACGGATTAGCTTTGTCCTACTATGTAATATTTCTGTCATGCACTAAGACTTAATTAAGATTATGTATTCTGATGTATTGTATTAAGACTTAATTATAGTGTGTACTATGTTATGTCAGTTATTTGTATTGGAATCGAGACTTGGGACGAGAGTATTTATGTTATATCAATGTAAATATTTCTATTATTCCGTAATTAGTTGTTAATAGTATTTGTTTGAGTTGCACAGTGATGGACCGAATTCGAGGTTAAGGAAACCCGGATTTGGGGGCGTCACAATTATGTTGTATGGACAATAATAAGTCCTAAAAAGCTTTAAACACTAGAACAACTGTTAAGTGTCGGTTAAAGAAATAGATTAAAGAATATAGAGCATGGTTAACATAAAAAAATGGTTAAGAATTATTATGTGGCTGATTATTATGTCCTTGTACACTTAAAATTGTGTAGGATACTAGAAGGACGAGCTCCCATAGCTTTGCGTGGAGTGCTTTAAGGCAAGTTTTTCAGTAACTTGCTCCTATGTGTTAATATATATAGATTTATGCATAAGACAATAACTGAGAACTGTTGTTCTGTGTAACCAAGTTGATTTTTGATTGCTATATGATGCGAATATGTGATGAGAATAAAATATGTTATATTTTTATTCCTTAATACTTAATCTTTTGTATTCATTTTGTGCCTAAATACACTTATTATTCTTATATTTTTATTTTAGGTACAATTGAAGGGTCCGTGACTTTGAAAATAATTTGGAGACAAATTAAGCATTGTTGGACCAAGGGAGCTCAATTCAGGCCCAATTAATATCAATTCCGCAGTCCAACAGGGGAGTTTTTAGGCAGCTCACGGATTCTTAATTCCAATTGGCACACGAATTCGTTATTTCATACGGCAATTGGTTTTTCTCAATTGGTCTTGGCAAGTATTACATTAATTTATGTGGGCCTACATACCATATTCTAAACTTAACATATGTAGCATTCCTTAGCTGATCATTAATTCACGTGGCCATACAATTGATGTTCTAATATATTAAGCAACCATGCAAGGTATTCTAACTTAAGTCACACGTGGGCCACAGTCATGCAAAGGAGTTCACTTGAATTGCCATCAGATTATTCACGTGGTTTCAGCTTGGGTTCACGCGACAATTGCAAAATCCGAATGAGGCAAGGAAAATCTTTTATATGGCAATAATGGGATTTTTAGAATATTAGTTTTTACATTAATGTAATTAGGAATTTTATTTAGTTAGGATTTCAATTCCAATTTTAAATTAGATTGTTATTGTTTCTATTATTATTAGGGTTAGGGTTACTTTTGAGTAGTATAAATAAGGAGTCAAGGTTGATGTAATGGACACAACACTTCATCCAATAAAAAAAATATTTCTCTCTCTATTATTCTTTGGTATTTTTCATAGCTATGAGTAGCTAAATTTCTGTTCTTGGATTAAGGAGACGGAAGCCTCAGAAGTATTACACTATGAGATCTAATTGATTTTAATTGTTCAATTATTATTTTGAGTATTGATTATTCTTCTGTGCTTGAATTTTATGATTGATATGTTTAATTACTAGAGTGCACGCTAGTTTATTATTCGTAGAAATCTACTGCTAAATTAGATATCAAATCCGTAATTGTTTGGTCACTCTAATTTGTGAAGCAACTAAGGTTAATAATTGACTGCAGATCACGAGATTATTATATCTTAGGGAGAATACTCAACTAAATTAAATACAACCGCTTGTGCTTGTGTTGTTTAGTTTCATTGGTTTTTCTAATTCTTAAAGCATCTACTAGATTAAACTTTTAGCGCTTGTCTGAAGTTGTTTAGTAGTTAGGGTTATTTAGATCGCTTGTTTCTATCTAACTAAAATTAAGGAAAGACACGGAATAATTCAGAATGGTGAATTGATTCTAACGGTGAATATTCAAAATATTAATTGATTATACTTGAGTCAATGATCAGTATAAGTTTCTGAGGTGGAAGTTGATTTAATCCAAGGTTTGTTTTCTCTGATTTACTTTAATAAATTATTTTGCATTATTTTTAGTTTAATAATTACATTCAAAACCCCCTTTTCTGGTATACAAAATATAAAAATAGATTAATCATTCTCTGTGGGATCGACTCTTGCTTGCACTACTACATTCATATTTTTCGCAGTAAGGTTTTATTTTTGGTTGCCTGCGACAGCACACCAAATTTTGGCGCCGTTGCCGGGGAATGATTTTAGTTTGTTTTTATATTTTTGTTATCCTTATTTTAATTAGTTTTCATAAGTAATTTGAATTTCCTTGATTGTTTATGCCTGAAACTCGATCTACTAATCAAGGTGATTTAAAGTGTGATCCAGAGATAGAGAAAACTATTCGCAGATTAAGGAAGGAAGCTCGAAGAAATTTCGAAAAGAAGGAGGATATGGCAGCGAATCCAACCTTGAAGGAGCTTGCAGCTCCGAACTTGGATCAACAACCATTATGCATAACTTTTCCTAATCTTGATAATAATACTCAATTTGAATTGAAATCTGGGACTAATACATCTTCTCCCTACTTTTCATGGTTTGGCAGGTGAAGATCCACATAAACACTTGAAGGAATTTCATGTGGTATGCACGAGTATGAAACCGACCGGAGTGACCGAGGAGCAAATCAAATTGAGAGCCTTTCCGTTTTCTCTAAAAGGATTTGGCAAAAGATTGGCTCTACTATCTACCCTCCGGAAGTATCACAACATGGGAAGGGATGAAAAGATTGTTCCTAGAGAAATATTTTCCCGCTTCACGAGCAGCCAACATTCGGAAGTCAATTTGTGGCGTGAGGCAGAATAATGGAGAATCTTTGCATGAGTATTGGGAACGTTTCAAGAGATTGTGTGCCAGTTGCCCTCATCATCAAATCAGTGAACAGCTTCTTATCCAATACTTCTATGAAGGCCTTTCATCTACCGAAAGGAGCATGATCGACGCTGCTAGTGGAGGAGCTTTGGTAGATAAAACTCCCGAGGCTGCTAGAAACTTAATTGCGAACATGGCGGCTAATTCTCAGCAATTTGGCACTAGACTGGATTTTTGCACCCAGGAATGCTAGTGAGGTACAAATTTCTTCAATTAAACAACAAATTGCGAGTCTAACATCTCTTGTTCGTCAAATGGCTGTAGGTAATCCACAACAGGTGAAAGCTTGCGGAATTTGTGCGGTAGTAGGACATCCAACAGATATGTGCCCAACACTTCAAGAGGAGTCCTTTGAACAAATAAATGCAGTAGGAGGATTTCCTGGACAACCCCAAAGAAAATATGATCCTTATTCAAACACGTATAATCCTGGATGGAGGGATCATCCTAATTTCAGCTATGGGAATCCTCAAGCAAATCAGCCTGCAAATCAAAATGCCCCAAATTTTCAGCAATACAAGCAACCTTATCCCAGACAACAACAACAACAGGGCCAATCTTCTAACTCTTCTATGTCTTTAGAAGATATTGTTAAATCTCTTGCCACTAACACTTTGCAATTTCAACAGGAAACAAGGGCAAGTATTCAGAATTTGGATACACAAGTGGGACAAATGGCAACTGCAATCAGTCGTTTGGAGGCACAATGTTCAGGAAAATTACCCTCTCAAACAGTGGTAAATCCAAAAGAGAATGCAAGCGCCATCACTTTAAGAAATGGTAGAGAGTTAGAAATTCCAGAAAAGTCAGTACCTACACCAAAGGAGCAAAGCAATGTAGATGAGGGTAAAGAAGAAACAAATAGCGGTAACACAGACAATGGAGATGAAGGTGATGAAGGTGCACCGAAGCGTAAATTTCCCCCTCTCTCTGAATATAAACTTGTACCCCCTTTTCCTTATGCTTTAACTGAAAACAGAAAAATTGATAAGTATTCAGATTTGTATGAGACTTTCCGTAGATGCGAGGTAAATATTCCATTGTTAGATGCTATCAAACAAGTACCTCGTTATGCAAAATTTTTGAAAGAATTGTGTACTCATAAGAGGAAGCAGGAACTTAAAAGATATGAGAAAGTAAAAGTAGGGAAAAATGTCTCAGCTGTTATTCAAAGAAAACTCCCTACTAAATGTCAAGATCCGGGTATGTTCACTATTCCTTGCACAATAGGTAGCACTAGATTTGAAAAAGCCATGTTAGATTTAGGAGCATCTATTAATGTCATGCCATATTCTATATATGCTTCTTTGTCACTTGAACCTTTAAGTAAAACTGGTACAGTAATTCAATTGGCTGATAGATCTAATGCTTATCCTAGAGGTGTAATTGAGGATGTTCTTGTGCAAGTCAATGAATTAATTTTTCCTACAGATTTCTATGTGCTTGATATGGAAAACGGTGATCAACATGCACCTATTTTGTTAGGAAGACCATTTTTAAAGACATCCAAAACAAAAATTGATGTTCATAGTGGTACATTGTCAATGGAATTTGATGGCGAAGTTGTCAAGTTTAATATTTATGATGCCATGCGATATCCTAGTGACGATAACTCTATCTATTCTATTGATGTGATTGACTCTTTAGCACAGGATGCCTTTGAACTTAATGGAGAAGATGCCTTGGAGGTTGCACTTAGTAAGAACATTGACGAGGAGAGTGCGAAATCAACCTTGAACACAGAATTGCAAGATATTGTGGCAACTCTGAATGAAAATCCAAAGATAGGTAATATTTTTTATATGGATTTGCCAATCTCTGACAAAAAGACTCTACCATCTGTGTTGCAGGCACCTACTCTAGATTTGAAGCCTCTTCCCAGTCATCTCAAATATGTGTTCCTTGGAGAAAGAAAAACGTTACCAGTGATCATCTCTAATTCACTCAATGAATCACAGGAAGAGAAACTTGTGCGGATTTTGAAAGAGCATAAAAAGGCTATTGGTTGGACAATTGCTGACATTCAAGGCATTAGCCCTTCCACATGCATGCACCGGATCTTACTTGAAGAGGAGGCGAAACCTGCACGCCAACCACAAAGAAGATTGAACCCACCTATGATGGATGTGGTGAAACAAGAAATTCTTAAACTTCTTGAAATTGGTGTGATTTACCCCATTTCGGATAGTAGTTGGGTTAGCCCAGTTCAAGTAGTGCCTAAAAAGACTGGAATAACTGTTGTGAAAAACCAGAATGACGAGTTAATTTCTACACGTGTTCAAAATGGGTGGAGGGTTTGTATAGACTATAGAAAATTGAATGCTGTGACCCGCAAGGACCATTTTCCTTTACCTTTTATTGATCAAATGCTTGAACGATTAGCTGGTCATTCTTACTATTGCTTTCTTGATGGTTATTCAGGTTATTTCCAGATTGCAATTGCTCCAGAGGATCAAGAGAAAACCACATTTACATGCCCATTTGGTACTTTTGCATATCGCCGCATGGCTTTCGGGTTGTGCAATGCCCCAGCTACTTTCCAAAGGTGTATGGTTAGCATATTTTCAGATTACATTGAGCATATCATGGAAGTTTTTATGGATGATTTTTCGGTTTATGGAGACTCATTTGATACTTGTTTGCATAATCTTACACTTATTCTTCAAAGATGCATAGAAACTAACCTTGTTTTAAATTCTGAAAAGTGTCATTTTATGGTTAAACAAGGTATAGTTTTGGGTCATGTTATTTCCTCTAAAGGCATTGAAGTCGATAAAGCAAAAATTGATGTTATTCAATCTCTCCCATATCCTACTAGCATACGGGAAATTCGTTCTTTTCTTGGACATGCAGGTTTTTATCGAAGATTCATCAAAAACTTTTCCAAAATTGCAGCACCCCTGTGCAAACTACTACAAAAAACTACGGTTTTTGATTTCGATGAGAAGTGCCAAACAGCGTTTGATAAATTGAAGGGATTGTTGACATCTACGCCAACAATTCAACCGCCTAATTGGACCCTGCCTTTTGAGATAATGTGTGATACAAGTGATTATGCAGTAGGAGCTGTGTTGGGACAAAGAATTGGAAAAGCATCCCATGCCATTTACTATGCGTCAAAGACCTTGAATGATGCTCAGCGAAACTATTCTACTACTGAAAAAGAACTTTTAGCTGTTGTATTTGCTTTAGAAAAATTTCGATCTTATTTGCTTGGTACTAAAGTTATTATTTATTCTGATCATGCAGCTCTTCGTTATTTGATGACGAAGAAAGAGGCAAAACCAAGGTTGATAAGATGGATACTTCTCTTGAGCGAATTTGACTTGGAGATTAAGGATAAAAGAGGAACTGAGAATAGAGTTGCGGATCATTTGAGTCGTTTAGGTCAATATAAATGATGAACTTCAGCTGAAAGAAGAGTTTCCCGATGAACAACTGTTTTTCTGCAAACACATCCATGCCTTGGTATGCGAATATTGTGAATTATTTGGTTACTAACGAATTACCTTCTGGTTTGTCTAAAGCTGTAAAGGATAGAACCAAAAGTGAGGCAAAATACTATGTATGGGATGATCCATATTTGTGGAAACATTGTGCCGATCAAGTAATAAGAAGGTGTGTTCCTGAGAGTGAAATCACTTCTATTCTCACTTTTTGTCATTCTCATGCTTGTGGAGGTCACTTTGGATCGAAGCGGACAGCAAGAAAGGTGTTAGAAAGTGGTTTCTTTTGGCCATCCTTATTTAAAGATTCATATTTATTTTGCAAGTCATGTCATAATTGTCAAAAGACAGGTAATATTTCCCAACGGAATGAGATGTTGCAAACCCCCATACTATATTGTGAAATTTTTGATGTTTGGGGCATTGATTTCATGGGACCGTTTCCTGTATCTTTTGGGTATCTTTATATTTTACTTGTTGTTGACTATGTCTCAAAGTGGGTGGAAGCTAAGGCCACCAGGACTGACGATTCTAAAGTGGTTGCAGATTTTCTTCAATCTAACATATTTTCTAGGTTTGGCATTCCAAAGGCTTTAATCAGTGACCGAGGGACTCACTTTTGTAATCGAATTGTGGGAGCACTGCTGAGAAAGTATCATGTGACTCATAAGGTGTCAACTGCTTATCATCCGCAGACCAATGGACAAGCTGAAGTGTCAAATAGAGAAATCAAGGCCATCATTGAAAAGACGGTTAACCCGAGTAGGAAGGATTGGAGCTTGCGTTTGGATGATGCGTTATGGGCCTATCGAACTGCGTTCAAGACACCCATTGGTATGTCGCCTTACAGATTAGTGTTCGGGAAGCCATGTCACCTACCTGTAGAATTGGAGCACAAAGCTTATTGGGCTATCAAAAGCTTCAATATGAGGATGCGTGAAAGTGGAGAACATCGGAAGTTGCAATTACAAGAGTTGGAAGAAATTCGTAATGACGCATACGAGAATGCGAGGATTTACAAGGAAAAGACAAAAGCTTTTCATGATAAGAAGATTTTGAGGAAGGAATTTCAAATTGGTCAAAAAGTGCTTCTTTATCAATCCAAACTTCGTTTGTTTCCAGGTAAATTGCGTTCTCGTTGGAATGGACCTTTTGTTGTTACTAATGTTTTTCCTCATGGTGCAGTTGAAATAAAAAGTTTAGCAACTTCTAAAGTATTCAAGGTGAATGGACATAGACTTAAACCTTTCTATGAGGGTTTCCGAGAAGAAAGAGTGGAGACCGTGGACCTTACGGATCCAGTTTATACTGATTAACACCGACAAATATTGAGTCGAGCCAAAGACAATAAACAAAGGCGCTACATGGGAGGCAACCCATAGGGGAGTATCTTTCTACCTTTTCTATGCATTTTACTTTACATTGGGGACAATGTAAGTTTTAAGTGTGGGGGAGGATTTAAGGGTACTTGTTATTTTTTTATATTTCGTTTGATTATTTGTTTTTTTTTTTTTTTTTTTTTTTTTTTTTTTAATTTTAGGTTAATTATTTTTATTTTTAGATGATTTTGAATTTTGTGGGTATATTCACTGCAAACCCTCACGAGACACAACTCGTCCACTTGGGGTAACCTTGGGGTTTAAAGGCTTGTTGCACATGCTAAGTGCAATCGTGTTTCCTACGAAAATGGGATAGTTTTTAGAATGTGTCACTTGAGCAATGAGTTGATTTGGATTTTGATTTTTGACCGATGATAAAATTTTGATTTCTGTTTGATAACTTCTTGGACGATTGATAGACATTAGGTAGTCTAAATTTGGTTTTCTTTGTTTATTATTACTTTATTTGAGACCCTTCATTTTTAAGCACATGTCCATTTGGTTAACCTAGTTTTAACTTGGAAGGAATTTATTTGATTGAATGAATTGAGGGAGAAATTTTGGAACTCTATTACTTATTTGATCATAATTTGAAGTTAATATGAGATATTATTTGAGAAAGGGGAAATGATTTAGGCAAATTTTGTAAGTTTGAAAGGAAAAAAAAAAAAGTGAAAAAAAATTGTTCATGTGGTGAGTTGAGATGGAGCGTAAAACGCACTCACTCATAAACACGTGACATGGCGAGATGGAGCGTAAAACGCACTCGCTGGTAAGATGGAGCATAAAATGCACTTACCGGAAAAAAAGAAGAAGAAAGAAAAAAAAAAAAGCCTTTTGATCCTCTAGTGTTGATTACTTGTGTTAACTGAGATTTGTGTGAAAATAAGTGCTCGAGTTTCTCCTTTTCCTTCAAGGTTTTGATCTCATAAATTTTTCTGAGTTCTGATTGGTTTGATACATGTGGATTCACACACACACGAAGGGTAAAGAGTAAAGTAAGGTTGATAAAGGAGCTTAAGTTCTAGATGATACATTGTTTTGACGTTTTTCAAGAGTTATTATGTTGAAACTTTGAGGTCAATGTTGAAGTTCATATTAATTTGTGGCTCAAGTTTGTCGAGATTGTTAATTGAATTTTTGTTTTGCCCGAGGACGAGCAAAAGATAAGTGTGGGGGAATTTGATGAGAATAAAATATGTTATATTTTTATTCCTTAATACTTAATCTTTTGTATTCATTTTGTGCCTAAATACACTTATTATTCTTATATTTTTATTTTAGGTACAATTGAAGGGTCCGTGACTTTGAAAATAATTTGGAGACAAATTAAGCATTGTTGGACCAAGGGAGCTCAATTCAGGCCCAATTAATATCAATTCCGCAGTCCAACAGGGGAGTTTTTAGGCAGCTCACGGATTCTTAATTCCAATTGGCACACGAATTCGTTATTTCATACGGCAATTGGTTTTTCTCAATTGGTCTTGGCAAGTATTACATTAATTTATGTGGGCCTACATACCATATTCTAAACTTAACATATGTAGCATTCCTTAGCTGATCATTAATTCACGTGGCCATACAATTGATGTTCTAATATATTAAGCAACCATGCAAGGTATTCTAACTTAAGTCACACGTGGGCCACAGTCATGCAAAGGAGTTCACTTGAATTGCCATCAGATTATTCACGTGGTTTCAGCTTGGGTTCACGCGACAATTGCAAAATCCGAATGAGGCAAGGAAAATCTTTTATATGGCAATAATGGGATTTTTAGAATATTAGTTTTTACATTAATGTAATTAGGAATTTTATTTAGTTAGGATTTCAATTCCAATTTTAAATTAGATTGTTATTGTTTCTATTATTATTAGGGTTAGGGTTACTTTTGAGTAGTATAAATAAGGAGTCAAGGTTGATGTAATGGACACAACACTTCATCCAATAAAAAAAATATTTCTCTCTCTATTATTCTTTGGTATTTTTCATAGCTATGAGTAGCTAAATTTCTGTTCTTGGATTAAGGAGACGGAAGCCTCAGAAGTATTACACTGTGAGATCTAATTGATTTTAATTGTTCAATTATTATTTTGAGTATTGATTATTCTTCTGTGCTTGAATTTTATGATTGATATGTTTAATTACTAGAGTGCACGCTAGTTTATTATTCGTAGAAATCTACTGCTAAATTAGATATCAAATCCGTAATTGTTTGGTCACTCTAATTTGTGAAGCAACTAAGGTTAATAATTGACTGCAGATCACGAGATTATTATATCTTAGGGAGAATACTCAACTAAATTAAATACAACCGCTTGTGCTTGTGTTGTTTAGCTTCATTGGTTTTTCTAATTCTTAAAGCATCTACTAGATTAAACTTTTAGCGCTTGTCTGAAGTTGTTTAGTAGTTAGGGTTATTTAGATCGCTTGTTTCTATCTAACTAAAATTAAGGAAAGACACGGAATAATTCAGAATGGTGAATTGATTCTAACGGTGAATATTCAAAATATTAATTGATTATACTTGAGTCAATGATCAGTATAAGTTTCTGAGGTGGAAGTTGATTTAATCCAAGGTTTGTTTTCTCTGATTTACTTTAATAAATTATTTTGCATTATTTTTAGTTTAATAATTACATTCAAAACCCCCTTTTCTGGTATACAAAATATAAAAATAGATTAATCATTCTCTGTGGGATCGACTCTTGCTTGCACTACTACATTCATATTTTTCGCAGTAAGGTTTTATTTTTGGTTGCCTGCGACAGCACACCAAATTTTGGCGCCGTTGCCGGGGAATGATTTTAGTTTGTTTTTATATTTTTGTTATCCTTATTTTAATTAGTTTTCATAAGTAATTTGAATTTCCTTGATTGTTTATGCCTGAAACTCGATCTACTAATCAAGGTGATTTAAAGTGTGATCCAGAGATAGAGAAAACTATTCGCAGATTAAGGAAGGAAGCTCGAAGAAATTTCGAAAAGAAGGAGGATATGGCAGCGAATCCAACCTTGAAGGAGCTTGCAGCTCCGAACTTGGATCAACAACCATTATGCATAACTTTTCCTAATCTTGATAATAATACTCAATTTGAATTGAAATCTGGACTAATACATCTTCTCCCTACTTTTCATGGTTTGGCAGGTGAAGATCCACATAAACACTTGAAGGAATTTCATGTGGTATGCACGAGTATGAAACCGACCGGAGTGACCGAGGAGCAAATCAAATTGAGAGCCTTTCCGTTTTCTCTAAAGGATTTGGCAAAAGATTGGCTCTACTATCTACCCTCCGGAAGTATCACAACATGGGAAGGGATGAAAAGATTGTTCCTAGAGAAATATTTTCCCGCTTCACGAGCAGCCAACATTCGGAAGTCAATTTGTGGCGTGAGGCAGAATAATGGAGAATCTTTGCATGAGTATTGGGAACGTTTCAAGAGATTGTGTGCCAGTTGCCCTCATCATCAAATCAGTGAACAGCTTCTTATCCAATACTTCTATGAAGGCCTTTCATCTACCGAAAGGAGCATGATCGACGCTGCTAGTGGAGGAGCTTTGGTAGATAAAACTCCCGAGGCTGCTAGAAACTTAATTGCGAACATGGCGGCTAATTCTCAGCAATTTGGCACTAGACTGGATTTTGCACCCAGGAATGCTAGTGAGGTACAAATTTCTTCAATTAAACAACAAATTGCGAGTCTAACATCTCTTGTTCGTCAAATGGCTGTAGGTAATCCACAACAGGTGAAAGCTTGCGGAATTTGTGCGGTAGTAGGACATCCAACAGATATGTGCCCAACACTTCAAGAGGAGTCCTTTGAACAAATAAATGCAGTAGGAGGATTTCCTGGACAACCCCAAAGAAAATATGATCCTTATTCAAACACGTATAATCCTGGATGGAGGGATCATCCTAATTTCAGCTATGGGAATCCTCAAGCAAATCAGCCTGCAAATCAAAATGCCCCAAATTTTTCAGCAATACAAGCAACCTTATCCCAGACAACAACAACAACAGGGCCAATCTTCTAACTCTTCTATGTCTTTAGAAGATATTGTTAAATCTCTTGCCACTAACACTTTGCAATTTCAACAGGAAACAAGGGCAAGTATTCAGAATTTGGATACACAAGTGGGACAAATGGCAACTGCAATCAGTCGTTTGGAGGCACAATGTTCAGGAAAATTACCCTCTCAAACAGTGGTAAATCCAAAAGAGAATGCAAGCGCCATCACTTTAAGAAATGGTAGAGAGTTAGAAATTCCAGAAAAGTCAGTACCTACACCAAAGGAGCAAAGCAATGTAGATGAGGGTAAAGAAGAAACAAATAGCGGTAACACAGACAATGGAGATGAAGGTGATGAAGGTGCACCGAAGCGTAAATTTCCCCCTCTCTCTGAATATAAACTTGTACCCCCTTTTCCTTATGCTTTAACTGAAAACAGAAAAATTGATAAGTATTCAGATTTGTATGAGACTTTCCGTAGATGCGAGGTAAATATTCCATTGTTAGATGCTATCAAACAAGTACCTTCGTTATGCAAAATTTTTGAAAGAATTGTGTACTCATAAGAGGAAGCAGGAACTTAAAAGATATGAGAAAGTAAAAGTAGGGAAAAATGTCTCAGCTGTTATTCAAAGAAAACTCCCTACTAAATGTCAAGATCCGGGTATGTTCACTATTCCTTGCACAATAGGTAGCACTAGATTTGAAAAAGCCATGTTAGATTTAGGAGCATCTATTAATGTCATGCCATATTCTATATATGCTTCTTTGTCACTTGAACCTTTAAGTAAAACTGGTACAGTAATTCAATTGGCTGATAGATCTAATGCTTATCCTAGAGGTGTAATTGAGGATGTTCTTGTGCAAGTCAATGAATTAATTTTTCCTACAGATTTCTATGTGCTTGATATGGAAAACGGTGATCAAACATGCACCTATTTTGTTAGGAAGACCATTTTTAAAGACATCCAAAACAAAAATTGATGTTCATAGTGGTACATTGTCAATGGAATTTGATGGCGAAGTTGTCAAGTTTAATATTTATGATGCCATGCGATATCCTAGTGACGATAACTCTATCTATTCTATTGATGTGATTGACTCTTTAGCACAGGATGCCTTTGAACTTAATGGAGAAGATGCCTTGGAGGTTGCACTTAGTAAGAACATTGACGAGGAGAGTGCGAAATCAACCTTGAACACAGAATTGCAAGATATTGTGGCAACTCTGAATGAAAATCCAAAGATAGGTAATATTTTTTATATGGATTTGCCAATCTCTGACAAAAAGACTCTACCATCTGTGTTGCAGGCACCTACTCTAGATTTGAAGCCTCTTCCCAGTCATCTCAAATATGTGTTCCTTGGAGAAAGAAAAACGTTACCAGTGATCATCTCTAATTCACTCAATGAATCACAGGAAGAGAAACTTGTGCGGATTTTGAAAGAGCATAAAAAGGCTATTGGTTGGACAATTGCTGACATTCAAGGCATTAGCCCTTCCACATGCATGCACCGGATCTTACTTGAAGAGGAGGCGAAACCTGCACGCCAACCACAAAGAAGATTGAACCCACCTATGATGGATGTGGTGAAACAAGAAATTCTTAAACTTCTTGAAATTGGTGTGATTTACCCCATTTCGGATAGTAGTTGGGTTAGCCCAGTTCAAGTAGTGCCTAAAAAGACTGGAATAACTGTTGTGAAAAACCAGAATGACGAGTTAATTTCTACACGTGTTCAAAATGGGTGGAGGGTTTGTATAGACTATAGAAAATTGAATGCTGTGACCCGCAAGGACCATTTTCCTTTACCTTTTATTGATCAAATGCTTGAACGATTAGCTGGTCATTCTTACTATTGCTTTCTTGATGGTTATTCAGGTTATTTCCAGATTGCAATTGCTCCAGAGGATCAAGAGAAAACCACATTTACATGCCCATTTGGTACTTTTGCATATCGCCGCATGGCTTTCGGGTTGTGCAATGCCCCAGCTACTTTCCAAAGGTGTATGGTTAGCATATTTTCAGATTACATTGAGCATATCATGGAAGTTTTTATGGATGATTTTTCGGTTTATGGAGACTCATTTGATACTTGTTTGCATAATCTTACACTTATTCTTCAAAGATGCATAGAAACTAACCTTGTTTTAAATTCTGAAAAGTGTCATTTTATGGTTAAACAAGGTATAGTTTTGGGTCATGTTATTTCCTCTAAAGGCATTGAAGTCGATAAAGCAAAAATTGATGTTATTCAATCTCTCCCATATCCTACTAGCATACGGGAAATTCGTTCTTTTCTTGGACATGCAGGTTTTTATCGAAGATTCATCAAAGACTTTTCCAAAATTGCAGCACCCATGTGCAAGCTACTACAAAAAGATACGGTTTTTGATTTCGATGAGAAGTGCCAAACAGCGTTTGATAAATTGAAGGGATTGTTGACATCTACGCCAGTAATTCAACCGCCTAATTGGACCCTGCCTTTTGAGATAATGTGCGATGCAAGTGATTACGCAGTAGGAGCTGTGTTGGGACAAAGAATTGGAAAAGCATCCCATGCCATTTACTATGCGTCAAAGACCTTGAATGATGCTCAGCGAAACTATTCTACTACTGAAAAAGAACTTTTAGCTGTTGTATTTGCTTTAGAAAAATTTCGATCTTATTTGCTTGGTACTAAAGTTATTATTTATTCTGATCATGCAGCTCTTCGTTATTTGATGACGAAGAAAGAGGCAAAACCAAGGTTGATAAGATGGATACTTCTCTTGAGCGAATTTGACTTGGAGATTAAGGATAAAAGAGGAACTGAGAATAGAGTTGCGGATCATTTGAGTCGTTTAGTCAATATAAATGATGAACTTCAGCTGAAAGAAGAGTTTCCCGATGAACAACTGTTTTCTGCAAACACATCCATGCCTTGGTATGCGAATATTGTGAATTATTTGGTTACTAACGAATTACCTTCTGGTTTGTCTAAAGCTGTAAAGGATAGAACCAAAAGTGAGGCAAAATACTATGTATGGGATGATCCATATTTGTGGAAACATTGTGCCGATCAAGTAATAAGAAGGTGTGTTCCTGAGAGTGAAATCACTTCTATTCTCACTTTTTGTCATTCTCATGCTTGTGGAGGTCACTTTGGATCGAAGCGGACAGCAAGAAAGGTGTTAGAAAGTGGTTTCTTTTGGCCATCCTTATTTAAAGATTCATATTTATTTTGCAAGTCATGTCATAATTGTCAAAAGACAGGTAATATTTCCCAACGGAATGAGATGTTGCAAACCCCCATACTATATTGTGAAATTTTTGATGTTTGGGGCATTGATTTCATGGGACCGTTTCCTGTATCTTTTGGGTATCTTTATATTTTACTTGTTGTTGACTATGTCTCAAAGTGGGTGGAAGCTAAGGCCACCAGGACTGACGATTCTAAAGTGGTTGCAGATTTTCTTCAATCTAACATATTTTCTAGGTTTGGCATTCCAAAGGCTTTAATCAGTGACCGAGGGACTCACTTTTGTAATCGAATTGTGGGAGCACTGCTGAGAAAGTATCATGTGACTCATAAGGTGTCAACTGCTTATCATCCGCAGACCAATGGACAAGCTGAAGTGTCAAATAGAGAAAATCAAGGCCATCATTGAAAAGACGGTTAACCCGAGTAGGAAGGATTGGAGCTTGCGTTTGGATGATGCGTTATGGGCCTATCGAACTGCGTTCAAGACACCCATTGGTATGTCGCCTTACAGATTAGTGTTCGGGAAGCCATGTCACCTACCTGTAGAATTGGAGCACAAAGCTTATTGGGCTATCAAAAGCTTCAATATGAGGATGCGTGAAAGTGGAGAACATCGGAAGTTGCAATTACAAGAGTTGGAAGAAATTCGTAATGACGCATACGAGAATGCGAGGATTTACAAGGAAAAGACAAAAGCTTTTCATGATAAGAAGATTTTGAGGAAGGAATTTCAAATTGGTCAAAAAGTGCTTCTTTATCAATCCAAACTTCGTTTGTTTCCAGGTAAATTGCGTTCTCGTTGGAATGGACCTTTTGTTGTTACTAATGTTTTTCCTCATGGTGCAGTTGAAATAAAAAGTTTAGCAACTTCTAAAGTATTCAAGGTGAATGGACATAGACTTAAACCTTTCTATGAGGGTTTCCGAGAAGAAAGAGTGGAGACCGTGGACCTTACGGATCCAGTTTATACTGATTAACACCGACAAATATTGAGTCGAGCCAAAGACAATAAACAAAGGCGCTACATGGGAGGCAACCCATAGGGGAGTATCTTTCTACCTTTTCTATGCATTTTACTTTACATTGGGGACAATGTAAGTTTTAAGTGTGGGGGAGGATTTAAGGGTACTTGTTATTTTTTTATATTTCGTTTGTTTTTTTTTTTTTTTTTTTTTTTTTTTTTTTTTTTTTAATTTTAGGTTAATTATTTTTATTTTTAGATGATTTTGAATTTTGTGGGTATATTCACTGCAAACCCTCACGAGACACAACTCGTCCACTTGGGGTAACCTTGGGGTTTAAAGGCTTGTTGCACATGCTAAGTGCAATCGTGTTTCCTACGAAAATGGGATAGTTTTTAGAATGTGTCACTTGAGCAATGAGTTGATTTGGATTTTGATTTTTGACCGATGATAAAATTTTGATTTCTGTTTGATAACTTCTTGGACGATTGATAGACATTAGGTAGTCTAAATTTGGTTTTCTTTGTTTATTATTACTTTATTTGAGACCCTTCATTTTTAAGCACATGTCCATTTGGTTAACCTAGTTTTAACTTGGAAGGAATTTATTTGATTGAATGAATTGAGGGAGAAATTTTGGAACTCTATTACTTATTTGATCATAATTTGAAGTTAATATGAGATATTATTTGAGAAAGGGGAAATGATTTAGGCAAATTTTGTAAGTTTGAAAGGAAAAAAAAAAAAGTGAAAAAAAATTGTTCATGTGGTGAGTTGAGATGGAGCGTAAAACGCACTCACTCATAAACACGTGACATGGCGAGATGGAGCGTAAAACGCACTCGCTGGTAAGATGGAGCATAAAATGCACTTACCGGAAAAAAAGAAGAAGAAAGAAAAAAAAAAAAGCCTTTTGATCCTCTAGTGTTGATTACTTGTGTTAACTGAGATTTGTGTGAAAATAAGTGCTCGAGTTTCTCCTTTTCCTTCAAGGTTTTGATCTCATAAATTTTTCTGAGTTCTGATTGGTTTGATACATGTGGATTCACACACACACGAAGGGTAAAGAGTAAAGTAAGGTTGATAAAGGAGCTTAAGTTCTAGATGATACATTGTTTTGACGTTTTTCAAGAGTTATTATGTTGAAACTTTGAGGTCAATGTTGAAGTTCATATTAATTTGTGGCTCAAGTTTGTCGAGATTGTTAATTGAATTTTTGTTTTGCCCGAGGACGAGCAAAAGATAAGTGTGGGGGAATTTGATGAGAATAAAATATGTTATATTTTTATTTCTTAATACTTAATCTTTTGTATTCATTTTGTGCCTAAATACATTTATTATTTTTATATTTTTATTTTAGGTACAATTGAATGGTCCGTGACTTTGAAAATAATTCGGAGACAAATTAAGCATTGTTGGACCAAGGGAGCTCAATTCAGGCCCAATTAATATCAAATCGCACAGTCCAACGGGGGAGTTTTTAGGCAGCTCACGGATTCTTAATTCCAATTGGCACACTTATTTCATACGGCAATTGGTTTTTCTTAATTGGTCTTGGCAAGTATTACATTAATTTATGTGGGCCTACATACCATATTCTAAACTTAACATATGTAGCATTCCTTAGCTGATCATTAATTCACGTGGCCATACAATTGATGTTCTAATATATTAAGCAAGGTATTCTAACTTAAGTCACATGTGGGCCACGGTCATGCAAAGGAGTTCACTTGAATTACCGTCAGATTATTCACGGGGTTTCAGCTTGGGTTCACGCGACAATTGCAAAATCCGAATGAGACAAGAAAAATCTTTTATATGGTAATAATGGGATTTTTAGGATATTAGTTTTTATATTAATGTAATTAGAAAATTTTATTTAGTTAGGATTTCAATTTCAATTTTAAGTTGGATTGTTATTGTTTCTATTATTATTAGGGTTAGGGTTACTTTTGAGTAGTATAAATAAGGAGTCAAGGTTGATGTAATGGACACAACACTTCATCCAATAAAAAAAATATTTCTCTCTCTATTATTCTTTGGTATTTTTCATAGC
Organism: Aralia elata; assembly: GCA_034770075.1. Lineage (NCBI taxonomy): Eukaryota > Viridiplantae > Streptophyta > Magnoliopsida > Apiales > Araliaceae > Aralia > Aralia elata. The sequence continues at coordinate 48,437,572 of CM068385.1, forward strand.
TATGAGTAGCTAAATTTCTGTTCTTGGATTAAGGAGACGGAAGCCTCAGAAGTATTACACTGTGAGATCTAATTGATTTTAATTGTTCAATTATTATTTTGAGTATTGATTATTCTTCTGTGCTTGAATTTTATGATTGATATGTTTAATTACTAGAGTGCACGCTAGTTTATTATTCGTAGAAATCTACTGCTAAATTAGATATCAAATCCGTAATTGTTTGGTCACTCTAATTTGTGAAGCAACTAAGGTTAATAATTGACTGCAGATCACGAGATTATTATATCTTAGGGAGAATACTCAACTAAATTAAATACAACCGCTTGTGCTTGTGTTGTTTAGCTTCATTGGTTTTTCTAATTCTTAAAGCATCTACTAGATTAAACTTTTAGCGCTTGTCTGAAGTTGTTTAGTAGTTAGGGTTATTTAGATCGCTTGTTTCTATCTAACTAAAATTAAGGAAAGACACGGAATAATTCAGAATGGTGAATTGATTCTAACGGTGAATATTCAAAATATTAATTGATTATACTTGAGTCAATGATCAGTATAAGTTTCTGAGGTGGAAGTTGATTTAATCCAAGGTTTGTTTTCTCTGATTTACTTTAATAAATTATTTTGCATTATTTTTAGTTTAATAATTACATTCAAAACCCCCTTTTCTGGTATACAAAATATAAAAATAGATTAATCATTCTCTGTGGGATCGACTCTTGCTTGCACTACTACATTCATATTTTTCGCAGTAAGGTTTTATTTTTGGTTGCCTGCGACAGCACACCAATATGCTATGTGAAGCATGAAAGGTGTATGCATATTGAATTGCACATCATGAAGGTATGAAACCTAGATAGAAGCATTGCATGAGATTTATTATGTATGCATGAAAATCAGGTATGTATGTTATATGAAGTATGAAAGGTGTAGACTGTTAGACTTGTTGAGCCGTAGTGCTCAATCTTGCAAATAATTTTGCAGATAAACACGAAAATTAGTAGACAGACAACATAATGATGAGTTAAACACAGTGCGATTATAAGGCGCGTTGTTTTATTAAATGGCTCGGGGCCGGCGTCATGGGTTGTTATGATGATTAAGTAAGTTATATAAGATTTTATATATATACCCTTTGAGTAGAGGTTGAATTTATGTATTCATTTAATTATGACTTGTAACTTTACAAAGACCTTGTAAAGGTAAGAGATGGTTACAAATTCTAGAACCAAAAGAAGTTTTATTAATTAAATTCTAATATCTATCTGGACATTTATTGTATGAATATGGAGACTAAAGATGAATCATAATTTAGATTCAATGTATGTAAGTTAATTGTGTAAACCTTTTGTGAATCTAAAGATAAATATGTATGAAAGTAAAGGTTATAGACCTTGGGATATGTAGTAAAGATTATTGTATAAACAATTTATGTTTATATCTTCCGCAGTAGTTATAAATATGATATATCGTGAGGCACCAGGTCCGAGGTTCAAGGGACCCGAGTTTGGGGGCTTCACAGGTTGGTATCAGAGTTGTAGGTTGTAAACCTTAGGTATAGGTACCTTAGGCTATAACCGCAGGGATAAGGATACGGAATAAACTCAAATAGAGTTTACTATTAAAAGATGAATTTTTGGAAATTTATTATTAAGTAAAGAATAAGATAAATAAGATTCAAAGAAGAATCATAAAAAGTTATAAAGATAAGAATCTGGAGTTACCCGACTCTAATAATAAAGAGGACGAGTAATGATGAATAGAAAAAGTCTATAAGGCTAAAAGCTTAAAGGAAATCATAATATAATGTGATTAAAGGGAAAGTAAAAAGATCGTAAAACAAAACGATCATGAGATAGGAAAGAATCGTGATATAATATGATTATAAGAAAGATCACAACGTGATCTGATTAATACATGGAATGATAGATGATCAACCGAATGATTGAAAATGTTATAACAGAATTGTTGTACGAAAGTTGTACTATGAAATTGTACTATGTAAACTCATGAAAGAGTGATTAATGTTGATATACGAATTAAATGAAAGTTCGTATTGAGCAAAGAACAAGATAAGATTAGGATTATGTGGGTTTTCAATTGAGAACTTATGTTAGTGGCTGAGTTGTACGATTCCTGGTATGGGACGGGAATTTGTGCTTGGTTTGAAAATTACTTAGCTTCCTATATTAATATAGTGGTTGAGTTGAACAAGCCCTGGTATGGGACGAGATTTGTCCATGGTTTAACAACCAATTAGCTTTCTATATTGATAATCATTGGAACCTAGTGTCGCGCTATTCGCTATATGTATGTTGAGAAGGTGATTCTTTTTTCATGTGTATAACGGATAGTTAGAGAATGTTAAGATTAAGTACGAGTTCTTTAAACTCATATGTATGGTAAGTTCGTGACTCTTAATCGTATGGTGGAACCCCTCAGTGAATGGACGATTTTGGTCTGACTAGGATAAGTTCCTAAACCCATATGATTGTGGTAAGTTCCTGAACTCCTAACGTGTGGTATGTTTGACGAACTGTATTGAAGTATAGAAAGGTTGTCGATGAAGAATTAAGGATTCTAGTATAGTAAGTTTTAAGGATGATAGAAATAGATAGAATTATTAGACAATGGATCATTAGAAGAATTGAAGTTGATGGTGGAAGCATAGGTATTCCAAATCTTCTAGCTATGCCAGACTTCAAAATTTTTGACATCAAGCTAAATTCGCACTAATGTGCCTTTAAAAATAAAAATGAAATTTTTGTTATCCTCAAAACAGAGTGACGAGTGTGTAGAAGTGGGCTTCGAACCATTAACGCATCGTTATCTGTTGCGGCATGATAACACCAAAAGAATGATTTTTAGTTTTGAACTATTTAAAAAAGAGTCTACGCTATTTGTTTCGGCTAGACAAAAATGATTTAAAATATCAAAATGTATTTTAAATAGTCATCAATACATCATATAACCTGGTGTAGAATGACAGATGATGGAGTCATCAATGCAGATTAACCTAGTGTTAGATGTGATCTAAGGATCGTCAGCCCACTATAGTATGATGTAGTATGACAAAGTCACAAAATGACGGAATCCTCAACGGACTGTAAATACAGTGCAGTATCATGACATCATAAAATGATTTTCAGAATTTTGAACCAATTAAAGAAAAGTCAATGCCAATTTAAATGGCTAGACAAATGTTTCGATTGATGTTCGAATTATTGGTATATGTCTAAGCTAATTGATTCAGCTATACAAATGTTTATGAAAATTCAAGTAATCTCTTTGAGAATTTATCCCGAACCAAATTATTTTGGTGTGGAGTCTTATGCTAAGTCTGAGGTGAACAACCTCGAAAATTGGGGGTATACCGGTTGAATAATATATTCCAATTTAAAAACGCATATAGTCGTTCAAAAAATTAAGGTGCAATAGGCTGAACACCTAACGTACCCGACTAGGTAGTTTACCTTCTTCGTGATTGTAAACATACTTGATAAATTACCGTTTTGCGGTGCGAATACCGTTAAAACTATGTGTTCATGGTCTATATGACCCCTCAGCATGATATGAAAAGTTATTTTAACTCCTTAAAGAGAGGTTATGATAACTAGTGATGATGGAAAAGATCCTTACAGAAGGAAATATCATGTACTCATTAAATTGAGAATGTAATCAGATGTGATCAGATAAAGGTTAAATTGAAAACCTAGTTGCGATGAATATACTTTTAGTATAATAGTGATTCTAGGGACGGAATCCTTATAAGGGGGGAAGAATGTGACGACCTGAGAATTTATAAGATTTATTAATAAAATCTTGGATGATTATTAAAGGTTAAATAATAAAACCTCGATAGAAATTTGTGGATTTATTAAAAATTTCTAAGAAAAACCTATATGGTTTATTATTTGAAAGAGAATTGAGAGAATAAGGGTTACAAAATTCAAAACCCCGAATGGAACTATACTTGAATGTATGTTAAGAACAAGGTATTATGTTACCTTTAACCTTACGTGAATTAAGGAAAGAGATTATGTAAAGATACATATGGAAAAAGAAACGGTTTGCTGAATTAGTGTATTCAGTTTGCTGAATTAGTGTATTCAATCTGCTGAATTAGTTTATTCAGTTTGCTGAATTAGTGTATTCAGTTTACTGAATTAGAAAAACTGTTTGTTGTATTAGTGATGTTAGCTTGTTATAATAAGGAACAAAAGAATGAGTATATGTATAATCATATATATACATATACTTAGAAAGGTTAATTAAATTGATCATACAGATTAATGGAAACTAAGCCTGAATGGTAGTTTCAGAGAACCCAAAGATATTAAATTGGGAAGAGATAAACTAAGTGTGGTGAGCCTAACCTAGTAGTTAAGTATTGAAAGTTAATAAAAGTCCATGAAGGGATTAAGATCATGGTAAGTGAACTGTATATGGCAAGCCATATAATAAAGGCTTGTGGAGCTTAACAAATAGTAAAAAAGAGATATTTGATAAGACAGGAGGATTGCCAAGCCTATTATATAGGAAATATTAATTATTTGATGATAAAGTGAATATGTGTTATGTGAATTAAATAAGTTAGTTAATTTATTTAATTTAAGTGACTAAGAAATGAAAAGAAAAGTTATGCAACATATTTATAAATATTATAAATATGAGGAGTTAATAACCTTAAGTGTTATATTAATAGTCCAACTAATAAATAAATACTAGTGGACTAGTCCAATTGGTTAAATATCCAAGCCTACTCATTTAATTGATTTTAGACTTGCGTAATTAATATGTAGACTTACTAACTTAGCTCAATTGGAATATTTATCAAAAGATTGAATAACTAGTAGCCCAAGTGATGGCCTTGTAATGCTAGAATACTAGTATTCAAATTTGCACACTAGTAGATTGATTTAAGAGACTTATTTTTAATATATATATCTCAATTATTATTTATTTTAACTTAATTAAAGAAGAATTTAATTGAGTTATATAATAAATAGATATTTTAATTCCAAATTTTGTGGAATAAAAATCTTAATTAAATATTAGGATAAGATAAATATGTGGGTTAAATTATGTTATTTCATGACCCAAAGGAATTAATTAATTGAGTAATCTATAAAAAAAATTGGGGAAAAGTTAATGTATATGTGTGTGTGTGTGTGTGTGTGTCTGTGTTTGTTTAAATATATATATAACTATATATATATATATATATATATATATATATATATATATATATATATAAGAAAGGAATAAAGGAAGTAAAATATATATTGTCGACGCCGGTTTTTTCCCTTCGCGGGTCCTTTTAGTCTTTTCCAATTTTATCCTTCTTGATTTAATGATTTTTGGAAAAGGTCGGCATTAATGTCGACGGGGTTTTGAAAGATCGCCTTCTATGATGAGCCAATTAATCAGAGTCACCAGTTGGTATATTTGAAATGGATGTACCAACTCATCCGAGTTTTCGTTTTTTATAAATCGCTGGCTCATATGTGACTCCGAATTAATTGGTCCGCGAATCGAGATTCATGGAGTTCGGGGGCTTGCTTAAGTGAGGGGAAGGTGTTAGGCACCCCTCGACTTCCGTGAAATACGGTTACCGCAATCTTGATACTTTCCTATCCTTTAATTCATGAAAGGTGTATGTGTGCGTATATGTGCGTGTGCCTAATGAATGTTGTGGTGAGTTTTGTATAAAAATGCTGTGATGAGTTTTGTATAAAAATGAATTCTTTTTGGTGTTTTATGAAAGAGACGTGCTTTATTTTTGAGAATGCTTTATAATGTCTTTCGGCTTAAACGAGAAAGCTTTATGACAAAAAAAAGGTTTGATTTTAATTGTCAAAACTTATGAGATTTTTATTAGGTGTCGTTTTGGCAAAAACAAGAGTTTTCTAAACCTTCGTCAAAATAGGAATCGAGATCTATACGTTGCTTTCGTAAATACCATGATGGGCAACTTCTAGGATCTCTTTAACCCTATGCACAAAGGTTTAATAAAACATTACTTATTTCCATAAAATCAATTTTGTGATGTTTGAAAAATGTTTTTTTCTTTTACCTTCTCGTTAAATAGGAATCGACATCCATTAACATTCCCAATTTTAGCCTCGTGATTCTAATAACCTAGTTTGATTTGATTTTATAAAAATCTTATCGTTTAGCTTTGAAATTAATTTCGTCTCATAAATCAAATCAAGCATAAACACGCGTCGGGGCTATTCATGGGCATGTAAGCCATCAAAATATCCCGAACGCCAACAATCACATATTCCACTAATACGGGGCCTTAAATCCGATTCTCGCCTTAGCGTCGTTTTAAGGCCCAACGATTACAGATTTACTACGGAAACTACATCATTCTTACTATTTACATAAAACGTCCATCATCGGATTTGGACCACGGGGTCGCTTTCCTAGGCTCACAACCACGATTACCACGCGCTCACGAAAGGAACACTACAATAATAACAACGTGGATTGCCTAACACATCCTAGAAATACAATCAATTAAACTACGCCTAATATATATCCATGAACAAACTAGAAATTTCACCAATTGGATATCATCGGGTTATTAGGAAGAATTTTGTTCCAATGGAACCCTCACCAATAATCCCTAATCCATGATTGTTCAACAATATTCTTGAAAATTTCAATTTAATTGAACCAAATGACATGATAGAAGTTGCAAAAATAAGGAGATTTTCACCTTGCAAATGATACCAAAATTGTGTAGAAACTTGTGTATTGAGTGAAGTATGAGATGTATTGGTAGAATCCCACAATAAGGGAAAATTCCTCTCTTTTTCTCTCAATTGTTACAAGAATTTTTGCTATTTCTCTCTATTTTCGAGCTAAAACTGCTGCTGTTTTTCTTCTTCTTCCGCAAAAACTGCTGAACTCCTGTATGCTGCACGAAACTGGGCTGAAATAGGCTGGCCAGAGCCAGCCGCAGATTGATCTGCAGCTGGCCGCAGATCCATCTGCGGCTGGCTGGCTGGCCCATCTCCCATCGCACTCAGCTGATAGTGCTGATTTCCTGGTTTCCGTGCTGGCGCACCCACTTGGCCGCAGATCAATCCGCGGCTGGCTGGCTTGACATTCTCAATTTTCGTGCTACGCCTCGATTTTCGTGTCGTGACGCTGCTTTTCGCTGACAGGTTTGTATTTTACAGTCCGGGAATCATTGGGAGGCGTGCCACACCTTCCGGGAATGCCAAATTCGGATAGCCTTGTTGTCATGTCGATTTCGGTTGTAAATTGTCATGGTGGCGTCGAGCGTCCGTACCTTTTCTGTCTTTTGCTCTCGCAGGCCGGTCCATTTGACGAATTTGCCCTCCTGTCAAGGTTAGTATACGAAGTGCAAAATTTGGGTGTCTACAGCTGCCCCTCTTTATCATGTTTATGAAATGTTAAATGAAATGAACAGGATAAAGAAACAGACACCCGATGTCTGAATGACAGTGCACAGATATGATAATACACACGATGCAACACATGTAGTTTATGGTACAACACAAGATGTAGCGCATTTAAACATTCGAAAGAGTGCCAATGCAGCAACCCTCTGACCGTATTTGTTGGTCGTTAGGTTCACTCTTCCAATCTATCATCTCGTTCGGGGCCGGGTATTATCGCCGGTCACCCATCTCGTAACCCCCAGTTATCGTCGCCGGTTGGTTATCTTGTCGGAGCCGATTTTCGTCGCCGGACATCCATCTCGTGATCGCCGGTTATCGTCGCCAGTCGATCGTCTCGTCGGGGCCGGGTATCGTCGCCGGTCACCCATCTCGTAACCCCCGGTTATCGTCGCCGGTTGGTTATCTTGTCGGAGCCGGTTTTCGTCGCCGGACATCCATCTCGTGATCGCCGGTTATCGTCGCCGGTCGATCGTCTCGTCGGGGCCGGGTATCGTCGCCGGTCACCCATCTCGTAACCCCCGGTTATCGTCGCCGGTTGGTTATCTTGTCGGAGCCGGTTTTCGTCGCCGGACATCCATCTCGTGATCGCCGGTTATCGTCGCCGGTCGATCGTCTCGTCGGGGCCGGGTATCGTCGCCGGTCACCCATCTCGTAACCCCCGGTTATCGTCGCCGGTTGGTTATCTTGTCAGAGCCGGTTTTTGTCGCCGGACATCCATCTCGTGATCGCCGGTTATCGTCGCCGGTCGATCGTCTCGTCGGGGCCGGGTATCGTCGCCGGTCACCCATCTCGTAACCCCCGGTTGTCGTCGCCGGTTGGTTATCTTGTCGGAGCCGGTTTTCGTCGCCGGACATCCATCTCGTGATCGCCGGTTATCGTCGCCGGTCGATCGTCTCGTCGGGGCCGGGTATCGTCGCCGGTCACCCATCGCGCGATCTTTTTTCACTCAACACGTCAATTGGCTACAAGGGAGCAAGGTGGCGCCCCACCAGGGCCAGCCGCGGATGGATCTGCGGCCAGTCGCAGATTGATCTGCGGCCAGCCGCAGATACATCTGCGGCCAAGATCGGGATGTATAAGCGGCTCGCCGCTTCCAGATCTGTCACTTTCAACTTCCAACTCACATAGATTCTCTCGATTTTTGCTTGTTTGCAAGGGCCTTTTGTCGATTTTTTCAACTTTCCTGCAAAAACTGCTCCGGTAGGATCGATCTACGCGCTACAGGTAACACTTTGACCGGTCACTTTTCAATTTCGTCAATGTTTTGCTATACATTTGACTATTTGCATGTTTAGAGATAAAATGTATGCTTTACAATGCTATGCAATGTACTATCATATATACATGCTATGTATTAACTGTGTGAGTCCTATTTTATGTTCATGAGGCGATCCCACGTATATGTTTGCTCCTTTTTGAAAGAAAATCATGCATTTATGGCACTTTACATGCTTTATTTACACATATGAAAAACATGCTTGGATATGCATGGGATGTCCATTTTATAGACGGAACTCTGCCGATTTTTTTTTTTTTTTTTTTTTTTACATGTATCATGCTGCATTAATTATATGATGAGGATAGGAATTTAGAATATTCATTGCATAATTTTTAAAAGGGAACTTACCTTCCTTTTCGCCTGTTCTATCCCAGCTATGGATTCTGATGCGCCCACTAGCTCTTCTGCCTCTCGGACTTCGGGTGTTCACCGTCGTAGGGCTGCACCTGCCCCTGTTCCTCCTTGGACCCGTCAGGCTCGTCGCTTGACGGAGGCTGTCATCCGTCCTGATCATCCGGACGTTTAGGAAGTTGTTCCTCCGGAGGTTGCGGTGGAGGAGCCGTCTTCCAGAACACCGGCTCCCCCTTCTCATCGTGCTTTATCTGGCGCTTCTGTCCAGATACCAGACCTATTGGGTCGGGATCTCAGCCGTCATCCCTCGGCATCCCTTGTTGCTAATGAGGTATATTCAATTCTGCTCTGAATTTGCTCTCAATTCCTCAATTTCTGTTCTATCTGGACTGAACCATTGGTGATTTTCACAGGTGCCTGAGTTTACCCAGCCGAGGGGTAACTGGTTCAACATTTACTCCCTTTACGCGGCCTTGCACAATGATTACCGCGTGGTGGTGGACTCCTGGGGCCTTCGCCACTTCTTCACCATCATTCCCCGCCAGTGCCCCTGGGGTTATATGCGGGCTTTGTCCGAGAGGTGGTTTCATCAGACCCAGTCCCTTCATCTTCTGGACTGTGAGGTCGTGCTGACCCCTTGGGATTGGCGGTATATCACGGGGATCGAGTTCACCGGGTCCCGTGTCCCCCTGGACCTCGATATTACTCCAGCAGAGGTCCCGCGCTCTTTTGGGCTTTGCTGCCGATGACCGGGTCTTCAAGGCCCGCAGTATCCGGTCCGGAGCATTAGCTGTCGATGCTGTCGGAGGTCTATACGCACAGCCTATCCCAGCGGATCAGGGCACTCGTGACATCCTGCTACGGCGCTTGTTCCTGACTATCATGAGGGGTTGTTTCCTAGGGAACAACTCATCTACCATCCACTTCAGCGTCGTAGGGGCTGTTCGAGATGTAGACCGGATTGGTGACTACGACTGGGGGTCGTTCACCTTCGCTTATTTCCTCCATGGTCTGCGTCTACGTTCAGAGGGATAGACCGATGCCTGGCTCGGTTTCTATCACTTCCTGTTGGTGAGTCCTCTCCTCCTTTTGATTTATTGCACTTATCTTTATTTCATTTCTCTTTTTCGCATTTTAATAGTTACTCACGCCCTGCCTTGTTTTCATTCACAGTTCTGGGCTTACGAGTGTTTTCCATGCTTGAGGCCTGTCACCACCCTTGGCCCGGACACTTATCCCCGCGGTCGGCGATGGCATCACAGCACTTTAGAGGAGGTCCCAGTGTCGGGCAGCTTTGCCCATTGCCGCATTCAGCTGGAGCTGATCACTGCTGCGGAGGTCGTCTGGACTCCCTATCTTTCGGAGCATCTGGCTGTGGGGTTCACCGATGGACATCCTTCCGGCCCGGAGTTTGCACTTTCCACCCGTCGTCTCACCTTGCAGAGTGTTGGAGGTTGGGTGATGTACCTAGGGGAGCGCGCCTTCAGATGTGTGACCGGAGAGATTCGCATCCCGCATTCCCTTCCTTTCACTACTTCCTGGCCGCTGGATTCTCAGCCCTCGGAGATCATGCTCGCCGGGGAGGACGGTCGGATGCTTTCTACGGGTCCCAGTACGAGTGATGCATTTCGTACCTGGTGGGTGCCCCGTACCATCGGTCCTCAGACTCGGGCCACTTTCTTTCTTGGAGACATGGTTCTAGGCTCGGTGACGATGACTGATTGGGCTGCCTGTGTTCGGACCCCCACCCACGCTGAGCAGATCGCCACATTGACCCGTCAAGTAGATCAGTTGTCGTTGTTTCTTCGGGTGCTGGGCCGGACCCCGGAGGAGGCTTACGCCTACGATCTAGACGGTGCGGGTTATGATGCAGGCCTGAGTTCATCTGATGCCACAGCGCATCCATACATTCCTGATATGAACTTTGGTCCTCCGAGCTCGACGACCCCAGGGGATCAGTTCGAGGATCCTGCTTTCATAGATGATACTGATTTTATTTAGATCAGGATAGGATAGGGCTTCTTGTACCTGCATCTGTTTAGATTTCTTTTTCATTTATGCACTATGTACTGAACTCATTTATCTATTATGCACAGTTCCCTTTTTATCTTTATGGAGTTCACTTGTTTTGTTTATTTTTTTTTTAGTGTATGATGCATGCCCTTTTTTATTCATGGATAGAGAATGACCCCTGTACAGTCTTTTTGATACTATTTTTCACAGATGTCGTCCTCAGATGCCGTGGTACGTTTGGATTCCATTCCTCCCATAGGGTTGGTTGGCAGTCTCCTCCACTGTTTTGACAGTTTATTACCGGCAGACAGGGTTATCGCAGATGGTCTTTTGGGCCATTCTTTGTCCTTATTGACCTTTCAGGTGCCAGCGGGCTTTGTGGATGGTATTCTGAGTTATTGGGCCCCTGCCCGTCAGGTGTTTAGGCTAGGGACAGTAGAGCTGACCCCCACCTTGGAGGAGTATGCTCGCTTCACCGGCTTACCTTTGGATAGACCTTGTGCCAAGGTCACGGCTGGTTCCATGCGCCGTCAGTTCTTGACCTTTACCGGTTTGCGGAGGGTTGTCCTGTTACCGGTGATCATATCAGACCATATGGTTCCCCTTCAGTTGTTGATCGACCGATTTGGTTCACCCGACAGCTTTCGTCTTTTCTTTGGTGATTTTTCCGTGTTCGAGGAGCGCTGGGGTTCCTTGAGAGTAGACGTTCTGATGGCCTGTGTCGTCTCAATTTTGTACTTGCCCGCAGGATCCGATCAGTTGGACATGCGGGTTATCGCGACCGTTAGATCCCTTTCAGGAGGATCACACCATCCTTCCCATGATATTAGCGGATACTTACATGTCAGCCTCATATTGCCAGTCTTTCCGAGGCAGGGTATTCAGAGGGAGCTCGACTTTGTTGTATATGTGGTTCATGAGTCATCTTAGTCCCATCGGCCACTTCCGTCGCCGAGGGTTTTGCTTTAGCCATGACATAACCATGCAGTTTTCGTTTCGTCCCGTGAGTTGTACTGATGTGGCCTCCTGGACATCATTTTTGTCTGTCATTGAGGATCCCTTTCACCTATTGGTCCATTTGGGCTATTGCTCCTTCATGAGCTTCTTGACTCATGTGTCTAACCTGGATTTCATCCCCATCGCTGGTTTGAGGGGCGTGACGACCTATCATCCCCTGGCGGTTATGGGGCAGTTTGATCAGACAAAGGATTTACACCCCTTCGCGGGTGCAGCCGCATACCGATTCCTTATATCATCCTGTACAGAGAGGGATCTATTGTAGGTATACGAGCTTTGGGATTGCAGGACCCTTGCCGAATATAGTGAGAGCTGTCACATCCAGACATTTGCTTACGTACAGTGGTTATGCGGAGACTTGGATTTGGCTAGTTTGAGTCGGACTGGGGCCTTTGATGACTCTGGAGTGATTTCCCCAAAGGATACCACAGACCACCCCGTCTCAGCTGATTCTGCCCCGAGTCGGGTTACTGAGGATTCCCGACTCCGCCTGGCCTTGATTACTACTGAAGCCGAGAGGGATGCCGCCCTTGTCGAGAGAGATGATGCCATTCGGGCTAGAGATGCTGCCATTGCTGACAAAGAGGCCATTGTATTTCAGACCAGGGCAGTGGTAGATGCTCATTTTGGGACTGTCAGCCGAGCTATTGCTTTACTAGATCGTATTGATATGATGGGGCAGCAGATTGCAGGAGATGCTGACGCTTTAGATCTATCCACCACCTTGTCCATCCTGCTTCAGCTAGTTTCAGATTTGTAGATTATTTTATTTCCTGCATGGACTATGTTAGTTTCATCAGTTATTGAAAGAGAAATCTTGTAATAAAATGACTCATATATATAGACATGCATTTAAATTTAGTTATTTTCCCTTTTGCCATATCATTGCCTTTCATTAGATCCTCATTTTATCCAGTTGACCACGATTTTGACATTTCGCCTTCTTTCTCCTCTCAAGTCTTGATGGAGATTTGACAGATATTGCCGCACGCCTTTTGATTTCATCGGATTGAATCTCAGATTTTGGTTAACTGTTCGGAAGGGTTTTGAGGGTGTAGGAAGGTTTTATCTGGCTATTGAAAATTGGATTCGGTTAGGGAAAGGATTATTTTTTAAGGGATCGGACCGCGCCATGATGGCTGCCTACGTACCCCCACAAGTTGGGAGATCAGGTCCTACGTAGTTCGCTTTCAAAGGGAAAAAGGAAATGATGACTTAAGCGTAGAACCGCTTCACCGAGTCAGAATTGAGGGGTTGTGGAAATACCTCACCATCCATTTCTTGCAATATGAGGGCTCCTCCGGATAGCACTTTCTTAATCACAAATGGCCCTTCCCAGTTCGGGGCAAACTTTCCCTTGGCTTCGTCTTGACAAGGCATGACTCTTTTCAACACCAAATCGTTTTCCTTGAACTTTCGAAGTCTTATCTTTTTATCGTATGATCGAGAGATCCTCTGTTGATATAGTTGACCATGCCAAACAGCAGCCACTCTCCTTTCATCAATTAGGGCCAATTGGTCGTATCGACTTTGCATCCAATCCTCCTCGCCTATCTGAGCGTCGATCACTATTCTGAGGGACGCCATCTCAACCTCAACTGGTAGAACAGCCTCCATTCCATACACCAAAGCGTAAGGGGTTGCCCCTGTAGAAGTACGCGTTGATGTTCGGTATGCCAGCAGAGTGAGGGGTAGCAGTTCCGGCCATCCCCGATGATTGGCAGACATTTTGGCCATGATTTTCTTGATGTTCTTATTTGCAGCCTCCACTGCCCCATTCATCTTAGGACGGTAAATGACGGAATTGAGGTGCTTGATTTTGAACTGGTCACACAATCCCTTCATGAGGGTGTTGTTTAAATTCTTGGCATTGTCAGAGACCAAAACCTCAGGCTGCCCGTTTCGACAAATGACATTATTCCTGATGAACCCGACTATGACCTCCTGAGTTACCTTGGGGAAGGAAGTTGCCTCTACCCATTTGGTGAAATAATCGATCATGACGAAAATGAATCGGTGTCCGTTGCTTGCTTTGGGCTCTATTGGCCCGATTACATCCATTCCCCACATTAAAAATGGCCACGGGGAGGTCATACAGTGCAGTTCCTTGGGAGGTGTATGGATCACATTACCGTGCGCCTGGCATTGATAACACCGTTTGACATGATCATCGCAATCGGCTTTCAGCGTTAACCAATAATGCCCTGTCCTCAAGATCTTTTTGGCCAACATCGGTCCACTCATGTGTGGCCCACACATCCCGCCATGGATTTCATTCATAATCCTTTGGGATTGCGTTTCATCTACGCATTGCAACAGTCCTAACCCGGCATCCCTTTTGTAAAGTGAATCCCCACTCAGGTAAAACTTCATCGCCATCTTTTGAATTCTCATCCTCTCAGTCCGATTTGCCAGGTCGGGAATGGACCTATCTCTCAGATACTCCCTTATGTCGTGATACCAAGGCTGCCTCGTCAACCCCACCTCGTTTGATAACACTGCCACATGTTCCTCATATGCCGGGGCATTCTGTACGGTGATCTCAATCTGTGGACTGTCCCTACTCTTGATCACGTGGATTAAGGAGGCCAGAGTTGCCAATGCATCGGCAAAGTCATTTCGTCCCCGAGGAATATGGCGGAAGGCGATATCCTCGAACTCTTGCATCAGCTGGATGACACAACGATGGTATGGAAGTAACCGAAGCTCCTTAGTGTTGTATATCCCGATTGCCTGTCTGATTACCAATTCTGAATCCCCGAACACCGCTAGTCTCTTCACTCCCATGTCACGGGCCAAGCGGAGTCCCAAGATACACCCCTCGTATTCAGCGGTGTTGTTCGAATTGCTGAAACGAAGTTTAGTGGCCACGGGATATTGTTCTCCGGTGATAGAGACTAGGACCGCTCCGGCTCCTGCCCCCTCGGCATTCATGGCCCCATCAAAATATAGCTTCCAGAACTGTCCCTCGTCATCACATTTCTCGCGTGATACCCAAAATATATCCTCGCCCGGAAGAAGAGTTTCCAAAGGCTCCATCCCTCCTGACGGGGCTTCTGCCAACTGATCTGCAATTCCCTGTCCTTTCATGGCCTTCTGGGTCACGTACACCATGTCAAACTGTTGTAAGATTAACTGCCATCTTGATAGTCGACAATTCAGCATGGGCCATTCAAAAATATATTTCAGGGGGTCCATTCTTGATATCAAGTACGTTGTATGCCCATGGAGGTAGTGTTGTAATCTCCCTACAGCCCAGGCCAGAGCATAACAGGTCTTCTCGATGGGAGTGTAATTCTGCTCACATTGGCTAAATCTTTTGCTGAGGTAATAGATGGCCTGCTCTTTACCCGCCTCGTTCTTTTGTCCCAGCATACATCCCATCGCGATGGCGTTGACGGATATATACATAAACAAAGGGATCCCATCCTTCGGGGGTACCAACACTGGTGCCTCCGTCAGTTGTTTCTGAATGATCTGAAAAGCCCTCTGACATTGCTCATTCCATTCTCGGGAAGCACCCTTTCTTAACAATTTGAAAATCGGCTCACATGTAGTCGTCAAGTGGGATATAAAACGGCTGATAAAGTTTATCCTCCCGAGGAATCCTCTTATCTCCCTTTCTGTGTGAGGTGCCGGCATATCCACAATGGCCTTAATCTTTGCTGGGTCCAACTCAATGCCCCGATCACTCACCAGGAATCCCAAGAGCTTACCCGACTGCACTCCGAACGCACACTTGGCTGGATTGAGTTTCAAATTATACTTTTTGAGCCGATCGAATAGCTTATTGAGATGGGTTATATGATTGGATTCTACCTTCGATTTCACAATAATGTCATCCACGTAGACTTCTATCTCCTGGTGCATCATATCGTGGAACAAGGCCATCATGGCTCTTTGATAAGTAGCCCCCGCGTTTGTGAGGCCAAAAGCCAATCGCCTATAGCAGAAAGTGCCCCAAGGGGTGATGAATGCGGTCTTTTCTCGATCTTCTTCTGCCACCATTATCTGATGATATCCCGCGAAGCAATTCACAAAAGAGTACATTTCGTACTGGGCTGTGTTATCTACCAGGATGTGTATGAAAGGCACCGGGAAGTTATCCTTGAGACTGGCCTTGTTTTAGATCTCTGTAGTCTACACATACCCTTACTTTTCCTCCAGGTTTAGCCACTGGGACTACATTGGACAGCCATTCCGGGTAAGTGGACACCATAAATGATTCCCGCCCTGAACTGCTTGATGATCTCTTCCTTTACTTTTAGGCTCCACTCTTGTTTCAACTTTCTTAATTTTTGTTTGACAGACCGGAAACCCTCCTTGATGGGTAATCGTGTAGCACAATGTCAGTGGACAATCCGATCATATCCTCATGAGACCAAGGCAAAGACATCCTCATATTGTTTTAGCAACTCAGTAACTTCGGCTTTTTGGCTGGGGGTAAGGTCTGTCCCTATCTTGAGTTCTTTTGGCTTGTCAGGGGTTCCAATATCAATGGTGACGGTTTGGTCCAAGTTGGGTTTGGGTTTGTCCTCGACCCATCCTTTGATCTCGTCAGGCGCATCGTCGTAATCTGTCTCGTCTTGTTCAATGCCCATTAAATCGAAATCCAGCTCAATGTCAAAATCATAATCATCATTCAAATTTGCAAGACCATTTATTAGGCAAGGATTACTCAAATTGGTACACCTGACATGAAACAAAATACTTGTCATATATAAATCATTTTTCACGACGATCGCATTTTCAAAATAACACGAAGAAACGACATAATTATGCAGAAATAAAACAACAACAAAAATAAAACTTCTTCATTCCCCCATCCTCTGGGGTCCACCACCCTGACGTCGGGTTTTACCCTTTTTTGGATATTACTGGCTTCATGGTCCAGTTGTCGACAGTCAGGTCAGATGAAATGCGCTGGATGAAAGGGGGGCTTTACATTGGACACTTCCCCGATAATTACGGCTACGTCGCCTGAGTCCTCCCTCCTATTCTCCTTCAGGAATGATCAGCCCTGCCCAATCGATGACAGGCACAACTTGTTGGGCCCCGGGTGGGGCGATAATATTTCGTCCCCTCCCCGCTGCTTGTTTGATTGTTCGGGGATGTAGCATTTGGTTTCAAACTCCCTTGCGACCTCCTGCAGGAAACTTTCCCTCCGGGCCGACTCATTACGTGCGGGGGTTAACTCTTCATCTCCCTGCCCCAATCACAGGCTCGCTGATCCCCTGCTCATTGTCGACTTTGGTCACTGGACTGCCAACTAGTCGAAATCGGAGCCGCACCCCCGACGGTGTCCTCCGTGCTGCGTCCTCATGGTATCCCAGCCCTGCTTTGCCTATCTGCTGTGGTAGATGAATGGGCTCGGTGATTCCCTGACTGCTCCTTCCTAACCCATGCCCAGGCTGGAAGTTCATTTTTATCATTTCCTTTGCCACAAAGGTAAGTTCGGGAGAGACCCTAGGTTTCACAGTTGGAGCTCCCAGGCATTTATAGTGGGGAGTGCTGATCTCCAGTGCTTGAAAGCTGGCAGGTGCTGCCAAGCCTGACTCATCCACATTGATCACTGGCAGGTCACTCCTAGGAGGAGAAGGGTCATCACGTTCGGCCGAGATTGTTACCAGATTCCCATCGATGATTAGCTTGATTTGTTGGTGGAACGTGGAGGGAACTGCCCCGGCCATGTGTATCCATGGCCTCCCTAACAGCAGGTTGTAGCTGGCCGCGATGTCAAGAACTTGGAAAGAGATGTCAAAAGTACAGGGCCCTATCTCCACCGACAATTCTATTTCTCCAATGGTATCCCTCCGGGATCCGTCAAAAGCCCGGACCACCACATGACTGGCCCGTAGGCGCTTGGAACTGATGTTCATTTTCTTTAGCGTACTGAGAGGGCATATATTCAATACCGATCCCCCATCGATCAGCACCCCATTCATGACATATCCTGAGGAGATTACCGCAATATGGAGTGGTTTTCCGGTGTCCCCCTTCCCTCCTTGGGAATGTCCTCATCATCCGTAAAGGATATTGCATCGCTTTCCAATAGGTGGCCCACCAACTGGCCGAAACCCTCCTTACTAATTTCTTTGGGCACGTATGCCTCCTCTAGAACCTTCGTCAGGGTTTTGCAATGCTCACTGGATGACAACACCAAGTCTATGACTGATGTTAGGTTTGACTCCTCATTTAAAATCTGGATCCCTCTTGTTTCTGGGTGATCCATCCGTTTCAAAAATTCTATGGCCCTTTCCTCGGAAACCTCTTCATTTTTTCTCTTTTGGCTCTCAAGGACTCTCCCGGGAAGATATAAGGGGTTCCCCTTTGTCGTCACCGAAGCACAGCTGGCCGCTTCCTCTGGCATGCCCCCATAATTCCAGGGTACAGTCTTTAGACTACTGATAGGGATTTGCGGCCTTACCGCAAGGATGATGGGCCTCGGAGCTGTCAACCTGACCGGTCCCTCCGTGCTATTCGTACTTACCCCTATCAACCTGATGGGCGTTCCCCGTGCACTCCCATGATCATGTATCACGTTGATCATTTCCTCAATTTTCTGCACATAGTTCCAACCTTGGCGGCCCCCCAGCTTCACTTGCCTCCGTCACATTGACTCCCCCTCCATCATGTCTTGGCAGGGGGATTTGCCTTAACATTCGGGAGTCCTGGTTGTTCCACCACAATTTCCCCATTGTCGATCATGTTCTGAATTATATGTTTCAATGTCCCAACAATCTTGTGTATCATGACCCGGGGGAACCCGAGTGGTAGGCGCACCATTTGCTTGGGTCAAATCTCCTTCCCTTCGGGTCACTTGGGGGAGCCAAATTGATTATCTTCTTTTAGGCCATCAATACCGCCAAAAATCCCGCTCGAGAGGCTCCCCGAGTGGGGTGAATACTCGATTTTGCGAGGCCTCAAATCTCCTTTCGCCCCTCTGCCCTCTGATCTTGCGAAGTCTGGCTGTCGGGATGGCCCTACCCTTTGCACCTGTACCGGGAGATGGCCTTCTATTTTTCTGGATGACCCCTGTAGGATGAGGGATACATCCTCCTCCTTTTTTCTTTTGCCCCCTTTCGGGAAGTGCTTGCCATAGTTTCCATTCTGTATTTGCTCGGCGGCAGTTTCCAAGGCCGTAAAATCCCGGATTTTGCCAGATTTCCGACCCATATCGACCATCTCCCCATGTTTAATCATTTCAGCAAAGGGTCTTCCAATCCCCGAGATGACTCGTTCGTAATACGGTGCCTCTTGAATGTCTACAAAAGTCATCACCATCTCTGATTCGCTCATCGGGGGGGGTCACCTGTGCGGCCATGCCCCTCCATCGTTGCGCATAATTCCTTGAAGGATTTCCCTAGGTTGTTTCTTAACCTTTGTCATTTTGATACCTGTCAGGGGCCATCTGGGCCTGAAAGCTGTAATTGGGTTTAAGAAAGTATGGGCCAATTCCTCCCAGTTGTGGATTTCGGGCGTTGTCAAGGCGGGCATACCAAATTCTTACCTCCCCCGTTAAGCTTTTCTGGAAAAGTTGCAATTCTCAACCCTTCGTCCTCGGCATAAGACCCGAGCTCTCCAATGTATATTTTCAAATGGGTGTAGGGATCCCCCTTCCCGTTGTATTTTTCAAACTCAGGGATTTTGAATATTCTCCGGGTATCTGGCTCCGGGGAAGACACATAAATCTGAATAGTTAACCCTGCCGAGGGACCCTATGCCCTTCATGAGATTGGATGGTTTCTTCCATTTGTCTCATTTTCTTCCGCAAGTCCATCTGTATCTCCCTCTTCCGGGATAGTAAATTCACTGCTTTGTTTGGTACGGGAATGGCCTTTGGGACGACCGGTTCGCCCTTAGGTGGATCCTCCTTAGGTAGTTCCTGCCTGGGTATCAACTGCTCTGTTAAGCATTATGGCCATTTCTAACATCTGCTTCTTAAAGTCGTCAAATTCCTCCCTAGATATGGCACCGGAATTGGTAGATGGAATATCAGCCATTTCAGATATGGAGTTTTTTGGGCCTTCCTAGACTGCGAACGGGTTTGAGGAGCAATCCTACAGAAACCAAGGTTCGAAGTTTAGTTGTTGGGGAATAAAAATGCGGATGCATGCTAAAGTTGTAATTTTTGTGTTTTTGGGGTTTTTTAATCTTTCCCTGGCAAAACAGAAAGTTAGTAGCCCTCTAATGCAATGACAAATGCTAAACATGGCTTTATTATGCTCCCCAGCTGTTCCCTGCAAAACATAGAGGTTAGTAATTTCTCTTGGCAAAAGGGATGCGAATATCATGACATTTATTGCGTGAAATGGAAAAGAGCATGAAGAGACTTTTCCTGCGTAGGGTTAATCTGAGGCTGACCTATCCTAGGGTTACTCTCACGGGCTTTTCGGCATGAAGGTCCCCAAATCTTCGCAATCTACTCGTCTGAGCCCTTTCGATTGGAGCGGATTTGGGTGGTGCGTTTCCTGAGCCATCTCTGGGAGCAGCCCCTTCGAGTCCAGTAATAAGCAACCGACAGGTTCGCCTCAGGAGGAGGTACTCTCTCAACATACATTCACATTCATCGTCCTCACCGTATGCAAATGATTACTTTAAAAGTAAAGCAATTCCATTCAATCATTCATTTATTGGGGCAAAACACACATTCACACAACAGAAGTAAAAAATCAAAATATCGCACGCACGACACATTTTATGAACTTTAAAAGGATAAGATAGCATCAAGATATGAACGCGGCTTAAGCCTTCTAATGTCCCCAGCAGAGTCGCCAGCTGTCGACGCCGGTTTTTTTTCCCTTCGCGCGGTCCTTTTAGTCTTTTCCAATTTTATCCTTCTTGATTTAATGATTTTTGGAAAAGGTCGGCATTAATGTCGACGGGGTTTTGAAAGATCGCCTTCTGTGATGAGCCAATTAATCAGAGTCACCAGTTGGTATATTTGAAAATGGATGTACCAACTCATCCGAGTTTTTCGTTTTTTTATAAAATCCCTGGCTCATATGTGACTCCGAATTAATTGGTCCGCGAATCGAGATTCATGAGTTCGGGGGCTTGCTTAAGCGAGGGGAAGGTGTTAGGCATCCCTCGACTTCCGTGAAATACGATTACCGCAATCTTGATACTTTCCTATCCTTTAATTCATGAAAGGTGTATATGTGCGTATATGTGCGTGTGCCTAATGAATGTTGTGGTGAGTTTTGTATAAAAATGTTGTGGTGAGTTTTGTATAAAAATGAATTCTTTTTGGTGTTTTATGAAAGAGACGTGCTTTATTTTTGAGAATGCTTTATAATATCTTTCGGCTTATACGAGAAAGCTTTATGACAAAAAAAGGTTTGATTTTAATTGTCAAAACTTATGAGATTTTCCATTAGGTGTCGTTTTGGCAAAAACAAGAGTTTTCTAAACCTTCGTCAAAATAGGAATCCGAGATCTATACGTTGCTTTCGTAAATACCATGATGGGCAACTTCTAGGATCTCTTTAACCCTATGCACAAAGGTTTAATAAAACATTACTTATTTCCATAAAATCAATTTTGTGATGTTTTGAAAAAATGTTTTTTTTCTTTTACCTCTCGTTAAATAGGAATCGACATCCATTAGCATTCCCAATTTTAGCCTCGTGATTCTAATAACCAAGTTTGATTTGATTTTATAAAAATCTTATCGTTTAGCTTTGAAATCAATTTCGTCTCATAAATCAAATCAAGCATAAACACGCGTCGGGGCTATTCATGGGCATGTAAGCCATCAAAATATCCCGAACCGCCAACAATCACATATTCCACTAATACGGGGCCTTAAATCCGATTCTCGCCTTAGCGTCGTTTTAAGGCCCAACGATTACAGATTTACTAACGGAAAACTACATCATTCTTTACTATTTAACATAAAACGTCCATCATCGGATTTGGACCCACGGGGTCGCTTTCCTAGGCTCACAACCACGATTACCACGCGCTCACGAAAGGAACACTACAATAATAACAACGTGGATTGCCTAACACATCCTAGAAATACAATCAATTAAACTACGCCTAATATATA
The DNA here is from genome assembly GCA_034770075.1 of Aralia elata. Taxonomy (NCBI): domain Eukaryota; kingdom Viridiplantae; phylum Streptophyta; class Magnoliopsida; order Apiales; family Araliaceae; genus Aralia; species Aralia elata. The sequence goes on from CM068385.1 coordinate 48,459,719, forward strand.
TCCATGAACAAACTAGAAATTTCACCAATTGGATATCATACGGGTTATTAGGAAGAATTTTGTTCCAATGGAACCCTCACCAATAAATCCCTAATCCATGATTGTTCAACAATATTCTTGAAAATTTCAATTTAATTGAACCAAATGACATGATAGAAGTTGCAAAAATAAGGAGATTTTCACCTTGCAAATGATACCAAAATTGTGTAGAAACTTGTGTATTGAGTGAAGTATGAGATGTATTGGTAGAATCCCACAATAAGGGAAAATTCCTCTCTTTTTCTCTCAATTGTTACAAGAATTTTTGCTATTTCTCTCTATTTTACGAGCTAAAAACTGCTGCTAGTTTTTCTTCTTCTTCCGCAAAAACTGCTGAACTCCCTGTATGCTGCACGAAACTGGGCTGAAAATAGGCTGGCAAGAGCCAGCCGCAGATCCATCTGAGGCTGGCTGGCCCATCTCCCATCGCACTCAGCTGATAGTGCTGATTTCCTGGTTTCCGTGCTGGCGCACCCACTTGGCCCGCAGATCAATCCGCGGCTGGCTGGCTTGACTTTCTCAATTTTCGTGCTAACGCCTCGATTTTCGTGCCGTGACGCTGCTTTTTCGCTGACAGGTTTGGTAATATTTACAGTGCCGGGAATCATTGGGGAAGGCGTGCCACACCTTCCGGGAATGCCAAAATTCGGATAGCCTTGCTGAGAGTCATGGTTGCGATTTTCGGTTGCAAATTGTCATGGTGGGCGTCGTCGTAGGCGTACCGTACCTATTTCTGTCTTTTGCTTCTCACCAGGTCCGGTCCCATTTGACGAATTTGCCCTCCTGTCAAGGGTTAGTATATACGAAGGTGCAAAATTTGGGGTGTCCTACATTATATGTATATTATTCACTCTCCACTTCCTCATTCTCGGG